>OY804557.1:10633977-11863644 GCA_963680865.1 Spergularia marina | reverse complement strand
GTTTAATTTTATGACAACCCTATCACATATAATCGTCTCCATGTCATTAGAATTCAAAAATAAGCTTTGAATCAAAGAATAAGCTTAAAAGTAATATAAAAGCCTGAACAGTTCGTTGTACAAGTTTGATTCAAATGTGTGAATGTTGTGGAATGAGTGTGATTAGAAATGACATTTGGTTTACTTTTATGACAACCCTAACACATATAATCGTCTCCATGTCATTAGAATTTAAAAATAAGATTAGAATCAAAGAATAAGCTTAAAAGTAGAATACAAGCCTGCACCGTTCGTTGTACAAGTTTGATTCAAATGTGTGAATGTTGTGGAATGAGTGTGGTTATAAATGACATTTAGTTTACTTTTATGACAACCCTAACACATATAATCGTCTCCATGTCATTAGAATTCAAGAATAAGCATCGATTGAAAGAATAAACTTAAAAGTAGAATACAAGCCTGCACCGTTTGTTGTACAAGTTTGATTCAAATGTGTGAATGTTGTTGAATGAGTGTGGTTAGAAATGAGATTTGGTTTACATTTATGACAACCTTAACACATATAATCGTCTCCATGTCATTAGAATTCAAAAATAAGCTTTGAATCAAAGAATAAGCTTAAAAGTAATATAAAAGCCTGAACAGTTCGTTGTACAAGTTTGATTCAAATGTGTGAATGTTGTGGAATGAGTGTGGTTATAAATGACATTTAGTTTACTTTTATGACAACCCTAACACATATAATCGTCTCCATGTCATTAGAATTCAAGAATAAGCTTCGATTGAAAGAATAAACTTAAAAGTAGAATACAAGCCTGCACCGTTTGTTGTACAAGTTTGATTCAAATGTGTGAATGTTGTTGAATGAGTGTGGTTAGAAATGAGATTTGGTTTACATTTATGACAACCTTAACACATATAATCGTCTCCATGTCATTAGAATTCAAAAATAAGCTTTGAATCAAAGAATAAGCTTAAAAGTAATATAAAAGCCTGAACAGTTCGTTGTACAAGTTTGATTCAAATGTGTGAATGTTGTGGAATGAGTGTGATTAGAAATGACATTTGGTTTACTTTTATGACAACCCTAACACATATAATCGTCTCCATGTCATTAGAATTTAAAAATAAGATTAGAATCAAAGAATAAGCTTAAAAGTAGAATACAAGCCTGAACTGTTCGTTGTACAAGTTTGATTCAAATGTGTGAATGTTGTGGAATGAGTGTGATTAGAAATGATATTTGGTTTAATTTTATGACAACCCTAACACATATAATCGTCTCCATGTCATTAGAATTCAAGAATAAGCTTCGATTCAAAGAATAAACTTAAAAGTAGAATACAAGCCTGCACCGTTTGTTGTACAAGTTTGATTCAAATGTGTGAATGTTGTGGAATGAGTGTGGTTATAAATGACATTTAGTTTACTTTTATGACAACCCTAACACATATAATCGTCTCCATGTCATTAGAATTCAAGAATAAGCTTCGATTGAAAGAATAAACTTAAAAGTAGAATACAAGCCTGCACCGTTTGTTGTACAAGTTTGATTCAAATGTGTGAATGTTGTTGAATGAGTGTGGTTAGAAATGAGATTTGGTTTACATTTATGACAACCTTAACACATATAATCGTCTCCATGTCATTAGAATTCAAAAATAAGCTTTGAATCAAAGAATAAGCTTAAAAGTAATATAAAAGCCTGAACAGTTCGTTGTACAAGTTTGATTCAAATGTGTGAATGTTGTGGAATGAGTGTGATTAGAAATGACATTTGGTTTACTTTTATGACAACCCTAACACATATAATCGTCTCCATGTCATTAGAATTTAAAAATAAGATTAGAATCAAAGAATAAGCTTAAAAGTAGAATACAAGCCTGCACTGTTCGTTGTACAAGTTTGATTCAAATGTGTGAATGTTGTGGAATGAGTGTGGTTATAAATGATATTTGGTTTAATTTTATGACAACCCTAACACATATAATCGTCTCCATGTCATTAGAATTCAAGAATAAGCTTCGATTGAAAGAATAAACTTAAAAGTAGAATACAAGCCTGCACCGTTTGTTGTACAAGTTTGATTCAAATGTGTGAATGTTGTTGAATGAGTGTGGTTAGAAATGAGATTTGGTTTACATTTATGACAACCTTAACACATATAATCGTCTCCATGTCATTAGAATTCAAAAATAAGCTTTGAATCAAAGAATAAGCTTAAAAGTAATATAAAAGCCTGAACAGTTCGTTGTACAAGTTTGATTCAAATGTGTGAATGTTGTGGAATGAGTGTGGTTATAAATGACATTTAGTTTACTTTTATGACAACCCTAACACATATAATCGTCTCCATGTCATTAGAATTCAAGAATAAGCTTCGATTGAAAGAATAAACTTAAAAGTAGAATACAAGCCTGCACCGTTTGTTGTACAAGTTTGATTCAAATGTGTGAATGTTGTTGAATGAGTGTGGTTAGAAATGAGATTTGGTTTACATTTATGACAACCTTAACACATATAATCGTCTCCATGTCATTAGAATTCAAAAATAAGCTTTGAATCAAAGAATAAGCTTAAAAGTAATATAAAAGCCTGAACAGTTCGTTGTACAAGTTTGATTCAAATGTGTGAATGTTGTGGAATGAGTGTGATTAGAAATGACATTTGGTTTACTTTTATGACAACCCTAACACATATAATCGTCTCCATGTCATTAGAATTTAAAAATAAGATTAGAATCAAAGAATAAGCTTAAAAGTAGAATACAAGCCTGAACTGTTCGTTGTACAAGTTTGATTCAAATGTGTGAATGTTGTGGAATGAGTGTGATTAGAAATGATATTTGGTTTAATTTTATGACAACCCTAACACATATAATCGTCTCCATGTCATTAGAATTCAAGAATAAGCTTCGATTCAAAGAATAAACTTAAAAGTAGAATACAAGCCTGCACCGTTTGTTGTACAAGTTTGATTCAAATGTGTGAATGTTGTGGAATGAGTGTGGTTATAAATGACATTTAGTTTACTTTTATGACAACCCTAACACATATAATCGTCTCCATGTCATTAGAATTCAAGAATAAGCTTCGATTGAAAGAATAAACTTAAAAGTAGAATACAAGCCTGCACCGTTTGTTGTACAAGTTTGATTCAAATGTGTGAATGTTGTTGAATGAGTGTGGTTAGAAATGAGATTTGGTTTACATTTATGACAACCTTAACACATATAATCGTCTCCATGTCATTAGAATTCAAAAATAAGCTTTGAATCAAAGAATAAGCTTAAAAGTAATATAAAAGCCTGAACAGTTCGTTGTACAAGTTTGATTCAAATGTGTGAATGTTGTGGAATGAGTGTGATTAGAAATGACATTTGGTTTACTTTTATGACAACCCTAACACATATAATCGTCTCCATGTCATTAGAATTTAAAAATAAGATTAGAATCAAAGAATAAGCTTAAAAGTAGAATACAAGCCTGCACTGTTCGTTGTACAAGTTTGATTCAAATGTGTGAATGTTGTGGAATGAGTGTGGTTATAAATGATATTTGGTTTAATTTTATGACAACCCTAACACATATAATCGTCTCCATGTCATTAGAATTCAAGAATAAGCTTCGATTGAAAGAATAAACTTAAAAGTAGAATACAAGCCTGCACCGTTTGTTGTACAAGTTTGATTCAAATGTGTGAATGTTGTTGAATGAGTGTGGTTAGAAATGAGATTTGGTTTACATTTATGACAACCTTAACACATATAATCGTCTCCATGTCATTAGAATTCAAAAATAAGCTTTGAATCAAAGAATAAGCTTAAAAGTAATATAAAAGCCTGAACAGTTCGTTGTACAAGTTTGATTCAAATGTGTGAATGTTGTGGAATGAGTGTGATTAGAAATGACATTTGGTTTACTTTTATGACAACCCTAACACATATAATCGTCTCCATGTCATTAGAATTTAAAAATAAGATTAGAATCAAAGAATAAGCTTAAAAGTAGAATACAAGCCTGAACTGTTCGTTGTACAAGTTTGATTCAAATGTGTGAATGTTGTGGAATGAGTGTGGTTATAAATGATATTTGGTTTAATTTTATGACAACCCTAACACATATAATCGTCTCCATGTCATTAGAATTCAAGAATAAGCTTCGATTCAAAGAATAAACTTAAAAGTAGAATACAAGCCTGCACCGTTTGTTGTACAAGTTTGATTCAAATGTGTGAATGTTGTGGAATGAGTGTGGTTATAAATGACATTTAGTTTAATTTTATGACAACCCTAACACATATAATCGTCTCCATGTCATTAGAACTCAAGAATAAGCTTCGATTGAAAGAATAAACTTAAAAGTAGAATACAAGCCTACACCGTTTGTTGTACAAGTTTGATTCAAATGTGTGAATGTTGTTGAATGAGTGTGGTTAGAAATGAGATTTGGTTTACATTTATGACAACCTTAACACATATAATCGTCTCCATGTCATTAGAATTCAAAAATAAGCTTTGAATCAAAGAATAAGCTTAAAAGTAATATAAAAGCCTGAACAGTTCGTTGTACAAGTTTGATTCAAATGTGTGAATGTTGTGGAATGAGTGTGATTAGAAATGACATTTGGTTTACTTTTATGACAACCCTAACACATATAATCGTCTCCATGTCATTAGAATTTAAAAATAAGATTAGAATCAAAGAATAAGCTTAAAAGTAGAATACAAGCCTGAACAGTTCGTTGTACAAGTTTGATTCAAATGTGTGAATGTTGTGGAATGAGTGTGATTAGAAATGACATTTGGTTTACTTTTATGACAACCCTAACACATATAATCGTCTCCATGTCATTAGAATTTAAAAATAAGATTAGAATCAAAGAATAAGCTTAAAAGTAGAATACAAGCCTGCACCGTTCGTTGTACAAGTTTGATTCAAATGTGTGAATGTTGTGGAATGAGTGTGGTTATAAATGACATTTAGTTTACTTTTATGACAACCCTAACACATATAATCGTCTCCATGTCATTAGAATTCAAGAATAAGCTTCGATTGAAAGAATAAACTTAAAAGTAGAATACAAGCCTGCACCGTTTGTTGTACAAGTTTGATTCAAATGTGTGAATGTTGTTGAATGAGTGTGGTTAGAAATGAGATTTGGTTTACATTTATGACAACCTTAACACATATAATCGTCTCCATGTCATTAGAATTCAAAAATAAGCTTTGAATCAAAGAATAAGCTTAAAAGTAATATAAAAGCCTGAACAGTTCGTTGTACAAGTTTGATTCAAATGTGTGAATGTTGTGGAATGAGTGTGATTAGAAATGACATTTGGTTTACTTTTATGACAACCCTAACATATATAATCGTCTCCATGTCATTAGAATTTAAAAATAAGATTAGAATCAAAGAATAAGCTTAAAAGTAGAATACAAGCCTGAACTGTTCGTTGTACAAGTTTGATTCAAATGTGTGAATGTTGTGGAATGAGTGTGATTAGAAATGATATTTGGTTTAATTTTATGACAACCCTAACACATATAATCGTCTCCATGTCATTAGAATTCAAGAATAAGCTTCGATTCAAAGAATAAACTTAAAAGTAGAATACAAGCCTGCACCGTTTGTTGTACAAGTTTGATTCAAATGTGTGAATGTTGTGGAATGAGTGTGGTTATAAATGACATTTAGTTTACTTTTACTACAACCCTAACACATATAATCGTCTCCATGTCATTAGAATTCAAGAATAAGCTTCGATTGAAAGAATAAACTTAAAAGTAGAATACAAGCCTGCACCGTTTGTTGTACAAGTTTGATTCAAATGTGTGAATGTTGTTGAATGAGTGTGGTTAGAAATGAGATTTGGTTTACATTTATGACAACCTTAACACATATAATCGTCTCCATGTCATTAGAATTCAAAAATAAGCTTTGAATCAAAGAATAAGCTTAAAAGTAATATAAAAGCCTGAACAGTTCGTTGTACAAGTTTGATTCAAATGTGTGAATGTTGTGGAATGAGTGTGATTAGAAATGACATTTGGTTTACTTTTATGACAACCCTAACACATATAATCGTCTCCATGTCATTAGAATTTAAAAATAAGATTAGAATCAAAGAATAAGCTTAAAAGTAGAATACAAGCCTGAACTGTTCGTTGTACAAGTTTGATTCAAATGTGTGAATGTTGTGGAATGAGTGTGATTAGAAATGATATTTGGTTTAATTTTATGACAACCCTAACACATATAATCGTCTCCATGTCATTAGAATTCAAGAATAAGCTTCGATTCAAAGAATAAACTTAAAAGTAGAATACAAGCCTGCACCGTTTGTTGTACAAGTTTGATTCAAATGTGTGAATGTTGTGGAATGAGTGTGGTTATAAATGACATTTAGTTTACTTTTATGACAACCCTAACACATATAATCGTCTCCATGTCATTAGAATTCAAGAATAAGCTTCGATTGAAAGAATAAACTTAAAAGTAGAATACAAGCCTGCACCGTTTGTTGTACAAGTTTGATTCAAATGTGTGAATGTTGTTGAATGAGTGTGGTTAGAAATGAGATTTGGTTTACATTTATGACAACCTTAACACATATAATCGTCTCCATGTCATTAGAATTCAAAAATAAGCTTTGAATCAAAGAATAAGCTTAAAAGTAATATAAAAGCCTGAACAGTTCGTTGTACAAGTTTGATTCAAATGTGTGAATGTTGTGGAATGAGTGTGATTAGAAATGACATTTGGTTTACTTTTATGACAACCCTAACACATATAATCGTCTCCATGTCATTAGAATTTAAAAATAAGATTAGAATCAAAGAATAAGCTTAAAAGTAGAATACAAGCCTGAACTGTTCGTTGTACAAGTTTGATTCAAATGTGTGAATGTTGTGGAATGAGTGTGGTTATAAATGATATTTGGTTTAATTTTATGACAACCCTAACACATATAATCGTCTCCATGTCATTAGAATTCAAGAATAAGCTTCGATTCAAAGAATAAACTTAAAAGTAGAATACAAGCCTGCACCGTTTGTTGTACAAGTTTGATTCAAATGTGTGAATGTTGTGGAATGAGTGTGGTTATAAATGACATTTAGTTTAATTTTATGACAACCCTAACACATATAATCGTCTCCATGTCATTAGAACTCAAGAATAAGCTTCGATTGAAAGAATAAACTTAAAAGTAGAATACAAGCCTACACCGTTTGTTGTACAAGTTTGATTCAAATGTGTGAATGTTGTTGAATGAGTGTGGTTAGAAATGAGATTTGGTTTACATTTATGACAACCTTAACACATATAATCGTCTCCATGTCATTAGAATTCAAAAATAAGCTTTGAATCAAAGAATAAGCTTAAAAGTAATATAAAAGCCTGAACAGTTCGTTGTACAAGTTTGATTCAAATGTGTGAATGTTGTGGAATGAGTGTGATTAGAAATGACATTTGGTTTACTTTTATGACAACCCTAACACATATAATCGTCTCCATGTCATTAGAATTTAAAAATAAGATTAGAATCAAAGAAT
This sequence comes from Spergularia marina, assembly GCA_963680865.1. NCBI lineage: Eukaryota > Viridiplantae > Streptophyta > Magnoliopsida > Caryophyllales > Caryophyllaceae > Spergularia > Spergularia marina. The sequence goes on along the minus strand of OY804557.1, from coordinate 11,856,088 downwards.
AAGCTTAAAAGTAGAATACAAGCCTGAACAGTTCGTTGTACAAGTTTGATTCAAATGTGTGAATGTTGTGGAATGAGTGTGATTAGAAATGACATTTGGTTTACTTTTATGACAACCCTAACACATATAATCGTCTCCATGTCATTAGAATTTAAAAATAAGATTAGAATCAAAGAATAAGCTTAAAAGTAGAATACAAGCCTGCACCGTTTGTTGTACAAGTTTGATTCAAATGTGTGAATGTTGTGGAATGAGTGTGGTTATAAATGACATTTAGTTTACTTTTATGACAACCCTAACACATATAATCGTCTCCATGTCATTAGAATTCAAGAATAAGCTTCGATTGAAAGAATAAACTTAAAAGTAGAATACAAGCCTGCACCGTTTGTTGTACAAGTTTGATTCAAATGTGTGAATGTTGTTGAATGAGTGTGGTTAGAAATGAGATTTGGTTTACATTTATGACAACCTTAACACATATAATCGTCTCCATGTCATTAGAATTCAAAAATAAGCTTTGAATCAAAGAATAAGCTTAAAAGTAATATAAAAGCCTGAACAGTTCGTTGTACAAGTTTGATTCAAATGTGTGAATGTTGTGGAATGAGTGTGATTAGAAATGACATTTGGTTTACTTTTATGACAACCCTAACACATATAATCGTCTCCATGTCATTAGAATTTAAAAATAAGATTAGAATCAAAGAATAAGCTTAAAAGTAGAATACAAGCCTGAACTGTTCGTTGTACAAGTTTGATTCAAATGTGTGAATGTTGTGGAATGAGTGTGATTAGAAATGATATTTGGTTTAATTTTATGACAACCCTAACACATATAATCGTCTCCATGTCATTAGAATTCAAGAATAAGCTTCGATTCAAAGAATAAACTTAAAAGTAGAATACAAGCCTGCACCGTTTGTCGTACAAGTTTGATTCAAATGTGTGAATGTTGTGGAATGAGTGTGGTTATAAATGACATTTAGTTTACTTTTATGACAACCCTAACACATATAATCGTCTCCATGTCATTAGAATTCAAGAATAAGCTTCGATTGAAAGAATAAACTTAAAAGTAGAATACAAGCCTGCACCGTTTGTTGTACAAGTTTGATTCAAATGTGTGAATGTTGTTGAATGAGTGTGGTTAGAAATGAGATTTGGTTTACATTTATGACAACCTTAACACATATAATCGTCTCCATGTCATTAGAATTCAAAAATAAGCTTTGAATCAAAGAATAAGCTTAAAAGTAATATAAAAGCCTGAACAGTTCGTTGTACAAGTTTGATTCAAATGTGTGAATGTTGTGGAATGAGTGTGATTAGAAATGACATTTGGTTTACTTTTATGACAACCCTAACACATATAATCGTCTCCATGTCATTAGAATTCAAAAATAAGATTAGAATCAAAGAATAAGCTTAAAAGTAGAATACAAGCCTGAACTGTTCGTTGTACAAGTTTTATTCAAATGTGTGAATGTTGTGGAATGAGTGTGATTAGAAATGATATTTGGTTTAATTTTATGACAACCCTAACACATATAATCGTCTCCATGTCATTAGAATTCAAGAATAAGCTTCGATTCAAAGAATAAACTTAAAAGTAGAATACAAGCCTGCACCGTTTGTTGTACAAGTTTGATTCAAATGTGTGAATGTTGTGGAATGAGTGTGGTTATAAATGACATTTAGTTTAATTTTATGACAACCCTAACACATGTAATCGTCTCCATGTCATTAGAACTCAAGAATAAGCTTCGATTGAAAGAATAAACTTAAAAGTAGAATACAAGCCTACACCGTTTGTTGTACAAGTTTGATTCAAATGTGTGAATGTTGTTGAATGAGTGTGGTTAGAAATGAGATTTGGTTTACATTTATGACAACCTTCACACATATAATCGTCTCCATGTCATTAGAATTCAAAAATAAGCTTTGAATCAAAGAATAAGCTTAAAAGTAATATAAAAGCCTGAACAGTTCGTTGTACAAGTTTGATTCAAATGTGTGAATGTTGTGGAATGAGTGTGATTAGAAATGACATTTGGTTTACTTTTATGACAACCCTAACACATATAATCGTCTCCATGTCATTAGAATTTAAAAATAAGATTAGAATCAAAGAATAAGCTTAAAAGTAGAATACAAGCCTGCACCGTTCGTTGTACAAGTTTGATTCAAATGTGTGAATGTTGTGGAATGAGTGTGGTTATAAATGACATTTAGTTTACTTTTATGACAACCCTAACACATATAATCGTCTCCATGTCATTAGAATTCAAGAATAAGCTTCGATTGAAAGAATAAACTTAAAAGTAGAATACAAGCCTGCACCGTTTGTTGTACAAGTTTGATTCAAATGTGTGAATGTTGTTGAATGAGTGTGGTTAGAAATGAGATTTGGTTTACATTTATGACAACCTTAACACATATAATCGTCTCCATGTCATTAGAATTCAAAAATAAGCTTTGAATCAAAGAATAAGCTTAAAAGTAATATAAAAGCCTGAACAGTTCGTTGTACAAGTTTGATTCAAATGTGTGAATGTTGTGGAATGAGTGTGATTAGAAATGACATTTGGTTTACTTTTATGACAACCCTAACACATATAATCGTCTCCATGTCATTAGAATTTAAAAATAAGATTAGAATCAAAGAATAAGCTTAAAAGTAGAATACAAGCCTGAACTGTTCGTTGTACAAGTTTGATTCAAATGTGTGAATGTTGTGGAATGAGTGTGATTAGAAATGACATTTGGTTTAATTTTATGACAACCCTAACACATATAATCGTCTCCATGTCATTAGAATTCAAGAATAAGCTTCGATTCAAAGAATAAACTTAAAAGTAGAATACAAGCCTGCACCGTTTGTTGTACAAGTTTGATTCAAATGTGTGAATGTTGTGGAATGAGTGTGGTTATAAATGACATTTAGTTTACTTTTATGACAACCCTAACACATATAATCGTCTCCATGTCATTAGAATTCAAGAATAAGCTTCGATTGAAAGAATAAACTTAAAAGTAGAATACAAGCCTGCACCGTTTGTTGTACAAGTTTGATTCAAATGTGTGAATGTTGTTGAATGAGTGTGGTTAGAAATGAGATTTGGTTTACATTTATGACAACCTTAACACATATAATCGTCTCCATGTCATTAGAATTCAAAAATAAGCTTTGAATCAAAGAATAAGCTTAAAAGTAATATAAAAGCCTGAACAGTTCGTTGTACAAGTTTGATTCAAATGTGTGAATGTTGTGGAATGAGTGTGATTAGAAATGACATTTGGTTTACTTTTATGACAACCCTAACACATATAATCGTCTCCATGTCATTAGAATTCAAAAATAAGATTAGAATCAAAGAATAAGCTTAAAAGTAGAATACAAGCCTGAACTGTTCGTTGTACAAGTTTTATTCAAATGTGTGAATGTTGTGGAATGAGTGTGATTAGAAATGATATTTGGTTTAATTTTATGACAACCCTAACACATATAATCGTCTCCATGTCATTAGAATTCAAGAATAAGCTTCGATTCAAAGAATAAACTTAAAAGTAGAATACAAGCCTGCACCGTTTGTTGTACAAGTTTGATTCAAATGTGTGAATGTTGTGGAATGAGTGTGGTTATAAATGACATTTAGTTTAATTTTATGACAACCCTAACACATATAATCGTCTCCATGTCATTAGAACTCAAGAATAAGCTTCGATTGAAAGAATAAACTTAAAAGTAGAATACAAGCCTACACCGTTTGTTGTACAAGTTTGATTCAAATGTGTGAATGTTGTTGAATGAGTGTGGTTAGAAATGAGATTTGGTTTACATTTATGACAACCTTAACACATATAATCGTCTCCATGTCATTAGAATTCAAAAATAAGCTTTGAATCAAAGAATAAGCTTAAAAGTAATATAAAAGCCTGAACAGTTCGTTGTACAAGTTTGATTCAAATGTGTGAATGTTGTGGAATGAGTGTGATTAGAAATGACATTTGGTTTACTTTTATGACAACCCTAACACATATAATCGTCTCCATGTCATTAGAATTTAAAAATAAGATTAGAATCAAAGAATAAGCTTAAAAGTAGAATACAAGCCTGCACCGTTCGTTGTACAAGTTTGATTCAAATGTGTGAATGTTGTGGAATGAGTGTGGTTATAAATGACATTTAGTTTACTTTTATGACAACCCTAACACATATAATCGTCTCCATGTCATTAGAATTCAAGAATAAGCTTCGATTGAAAGAATAAACTTAAAAGTAGAATACAAGCCTGCACCGTTTGTTGTACAAGTTTGATTCAAATGTGTGAATGTTGTTGAATGAGTGTGGTTAGAAATGAGATTTGGTTTACATTTATGACAACCTTAACACATATAATCGTCTCCATGTCATTAGAATTCAAAAATAAGCTTTGAATCAAAGAATAAGCTTAAAAGTAATATAAAAGCCTGAACAGTTCGTTGTACAAGTTTGATTCAAATGTGTGAATGTTGTGGAATGAGTGTGATTAGAAATGACATTTGGTTTACTTTTATGACAACCCTAACACATATAATCGTCTCCATGTCATTAGAATTTAAAAATAAGATTAGAATCAAAGAATAAGCTTAAAAGTAGAATACAAGCCTGAACTGTTCGTTGTACAAGTTTGATTCAAATGTGTGAATGTTGTGGAATGAGTGTGATTAGAAATGATATTTGGTTTAATTTTATGACAACCCTAACACATATAATCGTCTCCATGTCATTAGAATTCAAGAATAAGCTTCGATTCAAAGAATAAACTTAAAAGTAGAATACAAGCCTGCACCGTTTGTTGTACAAGTTTGATTCAAATGTGTGAATGTTGTGGAATGAGTGTGGTTATAAATGACATTTAGTTTAATTTTATGACAACCCTAACACATGTAATCGTCTCCATGTCATTAGAACTCAAGAATAAGCTTCGATTGAAAGAATAAACTTAAAAGTAGAATACAAGCCTACACCGTTTGTTGTACAAGTTTGATTCAAATGTGTGAATGTTGTTGAATGAGTGTGGTTAGAAATGAGATTTGGTTTACATTTATGACAACCTTCACACATATAATCGTCTCCATGTCATTAGAATTCAAAAATAAGCTTTGAATCAAAGAATAAGCTTAAAAGTAATATAAAAGCCTGAACAGTTCGTTGTACAAGTTTGATTCAAATGTGTGAATGTTGTGGAATGAGTGTGATTAGAAATGACATTTGGTTTACTTTTATGACAACCCTAACACATATAATCGTCTCCATGTCATTAGAATTTAAAAATAAGATTAGAATCAAAGAATAAGCTTAAAAGTAGAATACAAGCCTGCACCGTTCGTTGTACAAGTTTGATTCAAATGTGTGAATGTTGTGGAATGAGTGTGGTTATAAATGACATTTAGTTTACTTTTATGACAACCCTAACACATATAATCGTCTCCATGTCATTAGAATTCAAGAATAAGCTTCGATTGAAAGAATAAACTTAAAAGTAGAATACAAGCCTGCACCGTTTGTTGTACAAGTTTGATTCAAATGTGTGAATGTTGTTGAATGAGTGTGGTTAGAAATGAGATTTGGTTTACATTTATGACAACCTTAACACATATAATCGTCTCCATGTCATTAGAATTCAAAAATAAGCTTTGAATCAAAGAATAAGCTTAAAAGTAATATAAAAGCCTGAACAGTTCGTTGTACAAGTTTGATTCAAATGTGTGAATGTTGTGGAATGAGTGTGATTAGAAATGACATTTGGTTTACTTTTATGACAACCCTAACACATATAATCGTCTCCATGTCATTAGAATTTAAAAATAAGATTAGAATCAAAGAATAAGCTTAAAAGTAGAATACAAGCCTGAACTGTTCGTTGTACAAGTTTGATTCAAATGTGTGAATGTTGTGGAATGAGTGTGATTAGAAATGACATTTGGTTTAATTTTATGACAACCCTAACACATATAATCGTCTCCATGTCATTAGAATTCAAGAATAAGCTTCGATTCAAAGAATAAACTTAAAAGTAGAATACAAGCCTGCACCGTTTGTTGTACAAGTTTGATTCAAATGTGTGAATGTTGTGGAATGAGTGTGGTTATAAATGACATTTAGTTTACTTTTATGACAACCCTAACACATATAATCGTCTCCATGTCATTAGAATTCAAGAATAAGCTTCGATTGAAAGAATAAACTTAAAAGTAGAATACAAGCCTGCACCGTTTGTTGTACAAGTTTGATTCAAATGTGTGAATGTTGTTGAATGAGTGTGGTTAGAAATGAGATTTGGTTTACATTTATGACAACCTTAACACATATAATCGTCTCCATGTCATTAGAATTCAAAAATAAGCTTTGAATCAAAGAATAAGCTTAAAAGTAATATAAAAGCCTGAACAGTTCGTTGTACAAGTTTGATTCAAATGTGTGAATGTTGTGGAATGAGTGTGATTAGAAATGACATTTGGTTTACTTTTATGACAACCCTAACACATATAATCGTCTCCATGTCATTAGAATTCAAAAATAAGATTAGAATCAAAGAATAAGCTTAAAAGTAGAATACAAGCCTGAACTGTTCGTTGTACAAGTTTTATTCAAATGTGTGAATGTTGTGGAATGAGTGTGATTAGAAATGATATTTGGTTTAATTTTATGACAACCCTAACACATATAATCGTCTCCATGTCATTAGAATTCAAGAATAAGCTTCGATTCAAAGAATAAACTTAAAAGTAGAATACAAGCCTGCACCGTTTGTTGTACAAGTTTGATTCAAATGTGTGAATGTTGTGGAATGAGTGTGGTTATAAATGACATTTAGTTTAATTTTATGACAACCCTAACACATATAATCGTCTCCATGTCATTAGAACTCAAGAATAAGCTTCGATTGAAAGAATAAACTTAAAAGTAGAATACAAGCCTACACCGTTTGTTGTACAAGTTTGATTCAAATGTGTGAATGTTGTTGAATGAGTGTGGTTAGAAATGAGATTTGGTTTACATTTATGACAACCTTAACACATATAATCGTCTCCATGTCATTAGAATTCAAAAATAAGCTTTGAATCAAAGAATAAGCTTAAAAGTAATATAAAAGCCTGAACAGTTCGTTGTACAAGTTTGATTCAAATGTGTGAATGTTGTGGAATGAGTGTGATTAGAAATGACATTTGGTTTACTTTTATGACAACCCTAACACATATAATCGTCTCCATGTCATTAGAATTTAAAAATAAGATTAGAATCAAAGAATAAGCTTAAAAGTAGAATACAAGCCTGCACCGTTCGTTGTACAAGTTTGATTCAAATGTGTGAATGTTGTGGAATGAGTGTGGTTATAAATGACATTTAGTTTACTTTTATGACAACCCTAACACATATAATCGTCTCCATGTCATTAGAATTCAAGAATAAGCTTCGATTGAAAGAATAAACTTAAAAGTAGAATACAAGCCTGCACCGTTTGTTGTACAAGTTTGATTCAAATGTGTGAATGTTGTTGAATGAGTGTGGTTAGAAATGAGATTTGGTTTACATTTATGACAACCTTAACACATATAATCGTCTCCATGTCATTAGAATTCAAAAATAAGCTTTGAATCAAAGAATAAGCTTAAAAGTAATATAAAAGCCTGAACAGTTCGTTGTACAAGTTTGATTCAAATGTGTGAATGTTGTGGAATGAGTGTGATTAGAAATGACATTTGGTTTACTTTTATGACAACCCTAACACATATAATCGTCTCCATGTCATTAGAATTTAAAAATAAGATTAGAATCAAAGAATAAGCTTAAAAGTAGAATACAAGCCTGAACTGTTCGTTGTACAAGTTTGATTCAAATGTGTGAATGTTGTGGAATGAGTGTGATTAGAAATGATATTTGGTTTAATTTTATGACAACCCTAACACATATAATCGTCTCCATGTCATTAGAATTCAAGAATAAGGTTCGATTCAAAGAATAAACTTAAAAGTAGAATACAAGCCTGCACCGTTTGTTGTACAAGTTTGATTCAAATGTGTGAATGTTGTGGAATGAGTGTGGTTATAAATGACATTTAGTTTACTTTTATGACAACCCTAACACATATAATCGTCTCCATGTCATTAGAATTTAAAAATAAGATTAGAATCAAAGAATAAGCTTAAAAGTAGAATACAAGCCTGAACTGTTCGTTGTACAAGTTTGATTCAAATGTGTGAATGTTGTGGAATGAGTGTGGTTATAAATGATATTTGGTTTAATTTTATGACAACCTAACACATATAATCGTCTCCATGTCATTAGAATTCAAGAATAAGCTTCGATTCAAAGAATAAACTTAAAAGTAGAATACAAGCCTGCACCGTTTGTTGTACAAGTTTGATTCAAATGTCTGAATGTTGTTGAATGAGTGTGATTAGAAATGAGATTTGGTTTACATTTATGACAACCTTAACACATATAATCGTCTCCATGTCATTAGAATTCAAAAATAAGCTTTGAATCAAAGAATAAGCTTAAAAGTAATATAAAAGCCTGAACAGTTCGTTGTACAAGTTTGATTCAAATGTGTGAATGTTGTGGAATGAGTGTCATTAGAAATGACATTTGGTTTACTTTTATGACAACCCTAACACATATAATCGTCTCCATGTCATTAGAATTTAAGCTTAAAAGTAGAATACAAGCCTGAACAGTTCGTTGTACAAGTTTGATTCAAATGTGTGAATGTTGTGGAATGAGTGTGATTAGAAATGACATTTGGTTTACTTTTATGACAACCCGAACACATATAATCGTCTCCATGTCATTAGAATTCAAGAATAAGATTAGAATCAAAGAATAAACTTAAAAGTAGAATACAAGCCTGAACTGTTCGTTGTACAAGTTTGATTCAAATGTGTGAATGTTGTGGAATGAGTGTGGTTATAAATGATATTTGGTTTAATTTTATGACAACCCTAACACATATAATCGTCTCCATGTCATTAGAATTCAAGAATAAGCTTCGATTCAAAGAATAAACTTAAAAGTAGAATACAAGCCTGCACCGTTTGTTGTACAAGTTTGATTCAAATGTGTGAATGTTGTTGAATGAGTGTGGTTATAAATGACATTTAGTTTACTTTTATGACAACCCTAACACATATAATCGTCTCCATGTCATTAGAATTCAAGAATAAGCTTCGATTGAAAGAATAAACTTAAAAGTAGAATACAAGCCTGCACCGTTTGTTGTACAAGTTTGATTCAAATGTGTGAATGTTGTTGAATGAGTGTGGTTAGAAATGAGATTTGGTTTACATTTATGACAACCTTAACACATATAATCGTCTCCATGTCATTAGAATTCAAAAATAAGCTTTGAATCAAAGAATAAGCTTAAAAGTAATATAAAAGCCTGAACAGTTCGTTGTACAAGTTTGATTCAAATGTGTGAATGTTGTGGAATGAGTGTGATTAGAAATGACATTTGGTTTACTTTTATGACAACCCTAACACATATAATCGTCTCCATGTCATTAGAATTTAAAAATAAGATTAGAATCAAAGAATAAGCTTAAAAGTAGAATACAAGCCTGAACAGTTCGTTGTACAAGTTTGATTCAAATGTGTGAATGTTGTGGAATGAGTGTGATTAGAAATGACATTTGGTTTACTTTTATGACAACCCGAACACATATAATCGTCTCCATGTCATTAGAATTCAAGAATAAGATTAGAATCAAAGAATAAACTTAAAAGTAGAATACAAGCCTGAACAGTTCGTTGTACAAGTTTGATTCAAATGTGTGAATGTTGTGGAATGAGTGTGATTAGAAATGACATTTGGTTTACTTTTATGACAACCCGAACACATATAATCGTCTCCATGTCATTAGAATTCAAGAATAAGATTAGAATCAAAGAATAAACTTAAAAGTAGAATACAAGCCTGAACTGTTCGTTGTACAAGTTTGATTCAAATGTGTGAATGTTGTGGAATGAGTGTGGTTATAAATGATATTTGGTTTAATTTTATGACAACCCTAACACATATAATCGTCTCCATGTCATTAGAATTCAAGAATAAGCTTCGATTCAAAGAATAAACTTAAAAGTAGAATACAAGCCTGCACCGTTTGTTGTACAAGTTTGATTCAAATGTGTGAATGTTGTTGAATGAGTGTGATTAGAAATGAGATTTGGTTTACATTTATGACAACCTTAACACATATAATCGTCTCCATGTCATTAGAATTCAAAAATAAGCTTTGAATCAAAGAATAAGCTTAAAAGTAATATAAAAGCCTGAACAGTTCGTTGTACAAGTTTGATTCAAATGTGTGAATGTTGTGGAATGAGTGTCATTAGAAATGACATTTGGTTTACTTTTATGACAACCCTAACACATATAATCGTCTCCATGTCATTAGAATTTAAAAATAAGATTAGAATCAAAGAATAAGCTTAAAAGTAGAATACAAGCCTGAACAGTTCGTTGTACAAGTTTGATTCAAATGTGTGAATGTTGTGGAATGAGTGTGATTAGAAATGACATTTGGTTTACTTTTATGACAACCCGAACACATACAATCGTCTCCATGTCATTAGAATTCAAGAATAAGATTAGAATCAAAGAATAAACTTAAAAGTAGAATACAAGCCTGCACCGTTTGTTGTACAAGTTTGATTCAAATGTGTGAATGTTGTGGAATGAGTGTGGTTATAAATGACATTTAGTTTACTTTTATGACAACCCTAACACATATAATCGTCTCCATGTCATTAGAATTCAAGAATAAGCTTCGATTGAAAGAATAAACTTAAAAGTAGAATACAAGCCTGCACCGTTTGTTGTACAAGTTTGATTCAAATGTGTGAATGTTGTTGAATGAGTGTGGTTAGAAATGAGATTTGGTTTACATTTATGACAACCTTAACACATATAATCGTCTCCATGTCATTAGAATTCAAAAATAAGCTTTGAATCAAAGAATAAGCTTAAAAGTAATATAAAAGCCTGAACAGTTCGTTGTACAAGTTTGATTCAAATGTGTGAATGTTGTGGAATGAGTGTGATTAGAAATGACATTTGGTTTACTTTTATGACAACCCTAACACATATAATCGTCTCCATGTCATTAGAATTTAAAAATAAGATTAGAATCAAAGAATAAGCTTAAAAGTAGAATACAAGCCTGAACTGTTCGTTGTACAAGTTTGATTCAAATGTGTGAATGTTGTGGAATGAGTGTGATTAGAAATGACATTTGGTTTAATTTTATGACAACCCTAACACATATAATCGTCTCCATGCCATTAGAATTCAAGAATAAGCTTCGATTCAAAGAATAAACTTAAAAGTAGAATACAAGCCTGCACCGTTTGTTGTACAAGTTTGATTCAAATGTGTGAATGTTGTGGAATGAGTGTGGTTATAAATGACATTTAGTTTACTTTTATGACAACCCTAACACATATAATCGTCTCCATGTCATTAGAATTCAAGAATAAGCTTCGATTGAAAGAATAAACTTAAAAGTAGAATACAAGCCTGCACCGTTTGTTGTACAAGTTTGATTCAAATGTGTGAATGTTGTTGAATGAGTGTGGTTAGAAATGAGATTTGGTTTACATTTATGACAACCTTAACACATATAATCGTCTCCATGTCATTAGAATTCAAAAATAAGCTTTGAATCAAAGAATAAGCTTAAAAGTAATATAAAAGCCTGAACAGTTCGTTGTACAAGTTTGATTCAAATGTGTGAATGTTGTGGAATGAGTGTCATTAGAAATGACATTTGGTTTACTTTTATGACAACCCTAACACATATAATCGTCTCCATGTCATTAGAATTTAAAAATAAGATTAGAATCAAAGAATAAGCTTAAAAGTAGAATACAAGCCTGAACTGTTCGTTGTACAAGTTTGATTCAAATGTGTGAATGTTGTGGAATGAGTGTGATTAGAAATGATATTTGGTTTAATTTTATGACAACCCTAACACATATAATCGTCTCCATGTCATTAGAATTCAAGAATAAGCTTCGATTCAAAGAATAAACTTAAAAGTAGAATACAAGCCTGCACCGTTTGTTGTACAAGTTTGATTCAAATGTGTGAATGTTGTGGAATGAGTGTGGTTATAAATGACATTTAGTTTACTTTTATGACAACCCTAACACATATAATCGTCTCCATGTCATTAGAATTCAAGAATAAGCTTCGATTGAAAGAATAAACTTAAAAGTAGAATACAAGCCTGCACCGTTTGTTGTACAAGTTTGATTCAAATGTGTGAATGTTGTTGAATGAGTGTGGTTAGAAATGAGATTTGGTTTACATTTATGACAACCTTAACACATATAATCGTCTCCATGTCATTAGAATTCAAAAATAAGCTTTGAATCAAAGAATAAGCTTAAAAGTAATATAAAAGCCTGAACAGTTCGTTGTACAAGTTTGATTCAAATGTGTGAATGTTGTGGAATGAGTGTGATTAGAAATGACATTTGGTTTACTTTTATGACAACCCTAACACATATAATCGTCTCCATGTCATTAGAATTTAAAAATAAGATTTGAATCAAAGAATAAGCTTAAAAGTAGAATACAAGCCTGAACTGTTCGTTGTACAAGTTTGATTCAAATGTGTGAATGTTGTGGAATGAGTGTGATTAGAAATGACATTTGGTTTAATTTTATGACAACCCTAACACATATAATCGTCTCCATGTCATTAGAATTCAAGAATAAGCTTCGATTCAAAGAATAAACTTAAAAGTAGAATACAAGCCTGCACCGTTTGTTGTACAAGTTTGATTCAAATGTGTGAATGTTGTGGAATGAGTGTGGTTATAAATGACATTTAGTTTACTTTTATGACAACCCTAACACATATAATCGTCTCCATGTCATTAGAATTCAAGAATAAGCTTCGATTGAAAGAATAAACTTAAAAGTAGAATACAAGCCTGCACCGTTTGTTGTACAAGTTTGATTCAAATGTGTGAATGTTGTTGAATGAGTGTGGTTAGAAATGAGATTTGGTTTACATTTATGACAACCTTAACACATATAATCGTCTCCATGTCATTAGAATTCAAAAATAAGCTTTGAATCAAAGAATAAGCTTAAAAGTAATATAAAAGCCTGAACAGTTCGTTGTACAAGTTTGATTCAAATGTGTGAATGTTGTGGAATGAGTGTGATTAGAAATGACATTTGGTTTACTTTTATGACAACCCTAACACATATAATCGTCTCCATGTCATTAGAATTTAAAAATAAGATTAGAATCAAAGAATAAGCTTAAAAGTAGAATACAAGCCTGAACTGTTCGTTGTACAAGTTTGATTCAAATGTGTGAATGTTGTGGAATGAGTGTGATTAGAAATGATATTTGGTTTAATTTTATGACAACCCTAACACATATAATCGTCTCCATGTCATTAGAATTCAAGAATAAGCTTCGATTCAAAGAATAAACTTAAAAGTAGAATACAAGCCTGCACCGTTTGTTGTACAAGTTTGATTCAAATGTGTGAATGTTGTGGAATGAGTGTGGTTATAAATGACATTTAGTTTACTTTTATGACAACCCTAACACATATAATCGTCTCCATGTCATTAGAATTCAAGAATAAGGTTCGATTCAAAGAATAAACTTAAAAGTAGAATACAAGCCTGCACCGTTTGTTGTACAAGTTTGATTCAAATGTGTGAATGTTGTGGAATGAGTGTGGTTATAAATGACATTTAGTTTACTTTTATGACAACCCTAACACATATAATCGTCTCCATGTCATTAGAATTTAAAAATAAGATTAGAATCAAAGAATAAGCTTAAAAGTAGAATACAAGCCTGAACTGTTCGTTGTACAAGTTTGATTCAAATGTGTGAATGTTGTGGAATGAGTGTGGTTATAAATGATATTTGGTTTAATTTTATGACAACCTAACACATATAATCGTCTCCATGTCATTAGAATTCAAGAATAAGCTTCGATTCAAAGAATAAACTTAAAAGTAGAATACAAGCCTGCACCGTTTGTTGTACAAGTTTGATTCAAATGTCTGAATGTTGTTGAATGAGTGTGATTAGAAATGAGATTTGGTTTACATTTATGACAACCTTAACACATATAATCGTCTCCATGTCATTAGAATTCAAAAATAAGCTTTGAATCAAAGAATAAGCTTAAAAGTAATATAAAAGCCTGAACAGTTCGTTGTACAAGTTTGATTCAAATGTGTGAATGTTGTGGAATGAGTGTCATTAGAAATGACATTTGGTTTACTTTTATGACAACCCTAACACATATAATCGTCTCCATGTCATTAGAATTTAAGCTTAAAAGTAGAATACAAGCCTGAACAGTTCGTTGTACAAGTTTGATTCAAATGTGTGAATGTTGTGGAATGAGTGTGATTAGAAATGACATTTGGTTTACTTTTATGACAACCCGAACACATATAATCGTCTCCATGTCATTAGAATTCAAGAATAAGATTAGAATCAAAGAATAAACTTAAAAGTAGAATACAAGCCTGAACTGTTCGTTGTACAAGTTTGATTCAAATGTGTGAATGTTGTGGAATGAGTGTGGTTATAAATGATATTTGGTTTAATTTTATGACAACCCTAACACATATAATCGTCTCCATGTCATTAGAATTCAAGAATAAGCTTCGATTCAAAGAATAAACTTAAAAGTAGAATACAAGCCTGCACCGTTTGTTGTACAAGTTTGATTCAAATGTGTGAATGTTGTTGAATGAGTGTGGTTATAAATGACATTTAGTTTACTTTTATGACAACCCTAACACATATAATCGTCTCCATGTCATTAGAATTCAAGAATAAGCTTCGATTGAAAGAATAAACTTAAAAGTAGAATACAAGCCTGCACCGTTTGTTGTACAAGTTTGATTCAAATGTGTGAATGTTGTTGAATGAGTGTGGTTAGAAATGAGATTTGGTTTACATTTATGACAACCTTAACACATATAATCGTCTCCATGTCATTAGAATTCAAAAATAAGCTTTGAATCAAAGAATAAGCTTAAAAGTAATATAAAAGCCTGAACAGTTCGTTGTACAAGTTTGATTCAAATGTGTGAATGTTGTGGAATGAGTGTGATTAGAAATGACATTTGGTTTACTTTTATGACAACCCTAACACATATAATCGTCTCCATGTCATTAGAATTTAAAAATAAGATTAGAATCAAAGAATAAGCTTAAAAGTAGAATACAAGCCTGAACAGTTCGTTGTACAAGTTTGATTCAAATGTGTGAATGTTGTGGAATGAGTGTGATTAGAAATGACATTTGGTTTACTTTTATGACAACCCGAACACATATAATCGTCTCCATGTCATTAGAATTCAAGAATAAGATTAGAATCAAAGAATAAACTTAAAAGTAGAATACAAGCCTGAACAGTTCGTTGTACAAGTTTGATTCAAATGTGTGAATGTTGTGGAATGAGTGTGATTAGAAATGACATTTGGTTTACTTTTATGACAACCCGAACACATATAATCGTCTCCATGTCATTAGAATTCAAGAATAAGATTAGAATCAAAGAATAAACTTAAAAGTAGAATACAAGCCTGAACTGTTCGTTGTACAAGTTTGATTCAAATGTGTGAATGTTGTGGAATGAGTGTGGTTATAAATGATATTTGGTTTAATTTTATGACAACCCTAACACATATAATCGTCTCCATGTCATTAGAATTCAAGAATAAGCTTCGATTCAAAGAATAAACTTAAAAGTAGAATACAAGCCTGCACCGTTTGTTGTACAAGTTTGATTCAAATGTGTGAATGTTGTTGAATGAGTGTGATTAGAAATGAGATTTGGTTTACATTTATGACAACCTTAACACATATAATCGTCTCCATGTCATTAGAATTCAAAAATAAGCTTTGAATCAAAGAATAAGCTTAAAAGTAATATAAAAGCCTGAACAGTTCGTTGTACAAGTTTGATTCAAATGTGTGAATGTTGTGGAATGAGTGTCATTAGAAATGACATTTGGTTTACTTTTATGACAACCCTAACACATATAATCGTCTCCATGTCATTAGAATTTAAAAATAAGATTAGAATCAAAGAATAAGCTTAAAAGTAGAATACAAGCCTGAACAGTTCGTTGTACAAGTTTGATTCAAATGTGTGAATGTTGTGGAATGAGTGTGATTAGAAATGACATTTGGTTTACTTTTATGACAACCCGAACACATACAATCGTCTCCATGTCATTAGAATTCAAGAATAAGATTAGAATCAAAGAATAAACTTAAAAGTAGAATACAAGCCTGCACCGTTTGTTGTACAAGTTTGATTCAAATGTGTGAATGTTGTGGAATGAGTGTGGTTATAAATGACATTTAGTTTACTTTTATGACAACCCTAACACATATAATCGTCTCCATGTCATTAGAATTCAAGAATAAGCTTCGATTGAAAGAATAAACTTAAAAGTAGAATACAAGCCTGCACCGTTTGTTGTACAAGTTTGATTCAAATGTGTGAATGTTGTTGAATGAGTGTGGTTAGAAATGAGATTTGGTTTACATTTATGACAACCTTAACACATATAATCGTCTCCATGTCATTAGAATTCAAAAATAAGCTTTGAATCAAAGAATAAGCTTAAAAGTAATATAAAAGCCTGAACAGTTCGTTGTACAAGTTTGATTCAAATGTGTGAATGTTGTGGAATGAGTGTGATTAGAAATGACATTTGGTTTACTTTTATGACAACCCTAACACATATAATCGTCTCCATGTCATTAGAATTTAAAAATAAGATTAGAATCAAAGAATAAGCTTAAAAGTAGAATACAAGCCTGAACTGTTCGTTGTACAAGTTTGATTCAAATGTGTGAATGTTGTGGAATGAGTGTGATTAGAAATGACATTTGGTTTAATTTTATGACAACCCTAACACATATAATCGTCTCCATGCCATTAGAATTCAAGAATAAGCTTCGATTCAAAGAATAAACTTAAAAGTAGAATACAAGCCTGCACCGTTTGTTGTACAAGTTTGATTCAAATGTGTGAATGTTGTGGAATGAGTGTGGTTATAAATGACATTTAGTTTACTTTTATGACAACCCTAACACATATAATCGTCTCCATGTCATTAGAATTCAAGAATAAGCTTCGATTGAAAGAATAAACTTAAAAGTAGAATACAAGCCTGCACCGTTTGTTGTACAAGTTTGATTCAAATGTGTGAATGTTGTTGAATGAGTGTGGTTAGAAATGAGATTTGGTTTACATTTATGACAACCTTAACACATATAATCGTCTCCATGTCATTAGAATTCAAAAATAAGCTTTGAATCAAAGAATAAGCTTAAAAGTAATATAAAAGCCTGAACAGTTCGTTGTACAAGTTTGATTCAAATGTGTGAATGTTGTGGAATGAGTGTCATTAGAAATGACATTTGGTTTACTTTTATGACAACCCTAACACATATAATCGTCTCCATGTCATTAGAATTTAAAAATAAGATTAGAATCAAAGAATAAGCTTAAAAGTAGAATACAAGCCTGAACTGTTCGTTGTACAAGTTTGATTCAAATGTGTGAATGTTGTGGAATGAGTGTGATTAGAAATGATATTTGGTTTAATTTTATGACAACCCTAACACATATAATCGTCTCCATGTCATTAGAATTCAAGAATAAGCTTCGATTCAAAGAATAAACTTAAAAGTAGAATACAAGCCTGCACCGTTTGTTGTACAAGTTTGATTCAAATGTGTGAATGTTGTGGAATGAGTGTGGTTATAAATGACATTTAGTTTACTTTTATGACAACCCTAACACATATAATCGTCTCCATGTCATTAGAATTCAAGAATAAGCTTCGATTGAAAGAATAAACTTAAAAGTAGAATACAAGCCTGCACCGTTTGTTGTACAAGTTTGATTCAAATGTGTGAATGTTGTTGAATGAGTGTGGTTAGAAATGAGATTTGGTTTACATTTATGACAACCTTAACACATATAATCGTCTCCATGTCATTAGAATTCAAAAATAAGCTTTGAATCAAAGAATAAGCTTAAAAGTAATATAAAAGCCTGAACAGTTCGTTGTACAAGTTTGATTCAAATGTGTGAATGTTGTGGAATGAGTGTGATTAGAAATGACATTTGGTTTACTTTTATGACAACCCTAACACATATAATCGTCTCCATGTCATTAGAATTTAAAAATAAGATTAGAATCAAAGAATAAGCTTAAAAGTAGAATACAAGCCTGAACTGTTCGTTGTACAAGTTTGATTCAAATGTGTGAATGTTGTGGAATGAGTGTGATTAGAAATGACATTTGGTTTAATTTTATGACAACCCTAACACATATAATCGTCTCCATGTCATTAGAATTCAAGAATAAGCTTCGATTCAAAGAATAAACTTAAAAGTAGAATACAAGCCTGCACCGTTTGTTGTACAAGTTTGATTCAAATGTGTGAATGTTGTGGAATGAGTGTGGTTATAAATGACATTTAGTTTACTTTTATGACAACCCTAACACATATAATCGTCTCCATGTCATTAGAATTCAAGAATAAGCTTCGATTGAAAGAATAAACTTAAAAGTAGAATACAAGCCTGCACCGTTTGTTGTACAAGTTTGATTCAAATGTGTGAATGTTGTTGAATGAGTGTGGTTAGAAATGAGATTTGGTTTACATTTATGACAACCTTAACACATATAATCGTCTCCATGTCATTAGAATTCAAAAATAAGCTTTGAATCAAAGAATAAGCTTAAAAGTAATATAAAAGCCTGAACAGTTCGTTGTACAAGTTTGATTCAAATGTGTGAATGTTGTGGAATGAGTGTGATTAGAAATGACATTTGGTTTACTTTTATGACAACCCTAACGCATATAATCGTCTCCATGTCATTAGAATTTAAAAATAAGATTAGAATCAAAGAATAAGCTTAAAAGTAGAATACAAGCCTGAACTGTTCGTTGTACAAGTTTGATTCAAATGTGTGAATGTTGTGGAATGAGTGTGATTAGAAATGATATTTGGTTTAATTTTATGACAACCCTAACACATATAATCGTCTCCATGTCATTAGAATTCAAGAATAAGCTTCGATTCAAAGAATAAACTTAAAAGTAGAATACAAGCCTGCACCGTTTGTTGTACAAGTTTGATTCAAATGTGTGAATGTTGTGGAATGAGTGTGGTTATAAATGACATTTAGTTTACTTTTATGACAACCCTAACACATATAATCGTCTCCATGTCATTAGAATTCAAGAATAAGCTTCGATTGAAAGAATAAACTTAAAAGTAGAATACAAGCCTGCACCGTTTGTTGTACAAGTTTGATTCAAATGTGTGAATGTTGTTGAATGAGTGTGGTTAGAAATGAGATTTGGTTTACATTTATGACAACCTTAACACATATAATCGTCTCCATGTCATTAGAATTCAAAAATAAGCTTTGAATCAAAGAATAAGCTTAAAAGTAATATAAAAGCCTGAACAGTTCGTTGTACAAGTTTGATTCAAATGTGTGAATGTTGTGGAATGAGTGTGATTAGAAATGACATTTGGTTTACTTTTATGACAACCCTAACACATATAATCGTCTCCATGTCATTAGAATTTAAAAATAAGATTAGAATCAAAGAATAAGCTTAAAAGTAGAATACAAGCCTGAACTGTTCGTTGTACAAGTTTGATTCAAATGTGTGAATGTTGTGGAATGAGTGTGATTAGAAATGATATTTGGTTTAATTTTATGACAACCCTAACACATATAATCGTCTCCATGTCATTAGAATTCAAGAATAAGCTTCGATTCAAAGAATAAACTTAAAAGTAGAATACAAGCCTGCACCGTTTGTTGTACAAGTTTGATTCAAATGTGTGAATGTTGTGGAATGAGTGTGGTTATAAATGACATTTAGTTTACTTTTATGACAACCCTAACACATATAATCGTCTCCATGTCATTAGAATTCAAGAATAAGCTTCGATTGAAAGAATAAACTTAAAAGTAGAATACAAGCCTGCACCGTTTGTTGTACAAGTTTGATTCAAATGTGTGAATGTTGTTGAATGAGTGTGGTTAGAAATGAGATTTGGTTTACATTTATGACAACCTTAACACATATAATCGTCTCCATGTCATTAGAATTCAAAAATAAGCTTTGAATCAAAGAATAAGCTTAAAAGTAATATAAAAGCCCGAACAGTTCGTTGTACAAGTTTGATTCAAATGTGTGAATGTTGTGGAATGAGTGTGATTAGAAATGACATTTGGTTTACTTTTATGACAACCCTAACACATATAATCGTCTCCATGTCATTAGAATTTAAAAATAAGATTAGAATCAAAGAATAAGCTTAAAAGTAGAATACAAGCCTGAACTGTTCGTTGTACAAGTTTGATTCAAATGTGTGAATGTTGTGGAATGAGTGTGATTAGAAATGACATTTGGTTTAATTTTATGACAACCCTAACACATATAATCGTCTCCATGTCATTAGAATTCAAGAATAAGCTTCGATTCAAAGAATAAACTTAAAAGTAGAATACAAGCCTGCACCGTTTGTTGTACAAGTTTGATTCAAATGTGTGAATGTTGTGGAATGAGTGTGGTTATAAATGACATTTAGTTTACTTTTATGACAACCCTAACACATATAATCGTCTCCATGTCATTAGAATTCAAGAATAAGCTTCGATTGAAAGAATAAACTTAAAAGTAGAATACAAGCCTGCACCGTTTGTTGTACAAGTTTGATTCAAATGTGTGAATGTTGTTGAATGAGTGTGGTTAGAAATGAGATTTGGTTTACATTTATGACAACCTTAACACATATAATCGTCTCCATGTCATTAGAATTCAAAAATAAGCTTTGAATCAAAGAATAAGCTTAAAAGTAATATAAAAGCCTGAACAGTTCGTTGTACAAGTTTGATTCAAATGTGTGAATGTTGTGGAATGAGTGTGATTAGAAATGACATTTGGTTTACTTTTATGACAACCCTAACACATATAATCGTCTCCATGTCATTAGAATTTAAAAATAAGATTAGAATCAAAGAATAAGCTTAAAAGTAGAATACAAGCCTGAACTGTTCGTTGTACAAGTTTGATTCAAATGTGTGAATGTTGTGGAATGAGTGTGATTAGAAATGATATTTGGTTTAATTTTATGACAACCCTAACACATATAATCGTCTCCATGTCATTAGAATTCAAGAATAAGCTTCGATTCAAAGAATAAACTTAAAAGTAGAATACAAGCCTGCACCGTTTGTTGTACAAGTTTGATTCAAATGTGTGAATGTTGTGGAATGAGTGTGGTTATAAATGACATTTAGTTTACTTTTATGACAACCCTAACACATATAATCGTCTCCATGTCATTAGAATTCAAGAATAAGCTTCGATTGAAAGAATAAACTTAAAAGTAGAATACAAGCCTGCACCGTTTGTTGTACAAGTTTGATTCAAATGTGTGAATGTTGTTGAATGAGTGTGGTTAGAAATGAGATTTGGTTTACATTTATGACAACCTTAACACATATAATCGTCTCCATGTCATTAGAATTCAAAAATAAGCTTTGAATCAAAGAATAAGCTTAAAAGTAATATAAAAGCCTGAACAGTTCGTTGTACAAGTTTGATTCAAATGTGTGAATGTTGTGGAATGAGTGTGATTAGAAATGACATTTGGTTTACTTTTATGACAACCCTAACACATATAATCGTCTCCATGTCATTAGAATTTAAAAATAAGATTAGAATCAAAGAATAAGCTTAAAAGTAGAATACAAGCCTGAACTGTTCGTTGTACAAGTTTGATTCAAATGTGTGAATGTTGTGGAATGAGTGTGATTAGAAATGATATTTGGTTTAATTTTATGACAACCCTAACACATATAATCGTCTCCATGTCATTTGAATTCAAGAATAAGCTTCGATTCAAAGAATAAACTTAAAAGTAGAATACAAGCCTGCACCGTTTGTTGTACAAGTTTGATTCAAATGTGTGAATGTTGTGGAATGAGTGTGGTTATAAATGACATTTAGTTTACTTTTATGACAACCCTAACACATATAATCGTCTACATGTCATTAGAATTCAAGAATAAGCTTCGATTGAAAGAATAAACTTAAAAGTAGAATACAAGCCTGCACCGTTTGTTGTACAAGTTTGATTCAAATGTGTGAATGTTGTTGAATGAGTGTGGTTAGAAATGAGATTTGGTTTACATTTATGACAACCTTAACACATATAATCGTCTCCATGTCATTAGAATTCAAAAATAAGCTTTGAATCAAAGAATAAGCTTAAAAGTAATATAAAAGCCTGAACAGTTCGTTGTACAAGTTTGATTCAAATGTGTGAATGTTGTGGAATGAGTGTGATTAGAAATGACATTTGGTTTACTTTTATGACAACCCTAACACATATAATCGTCTCCATGTCATTAGAATTTAAAAATAAGATTAGAATCAAAGAATAAGCTTAAAAGTAGAATACAAGCCTGAACTGTTCGTTGTACAAGTTTGATTCAAATGTGTGAATGTTGTGGAATGAGTGTGATTAGAAATAATATTTGGTTTAATTTTATGACAACCCTAACACATATAATCGTCTCCATGTCATTAGAATTCAAGAATAAGCTTCGATTCAAAGAATAAACTTAAAAGTAGAATACAAGCCTGCACCGTTTGTTGTACAAGTTTGATTCAAATGTGTGAATGTTGTGGAATGAGTGTGGTTATAAATGACATTTAGTTTACTTTTATGACAACCCTAACACATATAATCGTCTCCATGTCATTAGAATTCAAGAATAAGCTTCGATTGAAAGAATAAACTTAAAAGTAGAATACAAGCCTGCACCGTTTGTTGTACAAGTTTGATTCAAATGTGTGAATGTTGTTGAATGAGTGTGGTTAGAAATGAGATTTGGTTTACATTTATGACAACCTTAACACATATAATCGTCTCCATGTCATTAGAATTAAAAAATAAGCTTTGAATCAAAGAATAAGCTTAAAAGTAATATAAAAGCCTGAACAGTTCGTTGTACAAGTTTGATTCAAATGTGTGAATGTTGTGGAATGAGTGTGATTAGAAATGACATTTGGTTTACTTTTATGACAACCCTAACACATATAATCGTCTCCATGTCATTAGAATTTAAAAATAAGATTAGAATCAAAGAATAAGCTTAAAAGTAGAATACAAGCCTGAACTGTTCGTTGTACAAGTTTGATTCAAATGTGTGAATGTTGTGGAATGAGTGTGATTAGAAATGATATTTGGTTTAATTTTATGACAACCCTAACACATATAATCGTCTCCATGTCATTAGAATTCAAGAATAAGCTTCGATTCAAAGAATAAACTTAAAAGTAGAATACAAGCCTGCACCGTTTGTTGTACAAGTTTGATTCAAATGTGTGAATGTTGTGGAATGAGTGTGGTTATAAATGACATTTAGTTTACTTTTATGACAACCCTAACACATATAATCGTCTACATGTCATTAGAATTCAAGAATAAGCTTCGATTGAAAGAATAAACTTAAAAGTAGAATACAAGCCTGCACCGTTTGTTGTACAAGTTTGATTCAAATGTGTGAATGTTGTTGAATGAGTGTGGTTAGAAATGAGATTTGGTTTACATTTATGACAACCTTAACACATATAATCGTCTCCATGTCATTAGAATTCAAAAATAAGCTTTGAATCAAAGAATAAGCTTAAAAGTAATATAAAAGCCTGAACAGTTCGTTGTACAAGTTTGATTCAAATGTGTGAATGTTGTGGAATGAGTGTGATTAGAAATGACATTTGGTTTACTTTTATGACAACCCTAACACATATAATCGTCTCCATGTCATTAGAATTTAAAAATAAGATTAGAATCAAAGAATAAGCTTAAAAGTAGAATACAAGCCTGAACTGTTCGTTGTACAAGTTTGATTCAAATGTGTGAATGTTGTGGAATGAGTGTGATTAGAAATGATATTTGGTTTAATTTTATGACAACCCTAACACATATAATCGTCTCCATGTCATTTGAATTCAAGAATAAGCTTCGATTCAAAGAATAAACTTAAAAGTAGAATACAAGCCTGCACCGTTTGTTGTACAAGTTTGATTCAAATGTGTGAATGTTGTGGAATGAGTGTGGTTATAAATGACATTTAGTTTACTTTTATGACAACCCTAACACATATAATCGTCTACATGTCATTAGAATTCAAGAATAAGCTTCGATTGAAAGAATAAACTTAAAAGTAGAATACAAGCCTGCACCGTTTGTTGTACAAGTTTGATTCAAATGTGTGAATGTTGTTGAATGAGTGTGGTTAGAAATGAGATTTGGTTTACATTTATGACAACCTTAACACATATAATCGTCTCCATGTCATTAGAATTCAAAAATAAGCTTTGAATCAAAGAATAAGCTTAAAAGTAATATAAAAGCCTGAACAGTTCGTTGTACAAGTTTGATTCAAATGTGTGAATGTTGTGGAATGAGTGTGATTAGAAATGACATTTGGTTTACTTTTATGACAACCCTAACACATATAATCGTCTCCATGTCATTAGAATTTAAAAATAAGATTAGAATCAAAGAATAAGCTTAAAAGTAGAATACAAGCCTGAACTGTTCGTTGTACAAGTTTGATTCAAATGTGTGAATGTTGTGGAATGAGTGTGATTAGAAATAATATTTGGTTTAATTTTATGACAACCCTAACACATATAATCGTCTCCATGTCATTAGAATTCAAGAATAAGCTTCGATTCAAAGAATAAACTTAAAAGTAGAATACAAGCCTGCACCGTTTGTTGTACAAGTTTGATTCAAATGTGTGAATGTTGTGGAATGAGTGTGGTTATAAATGACATTTAGTTTACTTTTATGACAACCCTAACACATATAATCGTCTCCATGTCATTAGAATTCAAGAATAAGCTTCGATTGAAAGAATAAACTTAAAAGTAGAATACAAGCCTGCACCGTTTGTTGTACAAGTTTGATTCAAATGTGTGAATGTTGTTGAATGAGTGTGGTTAGAAATGAGATTTGGTTTACATTTATGACAACCTTAACACATATAATCGTCTCCATGTCATTAGAATTAAAAAATAAGCTTTGAATCAAAGAATAAGCTTAAAAGTAATATAAAAGCCTGAACAGTTCGTTGTACAAGTTTGATTCAAATGTGTGAATGTTGTGGAATGAGTGTGATTAGAAATGACATTTGGTTTACTTTTATGACAACCCTAACACATATAATCGTCTCCATGTCATTAGAATTTAAAAATAAGATTAGAATCAAAGAATAAGCTTAAAAGTAGAATACAAGCCTGAACTGTTCGTTGTACAAGTTTGATTCAAATGTGTGAATGTTGTGGAATGAGTGTGATTAGAAATGATATTTGGTTTAATTTTATGACAACCCTAACACATATAATCGTCTCCATGTCATTAGAATTCAAGAATAAGCTTCGATTCAAAGAATAAACTTAAAAGTAGAATACAAGCCTGCACCGTTTGTTGTACAAGTTTGATTCAAATGTGTGAATGTTGTGGAATGAGTGTGGTTATAAATGACATTTAGTTTACTTTTATGACAACCCTAACACATATAATCGTCTACATGTCATTAGAATTCAAGAATAAGCTTCGATTGAAAGAATAAACTTAAAAGTAGAATACAAGCCTGCACCGTTTGTTGTACAAGTTTGATTCAAATGTGTGAATGTTGTTGAATGAGTGTGGTTAGAAATGAGATTTGGTTTACATTTATGACAACCTTAACACATATAATCGTCTCCATGTCATTAGAATTCAAAAATAAGCTTTGAATCAAAGAATAAGCTTAAAAGTAATATAAAAGCCTGAACAGTTCGTTGTACAAGTTTGATTCAAATGTGTGAATGTTGTGGAATGAGTGTGATTAGAAATGACATTTGGTTTACTTTTATGACAACCCTAACACATATAATCGTCTCCATGTCATTAGAATTTAAAAATAAGATTAGAATCAAAGAATAAGCTTAAAAGTAGAATACAAGCCTGAACTGTTCGTTGTACAAGTTTGATTCAAATGTGTGAATGTTGTGGAATGAGTGTGATTAGAAATGATATTTGGTTTAATTTTATGACAACCCTAACACATATAATCGTCTCCATGTCATTAGAATTCAAGAATAAGCTTCGATTCAAAGAATAAACTTAAAAGTAGAATACAAGCCTGCACCGTTTGTTGTACAAGTTTGATTCAAATGTGTGAATGTTGTGGAATGAGTGTGGTTATAAATGACATTTAGTTTACTTTTATGACAACCCTAACACATATAATCGTCTCCATGTCATTAGAATTCAAGAATAAGCTTCGATTGAAAGAATAAACTTAAAAGTAGAATACAAGCCTGCACCGTTTGTTGTACAAGTTTGATTCAAATGTGTGAATGTTGTTGAATGAGTGTGGTTAGAAATGAGATTTGGTTTACATTTATGACAACCTTAACACATATAATCGTCTCCATGTCATTAGAATTCAAAAATAAGCTTTGAATCAAAGAATAAGCTTAAAAGTAATATAAAAGCCTGAACAGTTCGTTGTACAAGTTTGATTCAAATGTGTGAATGTTGTGGAATGAGTGTGATTAGAAATGACATTTGGTTTACTTTTATGACAACCCTAACACATATAATCGTCTCCATGTCATTAGAATTTAAAAATAAGATTAGAATCAAAGAATAAGCTTAAAAGTAGAATACAAGCCTGAACTGTTCGTTGTACAAGTTTGATTCAAATGTGTGAATGTTGTGGAATGAGTGTGATTAGAAATGATATTTGGTTTAATTTTATGACAACCCTAACACATATAAACGTCTCCATGTCATTAGAATTCAAGAATAAGCTTCGATTCAAAGAATAAACTTAAAAGTAGAATACAAGCCTGCACCGTTTGTTGTACAAGTTTGATTCAAATGTGTGAATGTTGTGGAATGAGTGTGGTTATAAATGACATTTAGTTTACTTTTATGACAACCCTAACACATATAATCGTCTCCATGTCATTAGAATTCAAGAATAAGCTTCGATTGAAAGAATAAACTTAAAAGTAGAATACAAGCCTGCACCGTTTGTTGTACAAGTTTGATTCAAATGTGTGAATGTTGTTGAATGAGTGTGGTTAGAAATGAGATTTGGTTTACATTTATGACAACCTTAACACATATAATCGTCTCCATGTCATTAGAATTCAAAAATAAGCTTTGAATCAAAGAATAAGCTTAAAAGTAATATAAAAGCCTGAACAGTTCGTTGTACAAGTTTGATTCAAATGTGTGAATGTTGTGGAATGAGTGTGATTAGAAATGACATTTGGTTTACTTTTATGACAACCCTAACACATATAATCGTCTCCATGTCATTAGAATTCAAAAATAAGATTAGAATCAAAGAATAAGCTTAAAAGTAGAATACAAGCCTGAACTGTTCGTTGTACAAGTTTTATTCAAATGTGTGAATGTTGTGGAATGAGTGTGATTAGAAATGATATTTGGTTTAATTTTATGACAACCCTAACACATATAATCGTCTCCATGTCATTAGAATTCAAGAATAAGCTTCGATTCAAAGAATAAACTTAAAAGTAGAATACAAGCCTGCACCGTTTGTTGTACAAGTTTGATTCAAATGTGTGAATGTTGTGGAATGAGTGTGGTTATAAATGACATTTAGTTTACTTTTATGACAACCCTAACACATATAATCGTCTCCATGTCATTAGAATTCAAGAATAAGCTTCGATTGAAAGAATAAACTTAAAAGTAGAATACAAGCCTGCACCGTTTGTTGTACAAGTTTGATTCAAATGTGTGAATGTTGTTGAATGAGTGTGGTTAGAAATGAGATTTGGTTTACATTTATGACAACCTTAACACATATAATCGTCTCCATGTCATTAGAATTCAAAAATAAGCTTTGAATCAAAGAATAAGCTTAAAAGTAATATAAAAGCCTGAACAGTTCGTTGTACAAGTTTGATTCAAATGTGTGAATGTTGTGGAATGAGTGTGATTAGAAATGACATTTGGTTTACTTTTATGACAACCCTAACACATATAATCGTCTCCATGTCATTAGAATTTAAAAATAAGATTAGAATCAAAGAATAAGCTTAAAAGTAGAATACAAGCCTGAACTGTTCGTTGTACAAGTTTGATTCAAATGTGTGAATGTTGTGGAATGAGTGTGATTAGAAATGATATTTGGTTTAATTTTATGACAACCCTAACACATATAATCGTCTCCATGTCATTAGAATTCAAGAATAAGCTTCGATTCAAAGAATAAACTTAAAAGTAGAATACAAGCCTGCACCGTTTGTTGTACAAGTTTGATTCAAATGTGTGAATGTTGTGGAATGAGTGTGGTTATAAATGACATTTAGTTTACTTTTATGACAACCCTAACACATATAATCGTCTCCATGTCATTAGAATTCAAGAATAAGCTTCGATTGAAAGAATAAACTTAAAAGTAGAATACAAGCCTGCACCGTTTGTTGTACAAGTTTGATTCAAATGTGTGAATGTTGTTGAATGAGTGTGGTTAGAAATGAGATTTGGTTTACATTTATGACAACCTTAACACATATAATCGTCTCCATGTCATTAGAATTCAAAAATAAGCTTTGAATCAAAGAATAAGCTTAAAAGTAATATAAAAGCCTGAACAGTTCGTTGTACAAGTTTGATTCAAATGTGTGAATGTTGTGGAATGAGTGTGATTAGAAATGACATTTGGTTTACTTTTATGACAACCCTAACACATATAATCGTCTCCATGTCATTAGAATTCAAAAATAAGATTAGAATCAAAGAATAAGCTTAAAAGTAGAATACAAGCCTGAACTGTTCGTTGTACAAGTTTTATTCAAATGTGTGAATGTTGTGGAATGAGTGTGATTAGAAATGATATTTGGTTTAATTTTATGACAACCCTAACACATATAATCGTCTCCATGTCATTAGAATTCAAGAATAAGCTTCGATTCAAAGAATAAACTTAAAAGTAGAATACAAGCCTGCACCGTTTGTTGTACAAGTTTGATTCAAATGTGTGAATGTTGTGGAATGAGTGTGGTTATAAATGACATTTAGTTTACTTTTATGACAACCCTAACACATATAATCGTCTCCATGTCATTAGAATTCAAGAATAAGCTTCGATTGAAAGAATAAACTTAAAAGTAGAATACAAGCCTGCACCGTTTGTTGTACAAGTTTGATTCAAATGTGTGAATGTTGTTGAATGAGTGTGGTTAGAAATGAGATTTGGTTTACATTTAGGACAACCTTAACACATATAATCGTCTCCATGTCATTAGAATTCAAAAATAAGCTTTGAATCAAAGAATAAGGTTAAAAGTAATATAAATGCCTGAACAGTTCGTTGTACAAGTTTGATTCAAATGTGTGAATGTTGTGGAATGAGTGTGATTAGAAATGACATTTGGTTTACTTTTATGACAACCCTAACACATATAATCGTCTCCATGTCATTAGAATTTAAAAATAAGATTAGAATCAAAGAATAAGCTTAAAAGTAGAATACAAGCCTGAACTGTTCGTTGTACAAGTTTGATTCAAATGTGTGAATGTTGTGGAATGAGTGTGATTAGAAATGATATTTGGTTTAATTTTATGACAACCCTAACACATATAATCGTCTCCATGTCATTAGAATTCAAGAATAAGCTTCGATTCAAAGAATAAACTTAAAAGTAGAATACAAGCCTGCACCGTTTGTTGTACAAGTTTGATTCAAATGTGTGAATGTTGTGGAATGAGTGTGGTTATAAATGACATTTAGTTTACTTTTATGACAACCCTAACACATATAATCGTCTCCATGTCATTAGAATTCAAGAATAAGCTTCGATTGAAAGAATAAACTTAAAAGTAGAATACAAGCCTGCACCGTTTGTTGTACAAGTTTGATTCAAATGTGTGAATGTTGTTGAATGAGTGTGGTTAGAAATGAGATTTGGTTTACATTTATGACAACCTTAACACATATAATCGTCTCCATGTCATTAGAATTCAAAAATAAGCTTTGAATCAAAGAATAAGCTTAAAAGTAATATAAAAGCCTGAACAGTTCGTTGTACAAGTTTGATTCAAATGTGTGAATGTTGTGGAATGAGTGTGATTAGAAATGACATTTGGTTTACTTTTATGACAACCCTAACACATATAATCGTCTCCATGTCATTAGAATTCAAAAATAAGATTAGAATCAAAGAATAAGCTTAAAAGTAGAATACAAGCCTGAACTGTTCGTTGTACAAGTTTTATTCAAATGTGTGAATGTTGTGGAATGAGTGTGATTAGAAATGATATTTGGTTTAATTTTATGACAACCCTAACACATATAATCGTCTCCATGTCATTAGAATTCAAGAATAAGCTTCGATTCAAAGAATAAACTTAAAAGTAGAATACAAGCCTGCACCGTTTGTTGTACAAGTTTGATTCAAATGTGTGAATGTTGTGGAATGAGTGTGGTTATAAATGACATTTAGTTTACTTTTATGACAACCCTAACACATATAATCGTCTCCATGTCATTAGAATTCAAGAATAAGCTTCGATTGAAAGAATAAACTTAAAAGTAGAATACAAGCCTGCACCGTTTGTTGTACAAGTTTGATTCAAATGTGTGAATGTTGTTGAATGAGTGTGGTTAGAAATGAGATTTGGTTTACATTTAGGACAACCTTAACACATATAATCGTCTCCATGTCATTAAAATTCAAAAATAAGCTTTGAATCAAAGAATAAGCTTAAAAGTAATATAAATGCCTGAACAGTTCGTTGTA
This sequence comes from Spergularia marina, assembly GCA_963680865.1. Lineage (NCBI taxonomy): Eukaryota > Viridiplantae > Streptophyta > Magnoliopsida > Caryophyllales > Caryophyllaceae > Spergularia > Spergularia marina. Next base: position 11,825,128 of record OY804557.1, on the reverse strand, counting down.
CAAGTTTGATTCAAATGTGTGAATGTTGTGGAATGAGTGTGATTAGAAATGACATTTGGTTTACTTTTATGACAACCCTAACACATATAATCGTCTCCATGTCATTAGAATTTAAAAATAAGATTAGAATCAAAGAATAAGCTTAAAAGTAGAATACAAGCCTGAACTGTTCGTTGTACAAGTTTGATTCAAATGTGTGAATGTTGTGGAATGAGTGTGATTAGAAATGATATTTGGTTTAATTTTATGACAACCCTAACACATATAATCGTCTCCATGTCATTAGAATTCAAGAATAAGCTTCGATTCAAAGAATAAACTTAAAAGTAGAATACAAGCCTGCACCGTTTGTTGTACAAGTTTGATTCAAATGTGTGAATGTTGTGGAATGAGTGTGGTTATAAATGACATTTAGTTTACTTTTATGACAACCCTAACACATATAATCGTCTCCATGTCATTAGAATTCAAGAATAAGCTTCGATTGAAAGAATAAACTTAAAAGTAGAATACAAGCCTGCACCGTTTGTTGTACAAGTTTGATTCAAATGTGTGAATGTTGTTGAATGAGTGTGGTTAGAAATGAGATTTGGTTTACATTTATGACCACCTTAACACATATAATCGTCTCCATGTCATTAGAATTTAAAAATAAGCTTTGAATCAAAGAATAAGCTTAAAAGTAATATAAAAGCCTGAACAGTTCGTTGTACAAGTTTGATTCAAATGTGTGAATGTTGTGGAATGAGTGTGATTAGAAATGACATTTGGTTTACTTTTATGACAACCCTAACACATATAATCGTCTCCATGTCATTAGAATTCAAAAATAAGATTAGAATCAAAGAATAAGCTTAAAAGTAGAATACAAGCCTGAACTGTTCGTTGTACAAGTTTGATTCAAATGTGTGAATGGTGTGGAATGAGTGTGATTAGAAATGATATTTGGTTTAATTTTATGACAACCCTAACACATATAATCGTCTCCATGTCATTGGAATTCAAGAATAAGCTTCGATTGAAAGAATAAACTTAAAAGTAGAATACAAGCCTGCACCGTTTGTTGTACAAGTTTGATTCAAATGTGTGAATGTTGTTGAATGAGTGTGGTTAGAAATGAGATTTGGTTTACATTTATGACAACCTTAACACATATAATCGTCTCCATGTCATTAGAATTCAAAAATAAGCTTTGAATCAAAGAATAAGCTTAAAAGTAATATAAAAGCCTGAACAGTTCGTTGTACAAGTTTGATTCAAATGTGTGAATGTTGTGGAATGAGTGTGATTAGAAATGACATTTGGTTTACTTTTATGACAACCCTAACACATATAATCGTCTCCATGTCATTAGAATTTAAAAATAAGATTAGAATCAAAGAATAAGCTTAAAAGTAGAATACAAGCCTGAACTATTCGTTGTACAAGTTTGATTCAAATGTGTGAATGTTGTGGAATGAGTGTGATTAGAAATGATATTTGGTTTAATTTTATGACAACCCTAACACATATAATCGTCTCCATGTCATTAGAATTCAAGAATAAGCTTCGATTCAAAGAATAAACTTAAAAGTAGAATACAAGCCTGCACCGTTTGTTGTACATGTTTGATTCAAATGTGTGAATGTTGTGGAATGAGTGTGGTTATAAATGACATTTAGTTTACTTTTATGACAACCCTAACACATATAATCGTCTCCATGTCATTAGAATTCAAGAATAAGCTTCGATTGAAAGAATAAACTTAAAAGTAGAATACAAGCCTGCACCGTTTGTTGTACAAGTTTGATTCAAATGTGTGAATGTTGTTGAATGAGTGTGGTTAGAAATGAGATTTGGTTTACATTTATGACAACCTTAACACATATAATCGTCTCCATGTCATTAGAATTCAAAAATAAGCTTTGAATCAAAGAATAAGCTTAAAAGTAATATAAATGCCTGAACAGTTCGTTGTACAAGTTTGATTCAAATGTGTGAATGTTGTGGAATGAGTGTGATTAGAAATGACATTTGGTTTACTTTTATGACAACCCTAACACATATAATCGTCTCCATGTCATTAGAATTTAAAAATAAGATTAGAATCAAAGAATAAGCTTAAAAGTAGAATACAAGCCTGAACTGTTCGTTGTACAAGTTTGATTCAAATGTGTGAATGTTGTGGAATGAGTGTGATTAGAAATGATATTTGGTTTAATTTTATGACAACCCTAACACATATAATCGTCTCCATGTCATTAGAATTCAAGAATAAGCTTCGATTCAAAGAATAAACTTAAAAGTAGAATACAAGCCTGCACCGTTTGTTGTACAAGTTTGATTCAAATGTGTGAATGTTGTGGAATGAGTGTGGTTATAAATGACATTTAGTTTACTTTTATGACAACCCTAACACATATAATCGTCTCCATGTCATTAGAATTCAAGAATAAGCTTCGATTGAAAGAATAAACTTAAAAGTAGAATACAAGCCTGCACCGTTTGTTGTACAAGTTTGATTCAAATGTGTGAATGTTGTTGAATGAGTGTGGTTAGAAATGAGATTTGGTTTACATTTAGGACAACCTTAACACATATAATCGTCTCCATGTCATTAGAATTCAAAAATAAGCTTTGAATCAAAGAATAAGCTTAAAAGTAATATAAATGCCTGAACAGTTCGTTGTACAAGTTTGATTCAAATGTGTGAATGTTGTGGAATGAGTGTGATTAGAAATGACATTTGGTTTACTTTTATGACAACCCTAACACATATAATCGTCTCCATGTCATTAGAATTTAAAAATAAGATTAGAATCAAAGAATAAGCTTAAAAGTAGAGTACAAGCCTGAACTGTTCGTTGTACAAGTTTGATTCAAATGTGTGAATGTTGTGGAATGAGTGTGATTAGAAATGATATTTGGTTTAATTTTATGACAACCCTAACACATATAATCGTCTCCATGTCATTAGAATTCAAGAATAAGCTTCGATTCAAAGAATAAACTTAAAAGTAGAATACAAGCCTGCACCGTTTGTTGTACAAGTTTGATTCAAATGTGTGAATGTTGTGGAATGAGTGTGGTTATAAATGACATTTAGTTTACTTTTATGACAACCCTAACACATATAATCGTCTCCATGTCATTAGAATTCAAGAATAAGCTTCGATTGAAAGAATAAACTTAAAAGTAGAATACAAGCCTGCACCGTTTGTTGTACAAGTTTGATTCAAATGTGTGAATGTTGTTGAATGAGTGTGGTTAGAAATGAGATTTGGTTTACATTTAGGACAACCTTAACACATATAATCGTCTCCATGTCATTAGAATTCAAAAATAAGCTTTGAATCAAAGAATAAGCTTAAAAGTAATATAAATGCCTGAACAGTTCGTTGTACAAGTTTGATTCAAATGTGTGAATGTTGTGGAATGAGTGTGATTAGAAATGACATTTGGTTTACTTTTATGACAACCCTAACACATATAATCGTCTCCATGTCATTAGAATTTAAAAATAAGATTAGAATCAAAGAATAAGCTTAAAAGTAGAATACAAGCCTGAACTGTTCGTTGTACAAGTTTGATTCAAATGTGTGAATGTTGTGGAATGAGTGTGATTAGAAATGATATTTGGTTTAATTTTATGACAACCCTAACACATATAATCGTCTCCATGTCATTAGAATTCAAGAATAAGCTTCGATTCAAAGAATAAACTTAAAAGTAGAATACAAGCCTGCACCGTTTGTTGTACAAGTTTGATTCAAATGTGTGAATGTTGTGGAATGAGTGTGGTTATAAATGACATTTAGTTTACTTTTATGACAACCCTAACACATATAATCGTCTCCATGTCATTAGAATTCAAGAATAAGCTTCGATTGAAAGAATAAACTTAAAAGTAGAATACAAGCCTGCACCGTTTGTTGTACAAGTTTGATTCAAATGTGTGAATGTTGTTGAATGAGTGTGGTTAGAAATGAGATTTGGTTTACATTTATGACAACCTTAACACATATAATCGTCTCCATGTCATTAGAATTTAAAAATAAGCTTTGAATCAAAGAATAAGCTTAAAAGTAATATAAAAGCCTGAACAGTTCGTTGTACAAGTTTGATTCAAATGTGTGAATGTTGTGGAATGAGTGTGATTAGAAATGACATTTGGTTTACTTTTATGACAACCCTAACACATATAATCGTCTCCATGTCATTAGAATTCAAAAATAAGATTAGAATCAAAGAATAAGCTTAAAAGTAGAATACAAGCCTGAACTGTTCGTTGTACAAGTTTGATTCAAATGTGTGAATGTTGTGGAATGAGTGTGATTAGAAATGATATTTGGTTTAATTTTATGACAACCCTAACACATATAATCGTCTCCATGTCATTAGAATTCAAGAATAAGCTTCGATTCAAAGAATAAACTTAAAAGTAGAATACAAGCCTGCACCGTTTGTTGTACAAGTTTGATTCAAATGTGTGAATGTTGTGGAATGAGTGTGGTTATAAATGACATTTAGTTTACTTTTATGACAACCCTAACACATATAATCGTCTCCATGTCATTAGAATTCAAGAATAAGCTTCGATTGAAAGAATAAACTTAAAAGTAGAATACAAGCCTGCACCGTTTGTTGTACAAGTTTGATTCAAATGTGTGAATGTTGTTGAATGAGTGTGGTTAGAAATGAGATTTGGTTTACATTTATGACAACCTTAACACATATAATCGTCTCCATGTCATTAGAATTCAAAAATAAGCTTTGAATCAAAGAATAAGCTTAAAAGTAATATAAAAGCCTGAACAGTTCGTTGTACAAGTTTGATTCAAATGTGTGAATGTTGTGGAATGAGTGTGATTAGAAATGACATTTGGTTTACTTTTATGACAACCCTAACACATATAATCGTCTCCATGTCATTAGAATTTAAAAATAAGATTAGAATCAAAGAATAAGCTTAAAAGTAGAATACAAGCCTGAACAGTTCGTTGTACAAGTTTGATTCAAATGTGTGAATGTTGTGGAATGAGTGTGATTAGAAATGACATTTGGTTTACTTTTATGACAACCCTAACACATATAATCGTCTCCATGTCATTAGAATTTAAAAATAAGATTAGAATCAAAGAATAAGCTTAAAAGTAGAATACAAGCCTGAACTGTTCGTTGTACAAGTTTGATTCAAATGTGTGAATGTTGTGGAATGAGTGTGATTAGAAATGATATTTGGTTTAATTTTATGACAACCCTAACACATATAATCGTCTCCATGTCATTAGAATTCAAGAATAAGCTTCGATTCAAAGAATAAACTTAAAAGTAGAATACAAGCCTGCACCGTTTGTTGTACAAGTTTGATTCAAATGTGTGAATGTTGTGGAATGAGTGTGATTAGAAATGACATTTGGTTTAATTTTATGACAACCCTAACACATATAATCGTCTCCATGTCATTAGAATTTAAAAATAAGATTAGAATCAAAGAATAAGCTTAAAAGTAGAATACAAGCCTGAACAGTTCGTTGTACAAGTTTGATTCAAATGTGTGAATGTTGCGGAATGAGTGTGATTAGAAATGACATTTGGTTTACTTTTATGACAACCCTAACACATATAATCGTCTCCATGTCATTAGAATTTAAAAATAAGATTAGAATCAAAGAATAAGCTTAAAAGTAGAATACAAGCCTGAACTGTTCGTTGTACAAGTTTGATTCAAATGTGTGAATGTTGTGGAATGAGTGTGATTAGAAATGATATTTGGTTTAATTTTATGACAACCCTAACACATATAATCGTCTCCATGTCATTAGAATTCAAGAATAAGCTTCGATTCAAAGAATAAACTTAAAAGTAGAATACAAGCCTGCACCGTTTGTTGTACAAGTTTGATTCAAATGTGTGAATGTTGTGGAATGAGTGTGGTTATAAATGACATTTAGTTTACTTTTATGACAACCCTAACACATATAATCGTCTCCATGTCATTAGAATTCAAGAATAAGCTTCGATTGAAAGAATAAACTTAAAAGTAGAATACAAGCCTGCACCGTTTGTTGTACAAGTTTGATTCAAATGTGTGAATGTTGTTGAATGAGTGTGGTTAGAAATGAGATTTGGTTTACATTTATGACAACCTTAACACATATAATCGTCTCCATGTCATTAGAATTCAAAAATAAGCTTTGAATCAAAGAATAAGCTTAAAAGTAATATAAATGCCTGAACAGTTCGTTGTACAAGTTTGATTCAAATGTGTGAATGTTGTGGAATGAGTGTGATTAGAAATGACATTTGGTTTACTTTTATGACAACCCTAACACATATAATCGTCTCCATGTCATTAGAATTTAAAAATAAGATTAGAATCAAAGAATAAGCTTAAAAGTAGAATACAAGCCTGAACTGTTCGTTGTACAAGTTTGATTCAAATGTGTGAATGTTGTGGAATGAGTGTGATTAGAAATGATATTTGGTTTAATTTTATGACAAACCTAACACATATAATCGTCTCCATGTCATTAGAATTCAAGAATAAGCTTCGATTCAAAGAATAAACTTAAAAGTAGAATACAAGCCTGCACCGTTTGTTGTACAAGTTTGATTCAAATGTGTGAATGTTGTGGAATGAGTGTGGTTATAAATGACATTTAGTTTACTTTTATGACAACCCTAACACATATAATCGTCTCCATGTCATTAGAATTCAAGAATAAGCTTCGATTGAAAGAATAAACTTAAAAGTAGAATACAAGCCTGCACCGTTTGTTGTACAAGTTTGATTCAAATGTGTGAATGTTGTTGAATGAGTGTGGTTAGAAATGAGATTTGGTTTACATTTATGACAACCTTAACACATATAATCGTCTCCATGTCATTAGAATTCAAAAATAAGCTTTGAATCAAAGAATAAGCTTAAAAGTAATATAAATGCCTGAACAGTTCGTTGTACAAGTTTGATTCAAATGTGTGAATGTTGTGGAATGAGTGTGATTAGAAATGACATTTGGTTTAATTTTATGACAACCCTAACACATATAATCGTCTCCATGTCATTAGAATTTAAAAATAAGATTAGAATCAAAGAATAAGCTTAAAAGTAGAATACAAGCCTGAACTGTTCGTTGTACAAGTTTGATTCAAATGTGTGAATGTTGTGGAATGAGTGTGATTAGAAATGATATTTGGTTTAATTTTATGACAACCCTAACACATATAATCGTCTCCATGTCATTAGAATTCATGAATAAGCTTCGATTCAAAGAATAAACTTAAAAGTAGAATACAAGCCTGCACCGTTTGTTGTACAAGTTTGATTCAAATGTGTGAATGTTGTGGAATGAGTGTGGTTATAAATGACATTTAGTTTACTTTTATGACAACCCTAACACATATAATCGTCTCCATGTCATTAGAATTCAAGAATAAGCTTCGATTGAAAGAATAAACTTAAAAGTAGAATACAAGCCTGCACCGTTTGTTGTACAAGTTTGATTCAAATGTGTGAATGTTGTTGAATGAGTGTGGTTAGAAATGAGATTTGGTTTACATTTATGACAACCTTAACACATATAATCGTCTCCATGTCATTAGAATTCAAAAATAAGCTTTGAATCAAAGAATAAGCTTAAAAGTAATATAAATGCCTGAACAGTTCGTTGTACAAGTTTGATTCAAATGTGTGAATGTTGTGGAATGAGTGTGATTAGAAATGACATTTGGTTTACTTTTATGACAACCCTAACACATATAATCGTCTCCATGTCATTAGAATTTAAAAATAAGATTAGAATCAAAGAATAAGCTTAAAAGTAGAATACAAGCCTGAACTGTTCGTTGTACAAGTTTGATTCAAATGTGTGAATGTTGTGGAATGAGTGTGATTAGAAATGATATTTGGTTTAATTTTATGACAACCCTAACACATATAATCGTCTCCATGTCATTAGAATTCAAGAATAAGCTTCGATTCAAAGAATAAACTTAAAAGTAGAATACAAGCCTGCACCGTTTGTTGTACAAGTTTGATTCAAATGTGTGAATGTTGTGGAATGAGTGTGGTTATAAATGACATTTAGTTTACTTTTATGACAACCCTAACACATATAATCGTCTCCATGTCATTAGAATTCAAGAATAAGCTTCGATTGAAAGAATAAACTTAAAAGTAGAATACAAGCCTGCACCGTTTGTTGTACAAGTTTGATTCAAATGTGTGAATGTTGTTGAATGAGTGTGGTTAGAAATGAGATTTGGTTTACATTTATGACAACCTTAACACATATAATCGTCTCCATGTCATTAGAATTCAAAAATAAGCTTTGAATCAAAGAATAAGCTTAAAAGTAATATAAATGCCTGAACAGTTCGTTGTACAAGTTTGATTCAAATGTGTGAATGTTGTGGAATGAGTGTGATTAGAAATGACATTTGGTTTACTTTTATGACAACCCTAACACATATAATCGTCTCCATGTCATTAGAATTTAAAAATAAGATTAGAATCAAAGAATAAGCTTAAAAGTAGAATACAAGCCTGAACTGTTCGTTGTACAAGTTTGATTCAAATGTGTGAATGTTGTGGAATGAGTGTGATTAGAAATGATATTTGGTTTAATTTTATGACAACCCTAACACATATAATCGTCTCCATGTCATTAGAATTCAAGAATAAGCTTCGATTCAAAGAATAAACTTAAAAGTAGAATACAAGCCTGCACCGTTTGTTGTACAAGTTTGATTCAAATGTGTGAATGTTGTGGAATGAGTGTGGTTATAAATGACATTTAGTTTACTTTTATGACAACCCTAACACATATAATCGTCTCCATGTCATTAGAATTCAAGAATAAGCTTCGATTGAAAGAATAAACTTAAAAGTAGAATACAAGCCTGCACCGTTTGTTGTACAAGTTTGATTCAAATGTGTGAATGTTGTTGAATGAGTGTGGTTAGAAATGAGATTTGGTTTACATTTATGACAACCTTAACACATATAATCGTCTCCATGTCATTAGAATTTAAAAATAAGCTTTGAATCAAAGAATAAGCTTAAAAGTAATATAAAAGCCTGAACAGTTCGTTGTACAAGTTTGATTCAAATGTGTGAATGTTGTGGAATGAGTGTGATTAGAAATGACATTTGGTTTACTTTTATGACAACCCTAACACATATAATCGTCTCCATGTCATTAGAATTCAAAAATAAGATTAGAATCAAAGAATAAGCTTAAAAGTAGAATACAAGCCTGAACTGTTCGTTGTACAAGTTTGATTCAAATGTGTGAATGTTGTGGAATGAGTGTGATTAGAAATGATATTTGGTTTAATTTTATGACAACCCTAACACATATAATCGTCTCCATGTCATTAGAATTCAAGAATAAGCTTCGATTCAAAGAATAAACTTAAAAGTAGAATACAAGCCTGCACCGTTTGTTGTACAAGTTTGATTCAAATGTGTGAATGTTGTGGAATGAGTGTGGTTATAAATGACATTTAGTTTACTTTTATGACAACCCTAACACATATAATCGTCTCCATGTCATTAGAATTCAAGAATAAGCTTCGATTGAAAGAATAAACTTAAAAGTAGAATACAAGCCTGCACCGTTTGTTGTACAAGTTTGATTCAAATGTGTGAATGTTGTTGAATGAGTGTGGTTAGAAATGAGATTTGGTTTACATTTATGACAACCTTAACACATATAATCGTCTCCATGTCATTAGAATTCAAAAATAAGCTTTGAATCAAAGAATAAGCTTAAAAGTAATATAAATGCCTGAACAGTTCGTTGTACAAGTTTGATTCAAATGTGTGAATGTTGTGGAATGAGTGTGATTAGAAATGACATTTGGTTTAATTTTATGACAACCCTAACACATATAATCGTCTCCATGTCATTAGAATTTAAAAATAAGATTAGAATCAAAGAATAAGCTTAAAAGTAGAATACAAGCCTGAACTGTTCGTTGTACAAGTTTGATTCAAATGTGTGAATGTTGTGGAATGAGTGTGATTAGAAATGATATTTGGTTTAATTTTATGACAACCCTAACACATATAATCGTCTCCATGTCATTAGAATTCAAGAATAAGCTTCGATTCAAAGAATAAACTTAAAAGTAGAATACAAGCCTGCACCGTTTGTTGTACAAGTTTGATTCAAATGTGTGAATGTTGTTGAATGAGGGTGGTTAGAAATGAGATTTGGTTTACATTTATGACAACCTTAACACATATAATCGTCTCCATGTCATTAGAATTCAAAAATAAGCTTTGAATCAAAGAATAAGCTTAAAAGTAATATAAATGCCTGAACAGTTCGTTGTACAAGTTTGATTCAAATGTGTGAATGTTGTGGAATGAGTGTGATTAGAAATGACATTTGGTTTACTTTTATGACAACCCTAACACATATAATCGTCTCCATGTCATTAGAATTTAAAAATAAGATTAGAATCAAAGAATAAGCTTAAAAGTAGAATACAAGCCTGAACTGTTCGTTGTACAAGTTTGATTCAAATGTGTGAATGTTGTGGAATGAGTGTGATTAGAAATGATATTTGGTTTAATTTTATGACAACCCTAACACATATAATCGTCTCCATGTCATTAGAATTCAAGAATAAGCTTCGATTCAAAGAATAAACTTAAAAGTAGAATACAAGCCTGCACCGTTTGTTGTACAAGTTTGATTCAAATGTGTGAATGTTGTGGAATGAGTGTGGTTATAAATGACATTTAGTTTACTTTTATGACAACCCTAACACATATAATCGTCTCCATGTCATTAGAATTCAAGAATAAGCTTCGATTGAAAGAATAAACTTAAAAGTAGAATACAAGCCTGCACCGTTTGTTGTACAAGTTTGATTCAAATGTGTGAATGTTGTTGAATGAGTGTGGTTAGAAATGAGATTTGGTTTACATTTAGGACAACCTTAACACATATAATCGTCTCCATGTCATTAGAATTCAAAAATAAGCTTTGAATCAAAGAATAAGCTTAAAAGTAATATAAATGCCTGAACAGTTCGTTGTACAAGTTTGATTCAAATGTGTGAATGTTGTGGAATGAGTGTGATTAGAAATGACATTTGGTTTACTTTTATGACAACCCTAACACATATAATCGTCTCCATGTCATTAGAATTTAAAAATAAGATTAGAATCAAAGAATAAGCTTAAAAGTAGAATACAAGCCTGAACTGTTCGTTGTACAAGTTTGATTCAAATGTGTGAATGTTGTGGAATGAGTGTGATTAGAAATGATATTTGGTTTAATTTTATGACAACCCTAACACATATAATCGTCTCCATGTCATTAGAATTCAAGAATAAGCTTCGATTCAAAGAATAAACTTAAAAGTAGAATACAAGCCTGCACCGTTTGTTGTACAAGTTTGATTCAAATGTGTGAATGTTGTGGAATGAGTGTGGTTATAAATGACATTTAGTTTACTTTTATGACAACCCTAACACATATAATCGTCTCCATGTCATTAGAATTCAAGAATAAGCTTCGATTGAAAGAATAAACTTAAAAGTAGAATACAAGCCTGCACCGTTTGTTGTACAAGTTTGATTCAAATGTGTGAATGTTGTTGAATGAGTGTGGTTAGAAATGAGATTTGGTTTACATTTATGACAACCTTAACACATATAATCGTCTCCATGTCATTAGAATTCAAAAATAAGCTTTGAATCAAAGAATAAGCTTAAAAGTAATATAAATGCCTGAACAGTTCGTTGTACAAGTTTGATTCAAATGTGTGAATGTTGTGGAATGAGTGTGATTAGAAATGACATTTGGTTTACTTTTATGACAACCCTAACACATATAATCGTCTCCATGTCATTAGAATTTAAAAATAAGATTAGAATCAAAGAATAAGCTTAAAAGTAGAATACAAGCCTGAACTATTCGTTGTACAAGTTTGATTCAAATGTGTGAATGTTGTGGAATGAGTGTGATTAGAAATGATATTTGGTTTAATTTTATGACAACCCTAACACATATAATCGTCTCCATGTCATTAGAATTCAAGAATAAGCTTCGATTCAAAGAATAAACTTAAAAGTAGAATACAAGCCTGCACCGTTTGTTGTACAAGTTTGATTCAAATGTGTGAATGTTGTGGAATGAGTGTGGTTATAAATGACATTTAGTTTACTTTTATGACAACCCTAACACATATAATCGTCTCCATGTCATTAGAATTCAAGAATAAGCTTCGATTGAAAGAATAAACTTAAAAGTAGAATACAAGCCTGCACCGTTTGTTGTACAAGTTTGATTCAAATGTGTGAATGTTGTTGAATGAGTGTGGTTAGAAATGAGATTTGGTTTACATTTATGACAACCTTAACACATATAATCGTCTCCATGTCATTAGAATTCAAAAATAAGCTTTGAATCAAAGAATAAGCTTAAAAGTAATATAAATGCCTGAACAGTTCGTTGTACAAGTTTGATTCAAATGTGTGAATGTTGTGGAATGAGTGTGATTAGAAATGACATTTGGTTTACTTTTATGACAACCCTAACACATATAATCGTCTCCATGTCATTAGAATTTAAAAATAAGATTAGAATCAAAGAATAAGCTTAAAAGTAGAATACAAGCCTGAACTGTTCGTTGTACAAGTTTGATTCAAATGTGTGAATGTTGTGGAATGAGTGTGATTAGAAATGATATTTGGTTTAATTTTATGACAACCCTAACACATATAATCGTCTCCATGTCATTAGAATTCAAGAATAAGCTTCGATTCAAAGAATAAACTTAAAAGTAGAATACAAGCCTGCACCGTTTGTTGTACAAGTTTGATTCAAATGTGTGAATGTTGTGGAATGAGTGTGGTTATAAATGACATTTAGTTTACTTTTATGACAACCCTAACACATATAATCGTCTCCATGTCATTAGAATTCAAGAATAAGCTTCGATTGAAAGAATAAACTTAAAAGTAGAATACAAGCCTGCACCGTTTGTTGTACAAGTTTGATTCAAATGTGTGAATGTTGTTGAATGAGTGTGGTTAGAAATGAGATTTGGTTTACATTTATGACAACCTTAACACATATAATCGTCTCCATGTCATTAGAATTCAAAAATAAGCTTTGAATCAAAGAATAAGCTTAAAAGTAATATAAATGCCTGAACAGTTCGTTGTACAAGTTTGATTCAAATGTGTGAATGTTGTGGAATGAGTGTGATTAGAAATGACATTTGGTTTACTTTTATGACAACCCTAACACATATAATCGTCTCCATGTCATTAGAATTTAAAAATAAGATTAGAATCAAAGAATAAGCTTAAAAGTAATATAAATGCCTGAACAGTTCGTTGTACAAGTTTGATTCAAATGTGTGAATGTTGTGGAATGAGTGTGATTAGAAATGACATTTGGTTTACTTTTATGACAACCCTAACACATATAATCGTCTCCATGTCATTAGAATTTAAAAATAAGATTAGAATCAAAGAATAAGCTTAAAAGTAGAATACAAGCCTGAACTGTTCGTTGTACAAGTTTGATTCAAATGTGTGAATGTTGTGGAATGAGTGTGATTAGAAATGATATTTGGTTTAATTTTATGACAACCCTAACACATATAATCGTCTCCATGTCATTAGAATTCAAGAATAAGCTTCGATTCAAAGAATAAACTTAAAAGTAGAATACAAGCCTGCACCGTTTGTTGTACAAGTTTGATTCAAATGTGTGAATGTTGTGGAATGAGTGTGGTTATAAATGACATTTAGTTTACTTTTATGACAACCCTAACACATATAATCGTCTCCATGTCATTAGAATTCAAGAATAAGCTTCGATTGAAAGAATAAACTTAAAAGTAGAATACAAGCCTGCACCGTTTGTTGTACAAGTTTGATTCAAATGTGTGAATGTTGTTGAATGAGTGTGGTTAGAAATGAGATTTGGTTTACATTTATGACAACCTTAACACATATAATCGTCTCCATGTCATTAGAATTCAAAAATAAGCTTTGAATCAAAGAATAAGCTTAAAAGTAATATAAATGCCTGAACAGTTCGTTGTACAAGTTTGATTCAAATGTGTGAATGTTGTGGAATGAGTGTGATTAGAAATGACATTTGGTTTACTTTTATGACAACCCTAACACATATAATCGTCTCCATGTCATTAGAATTTAAAAATAAGATTAGAATCAAAGAATAAGCTTAAAAGTAGAATACAAGCCTGAACTGTTCGTTGTACAAGTTTGATTCAAATGTGTGAATGTTGTGGAATGAGTGTGATTAGAAATGATATTTGGTTTAATTTTATGACAACCCTAACACATATAATCGTCTCCATGTCATTAGAATTCAAGAATAAGCTTCGATTCAAAGAATAAACTTAAAAGTAGAATACAAGCCTGCACCGTTTGTTGTACAAGTTTGATTCAAATGTGTGAATGTTGTGGAATGAGTGTGGTTATAAATGACATTTAGTTTACTTTTATGACAACCCTAACACATATAATCGTCTCCATGTCATTAGAATTCAAGAATAAGCTTCGATTGAAAGAATAAACTTAAAAGTAGAATACAAGCCTGCACCGTTTGTTGTACAAGTTTGATTCAAATGTGTGAATGTTGTTGAATGAGTGTGGTTAGAAATGAGATTTGGTTTACATTTATGACAACCTTAACACATATAATCGTCTCCATGTCATTAGAATTTAAAAATAAGCTTTGAATCAAAGAATAAGCTTAAAAGTAATATAAAAGCCTGAACAGTTCGTTGTACAAGTTTGATTCAAATGTGTGAATGTTGTGGAATGAGTGTGATTAGAAATGACATTTGGTTTACTTTTATGACAACCCTAACACATATAATCGTCTCCATGTCATTAGAATTCAAAAATAAGATTAGAATCAAAGAATAAGCTTAAAAGTAGAATACAAGCCTGAACTGTTCGTTGTACAAGTTTGATTCAAATGTGTGAATGTTGTGGAATGAGTGTGATTAGAAATGATATTTGGTTTAATTTTATGACAACCCTAACACATATAATCGTCTCCATGTCATTAGAATTCAAGAATAAGCTTCGATTCAAAGAATAAACTTAAAAGTAAAATACAAGCCTGCACCGTTTGTTGTACAAGTTTGATTCAAATGTGTGAATGTTGTGGAATGAGTGTGGTTATAAATGACATTTAGTTTACTTTTATGACAACCCTAACACATATAATCGTCTCCATGTCATTAGAATTCAAGAATAAGCTTCGATTGAAAGAATAAACTTAAAAGTAGAATACAAGCCTGCACCGTTTGTTGTACAAGTTTGATTCAAATGTGTGAATGTTGTTGAATGAGTGTGGTTAGAAATGAGATTTGGTTTACATTTATGACAACCTTAACACATATAATCGTCTCCATGTCATTAGAATTCAAAAATAAGCTTTGAATCAAAGAATAAGCTTAAAAGTAATATAAATGCCTGAACAGTTCGTTGTACAAGTTTGATTCAAATGTGTGAATGTTGTGGAATGAGTGTGATTAGAAATGACATTTGGTTTACTTTTATGACAACCCTAACACATATAATCGTCTCCATGTCATTAGAATTTAAAAATAAGATTAGAATCAAAGAATAAGCTTAAAAGTAGAATACAAGCCTGAACTATTCGTTGTACAAGTTTGATTCAAATGTGTGAATGTTGTGGAATGAGTGTGATTAGAAATGATATTTGGTTTAATTTTATGACAACCCTAACACATATAATCGTCTCCATGTCATTAGAATTCAAGAATAAGCTTCGATTCAAAGAATAAACTTAAAAGTAGAATACAAGCCTGCACCGTTTGTTGTACAAGTTTGATTCAAATGTGTGAATGTTGTGGAATGAGTGTGGTTATAAATGACATTTAGTTTACTTTTATGACAACCCTAACACATATAATCGTCTCCATGTCATTAGAATTCAAGAATAAGCTTCGATTGAAAGAATAAACTTAAAAGTAGAATACAAGCCTGCACCGTTTGTTGTACAAGTTTGATTCAAATGTGTGAATGTTGTTGAATGAGTGTGGTTAGAAATGAGATTTGGTTTACATTTATGACAACCTTAACACATATAATCGTCTCCATGTCATTAGAATTCAAAAATAAGCTTTGAATCAAAGAATAAGCTTAAAAGTAATATAAATGCCTGAACAGTTCGTTGTACAAGTTTGATTCAAATGTGTGAATGTTGTGGAATGAGTGTGATTAGAAATGACATTTGGTTTACTTTTATGACAACCCTAACACATATAATCGTCTCCATGTCATTAGAATTTAAAAATAAGATTAGAATCAGAGAATAAGCTTAAAAGTAGAATACAAGCCTGAACTGTTCGTTGTACAAGTTTGATTCAAATGTGTGAATGTTGTGGAATGAGTGTGATTAGAAATGATATTTGGTTTAATTTTATGACAACCCTAACACATATAATCGTCTCCATGTCATTAGAATTCAAGAATAAGCTTCGATTCAAAGAATAAACTTAAAAGTAGAATACAAGCCTGCACCGTTTGTTGTACAAGTTTGATTCAAATGTGTGAATGTTGTGGAATGAGTGTGGTTATAAATGACATTTAGTTTACTTTTATGACAACCCTAACACATATAATCGTCTCCATGTCATTAGAATTCAAGAATAAGCTTCGATTGAAAGAATAAACTTAAAAGTAGAATACAAGCCTGCACCGTTTGTTGTACAAGTTTGATTCAAATGTGTGAATGTTGTTGAATGAGTGTGGTTAGAAATGAGATTTGGTTTACATTTATGACAACCTTAACACATATAATCGTCTCCATGTCATTAGAATTCAAAAATAAGCTTTGAATCAAAGAATAAGCTTAAAAGTAATATAAATGCCTGAACAGTTCGTTGTACAAGTTTGATTCAAATGTGTGAATGTTGTGGAATGAGTGTGATTAGAAATGACATTTGGTTTACTTTTATGACAACCCTAACACATATAATCGTCTCCATGTCATTAGAATTTAAAAATAAGATTAGAATCAAAGAATAAGCTTAAAAGTAGAATACAAGCCTGAACTGTTCGTTGTACAAGTTTGATTCAAATGTGTGAATGTTGTGGAATGAGTGTGATTAGAAATGATATTTGGTTTAATTTTATGACAACCCTAACACATATAATCGTCTCCATGTCATTAGAATTCAAGAATAAGCTTCGATTCAAAGAATAAACTTAAAAGTAGAATACAAGCCTGCACCGTTTGTTGTACAAGTTTGATTCAAATGTGTGAATGTTGTGGAATGAGTGTGGTTATAAATGACATTTAGTTTACTTTTATGACAACCCTAACATATATAATCGTCTCCATGTCATTAGAATTCAAGAATAAGCTTCGATTGAAAGAATAAACTTAAAAGTAGAATACAAGCCTGCACCGTTTGTTGTACAAGTTTGATTCAAATGTGTGAATGTTGTTGAATGAGTGTGGTTAGAAATGAGATTTGGTTTACATTTATGACAACCTTAACACATATAATCGTCTCCATGTCAATAGAATTCAAAAATAAGCTTTGAATCAAAGAATAAGCTTAAAAGTAATATAAAAGCCTGAACAGTTCGTTGTACAAGTTTGATTCAAATGTGTGAATGTTGTGGAATGAGTGTGATTAGAAATGACATTTGGTTTACTTTTATGACAACCCTAACACATATAATCGTCTCCATGTCATTAGAATTTAAAAATAAGATTAGAATCAAAGAATAAGCTTAAAAGTAGAATACAAGCCTGAACTATTCGTTGTACAAGTTTGATTCAAATGTGTGAATGTTGTGGAATGAGTGTGATTAGAAATGATATTTGGTTTAATTTTATGACAACCCTAACACATATAATCGTCTCCATGTCATTAGAATTCAAGAATAAGCTTCGATTCAAAGAATAAACTTAAAAGTAGAATACAAGCCTGCACCGTTTGTTGTACAAGTTTGATTCAAATGTGTGAATGTTGTTGAATGAGTGTGGTTAGAAATGAGATTTGGTTTACATTTATGACAACCTTAACACATATAATCGTCTCCATGTCATTAGAATTCAAAAATAAGCTTTGAATCAAAGAATAAGCTTAAAAGTAATACAAAAGCCTGAACAGTTCGTTGTACAAGTTTGATTCAAATGTGTGAATGTTGTGGAATGAGTGTGATTAGAAATGACATTTGGTTTACTTTTATGACAACCCTAACACATATAATCGTCTCCATGTCATTAGAATTTAAAAATAAGATTAGAATCAAAGAATAAGCTTAAAAGTAGAATACAAGCCTGAACTATTCGTTGTACAAGTTTGATTCAAATGTGTGAATGTTGTTGAATGAGTGTGGTTAGAAATGAGATTTGGTTTACATTTATGACAACCTTAACACATATAATCGTCTCCATGTCATTAGAATTCAAAAATAAGCTTTGAATCAAAGAATAAGCTTAAAAGTAATATAAAAGCCTGAACAGTTCGTTGTACAAGTTTGATTCAAATGTGTGAATGTTGTGGAATGAGTGTGATTAGAAATCACATTTGGTTTACTTTTATGACAACCCTAACACATATAATCGTCTCCATGTCATTAGAATTTAAAAATAAGATTAGAATCAAAGAATAAGCTTAAAAGTAGAATACAAGCCTGAACTGTTCGTTGTACAAGTTTGATTCAAATGTGTGAATGTTGTGGAATGAGTGTGATTAGAAATGATATTTGGTTTAATTTTATGACAACCCTAACACATATAATCGTCTCCATGTCATTAGAATTCAAGAATAAGCTTCGATTCAAAGAATAAACTTAAAAGTAGAATACAAGCCTGCACCGTTTGTTGTACAAGTTTGATTCAAATGTGTGAATGTTGTGGAATGAGTGTGGTTATAAATGACATTTAGTTTACTTTTATGACAAACCTAACACATATAATCGTCTCCATGTCATTAGAATTCAAGAATAAGCTTCGATTGAAAGAATAAACTTAAAAGTAGAATACAAGCCTGCACCGTTTGTTGTACAAGTTTGATTCAAATGTGTGAATGTTGTTGAATGAGTGTGGTTAGAAATGAGATTTGGTTTACATTTATGACAACCTTAACACATATAATCGTCTCCATGTCATTAGAATTCAAAAATAAGCTTTGAATCAAAGAATAAGCTTAAAAGTAATATAAAAGCCTGAACAGTTCGTTGTACAAGTTTGATTCAAATGTGTGAATGGTGTGGAATGAGTGTGATTAGAAATGACATTTGGTTTACTTTTATGACAACCCTAACATATATAATCGTCTCCATGTCATTAGAATTTAAAAATAAGATTAGAATCAAAGAATAAGCTTAAAAGTAGAATACAAGCCTGCACCGTTCGTTGTACAAGTTTGATTCAAATGTGTGAATGTTGTGGAATGAGTGTGGTTATAAATGACATTTAGTTTACTTTTATGACAACCCTAACACATATAATCGTCTCCATGTCATTAGAATTCAAGAATAAGCTTCGATTGAAAGAATAAACTTAAAAGTAGAATACAAGCCTGCACCGTTTGTTGTACAAGTTTGATTCAAATGTGTGAATGTTGTTGAATGAGTGTGGTTAGAAATGAGATTTGGTTTACATTTATGACAACCTTAACACATATAATCGTCTCCATGTCATTAGAATTCAAAAATAAGCTTTGAATCAAAGAATAAGCTTAAAAGTAATATAAAAGCCTGAACAGTTCGTTGTACAAGTTTGATTCAAATGTGTGAATGTTGTGGAATGAGTGTGATTAGAAATGACATTTGGTTTACTTTTATGACAACCCTAACATATATAATCGTCTCCATGTCATTAGAATTTAAAAATAAGATTAGAATCAAAGAATAAGCTTAAAAGTAGAATACAAGCCTGAACTGTTCGTTGTACAAGTTTGATTCAAATATGTGAATGTTGTGGAATGAGTGTGATTAGAAATGATATTTGGTTTAATTTTATGACAACCCTAACACATATAATCGTCTCCATGTCATTAGAATTCAAGAATAAGCTTCGATTCAAAGAATAAACTTAAAAGTAGAATACAAGCCTGAACTGTTCGTTGTACAAGTTTGATTCAAATGTGTGAATGTTGTGGAATGAGTGTGATTAGAAATGATATTTGGTTTAATTTTATGACAACCCTAACACATATAATCGTCTCCATGTCATTAGAATTCAAGAATAAGCTTCGATTCAAAGAATAAACTTAAAAGTAGAATACAAGCCTGCACCGTTTGTTGTACAAGTTTGATTCAAATGTGTGAATGTTGTGGAATGAGTGTGGTTATAAATGACATTTAGTTTAATTTTATGACAACCCTAACACATATAATCGTCTCCATGTCATTAGAACTCAAGAATAAGCTTCGATTGAAAGAATAAACTTAAAAGTAGAATACAAGCCTACACCGTTTGTTGTACAAGTTTGATTCAAATGTGTGAATGTTGTTGAATGAGTGTGGTTAGAAATGAGATTTGGTTTACATTTATGACAACCTTAACACATATAATCGTCTCCATGTCATTAGAATTCAAAAATAAGCTTTGAATCAAAGAATAAGCTTAAAAGTAATATAAAAGCCTGAACAGTTCGTTGTACAAGTTTGATTCAAATGTGTGAATGTTGTGGAATGAGTGTGATTAGAAATGACATTTGGTTTACTTTTATGACAACCCTAACACATATAATCGTCTCCATGTCATTAGAATTTAAAAATAAGATTAGAATCAAAGAATAAGCTTAAAAGTAGAATACAAGCCTGCACCGTTCGTTGTACAAGTTTGATTCAAATGTGTGAATGTTGTGGAATGAGTGTGGTTATAAATGACATTTAGTTTACTTTTATGACAACCCTAACACATATAATCGTCTCCATGTCATTGGAATTCAAGAATAAGCTTCGATTGAAAGAATAAACTTAAAAGTAGAATACAAGCCTGCACCGTTTGTTGTACAAGTTTGATTCAAATGTGTGAATGTTGTTGAATGAGTGTGGTTAGAAATGAGATTTGGTTTACATTTATGACAACCTTAACACATATAATCGTCTCCATGTCATTAGAATTCAAAAATAAGCTTTGAATCAAAGAATAAGCTTAAAAGTAATATAAAAGCCTGAACAGTTCGTTGTACAAGTTTGATTCAAATGTGTGAATGTTGTGGAATGAGTGTGATTAGAAATCACATTTGGTTTACTTTTATGACAACCCTAACACATATAATCGTCTCCATGTCATTAGAATTTAAAAATAAAAGTAGAATCAAAGAATAAGCTTAAAAGTAGAATACAAGCCTGAACTGTTCGTTGTACAAGTTTGATTCAAATGTGTGAATGTTGTGGAATGAGTGTGATTCGAAATGATATTTGGTTTAATTTTATGACAACCCTAACACATATAATCGTCTCCATGTCATTAGAATTCAAGAATAAGCTTCGATTCAAAGAATAAACTTAAAAGTAGAATACAAGCCTGCACCGTTTGTTGTACAAGTTTGATTCAAATGTGTGAATGTTTTGGAATGAGTGTGGTTATAAATGACATTTAGTTTAATTTTATGACAACCCTAACACATATAATCGTCTCCATGTCATTAGAACTCAAGAATAAGCTTCGATTGAAAGAATAAACTTAAAAGTAGAATACAAGCCTACACCGTTTGTTGTACAAGTTTTATTCAAATGTGTGAATGTTGTTGAATGAGTGTGGTTAGAAATGAGATTTGGTTTAAATTTATGACAACCTTAACACATATAATCGTCTCCATGTCATTAGAATTCAAAAATAAGCTTTGAATCAAAGAATAAGCTTAAAAGTAATATAAAAGCCTGAACAGTTCGTTGTACAAGTTTGATTCAAATGTGTGAATGTTGTGGAATGAGTGTGATTAGAAATGACATTTGGTTTACTTTTATGACAACCCTAACACATATAATCGTCTCCATGTCATTAGAATTTAAAAATAAGATTAGAATCAAAGAATAAGCTTAAAAGTAGAATACAAGCCTGCACCGTTCGTTGTACAAGTTTGATTCAAATGTGTGAATGTTGTGGAATGAGTGTGGTTATAAATGACATTTAGTTTACTTTTATGACAACCCTAACACATATAATCGTCTCCATGTCATTAGAATTCAAGAATAAGCTTCGATTGAAAGAATAAACTTAAAAGTAGAATACAAGCCTGCACCGTTTGTTGTACAAGTTTGATTCAAATGTGTGAATGTTGTTGAATGAGTGTGGTTAGAAATGAGATTTGGTTTACATTTATGACAACCTTAACACATATAATCGTCTCCATGTCATTAGAATTCAAAAATAAGCTTTGAATCAAAGAATAAGCTTAAAAGTAATATAAAAGCCTGAACAGTTCGTTGTACAAGTTTGATTCAAATGTGTGAATGTTGTGGAATGAGTGTGATTAGAAATGACATTTGGTTTACTTTTATGACAACCCTAACACATATAATCGTCTCCATGTCATTAGAATTTAAAAATAAGATTAGAATCAAAGAATAAGCTTAAAAGTAGAATACAAGCCTGCACCGTTCGTTGTACAAGTTTGATTCAAATGTGTGAATGTTGTGGAATGAGTGTGGTTATAAATGACATTTAGTTTACTTTTATGACAACCCTAACACATATAATCGTCTCCATGTCATTGGAATTCAAGAATAAGCTTCGATTGAAAGAATAAACTTAAAAGTAGAATACAAGCCTGCACCGTTTGTTGTACAAGTTTGATTCAAATGTGTGAATGTTGTTGAATGAGTGTGGTTAGAAATGAGATTTGGTTTACATTTATGACAACCTTAACACATATAATCGTCTCCATGTCATTAGAATTCAAAAATAAGCTTTGAATCAAAGAATAAGCTTAAAAGTAATATAAAAGCCTGAACAGTTCGTTGTACAAGTTTGATTCAAATGTGTGAATGTTGTGGAATGAGTGTGATTAGAAATGACATTTGGTTTACTTTTATGACAACCCTAACACATATAATCGTCTCCATGTCATTAGAATTTAAAAATAAGATTAGAATCAAAGAATAAGCTTAAAAGTAGAATACAAGCCTGAACTGTTCGTTGTACAAGTTTGATTCAAATGTGTGAATGTTGTGGAATGAGTGTGATTAGAAATGATATTTGGTTTAATTTTATGACAACCCTAACACATATAATCGTCTCCATGTCATTAGAATTCAAGAATAAGCTTCGATTCAAAGAATAAACTTAAAAGTAGAATACAAGCCTGCACCGTTTGTTGTACAAGTTTGATTCAAATGTGTGAATGTTGTGGAATGAGTGTGGTTATAAATGACATTTAGTTTACTTTTATGACAAACCTAACACATATAATCGTCTCCATGTCATTAGAATTCAAGAATAAGCTTCGATTGAAAGAATAAACTTAAAAGTAGAATACAAGCCTGCACCGTTTGTTGTACAAGTTTGATTCAAATGTGTGAATGTTGTTGAATGAGTGTGGTTAGAAATGAGATTTGGTTTACATTTATGACAACCTTAACACATATAATCGTCTCCATGTCATTAGAATTCAAAAATAAGCTTTGAATCAAAGAATAAGCTTAAAAGTAATATAAAAGCCTGAACAGTTCGTTGTACAAGTTTGATTCAAATGTGTGAATGGTGTGGAATGAGTGTGATTAGAAATGACATTTGGTTTACTTTTATGACAACCCTAACATATATAATCGTCTCCATGTCATTAGAATTTAAAAATAAGATTAGAATCAAAGAATAAGCTTAAAAGTAGAATACAAGCCTGCACCGTTCGTTGTACAAGTTTGATTCAAATGTGTGAATGTTGTGGAATGAGTGTGGTTATAAATGACATTTAGTTTACTTTTATGACAACCCTAACACATATAATCGTCTCCATGTCATTAGAATTCAAGAATAAGCTTCGATTGAAAGAATAAACTTAAAAGTAGAATACAAGCCTGCACCGTTTGTTGTACAAGTTTGATTCAAATGTGTGAATGTTGTTGAATGAGTGTGGTTAGAAATGAGATTTGGTTTACATTTATGACAACCTTAACACATATAATCGTCTCCATGTCATTAGAATTCAAAAATAAGCTTTGAATCAAAGAATAAGCTTAAAAGTAATATAAAAGCCTGAACAGTTCGTTGTACAAGTTTGATTCAAATGTGTGAATGTTGTGGAATGAGTGTGATTAGAAATGACATTTGGTTTACTTTTATGACAACCCTAACATATATAATCGTCTCCATGTCATTAGAATTTAAAAATAAGATTAGAATCAAAGAATAAGCTTAAAAGTAGAATACAAGCCTGAACTGTTCGTTGTACAAGTTTGATTCAAATATGTGAATGTTGTGGAATGAGTGTGATTAGAAATGATATTTGGTTTAATTTTATGACAACCCTAACACATATAATCGTCTCCATGTCATTAGAATTCAAGAATAAGCTTCGATTCAAAGAATAAACTTAAAAGTAGAATACAAGCCTGAACTGTTCGTTGTACAAGTTTGATTCAAATGTGTGAATGTTGTGGAATGAGTGTGATTAGAAATGATATTTGGTTTAATTTTATGACAACCCTAACACATATAATCGTCTCCATGTCATTAGAATTCAAGAATAAGCTTCGATTCAAAGAATAAACTTAAAAGTAGAATACAAGCCTGCACCGTTTGTTGTACAAGTTTGATTCAAATGTGTGAATGTTGTGGAATGAGTGTGGTTATAAATGACATTTAGTTTAATTTTATGACAACCCTAACACATATAATCGTCTCCATGTCATTAGAACTCAAGAATAAGCTTCGATTGAAAGAATAAACTTAAAAGTAGAATACAAGCCTACACCGTTTGTTGTACAAGTTTGATTCAAATGTGTGAATGTTGTTGAATGAGTGTGGTTAGAAATGAGATTTGGTTTACATTTATGACAACCTTAACACATATAATCGTCTCCATGTCATTAGAATTCAAAAATAAGCTTTGAATCAAAGAATAAGCTTAAAAGTAATATAAAAGCCTGAACAGTTCGTTGTACAAGTTTGATTCAAATGTGTGAATGTTGTGGAATGAGTGTGATTAGAAATGACATTTGGTTTACTTTTATGACAACCCTAACACATATAATCGTCTCCATGTCATTAGAATTTAAAAATAAGATTAGAATCAAAGAATAAGCTTAAAAGTAGAATACAAGCCTGCACCGTTCGTTGTACAAGTTTGATTCAAATGTGTGAATGTTGTGGAATGAGTGTGGTTATAAATGACATTTAGTTTACTTTTATGACAACCCTAACACATATAATCGTCTCCATGTCATTGGAATTCAAGAATAAGCTTCGATTGAAAGAATAAACTTAAAAGTAGAATACAAGCCTGCACCGTTTGTTGTACAAGTTTGATTCAAATGTGTGAATGTTGTTGAATGAGTGTGGTTAGAAATGAGATTTGGTTTACATTTATGACAACCTTAACACATATAATCGTCTCCATGTCATTAGAATTCAAAAATAAGCTTTGAATCAAAGAATAAGCTTAAAAGTAATATAAAAGCCTGAACAGTTCGTTGTACAAGTTTGATTCAAATGTGTGAATGTTGTGGAATGAGTGTGATTAGAAATCACATTTGGTTTACTTTTATGACAACCCTAACACATATAATCGTCTCCATGTCATTAGAATTTAAAAATAAAAGTAGAATCAAAGAATAAGCTTAAAAGTAGAATACAAGCCTGAACTGTTCGTTGTACAAGTTTGATTCAAATGTGTGAATGTTGTGGAATGAGTGTGATTCGAAATGATATTTGGTTTAATTTTATGACAACCCTAACACATATAATCGTCTCCATGTCATTAGAATTCAAGAATAAGCTTCGATTCAAAGAATAAACTTAAAAGTAGAATACAAGCCTGCACCGTTTGTTGTACAAGTTTGATTCAAATGTGTGAATGTTGTGGAATGAGTGTGGTTATAAATGACATTTAGTTTAATTTTATGACAACCCTAACACATATAATCGTCTCCATGTCATTAGAACTCAAGAATAAGCTTCGATTGAAAGAATAAACTTAAAAGTAGAATACAAGCCTACACCGTTTGTTGTACAAGTTTTATTCAAATGTGTGAATGTTGTTGAATGAGTGTGGTTAGAAATGAGATTTGGTTTAAATTTATGACAACCTTAACACATATAATCGTCTCCATGTCATTAGAATTCAAAAATAAGCTTTGAATCAAAGAATAAGCTTAAAAGTAATATAAAAGCCTGAACAGTTCGTTGTACAAGTTTGATTCAAATGTGTGAATGTTGTGGAATGAGTGTGATTAGAAATGACATTTGGTTTACTTTTATGACAACCCTAACACATATAATCGTCTCCATGTCATTAGAATTTAAAAATAAGATTAGAATCAAAGAATAAGCTTAAAAGTAGAATACAAGCCTGCACCGTTCGTTGTACAAGTTTGATTCAAATGTGTGAATGTTGTGGAATGAGTGTGGTTATAAATGACATTTAGTTTACTTTTATGACAACCCTAACACATATAATCGTCTCCATGTCATTAGAATTCAAGAATAAGCTTCGATTGAAAGAATAAACTTAAAAGTAGAATACAAGCCTGCACCGTTTGTTGTACAAGTTTGATTCAAATGTGTGAATGTTGTTGAATGAGTGTGGTTAGAAATGAGATTTGGTTTACATTTATGACAACCTTAACACATATAATCGTCTCCATGTCATTAGAATTCAAAAATAAGCTTTGAATCAAAGAATAAGCTTAAAAGTAATATAAAAGCCTGAACAGTTCGTTGTACAAGTTTGATTCAAATGTGTGAATGTTGTGGAATGAGTGTGATTAGAAATGACATTTGGTTTACTTTTATGACAACCCTAACATATATAATCGTCTCCATGTCATTAGAATTTAAAAATAAGATTAGAATCAAAGAATAAGCTTAAAAGTAGAATACAAGCCTGAACTGTTCGTTGTACAAGTTTGATTCAAATGTGTGAATGTTGTGGAATGAGTGTGATTAGAAATGATATTTGGTTTAATTTTATGACAACCCTAACACATATAATCGTCTCCATGTCATTAGAATTCAAGAATAAGCTTCGATTGAAAGAATAAACTTAAAAGTAGAATACAAGCCTGCACCGTTTGTTGTACAAGTTTGATTCAAATGTGTGAATGTTGTGGAATGAGTGTGGTTATAAATGACATTTAGTTTACTTTTATGACAACCCTAACACATATAATCGTCTCCATGTCATTAGAATTCAAGAATAAGCTTCGATTGAAAGAATAAACTTAAAAGTAGAATACAAGCCTGCACCGTTTGTTGTACAAGTTTGATTCAAATGTGTGAATGTTGTTGAATGAGTGTGGTTAGAAATGAGATTTGGTTTACATTTATGACAACCTTAACACATATAATCGTCTCCATGTCATTAGAATTCAAAAATAAGCTTTGAATCAAAGAATAAGCTTAAAAGTAATACAAAAGCCTGAACAGTTCGTTGTACAAGTTTGATTCAAATGTGTGAATGTTGTGGAATGAGTGTGATTAGAAATGACATTTGGTTTACTTTTATGACAACCCTAACACATATAATCGTCTCCATGTCATTAGAATTTAAAAATAAGATTAGAATCAAAGAATAAGCTTAAAAGTAGAATACAAGCCTGCACCGTTCGTTGTACAAGTTTGATTCAAATGTGTGAATATTGTGGAATGAGTGTGGTTATAAATGACATTTAGTTTACTTTTATGACAACCCTAACACATATAATCGTCTCCATGTCATTAGAATTCAAGAATAAGCTTCGATTGAAAGAATAAACTTAAAAGTAGAATACAAGCCTGCACCGTTTGTTGTACAAGTTTGATTCAAATGTGTGAATGTTGTTGAATGAGTGTGGTTAGAAATGAGATTTGGTTTACATTTATGACAACCTTAACACATATAATCGTCTCCATGTCATTAGAATTCAAAAATAAGCTTTGAATCAAAGAATAAGCTTAAAAGTAATATAAAAGCCTGAACAGTTCGTTGTACAAGTTTGATTCAAATGTGTGAATGTTGTGGAATGAGTGTGATTAGAAATGACATTTGGTTTACTTTTATGACAACCCTAACATATATAATCGTCTCCATGTCATTAGAATTTAAAAATAAGATTAGAATCAAAGAATAAGCTTAAAAGTAGAATACAAGCCTGAACTGTTCGTTGTACAAGTTTGATTCAAATGTGTGAATGTTGTGGAATGAGTGTGATTAGAAATGATATTTGGTTTAATTTTATGACAACCCTAACACATATAATCGTCTCCATGTCATTAGAATTCAAGAATAAGCTTCGATTCAAAGAATAAACTTGAAAGTAGAATACAAGCCTGCACCGTTTGTTGTACAAGTTTGATTCAAATGTGTGAATGTTGTGGAATGAGTGTGGTTATAAATGACATTTAGTTTACTTTTATGACAACCCTAACACATATAATCGTCTCCATGTCATTAGAATTCAAGAATAAGCTTCGATTGAAAGAATAAACTTAAAAGTAGAATACAAGCCTGCACCGTTTGTTGTACAAGTTTGATTCAAATGTGTGAATGTTGTTAAATGAGTGTGGTTAGAAATGAGATTTGGTTTACATTTATGACAACCTTAACACATATAATCGTCTCCATGTCATTAGAATTCAAAAATAAGCTTTGAATCAAAGAATAAGATTAAAAGTAATATAAAAGCCTGAACAGTTCGTTGTACAAGTTTGATTCAAATGTGTGAATGTTGTGGAATGAGTGTGATTAGAAATGACATTTGGTTTACTTTTATGACAACCCTAACACATATAATCGTCTCCATGTCATTAGAATTTAAAAATAAGATTAGAATCAAAGAATAAGCTTAAAAGTAGAATACAAGCCTGAACTGTTCGTTGTACAAGTTTGATTCAAATGTGTGAATGTTGTGGAATGAGTGTGATTAGAAATGATATTTGGTTTAATTTTATGACAACCCTAACACATATAATCGTCTCCATGTCATTAGAATTCAAGAATAAGCTTCGATTCAAAGAATAAACTTAAAAGTAGAATACAAGCCTGCACCGTTTGTTGTACAAGTTTGATTCAAATGTGTGAATGTTGTGGAATGAGTGTGGTTATAAATGACATTTAGTTTACTTTTATGAAAACCCTAACACATATAATCGTCTCCATGTCATAAGAATTCAAGAATAAGCTTCGACTGAAAGAATAAACTTAAAAGTAGAATACAAGCCTGCACCGTTTGTTGTACAAGTTTGATTCAAATGTGTGAATGTTGTTGAATGAGTGTGGTTAGAAATGAGATTTGGTTTACATTTATGACAACCTTAACACATATAATCGTCTCCATGTCATTAGAATTCAAAAATAAGCTTTGAATCAAAGAATAAGCTTAAAAGTAATATAAAAGCCTGAACAGTTCGTTGTACAAGTTTGATTCAAATGTGTGAATGTTGTGGAATGAGTGTGATTAGAAATGACATTTGGTTTACTTTTATGACAACCCTAACACATATAATCGTCTCCATTTCATTAGAATTTAAAAATAAGATTAGAATCAAAGAATAAGCTTAAAAGTAGAATACAAGCCTGAACTGTTCGTTGTACAAGTTTGATTCAAATGTGTGAATCTTGTGGAATGAGTGTGATTAGAAATGATATTTGGTTTAATTTTATGACAACCCTAACACATATAATCGTCTCCATGTCATTAGAATTCAAGAATAAGCTTCGATTCAAAGAATAAACTTAAAAGTAGAATACAAGCCTGCACCGTTTGTTGTACAAGTTTGATTCAAATGTGTGAATGTTGTGGAATGAGTGTGGTTATAAATGACATTTAGTTTACTTTTATGCAAACCCTAACACATATAATCGTCTCCATGTCATTAGAATTCAAGAATAAGCTTCGACTGAAAGAATAAACTTAAAAGTAGAATACAAGCCTGCACCGTTTGTTGTACAAGTTTGATTCAAATGTGTGAATGTTGTTGAATCAGTGTGGTTAGAAATGAGATTTGGTTTACATTTATGACAACCTTAACACATATAATCGTCTCCATGTCATTAGAATTCAAAAATAAGCTTTGAATCAAAGAATAAGCTTAAAAGTAATATAAAAGCCTGAACAGTTCGTTGTACAAGTTTGATTCAAATGTGTGAATCTTGTGGAATGAGTGTGATTAGAAATGATATTTGGTTTAATTTTATGACAACCCTAACACATATAATCGTCTCCATGTCATTAGAATTCAAGAATAAGCTTCGATTCAAAGAATAAACTTAAAAGTAGAATACAAGCCTGCACCGTTTGTTGTACAAGTTTGATTCAAATGTGTGAATGTTGTGGAATGAGTGTGGTTATAAATGACATTTAGTTTACTTTTATGACAACCCTAACACATATAATCGTGTCCATGTCATTAGAATTCAAAAATAAGCTTCGATTGAAAGAATAAACTTAAAAGTAGAATACAAGCCTGCACCGTTTGTTGTACAAGTTTGATTCAAATGTGTGAATGTTGTTGAATGAGTGTGGTTAGAAATGACATTTGGTTTACTTTTATGACAACCCTAACACATATAATCGTCTCCATGTCAATAGAATTCAAAAATAAGCTTTGAATCAAAGAATAAGCTTAAAAGTAATATAAAAGCCTGAACAGTTCGTTGTACAAGTTTGATTCAAATGTGTGAATGTTGTGGAATGAGTGTGATTAGAAATGACATTTGGTTTACTTTTATGACAACCCTAACACATATAATCGTCTCCATGTCATTAGAATTTAAAAATAAGATTAGAATCAAAGAATAAGCTTAAAAGTAGAATACAAGCCTGAACTGTTCGTTGTACAAGTTTGATTCAAATGTGTGAATCTTGTGGAATGAGTGTGATTAGAAATGATATTTGGTTTAATTTTATGACAACCCTAACACATATAATCGTCTCCATGTCATTAGAATTCAAGAATAAGCTTCGATTCAAAGAATAAACTTAAAAGTAGAATACAAGCCTGCACCGTTTGTTGTACAAGTTTGATTCAAATGTGTGAATGTTGTGGAATGAGTGTGGTTATAAATGACATTTAGTTTACTTTTATGACAACCCTAACACATATAATCGTGTCCATGTCATTAGAATTCAAGAATAAGCTTCGATTGAAAGAATAAACTTAAAAGTAGAATACAAGCCTGCACCGTTTGTTGTACAAGTTTGATTCAAATGTGTGAATGTTGTTGAATGAGTGTGGTTAGAAATGAGATTTGGTTTACATTTATGACAAACTTAACACATATAATCGTCTCCATGTCATTAGAATTTAAAAATAAGCTTTGAATCAAAGAATAAGCTTAAAAGTAATATAAAAGCCTGAACAGTTCGTTGTACAAGTTTGATTCAAATGTGTGAATGTTGTGGAATGAGTGTGATTAGAAATGACATTTGGTTTACTTTTATGACAACCCTAACACATATAATCGTCTCCATGTCATTAGAATTCAAAAATAAGATTAGAATCAAAGAATAAGCTTAAAAGTAGAATACAAGCCTGAACTGTTCGTTGTACAAGTTTGATTCAAATGTGTGAATGTTGTGGAATGAGTGTGATTAGAAATGATATTTGGTTTAATTTTATGACAACCCTAACACATATAATCGTCTCCATGTCATTAGAATTCAAGAATAAGCTTCGATTCAAAGAATAAACTTAAAAGTAGAATACAAGCCTGCACCGTTTGTTGTACAAGTTTGATTCAAATGTGTGAATGTTGTGGAATGAGTGTGGTTATAAATGACATTTAGTTTACTTTTATGCAAACCCTAACACATATAATCGTCTCCATGTCATTAGAATTCAAGAATAAGCTTCGACTGAAAGAATAAACTTAAAAGTAGAATACAAGCCTGCACCGTTTGTTGTACAAGTTTGATTCAAATGTGTGAATGTTGTTGAATCAGTGTGGTTAGAAATGAGATTTGGTTTACATTTATGACAACCTTAACACATATAATCGTCTCCATGTCATTAGAATTCAAAAATAAGCTTTGAATCAAAGAATAAGCTTAAAAGTAATATAAAAGCCTGAACAGTTCGTTGTACAAGTTTGATTCAAATGTGTGAATGTTGTGGAATGAGTGTGATTAGAAATGACATTTGGTTTACTTTTATGACAACCCTAACACATATAATCGTCTCCATGTCATTAGAATTTAAAAATAAGATTAGAATCAAAGAATAAGCTTAAAAGTAGAATACAAGCCTGAACTGTTCGTTGTACAAGTTTGATTCAAATGTGTGAATCTTGTGGAATGAGTGTGATTAGAAATGATATTTGGTTTAATTTTATGACAACCCTAACACATATAATCGTCTCCATGTCATTAGAATTCAAGAATAAGCTTCGATTCAAAGAATAAACTTAAAAGTAGAATACAAGCCTGCACCGTTTGTTGTACAAGTTTGATTCAAATGTGTGAATGTTGTGGAATGAGTGTGGTTATAAATGACATTTAGTTTACTTTTATGACAACCCTAACACATATAATCGTGTCCATGTCATTAGAATTCAAGAATAAGCTTCGATTGAAAGAATAAACTTAAAAGTAGAATACAAGCCTGCACCGTTTGTTGTACAAGTTTGATTCAAATGTGTGAATGTTGTTGAATGAGTGTGGTTAGAAATGACATTTGGTTTACTTTTATGACAACCCTAACACATATAATCGTCTCCATGTCAATAGAATTCAAAAATAAGCTTTGAATCAAAGAATAAGCTTAAAAGTAATATAAAAGCCTGAACAGTTCGTTGTACAAGTTTGATTCAAATGTGTGAATGTTGTGGAATGAGTGTGATTAGAAATGAGATTTGGTTTACTTTTATGACAACCCTAACACATATAATCGTCTCCATGTCATTAGAATTTAAAAATAAGATTAGAATCAAAGAATAAGCTTAAAAGTAGAATACAAGCCTGAACTGTTCGTTGTACAAGTTTGATTCAAATGTGTGAATCTTGTGGAATGAGTGTGATTAGAAATGATATTTGGTTTAATTTTATGACAACCCTAACACATATAATCGTCTCCATGTCATTAGAATTCAAGAATAAGCTTCGATTCAAAGAATAAACTTAAAAGTAGAATACAAGCCTGCACCGTTTGTTGTACAAGTTTGATTCAAATGTGTGAATGTTGTGGAATGAGTGTGGTTATAAATGACATTTAGTTTACTTTTATGACAACCCTAACACATATAATCGTGTCCATGTCATTAGAATTCAAGAATAAGCTTCGATTGAAAGAATAAACTTAAAAGTAGAATACAAGCCTGCACCGTTTGTTGTACAAGTTTGATTCAAATGTGTGAATGTTGTTGAATGAGTGTGGTTAGAAATGAGATTTGGTTTACATTTATGACAACCTTAACACATATAATCGTCTCCATGTCATTAGAATTCAAAAATAAGCTTTGAATCAAAGAATAAGCTTAAAAGTAATATAAAAGCCTGAACAGTTTGTTGTACAAGTTTGATTCAAATGTGTGAATGTTGTGGAATGAGTGTGATTAGAAATGACATTTGGTTTATTTTTATGACAACCCTAACACATATAATCGTCTCCATGTCATTAGAATTTAAAAATAAGATTAGAATCAAAGAATAAGCTTAAAAGTAGAATACAAGCCTGAACTGTTCGTTGTACAAGTTTGATTCAAATGTGTGAATGTTGTGGAATGAGTGTGATTAGAAATGATATTTGGTTTACTTTTATGACAACCCTAACACATATAATCGTCTCCATGTCATTAGAATTCAAGAATAAGCTTCGATTCAAAGAATAAACTTAAAAGTAGAATACAAGCCTGCACCGTTTGTTGTACAAGTTTGATTCAAATGTGTGAATGTTGTGGAATGAGTGTGGTTATAAATGACATTTAGTTTACTTTTATGACAACCCTAACACATATAATCGTCTCCATGTCATTAGAATTCAAGAATAAGCTTCGATTGAAAGAATAAACTTAAAAGTAGAATACAAGCCTGCACCGTTTGTTGTACAAGTTTGATTCAAATGTGTGAATGTTGTGGAATGAGTGTGGTTATAAATGACATTTAGTTTACTTTTATGACAACCCTAACACATATAATCGTCTCCATGTCATTAGAATTCAAGAATAAGCTTCGATTGA
Organism: Spergularia marina; assembly: GCA_963680865.1. NCBI lineage: Eukaryota > Viridiplantae > Streptophyta > Magnoliopsida > Caryophyllales > Caryophyllaceae > Spergularia > Spergularia marina. Next base: position 11,790,820 of record OY804557.1, on the reverse strand, counting down.
AAGAATAAACTTAAAAGTAGAATACAAGCCTGCACCGTTTGTTGTACAAGTTTGATTCAAATGTGTGAATGTTGTTGAATGAGTGTGGTTAGAAATGACATTTGGTTTACTTTTATGACAACCCTAACACATATAATCGTCTCCATGTCAATAGAATTCAAAAATAAGCTTTGAATCAAAGAATAAGCTTAAAAGTAATATAAAAGCCTGAACAGTTCGTTGTACAAGTTTGATTCAAATGTGTGAATGTTGTGGAATGAGTGTGATTAGAAATGACATTTGGTTTATTTTTATGACAACCCTAACACATATAATCGTCTCCATGTCATTAGAATTTAAAAATAAGATTAGAATCAAAGAATAAGCTTAAAAGTAGAATACAAGCCTGAACTGTTCGTTGTACAAGTTTGATTCAAATGTGTGAATGTTGTGGAATGAGTGTGATTAGAAATGATATTTGGTTTACTTTTATGACAACCCTAACACATATAATCGTCTCCATGTCATTAGAATTCAAGAATAAGCTTCGATTCAAAGAATAAACTTAAAAGTCGAATACAAGCCTGCACCGTTTGTTGTACAAGTTTGATTCAAATGTGTGAATGTTGTGGAATGAGTGTGGTTATAAATGACATTTAGTTTACTTTTATGACAACCCTAACACATATAATCGTCTCCATGTCATTAGAATTCAAGAATAAGCTTCGATTGAAAGAATAAACTTAAAAGTAGAATACAAGCCTGCACCGTTTGTTGTACAAGTTTGATTCAAATGTGTGAATGTTGTGGAATGAGTGTGGTTATAAATGACATTTAGTTTACTTTTATGACAACCCTAACACATATAATCGTCTCCATGTCATTAGAATTCAAGAATAAGCTTCGATTGAAAGAATAAACTTAAAAGTAGAATACAAGCCTGCACCGTTTGCTGTACAAGTTTGATTCAAATGTGTGAATGTTGTTGAATGAGTGTGGTTAGAAATGAGATTTGGTTTACATTTATGACAACCTAAACACATATAATCGTCTCCATGTCAATAGGATTCAAAAATAAGCTTTGAATCAAAGAATAAGCTTAAAAGTAATATAAATGCCTGAACAGTTCGTTGTACAAGTTTGATTCAAATGTGTGAATGTTGTGGAATGAGTGTGATTAGAAATGACATTTGGTTTACTTTTATGACAACCCTAACACATATAATCGTCTCCATGTCATTAGAATTTAAAAATAAGATTAGAATCAAAGAATAAGCTTAAAAGTAGAATACAAGCCTGAACTGTTCGTTGTACAAGTTTGATTCAAATGTGTGAATGTTGTGGAATGAGTGTGATTAGAAATGATATTTGGTTTAATTTTATGACAACCCTAACACATATAATCGTCTCCATGTCATTAGAATTCAAGAATAAGCTTCGATTCAAAGAATAAACTTAAAAGTAGAATACAAGCCTGCACCGTTTGTTGTACAAGTTTGATTCAAATGTGTGAATGTTGTGGAATGAGTGTGGTTATAAATGACATTTAGTTTACTTTTATGACAACCCTAACACATATAATCGTCTCCATGTCATTAGAATTCAAGAATAAGCTTCGATTGAAAGAATAAACTTAAAAGTAGAATACAAGCCTGCACCGTTTGTTGTACAAGTTTGATTCAAATGTGTGAATGTTGTTGAATGAGTGTGGTTAGAAATGAGATTTGGTTTACATTTATGACAACCTTAACACATATAATCGTCTCCATGTCATTAGAATTCAAAAATAAGCTTTGAATCAAAGAATAAGCTTAAAAGTAATATAAATGCCTGAACAGTTCGTTGTACAAGTTTGATTCAAATGTGTGAATGTTGTGGAATGAGTGTGATTAGAAATGACATTTGGTTTACTTTTATGACAACCCTAACACATATAATCGTCTCCATGTCATTAGAATTTAAAAATAAGATTAGAATCAAAGAATAAACTTAAAAGTAGAATACAAGCCTGAACTGTTCGTTGTACAAGTTTGATTCAAATGTGTGAATGTTGTGGAATGAGTGTGATTAGAAATGATATTTGGTTTAATTTTATGACAACCCTAACACATATAATCGTCTCCATGTCATTAGAATTCAAGAATAAGCTTCGATTCAAAGAATAAACTTAAAAGAAGAATACAAGCCTGCACCGTTTGGTATACAAGTTTGATTCAAATGTGTGAATGTTGTGGAATGAGTGTGGTTATAAATGACATTTAGTTTACTTTTATGACAACCCTAACACATATAATCGTCTCCATGTCATTAGAATTCAAGAATAAGCTTCGATTGAAAGAATAAACTTAAAAGTAGAATACAAGCCTGCACCGTTTGTTGTACAAGTTTGATTCAAATGTGTGAATGTTGTTGAATGAGTGTGGTTAGAAATGAGATTTGGTTTACATTTATGACAACCTTAACACATATAATCGTCTCCATGTCATTAGAATTCAAAAATAAGCTTTGAATCAAAGAATAAGCTTAAAAGTAATATAAAAGCCTGAACAGTTCGTTGTACAAGTTTGATTCAAATGTGTGAATGTTGTGGAATGAGTGTGATTAGAAATGACATTTGGTTTACTTTTATGACAACCCTAACACATATAATCGTCTCCATGTCATTAGAATTTAAAAATAAGATTAGAATCAAAAAATAAGCTTAAAAGTAGAATACAAGCCTGAACTGTTCGTTGTACAAGTTTGATTCAAATGTGTGAATGTTGTGGAATGAGTGTGATTAGAAATGATATTTGGTTTATTTTTATGACAACCCTAACACATATAATCGTCTCCATGTCATTAGAATTCAAGAATAAGCTTCGATTCAAAGAATAAACTTAAAAGTAGAATACAAGCCTGCACCGTTTGTTGTACAAGTTTGATTCAAATGTGTGAATGTTGTGGAATGAGTGTGGTTATAAATGACATTTAGTTTACTTTTATGACAACCCTAACACATATAATCGTCTCCATGTCATTAGAATTCAAGAATAAGCTTCGATTGAAAGAATAAACTTAAAAGTAGAATACAAGCCTGCACCGTTTGTTGTACAAGTTTGATTCAAATGTGTGAATGTTGTTGAATGAGTGTGGTTAGAAATGAGATTTGGTTTACATTTATGACAACCTTAACACATATAATCGTCTCCATGTCATTAGAATTCAAAAATAAGCTTTGAATCAAAGAATAAGCTTAAAAGTAATATAAATGCCTGAACAGTTCGTTGTACAAGTTTGATTCAAATGTGTGAATGTTGTGGAATGAGTGTGATTAGAAATGACATTTGGTTTACTTTTATGACAACCCTAACACATATAATCGTCTCCATGTCATTAGAATTTAAAAATAAGATTAGAATTAAAGAATAAGCTTAAAAGTAGAATACAAGCCTGAACTGTTCGTTGTACAAGTTTGATTCAAATGTGTGAATGTTGTGGAATGAGTGTGATTAGAAATGATATTTGGTTTAATTTTATGACAACCCTAACACATATAATCGTCTCCATGTCATTAGAATTCAAGAATATGCTTCGATTCAAAGAATAAACTTAAAAGTAGAATACAAGCCTGCACCGTTTGTTGTACAAGTTTGATTCAAATGTGTGAATGTTGTGGAATGAGTGTGGTTATAAATGACATTTAGTTTACTTTTATGACAACCCTAACACATATAATCGTCTCCATGTCATTAGAATTCAAGAATAAGCTTCGATTGAAAGAATAAACTTAAAAGTAGAATACAAGCCTGCACCGTTTGTTGTACAAGTTTGATTCAAATGTGTGAATGTTGTTGAATGAGTGTGGTTAGAAATGAGATTTGGTTTACATTTATGACAACCTTAACACATATAATCGTCTCCATGTCAATAGAATTCAAAAATAAGCTTTGAATCAAAGAATAAGCTTAAAAGTAATATAAAAGCCTGAACAGTTCGTTGTACAAGTTTGATTCAAATGTGTGAATGTTGTGGAATGAGTGTGATTAGAAATGACATTTGGTTTACTTTTATGACAACTCTAACACATATAATCGTCTCCATGTCATTAGAATTTAAAAATAAGATTAGAATCAAAGAATAAGCTTAAAAGTAGAATACAAGCCTGAACTGTTCGTTGTACAAGTTTGATTCAAATGTGTGAATGTTGTGGAATGAGTGTGATTAGAAATGATATTTGGTTTAATTTTATGACAACCCTAACACATATAATCGTCTCCATGTCATTAGAATTCAAGAATAAGCTTCGATTCAAAGAATAAACTTAAAAGTAGAATACAAGCCTGCACCGTTTGTTGTACAAGTTTGATTCAAATGTGTGAATGTTGTGGAATGAGTGTGGTTATAAATGACATTTAGTTTACTTTTATGACAACCCTAACACATATAATCGTCTCCATGTCATTAGAATTCAAGAATAAGCTTCGATTGAAAGAATAAACTTAAAAGTAGAATACAAGCCTGCACCGTTTGTTGTACAAGTTTGATTCAAATGTGTGAATGTTGTGGAATGAGTGTGGTTATAAATGACATTTAGTTTACTTTTATGACAACCCTAACACATATAATCGTCTCCATGTCATTAGAATTCAAGAATAAGCTTCGATTGAAAGAATAAACTTAAAAGTAGAATACAAGCCTGCACCGTTTGCTGTACAAGTTTGATTCAAATGTGTGAATGTTGTTGAATGAGTGTGGTTAGAAATGAGATTTGGTTTACATTTATGACAACCTAAACACATATAATCGTCTCCATGTCAATAGGATTCAAAAATAAGCTTTGAATCAAAGAATAAGCTTAAAAGTAATATAAATGCCTGAACAGTTCGTTGTACAAGTTTGATTCAAATGTGTGAATGTTGTGGAATGAGTGTGATTAGAAATGACATTTGGTTTACTTTTATGACAACCCTAACACATATAATCGTCTCCATGTCATTAGAATTTAAAAATAAGATTAGAATCAAAGAATAAGCTTAAAAGTAGAATACAAGCCTGAACTGTTCGTTGTACAAGTTTGATTCAAATGTGTGAATGTTGTGGAATGAGTGTGATTAGAAATGATATTTGGTTTAATTTTATGACAACCCTAACACATATAATCGTCTCCATGTCATTAGAATTCAAGAATAAGCTTCAATTCAAAGAATAAACTTAAAAGTAGAATACAAGCCTGCACCGTTTGTTGTACAAGTTTGATTCAAATGTGTGAATGTTGTGGAATGAGTGTGGTTATAAATGACATTTAGTTTACTTTTATGACAACCCTAACACATATAATCGTCTCCATGTCATTAGAATTCAAGAATAAGCTTCGATTGAAAGAATAAACTTAAAAGTAGAATACAAGCCTGCACCGTTTGTTGTACAAGTTTGATTCAAATGTGTGAATGTTGTTGAATGAGTGTGGTTAGAAATGAGATTTGGTTTACATTTATGACAACCTTAACACATATAATCGTTTCCATGTCATTAGAATTCAAAAATAAGCTTTGAATCAAAGAATAAGCTTAAAAGTAATATAAATGCCTGAACAGTTCGTTGTACAAGTTTGATTCAAATGTGTGAATGTTGTGGAATGAGTGTGATTAGAAATGACATTTGGTTTACTTTTATGACAACCCTAACACATATAATCGTCTCCATGTCATTAGAATTTAAAAATAAGATTAGAATCAAAGAATAAGCTTAAAAGTAGAATACAAGCCTGAACTGTTCGTTGTACAAGTTTGATTCAAATGTGTGAATGTTGTGGAATGAGTGTGATTAGAAATGATATTTGGTTTAATTTTATGACAACCCTAACACATATAATCGTCTCCATGTCATTAGAATTCAAGAATAAGCTTCGATTCAAAGAATAAACTTAAAAGAAGAATACAAGCCTGCACCGTTTGGTATACAAGTTTGATTCAAATGTGTGAATGTTGTGGAATGAGTGTGGTTATAAATGACATTTAGTTTACTTTTATGACAACCCTAACACATATAATCGTCTCCATGTCATTAGAATTCAAGAATAAGCTTCGATTGAAAGAATAAACTTAAAAGTAGAATACAAGCCTGCACCGTTTGTTGTACAAGTTTGATTCAAATGTGTGAATGTTGTTGAATGAGTGTGGTTAGAAATGAGATTTGGTTTACATTTATGACAACCTTAACACATATAATCGTCTCCATGTCATTAGAATTCAAAAATAAGCTTTGAATCAAAGAATAAGCTTAAAAGTAATATAAATGCCTGAACAGTTCGTTGTACAAGTTTGATTCAAATGTGTGAATGTTGTGGAATGAGTGTGATTAGAAATGACATTTGGTTTACTTTTATGACAACCCTAACACATATAATCGTCTCCATGTCATTAGAATTTAAAAATAAGATTAGAATCAAAAAATAAGCTTAAAAGTAGAATACAAGCCTGAACTGTTCGTTGTACAAGTTTGATTCAAATGTGTGAATGTTGTGGAATGAGTGTGATTAGAAATGATATTTGGTTTATTTTTATGACAACCCTAACACATATAATCGTCTCCATGTCATTAGAATTCAAGAATAAGCTTCGATTCAAAGAATAAACTTAAAAGTAGAATACAAGCCTGCACCGTTTGTTGTACAAGTTTGATTCAAATGTGTGAATGTTGTGGAATGAGTGTGGTTATAAATGACATTTAGTTTACTTTTATGACAACCCTAACACATATAATCGTCTCCATGTCATTAGAATTCAAGAATAAGCTTCGATTGAAAGAATAAACTTAAAAGTAGAATACAAGCCTGCACCGTTTGTTGTACAAGTTTGATTCAAATGTGTGAATGTTGTTGAATGAGTGTGGTTAGAAATGAGATTTGGTTTACATTTATGACAACCTTAACACATATAATCGTCTCCATGTCATTAGAATTCAAAAATAAGCTTTGAATCAAAGAATAAGCTTAAAAGTAATATAAATGCCTGAACAGTTCGTTGTACAAGTTTGATTCAAATGTGTGAATGTTGTGGAATGAGTGTGATTAGAAATGACATTTGGTTTACTTTTATGACAACCCTAACACATATAATCGTCTCCATGTCATTAGAATTTAAAAATAAGATTAGAATCAAAGAATAAGCTTAAAAGTAGAATACAAGCCTGAACTGTTCGTTGTACAAGTTTGATTCAAATGTGTGAATGTTGTGGAATGAGTGTGATTAGAAATGATATTTGGTTTAATTTTATGACAACCCTAACACATATAATCGTCTCCATGTCATTAGAATTCAAGAATATGCTTCGATTCAAAGAATAAACTTAAAAGTAGAATACAAGCCTGCACCGTTTGTTGTACAAGTTTGATTCAAATGTGTGAATGTTGTGGAATGAGTGTGGTTATAAATGACATTTAGTTTACTTTTATGACAACCCTAACACATATAATCGTCTCCATGTCATTAGAATTCAAGAATAAGCTTCGATTGAAAGAATAAACTTAAAAGTAGAATACAAGCCTGCACCGTTTGTTGTACAAGTTTGATTCAAATGTGTGAATGTTGTTGAATGAGTGTGGTTAGAAATGAGGTTTGGTTTACATTTATGACAACCTTAACACATATAATCGTCTCCATGTCAATAGAATTCAAAAATAAGCTTTGAATCAAAGAATAAGCTTAAAAGTAATATAAAAGCCTGAACAGTTCGTTGTACAAGTTTGATTCAAATGTGTGAATGTTGTGGAATGAGTGTGATTAGAAATGACATTTGGTTTACTTTTATGACAACCCTAACACATATAATCGTCTCCATGTCATTAGAATTTAAAAATAAGATTAGAATCAAAGAATAAGCTTAAAAGTAGAATACAAGCCTGAACTGTTCGTTGTACAAGTTTGATTCAAATGTGTGAATGTTGTGGAATGAGTGTGATTAGAAATGATATTTGGTTTAATTTTATGACAACCCTAACACATATAATCGTCTCCATGTCATTAGAATTCAAGAATAAGCTTCGATTCAAAGAATAAACTTAAAAGTAGAATACAAGCCTGCACCGTTTGTTGTACAAGTTTGATTCAAATGTGTGAATGTTGTGGAATGAGTGTGGTTATAAATGACATTTAGTTTACTTTTATGACAACCCTAACACATATAATCGTCTCCATGTCATTAGAATTCAAGAATAAGCTTCGATTGAAAGAATAAACTTAAAAGTAGAATACAAGCCTGCACCGTTTGTTGTACAAGTTTGATTCAAATGTGTGAATGTTGTTGAATGAGTGTGGTTAGAAATGAGATTTGGTTTACATTTATGACAACCTTAACACATATAATCGTCTCCATGTCATTAGAATTCAAAAATAAGCTTTGAATCAAAGAATAAGCTTAAAAGTAATATAAATGCCTGAACAGTTCGTTGTACAAGTTTGATTCAAATGTGTGAATGTTGTGGAATGAGTGTGATTAGAAATGACATTTGGTTTACTTTTATGACAACCCTAACACATATAATCGTCTCCATGTCATTAGAATTTAAAAATAAGATTAGAATCAAAGAATAAGCTTAAAAGTAGAATACAAGCCTGAACTGTTCGTTGTACAAGTTTGATTCAAATGTGTGAATGTTGTGGAATGAGTGTGATTAGAAATGATATTTGGTTTAATTTTATGACAACCCTAACACATATAATCGTCTCCATGTCATTAGAATTCATGAATATGCTTCGATTCAAAGGATAAACTTAAAAGTAGAATACAAGCCTGCACCGTTTGTTGTACAAGTTTGATTCAAATGTGTGAATGTTGTGGAATGAGTGTGGTTATAAATGACATTTAGTTTACTTTTATGACAACCCTAACACATATAATCGTCTCCATGTCATTAGAATTCAAGAATAAGCTTCGATTGAAAGAATAAACTTAAAAGTAGAATACAAGCCTGCACCGTTTGTTGTACAAGTTTGATTCAAATGTGTGAATGTTGTTGAATGAGTGTGGTTAGAAATGAGATTTGGTTTACATTTATGACAACCTTAACACATATAATCGTCTCCATGTCAATAGAATTCAAAAATAAGCTTTGAATCAAAGAATAAGCTTAAAAGTAATATAAAAGCCTGAACAGTTCGTTGTACAAGTTTGATTCAAATGTGTGAATGTTGTGGAATGAGTGTGATTAGAAATGACATTTGGTTTACTTTTATGACAACCCTAACACATATAATCGTCTCCATGTCATTAGAATTTAAAAATAAGATTAGAATCAAAGAATAAGCTTAAAAGTAGAATACAAGCCTGAACTGTTCGTTGTACAAGTTTGATTCAAATGTGTGAATGTTGTGGAATGAGTGTGATTAGAAATGATATTTGGTTTAATTTTATGACAACCCTAACACATATAATCGTCTCCATGTCATTAGAATTCAAGAATAAGCTTCGATTCAAAGAATAAACTTAAAAGTAGAATACAAGCCTGCACCGTTTGTTGTACAAGTTTGATTCAAATGTGTGAATGTTGTGGAATGAGTGTGGTTATAAATGACATTTAGTTTACTTTTATGACAACCCTAACACATATAATCGTCTCCATGTCATTAGAATTCAAGAATAAGCTTCGATTGAAAGAATAAACTTAAAAGTAGAATACAAGCCTGCACCGTTTGTTGTACAAGTTTGATTCAAATGTGTGAATGTTGTGGAATGAGTGTGGTTATAAATGACATTTAGTTTACTTTTATGACAACCCTAACACATATAATCGTCTCCATGTCATTAGAATTCAAGAATAAGCTTCGATTGAAAGAATAAACTTAAAAGTAGAATACAAGCCTGCACCGTTTGTTGTACAAGTTTGATTCAAATGTGTGAATGTTGTGGAATGAGTGTGATTAGAAATGACATTTGGTTTACTTTTATGACAACCCTAACACATATAATCGTCTCCATGTCATTAGAATTTAAAAATAAGATTAGAATCAAAGAATAAGCTTAAAAGTAGAATACAAGCCTGAACTGTTCGTTGTACAAGTTTGATTCAAATGTGTGAATGTTGTGGAATGAGTGTGATTAGAAATGATATTTGGTTTAATTTTATGACAACCCTAACACATATAATAGTCTCCATGTCATTAGAATTCAAGAATAAGCTTCGATTCAAAGAATAAACTTAAAAGAAGAATACAAGCCTGCACCGTTTGGTATACAAGTTTGATTCAAATGTGTGAATGTTGTGGAATGAGTGTGGTTATAAATGACATTTAGTTTACTTTTATGACAACCCTAACACATATAATCGTCTCCATGTCATTAGAATTCAAGAATAAGCTTCGATTGAAAGAATAAACTTAAAAGTAGAATACAAGCCTGCACCGTTTGTTGTACAAGTTTGATTCAAATGTGTGAATGTTGTTGAATGAGTGTGGTTAGAAATGAGATTTGGTTTACATTTATGACAACCTTAACACATATAATCGTCTCCATGTCATTAGAATTCAAAAATAAGCTTTGAATCAAAGAATAAGCTTAAAAGTAATATAAATGCCTGAACAGTTCGTTGTACAAGTTTGATTCAAATGTGTGAATGTTGTGGAATGAGTGTGATTAGAAATGACATTTGGTTTACTTTTATGACAACCCTAACACATATAATCGTCTCCATGTCATTAGAATTTAAAAATAAGATTAGAATCAAAAAATAAGCTTAAAAGTAGAATACAAGCCTGAACTGTTCGTTGTACAAGTTTGATTCAAATGTGTGAATGTTGTGGAATGAGTGTGATTAGAAATGATATTTGGTTTATTTTTATGACAACCCTAACACATATAATCGTCTCCATGTCATTAGAATTCAAGAATAAGCTTCGATTCAAAGAATAAACTTAAAAGTAGAATACAAGCCTGCACCGTTTGTTGTACAAGTTTGATTCAAATGTGTGAATGTTGTGGAATGAGTGTGGTTATAAATGACATTTAGTTTACTTTTATGACAACCCTAACACATATAATCGTCTCCATGTCATTAGAATTCAAGAATAAGCTTCGATTGAAAGAATAAACTTAAAAGTAGAATACAAGCCTGCACCGTTTGTTGTACAAGTTTGATTCAAATGTGTGAATGTTGTTGAATGAGTGTGGTTAGAAATGAGATTTGGTTTACATTTATGACAACCTTAACACATATAATCGTCTCCATGTCATTAGAATTCAAAAATAAGCTTTGAATCAAAGAATAAGCTTAAAAGTAATATAAATGCCTGAACAGTTCGTTGTACAAGTTTGATTCAAATGTGTGAATGTTGTGGAATGAGTGTGATTAGAAATGACATTTGGTTTACTTTTATGACAACCCTAACACATATAATCGTCTCCATGTCATTAGAATTTAAAAATAAGATTAGAATCAAAGAATAAGCTTAAAAGTAGAATACAAGCCTGAACTGTTCGTTGTACAAGTTTGATTCAAATGTGTGAATGTTGTGGAATGAGTGTGATTAGAAATGATATTTGGTTTAATTTTATGACAACCCTAACACATATAATCGTCTCCATGTCATTAGAATTCAAGAATAAGCTTCGATTCAAAGAATAAACTTAAAAGTAGAATACAAGCCTGCACCGTTTGTTGTACAAGTTTGATTCAAATGTGTGAATGTTGTGGAATGAGTGTGGTTATAAATGACATTTAGTTTACTTTTATGACAACCCTAACACATATAATCGTCTCCATGTCATTAGAATTCAAGAATAAGCTTCGATTGAAAGAATAAACTTAAAAGTAGAATACAAGCCTGCACCGTTTGTTGTACAAGTTTGATTCAAATGTGTGAATGTTGTTGAATGAGTGTGGTTAGAAATGAGATTTGGTTTACATTTATGACAACCTTAACACATATAATCGTCTCCATGTCATTAGAATTCAAAAATAAGCTTTGAATCAAAGAATAAGCTTAAAAGTAATATAAATGCCTGAACAGTTCGTTGTACAAGTTTGATTCAAATGTGTGAATGTTGTGGAATGAGTGTGATTAGAAATGACATTTGGTTTACTTTTATGACAACCCTAACACATATAATCGTCTCCATGTCATTAGAATTTAAAAATAAGATTAGAATCAAAGAATAAGCTTAAAAGTAGAATACAAGCCTGAACTGTTCGTTGTACAAGTTTGATTCAAATGTGTGAATGTTGTGGAATGAGTGTGATTAGAAATGATATTTGGTTTAATTTTATGACAACCCTAACACATATAATCGTCTCCATGTCATTAGAATTCAAGAATAAGCTTCGATTGAAAGAATAAACTTAAAAGTAGAATACAAGCCTGCACCGTTTGTTGTACAAGTTGGATTCAAATGTGTGAATGTTGTTGAATGAGTGTGGTTAGAAATGAGATTTGGTTTACATTTATGACAACCTTAACACATATAATCGTCTCCATGTCATTAGAATTCAAAAATAAGCTTTGAATCAAAGAATAAGCTTAAAAGTAATATAAAAGCCTGAACAGTTCGTTGTACAAGTTTGATTCAAATGTGTGAATGTTGTGGAATGAGTGTGATTAGAAATGACATTTGGTTTACTTTTATGACAACCCTAACACATATAATCGTCTCCATGTCATTAGAATTTAAAAATAAGATTAGAATCAAAGAATAAGCTTAAAAGTAGAATACAAGCCTAAACTGTTCGTTGTACAAGTTTGATTCAAATGTGTGAATGTTGTGGAATGAGTGTGATTAGAAATGATATTTGGTTTAATTTTATGACAACCCTAACACATATAATCGTCTCCATGTCATTAGAATTCAAGAATAAGCTTCGATTGAAAGAATAAACTTAAAAGTAGAATACAAGCCTGCACCGTTTGTTGTACAAGTTTGATTCAAATGTGTGAATGTTGTTGAATGAGTGTGGTTAGAAATGAGATTTGGTTTACATTTATGACAACCTTAACACATATAATCGTCTCCATGTCATTAGAATTCAAGAATAAGCTTCGATTCAAAGAATAAACTTAAAAGTAGAATACAAGCCTGCACCGTTTGTTGTACAAGTTTGATTCAAATGTGTGAATGTTGTGGAATGAGTGTGGTTATAAATGATATTTGGTTTACTTTTATGACAACCCTAACACATATAATCGTCTCCATGTCATTAGAATTTAAAAATAAGATTAGAATCAAAGAATAAGCTTAAAAGTAGAATACAAGCCTGAACTGTTCGTTGTACAAGTTTGATTCAAATGTGTGAATGTTGTGGAATGAGTGTGATTAGAAATGATATTTGGTTTAATTTTATGACAACCCTAACACATATAATCGTCTCCATGTCATTAGAATTCAAGAATAAGCTTCGATTGAAAGAATAAACTTAAAAGTAGAATACAAGCCTGCACCGTTTGTTGTACAAGTTGGATTCAAATGTGTGAATGTTGTTGAATGAGTGTGGTTAGAAATGAGATTTGGTTTACATTTATGACAACCTTAACACATATAATCGTCTCCATGTCATTAGAATTCAAAAATAAGCTTTGAATCAAAGAATAAGCTTAAAAGTAATATAAAAGCCTGAACAGTTCGTTGTACAAGTTTGATTCAAATGTGTGAATGTTGTGGAATGAGTGTGATTAGAAATGACATTTGGTTTACTTTTATGACAACCCTAACACATATAATCGTCTCCATGTCATTAGAATTTAAAAATAAGATTAGAATCAAAGAATAAGCTTAAAAGTAGAATACAAGCCTGAACTGTTCGTTGTACAAGTTTGATTCAAATGTGTGAATGTTGTGGAATGAGTGTGATTAGAAATGATATTTGGTTTAATTTTATGACAACCCTAACACATATAATCGTCTCCATGTCATTAGAATTCAAGAATAAGCTTCGATTCAAAGAATAAACTTAAAAGTAGAATACAAGCCTGCACCGTTTGTTGTACAAGTTTGATTCAAATGTGTGAATGTTGTGGAATGAGTGTGGTTATAAATGACATTTAGTTTACTTTTATGACAACCCTAACACATATAATCGTCTCCATGTCATTAGAATTCAAGAATAAGCTTCGATTGAAAGAATAAACTTAAAAGTAGAATACAAGCCTGCACCGTTTGTTGTACAAGTTGGATTCAAATGTGTGAATGTTGTTGAATGAGTGTGGTTAGAAATGAGATTTGGATTACATTTATGACAACCTTAACACATATAATCGTCTCCATGTCATTAGAATTCAAAAATAAGCTTTGAATCAAAGAATAAGCTTAAAAGTAATATAAAAGCCTGAACAGTTCGTTGTACAAGTTTGATTCAAATGTGTGAATGTTGTGGAATGAGTGTGATTAGAAATGACATTTGGTTTACTTTTATGACAACCCTAACACATATAATCGTCTCCATGTCATTAGAATTTAAAAATAAGATTAGAATCAAAGAATAAGCTTAAAAGTAGAATACAAGCCTGAACTGTTCGTTGTACAAGTTTGATTCAAATGTGTGAATGTTGTGGAATGAGTGTGATTAGAAATGATATTTGGTTTAATTTTATGACAACCCTAACACATATAATCGTCTCCATGTCATTAGAATTCAAGAATAAGCTTCGATTGAAAGAATAAACTTAAAAGTAGAATACAAGCCTGCACCGTTTGTTGTACAAGTTGGATTCAAATGTGTGAATGTTGTTGAATGAGTGTGGTTAGAAATGAGATTTGGTTTACATTTATGACAACCTTAACACATATAATCGTCTCCATGTCATTAGAATTCAAAAATAAGCTTTGAATCAAAGAATAAGCTTAAAAGTAATATAAAAGCCTGAACAGTTCGTTGTACAAGTTTGATTCAAATGTGTGAATGTTGTGGAATGAGTGTGATTAGAAATGACATTTGGTTTACTTTTATGACAACCCTAACACATATAATCGTCTCCATGTCATTAGAATTTAAAAATAAGATTAGAATCAAAGAATAAGCTTAAAAGTAGAATACAAGCCTGAACTGTTCGTTGTACAAGTTTGATTCAAATGTGTGAATGTTGTGGAATGAGTGTGATTAGAAATGATATTTGGTTTAATTTTATGACAACCCTAACACATATAATCGTCTCCATGTCATTAGAATTCAAGAATAAGCTTCGATTGAAAGAATAAACTTAAAAGTAGAATACAAGCCTGCACCGTTTGTTGTACAAGTTGGATTCAACTGTGTGAATGTTGTTGAATGAGTGTGGTTAGAAATGAGATTTGGTTTACATTTATGACAACCTTAACACATATAATCGTCTCCATGTCATTAGAATTCAAAAATAAGCTTTGAATCAAAGAATAAGCTTAAAAGTAATATAAAAGCCTGAACAGTTCGTTGTACAAGTTTGATTCAAATGTGTGAATGTTGTGGAATGAGTGTGATTAGAAATGACATTTGGTTTACTTTTATGACAACCCTAACACATATAATCGTCTCCATGTCATTAGAATTTAAAAATAAGATTAGAATCAAAGAATAAGCTTAAAAGTAGAATACAAGCCTAAACTGTTCGTTGTACAAGTTTGATTCAAATGTGTGAATGTTGTGGAATGAGTGTGATTAGAAATGATATTTGGTTTAATTTTATGACAACCCTAACACATATAATCGTCTCCATGTCATTAGAATTCAAGAATAAGCTTCGATTGAAAGAATAAACTTAAAAGTAGAATACAAGCCTGCACCGTTTGTTGTACAAGTTTGATTCAAATGTGTGAATGTTGTTGAATGAGTGTGGTTAGAAATGAGATTTGGTTTACATTTATGACAACCTTAACACATATAATCGTCTCCATGTCATTAGAATTCAAGAATAAGCTTCGATTCAAAGAATAAACTTAAAAGTAGAATACAAGCCTACACCGTTTGTTGTACAAGTTTGATTCAAATGTGTGAATGTTGTGGAATGAGTGTGGTTATAAATGATATTTGGTTTACTTTTATGACAACCCTAACACATATAATCGTCTCCATGTCATTAGAATTTAAAAATAAGATTAGAATCAAAGAATAAGCTTAAAAGTAGAATACAAGCCTGAACTGTTCGTTGTACAAGTTTGATTCAAATGTGTGAATGTTGTGGAATGAGTGTGATTAGAAATGATATTTGGTTTAATTTTATGACAACCCTAACACATATAATCGTCTCCATGTCATTAGAATTCAAGAATAAGCTTCGATTCAAAGAATAAACTTAAAAGTAGAATACAAGCCTGCACCGTTTGTTGTACAAGTTTGATTCAAATGTGTGAATGTTGTGGAATGAGTGTGGTTATAAATGACATTTAGTTTACTTTTATGACAACCCTAACACATATAATCGTCTCCATGTCATTAGAATTCAAGAATAAGCTTCGATTGAAAGAATAAACTTAAAAGTAGAATACAAGCCTGCACCGTTTGTTGTACAAGTTGGATTCAAATGTGTGAATGTTGTTGAATGAGTGTGGTTAGAAATGAGATTTGGATTACATTTATGACAACCTTAACACATATAATCGTCTCCATGTCATTAGAATTCAAAAATAAGCTTTGAATCAAAGAATAAGCTTAAAAGTAATATAAAAGCCTGAACAGTTCGTTGTACAAGTTTGATTCAAATGTGTGAATGTTGTGGAATGAGTGTGATTAGAAATGACATTTGGTTTACTTTTATGACAACCCTAACACATATAATCGTCTCCATGTCATTAGAATTTAAAAATAAGATTAGAATCAAAGAATAAGCTTAAAAGTAGAATACAAGCCTGAACTGTTCGTTGTACAAGTTTGATTCAAATGTGTGAATGTTGTGGAATGAGTGTGATTAGAAATGATATTTGGTTTAATTTTATGACAACCCTAACACATATAATCGTCTCCATGTCATTAGAATTCAAGAATAAGCTTCGATTGAAAGAATAAACTTAAAAGTAGAATACAAGCCTGCACCGTTTGTTGTACAAGTTGGATTCAAATGTGTGAATGTTGTTGAATGAGTGTGGTTAGAAATGAGATTTGGTTTACATTTATGACAACCTTAACACATATAATCGTCTCCATGTCATTAGAATTCAAAAATAAGCTTTGAATCAAAGAATAAGCTTAAAAGTAATATAAAAGCCTGAACAGTTCGTTGTACAAGTTTGATTCAAATGTGTGAATGTTGTGGAATGAGTGTGATTAGAAATGACATTTGGTTTACTTTTATGACAACCCTAACACATATAATCGTCTCCATGTCATTAGAATTTAAAAATAAGATTAGAATCAAAGAATAAGCTTAAAAGTAGAATACAAGCCTGAACTGTTCGTTGTACAAGTTTGATTCAAATGTGTGAATGTTGTGGAATGAGTGTGATTAGAAATGATATTTGGTTTAATTTTATGACAACCCTAACACATATAATCGTCTCCATGTCATTAGAATTCAAGAATAAGCTTCGATTCAAAGAATAAACTTAAAAGTAGAATACAAGCCTGCACCGTTTGTTGTACAAGTTTGATTCAAATGTGTGAATGTTGTGGAATGAGTGTGGTTATAAATGACATTTAGTTTACTTTTATGACAACCCTAACACATATAATCGTCTCCATGTCATTAGAATTCAAGAATAAGCTTCGATTGAAAGAATAAACTTAAAAGTAGAATACAAGCCTGCACCGTTTGTTGTACAAGTTTGATTCAAATGTGTGAATGTTGTTGAATGAGTGTGGTTAGAAATGAGATTTGGGTTACATTTATGACAACCTTAACACATATAATCGTCTCCATGTCATTAGAATTCAAAAATAAGCTTTGAATCAAAGAATAAGCTTAAAACTAATATAAAAGCCTGAACAGTTCGTTGTACAAGTTTGATTCAAATGTGTGAATGTTGTGGAATGAGTGTGATTAGAAATGACATTTGGTTTACTTTTATGACAACCCTAACACATATAATCGTCTCCATGTCATTAGAATTTAAAAATAAGATTAGAATCAAAGAATAAGCTTAAAAGTAGAATACAAGCCTGAACTGTTCGTTGTACAAGTTTGATTCAAATGTGTGAATGTTGTGGAATGAGTGTGATTAGAAATGATATTTGGTTTAATTTTATGACAACCCTAACACATATAATCGTCTCCATGTCATTAGAATTCAAGAATAAGCTTCGATTCAAAGAATAAACTTAAAAGTAGAATACAAGCCTGCACAGTTTGTTGTACAAGTTTGATTCAAATGTGTGAATGTTGTGGAATGAGTGTGATTAGAAATGACATTTGGTTTACTTTTATGACAACCCTAACACATATAATCGTCTCCATGTCATTAGAATTTAAAAATAAGATTAGAATCAAATAATAAGCTTAAAAGTAGAATACAAGCCTGAACTGTTCGTTGTACAAGTTTGATTCAAATGTGTGAATGTTGTGGAATGAGTGTGATTAGAAATGACATTTGGTTTACTTTTATGACAACCCTAACACATAGAATCGTCTCCATGTCATTAGAATTTAAAAATAAGATTAGAATCAAAGAATAAGCTTAAAAGTAGAATACAAGCCTGAACTGTTCGTTGTACAAGTTTGATTCAAATGTGTCAATGTTGTGGAATGAGTGTGATTAGAAATGATATTTGGTTTAATTTTATGACAACCCTAACACATATAATCGTCTCCATGTCATTAGAATTCAAGAATAAGCTTCGATTCAAAGAATAAACTTAAAAGTAGAATACAAGCCTGCACCGTTTGTTGTACAAGTTTGATTCAAATGTGTGAATGTTGTGGAATGAGTGTGATTAGAAATGATATTTGGTTTAATTTTATGACAACCCTAACACATATAATCGTCTCCATGTCATTAGAATTCAAGAATAAGCTTCGATTCAAAGAATAAACTTAAAAGTAGAATACAAGCCTGCACCGTTTGTTGTACAAGTTTGATTCAAATGTGTGAATGTTGTGGAATGAGTGTGGTTATAAATGACATTTAGTTTACTTTTATGACAACCCTAACACATATAATCGTCTCCATGTCATTAGAATTCAAGAATAAGCTTCGATTGAAAGAATAAACTTAAAAGTAGAATACAAGCCTGCACCGTTTGTTGTACAAGTTTGATTCAAATGTGTGAATGTTGTTGAATGAGTGTGGTTAGAAATGAGATTTGGTTTACATTTATGACAACCTTAACACATATAATCGTCTCCATGTCATTAGAATTCAAAAATAAGCTTTGAATCAAAGAATAAGCTTAAAAGTAATATAAAAGCCTGAACAGTTCGTTGTACAAGTTTGATTCAAATGTGTGAATGTTGTGGAATGAGTGTGATTAGAAATGACATTTGGTTTACTTTTATGACAACCCTAACACATATAATCGTCTCCATGTCATTAGAATTTAAAAATAAGATTAGAATCAAAGAATAAGCTTAAAAGTAGAATACAAGCCTGAACTGTTCGTTGTACAAGTTTGATTCAAATGTGTGAATGTTGTGGAATGAGTGTGATTAGAAATGATATTTGGTTTAATTTTATGACAACCCTAACACATATAATCGTCTCCATGTCATAAGAATTCAAGAATAAGCTTCGATTCAAAGAATAAACTTAAAAGTAGAATACAAGCCTGCACCGTTTGTTGTACAAGTTTGATTCAAATGTGTGAATGTTGTGGAATGAGTGTGGTTATAAATGACATTTAGTTTACTTTTATGACAACCCTAACACATATAATCGTCTCCATGTCATTAGAATTCAAGAATAAGCTTCGATTGAAAGAATAAACTTAAAAGTAGAATACAAGCCTGCACCGTTTGTTGTACAAGTTTGATTCAAATCTTTGAATGTTGTTGAATGAGTGTGGTTAGAAATGAGATTTGGTTTACATTTATGACAACCTTAACACATATAATCGTCTCCATGTCATTAGAATTCAAAAATAAGCTTTGAATCAAAGAATAAGCTTAAAAGTAATATAAAAGCCTGAACAGTTCGTTGTACAAGTTTGATTCAAATGTGTGAATGTTGTGGAATGAGTGTGATTAGAAATGACATTTGGTTTACTTTTATGACAACCCTAACACATATAATCGTCTCCATGTCATTAGAATTTAAAAATAAGATTAGAATCAAAGAATAAGCTTAAAAGTAGAATACAAGCCTGAACTGTTCGTTGAACAAGTTTGATTCAAATGTGTGAATGTTGTGGAATGAGTGTGATTAGAAATGATATTTGGTTTAATTTTATGACAACCCTAACACATATAATCGTCTCCATGTCATTAGAATTCAAGAATAAGCTTCGATTCAAAGAATAAACTTAAAAGTAGAATACAAGCCTGCACAGTTTGTTGTACAAGTTTGATTCAAATGTGTGAATGTTGTGGAATGAGTGTGATTAGAAATGACATTTGGTTTACTTTTATGACAACCCTAACACATATAATCGTCTCCATGTCATTAGAATTTAAAAATAAGATTAGAATCAAATAATAAGCTTAAAAGTAGAATACAAGCCTGAACTGTTCGTTGTACAAGTTTGATTCAAATGTGTGAATGTTGTGGAATGAGTGTGATTAGAAATGACATTTGGTTTACTTTTATGACAACCCTAACACATATAATCGTCTCCATGTCATTAGAATTTAAAAATAAGATTAGAATCAAAGAATAAGCTTAAAAGTAGAATACAAGCCTGAACTGTTCGTTGTACAAGTTTGATTCAAATGTGTGAATGTTGTGGAATGAGTGTGATTAGAAATGATATTTGGTTTAATTTTATGACAACCCTAACACATATAATCGTCTCCATGTCATTAGAATTCAAGAATAAGCTTCGATTCAAAGAATAAACTTAAAAGTAGAATACAAGCCTGCACCGTTTGTTGTACAAGTTTGATTCAAATGTGTGAATGTTGTGGAATGAGTGTGATTAGAAATGATATTTGGTTTAATTTTATGACAACCCTAACACATATAATCGTCTCCATGTCATTAGAATTCAAGAATAAGCTTCGATTCAAAGAATAAACTTAAAAGTAGAATACAAGCCTGCACCGTTTGTTGTACAAGTTTGATTCAAATGTGTGAATGTTGTGGAATGAGTGTGGTTATAAATGACATTTAGTTTACTTTTATGACAACCCTAACACATATAATCGTCTCCATGTCATTAGAATTCAAGAATAAGCTTCGATTGAAAGAATAAACTTAAAAGTAGAATACAAGCCTGCACCGTTTGTTGTACAAGTTTGATTCAAATGTGTGAATGTTGTTGAATGAGTGTGGTTAGAAATGAGATTTGGTTTACATTTATGACAACCTTAACACATATAATCGTCTCCATGTCATTAGAATTCAAAAATAAGCTTTGAATCAAAGAATAAGCTTAAAACTAATATAAAAGCCTGAACAGTTCGTTGTACAAGTTTGATTCAAATGTGTGAATGTTGTGGAATGAGTGTGATTAGAAATGACATTTGGTTTACTTTTATGACAACCCTAACACATATAATCGTCTCCATGTCATTAGAATTTAAAAATAAGATTAGAATCAAAGAATAAGCTTAAAAGTAGAATACAAGCCTGAACTGTTCGTTGTACAAGTTTGATTCAAATGTGTGAATGTTGTGGAATGAGTGTGATTAGAAATGATATTTGGTTTAATTTTATGACAACCCTAACACATATAATCGTCTCCATGTCATAAGAATTCAAGAATAAGCTTCGATTCAAAGAATAAACTTAAAAGTAGAATACAAGCCTGCACCGTTTGTTGTACAAGTTTGATTCAAATGTGTGAATGTTGTGGAATGAGTGTGGTTATAAATGACATTTAGTTTACTTTTATGACAACCCTAACACATATAATCGTCTCCATGTCATTAGAATTCAAGAATAAGCTTCGATTGAAAGAATAAACTTAAAAGTAGAATACAAGCCTGCACCGTTTGTTGTACAAGTTTGATTCAAATCTTTGAATGTTGTTGAATGAGTGTGGTTAGAAATGAGATTTGGTTTACATTTATGACAACCTTAACACATATGATCGTCTCCATGTCATTAGAATTCAAAAATAAGCTTTGAATCAAAGAATAAGCTTAAAAGTAATATAAAAGCCTGAACAGTTCGTTGTACAAGTTTGATTCAAATGTGTGAATGTTGTGGAATGAGTGTGATTAGAAATGACATTTGGTTTACTTTTATGACAACCCTAACACATATAATCGTCTCCATGTCATTAGAATTTAAAAATAAGATTAGAATCAAAGAATAAGCTTAAAAGTAGAATACAAGCCTGAACTGTTCGTTGTACAAGTTTGATTCAAATGTGTGAATGTTGTGGAATGAGTGTGATTAGAAATGATATTTGGTTTAATTTTATGACAACCCTAACACATATAATCGTCTCCATGTCATTAGAATTCAAGAATAAGCTTCGATTCAAAGAATAAACTTAAAAGTAGAATACAAGCCTGCACAGTTTGTTGTACAAGTTTGATTCAAATGTGTGAATGTTGTGGAATGAGTGTGATTAGAAATGACATTTGGTTTACTTTTATGACAACCCTAACACATATAATCGTCTCCATGTCATTAGAATTTAAAAATAAGATTAGAATCAAATAATAAGCTTAAAAGTAGAATACAAGCCTGAACTGTTCGTTGTACAAGTTTGATTCAAATGTGTGAATGTTGTGGAATGAGTGTGATTAGAAATGATATTTGGTTTACTTTTATGACAACCCTAACACATATAATCGTCTCCATATCATTAGAATTTAAAAATAAGATTAGAATCAAAGAATAAGCTTAAAAGTAGAATACAAGCCTGAACTGTTCGTTGTACAAGTTTGATTCAAATGTGTGAATGTTGTGGAATGAGTGTGATTAGAAATGATATTTGGTTTAATTTTATGACAACCCTAACACATATAATCGTCTCCATGTCATTAGAATTCAAGAATAAGCTTCGATTCAAAGAATAAACTTAAAAGTAGAATACAAGCCTGGACCGTTTGTTGTACAAGTTTGATTCAAATGTGTGAATGTTGTGGAATGAGTGTGATTAGAAATGATATTTGGTTTAATTTTATGACAACCCTAACACATATAATCGTCTCCATGTCATTAGAATTCAAGAATAAGCTTCGATTCAAAGAATAAACTTAAAAGTAGAATACAAGCCTGCACCGTTTGTTGTACAAGTTTGATTCAAATGTGTGAATGTTGTGGAATGAGTGTGATTAGAAATGATATTTGGTTTAATTTTATGACAACCCTAACACATATAATCGTCTCCATGTCATTAGAATTCAAGAATAAGCTTCGATTGAAAGAAAAAACTTAAAAGTAGAATACAAGCCTGCACCGTTTGTTGTACAAGTTTGATTCAAATGTGTGAATGTTGTTGAATGAGTGTGGTTAGAAATGAGATTTGGTTTACATTTATGACAACCTTAACACATATAATCGTCTCCATGTCATTAGAATTCAAAAATAAGCTTTGAATCAAAGAATAAGCTTAAAAGTAATATAAAAGCCTGAACAGTTCGTTGTACAAGTTTGATTCAAATGTGTGAATGTTGTGGAATGAGTGTGATTAGAAATGACATTTGGTTTACTTTTATGACAACCCTAACACATATAATCGTCTCCATGTCATTAGAATTTAAAAATAAGATTAGAATCAAAGAATAAGCTTAAAAGTAGAATACAAGCCTGAACTGTTCGTTGTACAAGTTTGATTCAAATGTGTGAATGTTGTGGAATGAGTGTGATTAGAAATGATATTTGGTTTAATTTTATGACAACCCTAACACATATAATCGTCTCCATGTCATAAGAATTCAAGAATAAGCTTCGATTCAAAGAATAAACTTAAAAGTAGAATACAAGCCTGCACCGTTTGTTGTACAAGTTTGATTCAAATGTGTGAATGTTGTGGAATGAGTGTGGTTATAAATGACATTTAGTTTACTTTTATGACAACCCTAACACATATAATCGTCTCCATGTCATTAGAATTCAAGAATAAGCTTCGATTGAAAGAATAAACTTAAAAGTAGAATACAAGCCTGCACCGTTTGTTGTACAAGTTTGATTCAAATGTGTGAATGTTGTTGAATGAGTGTGGTTAGAAATGAGATTTGGTTTACATTTATGACAACCTTAACACATATAATCGTCTCCATGTCATTAGAATTCAAAAATAAGCTTTGAATCAAAGAATAAGCTTAAAAGTAATATAAAAGCCTGAACAGTTCGTTGTACAAGTTTGATTCAAATGTGTGAATGTTGTGGAATGAGTGTGATTAGAAATGACATTTGGTTTACTTTTATGACAACCCTAACGCATATAATCGTCTCCATGTCATTAGAATTTAAAAATAAGATTAGAATCAAAGAATAAGCTTAAAAGTAGAATACAAGCCTGAACTGTTCGTTGTACAAGTTTGATTCAAATGTGTGAATGTTGTGGAATGAGTGTGATTAGAAATGATATTTGGTTTAATTTTATGACAACCCTAACACATATAATCGTCTCCATGTCATTAGAATTCAAGAATAAGCTTCGATTCAAAGAATAAACTTAAAAGTAGAATACAAGCCTGCACAGTTTGTTGTACAAGTTTGATTCAAATGTGTGAATGTTGTGGAATGAGTGTGATTAGAAATGACATTTGGTTTACTTTTATGACAACCCTAACACATATAATCGTCTCCATGTCATTAGAATTTAAAAATAAGATTAGAATCAAATAATAAGCTTAAAAGTAGAATACAAGCCTGAACTGTTCGTTGTACAAGTTTGATTCAAATGTGTGAATGTTGTGGAATGAGTGTGATTAGAAATGACATTTGGTTTACTTTTATGACAACCCTAACACATAGAATCGTCTCCATGTCATTAGAATTTAAAAATAAGATTAGAATCAAAGAATAAGCTTAAAAGTAGAATACAAGCCTGAACTGTTCGTTGTACAAGTTTGATTCAAATGTGTGAATGTTGTGGAATGAGTGTGATTAGAAATGATATTTGGTTTAATTTTATGACAACCCTAACACATATAATCGTCTCCATGTCATTAGAATTCAAGAATAAGCTTCGATTCAAAGAATAAACTTAAAAGTAGAATACAAGCCTGCACCGTTTGTTGTACAAGTTTGATTCAAATGTGTGAATGTTGTGGAATGAGTGTGATTAGAAATGATATTTGGTTTAATTTTATGACAACCCTAACACATATAATCGTCTCCATGTCATTAGAATTCAAGAATAAGCTTCGATTCAAAGAATAAACTTAAAAGTAGAATACAAGCCTGCACCGTTTGTTGTACAAGTTTGATTCAAATGTGTGAATGTTGTGGAATGAGTGTGGTTATAAATGACATTTAGTTTACTTTTATGACAACCCTAACACATATAATCGTCTCCATGTCATTAGAATTCAAGAATAAGCTTCGATTGAAAGAATAAACTTAAAAGTAGAATACAAGCCTGCACCGTTTGTTGTACAAGTTTGATTCAAATGTGTGAATGTTGTTGAATGAGTGTGGTTAGAAATGAGATTTGGTTTACATTTATGACAACCTTAACACATATAATCGTCTCCATGTCATTAGAATTCAAAAATAAGCTTTGAATCAAAGAATAAGCTTAAAAGTAATATAAAAGCCTGAACAGTTCGTTGTACAAGTATGATTCAAATGTGTGAATGTTGTGGAATGAGTGTGATTAGAAATGACATTTGGTTTACTTTTATGACAACCCTAACACATATAATCGTCTCCATGTCATTAGAATTTAAAAATAAGATTAGAATCAAAGAATAAGCTTAAAAGTAGAATACAAGCCTGAACTGTTCGTTGTACAAGTTTGATTCAAATGTGTGAATGTTGTGGAATGAGTGTGATTAGAAATGATATTTGGTTTAATTTTATGACAACCCTAACACATATAATCGTCTCCATGTCATTAGAATTCAAGAATAAGCTTCGATTCAAAGAATAAACTTAAAAGTAGAATACAAGCCTGCACCGTTTGTTGTACAAGTTTGATTCAAATGTGTGAATGTTGTGGAATGAGTGTGATTAGAAATGACATTTGGTTTACTTTTATGACAACCCTAACACATATAATCGTCTCCATGTCATTAGAATTTAAAAATAAGATTAGAATCAAATAATAAGCTTAAAAGTAGAATACAAGCCTGAACTGTTCGTTGTACAAGTTTGATTCAAATGTGTGAATGTTGTGGAATGAGTGTGATTAGAAATGACATTGATGCATGGGAGCTATGGGTCAAAGCTAATAATAGAAGTTAAAGACCATCACGTCAACTTCCAGGCTAGATATCTTTTAAATTATTCAGTATTTAGAGGATCCATAAATTGGAAAGTAAAGTTCTTGATCTAAGCTTTCCGAAAAGTGGTCATATGCCTTAATTGGTTAAGTAACGAAGGAGATATGCCTGTTTTAAGTTGAGTTGTCCAGTTTCTACGCGGGCACACAAGGATGGCCGAATCTGCTATATTCCCCAAGCCATGCACGTCCAAGGAAGTTCTTAGTAGATATAATACTTATTCTTATTTGTGTCTTTGTTTAAGTTTAGGAAAGTGTCTTATTTACAGTATTTTGTGGAATAAAGGAGCCTTAGAAGGTTTCCAAGTTGTTATAGAAGAGTTTAGGAAAGTTTCAGTAATAAGCTTGAAGTTGGTTTAAGGGAAGACCTAAAACTGGTTCTTAACTTGACTTTAGATAAGTTTAGGAGTCTTAAGAGTAGTATAAATAGAGAGTCTTATTGTATTGTTTTTCATACAAGTTTGAGCATTAATATCGAAGAGTCGAAGGGAGTTTCCTTCAAAATCTTGGCCTTGCGAGGTATTCTTTTGGTTTGTACCTTGTTTCTATGTGATGGTGCTTGCCGTTTGTTTGTGCTTGTTTCTTTGTGATCTTAGTACAAATTAGTCTTAGTCGAGTATTCTTGCGAGGATTCTAGACTAATTCATATCCTTTATTTTCTGTTTTAATTCCGCTGCGTTACAAACTCAAAAACACATAAAAATTAGAGTAAGTTTTACATCAGACATTTGGTTTACTTTTATGACAACCCTAACACATAGAATCGTCTCCATGTCATTAGAATTTAAAAATAAGATTAGAATCAAAGAATAAGCTTAAAAGTAGAATACAAGCCTGAACTGTTCGTTGTACAAGTTTGATTCAAATGTGTGAATGTTGTGGAATGAGTGTGATTAGAAATGATATTTGGTTTAATTTTATGACAACCCTAACACATATAATCGTCTCCATGTCATTAGAATTCAAGAATAAGCTTCGATTCAAAGAATAAACTTAAAAGTAGAATACAAGCCTGCACCGTTTGTTGTACAAGTTTGATTCAAATGTGTGAATGTTGTGGAATGAGTGTGATTAGAATTGATATTTGGTTTAATTTTATGACAACCCTAACACATATAATCGTCTCCATGTCATTAGAATTCAAGAATAAGCTTCGATTCAAAGAATAAACTTAAAAGTAGAATACAAGCCTGCACCGTTTGTTGTACAAGTTTGATTCAAATGTGTGAATGTTGTGGAATGAGTGTGGTTATAAATGACATTTAGTTTACTTTTATGACAACCCTAACACATATAATCGTCTCCATGTCATTAGAATTCAAGAATAAGCTTCGATTGAAAGAATAAACTTAAAAGTAGAATACAAGCCTGCACCGTTTGTTGTACAAGTTTGATTCAAATGTGTGAATGTTGTTGAATGAGTGTGGTTAGAAATGAGATTTGGTTTACATTTATGACAACCTTAACACATATAATCGTCTCCATGTCATTAGAATTCAAAAATAAGCTTTGAATCAAAGAATAAGCTTAAAAGTAATATAAAAGCCTGAACAGTTCGTTGTACAAGTTTGATTCAAATGTGTGAATGTTGTGGAATGAGTGTGATTAGAAATGACATTTGGTTTACTTTTATGACAACCCTAACACATATAATCGTCTCCATGTCATTAGAATTTAAAAATAAGATTAGAATCAAAGAATAAGCTTAAAAGTAGAATACAAGCCTGAACTGTTCGTTGTACAAGTTTGATTCAAATGTGTGAATGTTGTGGAATGAGTGTGATTAGAAATGATATTTGGTTTAATTTTATGACAACCCTAACACATATAATCGTCTCCATGTCATAAGAATTCAAGAATAAGCTTCGATTCAAAGAATAAACTTAAAAGTAGAATACAAGCCTGCACCGTTTGTTGTACAAGTTTGATTCAAATGTGTGAATGTTGTGGAATGAGTGTGGTTATAAATGACATTTAGTTTACTTTTATGACAACCCTAACACATATAATCGTCTCCATGTCATTAGAATTCAAGAATAAGCTTCGATTGAAAGAATAAACTTAAAAGTAGAATACAAGCCTGCACCGTTTGTTGTACAAGTTTGATTCAAATGTGTGAATGTTGTTGAATGAGTGTGGTTAGAAATGAGATTTGGTTTACATTTATGACAACCTTAACACATATAATCGTCTCCATGTCATTAGAATTCAAAAATAAGCTTTGAATCAAAGAATAAGCTTAAAAGTAATATAAAAGCCTGAACAGTTCGTTGTACAAGTTTGATTCAAATGTGTGAATGTTGTGGAATGAGTGTGATTAGAAATGACATTTGGTTTACTTTTATGACAACCCTAACACATATAATCGTCTCCATGTCATTAGAATTTAAAAATAAGATTAGAATCAAAGAATAAGCTTAAAAGTAGAATACAAGCCTGAACTGTTCGTTGTACAAGTTTGATTCAAATGTGTGAATGTTGTGGAATGAGTGTGATTAGAAATGATATTTGGTTTAATTTTATGACAACCCTAACACATATAATCGTCTCCATGTCATTAGAATTCAAGAATAAGCTTCGATTCAAAGAATAAACTTAAAAGTAGAATACAAGCCTGCACCGTTTGTTGTACAAGTTTGATTCAAATGTGTGAATGTTGTGGAATGAGTGTGATTAGAAATGATATTTGGTTTAATTTTATGACAACCCTAACACATATAATCGTCTCCATGTCATTAGAATTCAAGAATAAGCTTCGATTCAAAGAATAAACTTAAAAGTAGAATACAAGCCTGCACCGTTTGTTGTACAAGTTTGATTCAAATGTGTGAATGTTGTGGAATGAGTGTGGTTATAAATGACATT
This sequence comes from Spergularia marina, assembly GCA_963680865.1. Lineage (NCBI taxonomy): Eukaryota > Viridiplantae > Streptophyta > Magnoliopsida > Caryophyllales > Caryophyllaceae > Spergularia > Spergularia marina. The sequence goes on along the minus strand of OY804557.1, from coordinate 11,761,608 downwards.
TAGTTTACTTTTATGACAACCCTAACACATATAATCGTCTCCATGTCATTAGAATTCAAGAATAAGCTTCGATTGAAAGAATAAACTTAAAAGTAGAATACAAGCCTGCACCGTTTGTTGTACAAGTTTGATTCAAATGTGTGAATGTTGTTGAATGAGTGTGGTTAGAAATGAGATTTGGTTTACATTTATGACAACCTTAACACATATAATCGTCTCCATGTCATTAGAATTCAAAAATAAGCTTTGAATCAAAGAATAAGCTTAAAAGTAATATAAAAGCCTGAACAGTTCGTTGTACAAGTTTGATTCAAATGTGTGAATGTTGTGGAATGAGTGTGATTAGAAATGACATTTGGTTTACTTTTATGACAACCCTAACACATATAATCGTCTCCATGTCATTAGAATTTAAAAATAAGATTAGAATCAAAGAATAAGCTTAAAAGTAGAATACAAGCCTGAACTGTTCGTTGTACAAGTTTGATTCAAATGTGTGAATGTTGTGGAATGAGTGTGATTAGAAATGATATTTGGTTTAATTTTATGACAACCCTAACACATATAATCGTCTCCATGTCATAAGAATTCAAGAATAAGCTTCGATTCAAAGAATAAACTTAAAAGTAGAATACAAGCCTGCACCGTTTGTTGTACAAGTTTGATTCAAATGTGTGAATGTTGTTGAATGAGTGTGGTTAGAAATGAGATTTGGTTTACATTTATGACAACCTTAACACATATAATCGTCTCCATGTCATTAGAATTCAAAAATAAGCTTTGAATCAAAGAATAAGCTTAAAAGTAATATAAAAGCCTGAACAGTTCGTTGTACAAGTTTGATTCAAATGTGTGAATGTTGTGGAATGAGTGTGATTAGAAATGACATTTGGTTTACTTTTATGACAACCCTAACACATATAATCGTCTCCATGTCATTAGAATTTAAAAATAAGATTAGAATCAAAGAATAAGCTTAAAAGTAGAATACAAGCCTGAACTGTTCGTTGTACAAGTTTGATTCAAATGTGTGAATGTTGTGGAATGAGTGTGGTTATAAATGACATTTAGTTTAATTTTATGACAACCCTAACACATATAATCGTCTCCATGTCATTAGAATTCAAGAATAAGCTTCGATTCAAAGAATAAACTTAAAAGTAGAATACAAGCCTGCACCGTTTGTTGTACAAGTTTGATTCAAATGTGTGAATGTTGTGGAATGAGTGTGATTAGAAATGATATTTGGTTTAATTTTATGACAACCCTAACACATATAATCGTCTCCATGTCATTAGAATTCAAGAATAAGCTTCGATTCAAAGAATAAACTTAAAAGTAGAATACAAGCCTGCACCGTTTGTTGTACAAGTTTGATTCAAATGTGTGAATGTTGTGGAATGAGTGTGGTTATAAATGACATTTAGTTTACTTTTATGACAACCCTAACACATATAATCGTCTCCATGTCATTAGAATTCAAGAATAAGCTTCGATTGAAAGAATAAACTTAAAAGTAGAATACAAGCCTGCACCGTTTGTTGTACAAGTTTGATTCAAATGTGTGAATGTTGTTGAATGAGTGTGGTTAGAAATGAGATTTGGTTTACATTTATGACAACCTTAACACATATAATCGTCTCCATGTCATTAGAATTCAAAAATAAGCTTTGAATCAAAGAATAAGCTTAAAAGTAATATAAAAGCCTGAACAGTTCGTTGTACAAGTTTGATTCAAATGTGTGAATGTTGTGGAATGAGTGTGATTAGAAATGACATTTGGTTTACTTTTATGACAACCCTAACACATATAATCGTCTCCATGTCATTAGAATTTAAAAATAAGATTAGAATCAAAGAATAAGCTTAAAAGTAGAATACAAGCCTGAACTGTTTGTTGTACAAGTTTGATTCAAATGTGTGAATGTTGTGGAATGAGTGTGATTAGAAATGATATTTGGTTTAATTTTATGACAACCCTAACACATATAATCGTCTCCATGTCATAAGAATTCAAGAATAAGCTTCGATTCAAAGAATAAACTTAAAAGTAGAATACAAGCCTGCACCGTTTGTTGTACAAGTTTGATTCAAATGTGTGAATGTTGTGGAATGAGTGTGGTTATAAATGACATTTAGTTTACTTTTATGACAACCCTAACACATATAATCGTCTCCATGTCATTAGAATTCAAGAATAAGCTTCGATTGAAAGAATAAACTTAAAAGTAGAATACAAGCCTGCACCGTTTGTTGTACAAGTTTGATTCAAATCTTTGAATGTTGTTGAATGAGTGTGGTTAGAAATGAGATTTGGTTTACATTTATGACAACCTTAACACATATAATCGTCTCCATGTCATTAGAATTCAAAAATAAGCTTTGAATCAAAGAATAAGCTTAAAAGTAATATAAAAGCCTGAACAGTTCGTTGTACAAGTTTGATTCAAATGTGTGAATGTTGTGGAATGAGTGTGATTAGAAATGACATTTGGTTTACTTTTATGACAACCCTAACACATATAATCGTCTCCATGTCATTAGAATTTAAAAATAAGATTAGAATCAAAGAATAAGCTTAAAAGTAGAATACAAGCCTGAACTGTTCGTTGTACAAGTTTGATTCAAATGTGTGAATGTTGTGGAATGAGTGTGATTAGAAATGATATTTGGTTTAATTTTATGACAACCCTAACACATATAATCGTCTCCATGTCATTAGAATTCAAGAATAAGCTTCGATTCAAAGAATAAACTTAAAAGTAGAATACAAGCCTGCACAGTTTGTTGTACAAGTTTGATTCAAATGTGTGAATGTTGTGGAATGAGTGTGATTAGAAATGACATTTGGTTTACTTTTATGACAACCCTAACACATATAATCGTCTCCATGTCATTAGAATTTAAAAATAAGATTAGAATTAAATAATAAGCTTAAAAGTAGAATACAAGCCTGAACTGTTCGTTGTACAAGTTTGATTCAAATGTGTGAATGTTGTGGAATGAGTGTGATTAGAAATGACATTTGGTTTACTTTTATGACAACCCTAACACATATAATCGTCTCCATGTCATTAGAATTTAAAAATAAGATTAGAATCAAAGAATAAGCTTAAAAGTAGAATACAAGCCTGAACTGTTCGTTGTACAAGTTTGATTCAAATGTGTGAATGTTGTGGAATGAGTGTGATTAGAAATGATATTTGGTTTAATTTTATGACAACCCTAACACATATAATCGTCTCCATGTCATTAGAATTCAAAAATAAGCTTTGAATCAAAGAATAAGCTTAAAAGTAATATAAAAGCCTGAACAGTTCGTTGTACAAGTTTGATTCAAATGTGTGAATGTTGTGGAATGAGTGTGATTAGAAATGACATTTGGTTTACTTTTATGACAACCCTAACACATATAATCGTGTCCATGTCATTAGAATTTAAAAATAAGATTAGAATCAAAGAATAAGCTTAAAAGTAGAATACAAGCCTGAACTGTTCGTTGTACAAGTTTGATTCAAATGTGTGAATGTTGTGGAATGAGTGTGATTAGAAATGATATTTGGTTTAATTTTATGACAACCCTAACACATATAATCGTCTCCATGTCATTAGAATTCAAGAATAAGCTTCGATTCAAAGAATAAACTTAAAAGTAGAATACAAGCCTGCACAGTTTGTTGTACAAGTTTGATTCAAATGTGTGAATGTTGTGGAATGAGTGTGATTAGAAATGACATTTGGTTTACTTTTATGACAACCCTAACACATATAATCGTCTCCATGTCATTAGAATTTAAAAATAAGATTAGAATCAAATAATAAGCTTAAAAGTAGAATACAAGCCTGAACTGTTCGTTGTACAAGTTTGATTCAAATGTGTGAATGTTGTGGAATGAGTGTGATTAGAAATGACATTTGGTTTACTTTTATGACAACCCTAACACATATAATCGTCTCCATGTCATTAGAATTTAAAAATAAGATTAGAATCAAAGAATAAGCTTAAAAGTAGAATACAAGCCTGAACTGTTCGTTGTACAAGTTTGATTCAAATGTGTGAATGTTGTGGAATGAGTGTGATTAGAAATGATATTTGGTTTAATTTTATGACAACCCTAACACATATAATCGTCTCCATGTCATTAGAATTCAAGAATAAGCTTCGATTCAAAGAATAAACTTAAAAGTAGAATACAAGCCTGCACCGTTTGTTGTACAAGTTTGATTCAAATGTGTGAATGTTGTGGAATGAGTGTGATTAGAAATGATATTTGGTTTAATTTTATGACAACCCTAACACATATAATCGTCTCCATGTCATTAGAATTCAAGAATAAGCTTCGATTCAAAGAATAAACTTAAAAGTAGAATACAAGCCTGCACCGTTTGTTGTACAAGTTTGATTCAAATGTGTGAATGTTGTGGAATGAGTGTGGTTATAAATGACATTTAGTTTACTTTTATGACAACCCTAACACATATAATCGTCTCCATGTCATTAGAATTCAAGAATAAGCTTCGATTGAAAGAATAAACTTAAAAGTAGAATACAAGCCTGCACCGTTTGTTGTACAAGTTTGATTCAAATGTGTGAATGTTGTTGAATGAGTGTGGTTAGAAATGAGATTTGGTTTACATTTATGACAACCTTAACACATATAATCGTCTCCATGTCATTAGAATTCAAAAATAAGCTTTGAATCAAAGAATAAGCTTAAAAGTAATATAAAAGCCTGAACAGTTCGTTGTACAAGTTTGATTCAAATGTGTGAATGTTGTGGAATGAGTGTGATTAGAAATGACATTTGGTTTACTTTTATGACAACCCTAACACATATAATCGTCTCCATGTCATTAGAATTTAAAAATAAGATTAGAATCAAAGAATAAGCTTAAAAGTAGAATACAAGCCTGAACTGTTCGTTGTACAAGTTTGATTCAAATGTGTGAATGTTGTGGAATGAGTGTGATTAGAAATGATATTTGGTTTAATTTTATGACAACCCTAACACATATAATCGTCTCCATGTCATAAGAATTCAAGAATAAGCTTCGATTCAAAGAATAAACTTAAAAGTAGAATACAAGCCTGCACCGTTTGTTGTACAAGTTTGATTCAAATGTGTGAATGTTGTGGAATGAGTGTGGTTATAAATGACATTTAGTTTACTTTTATGACAACCCTAACACATATAATCGTCTCCATGTCATTAGAATTCAAGAATAAGCTTCGATTGAAAGAATAAACTTAAAAGTAGAATACAAGCCTGCACCGTTTGTTGTACAAGTTTGATTCAAATGTGTGAATGTTGTTGAATGAGTGTGGTTAGAAATGAGATTTGGTTTACATTTATGACAACCTTAACACATATAATCGTCTCCATGTCATTAGAATTCAAAAATAAGCTTTGAATCAAAGAATAAGCTTAAAAGTAATATAAAAGCCTGAACAGTTCGTTGTACAAGTTTGATTCAAATGTGTGAATGTTGTGGAATGAGTGTGATTAGAAATGACATTTGGTTTAATTTTATGACAACCCTAACACATATAATCGTCTCCATGTCATTAGAATTTAAAAATAAGATTAGAATCAAAGAATAAGCTTAAAAGTAGAATACAAGCCTGAACTGTTCGTTGTACAAGTTTGATTCAAATGTGTGAATGTTGTGGAATGAGTGTGATTAGAAATGATATTTGGTTTAATTTTATGACAACCCTAACACATATAATCGTCTCCATGTCATTAGAATTCAAGAATAAGCTTCGATTCAAAGAATAAACTTAAAAGTAGAATACAAGCCTGCACAGTTTGTTGTACAAGTTTGATTCAAATGTGTGAATGTTGTGGAATGAGTGTGATTAGAAATGACATTTGGTTTACTTTTATGACAACCCTAACACATATAATCGTCTCCATGTCATTAGAATTTAAAAATAAGATTAGAATCAAAGAATAAGCTTAAAAGTAGAATACAAGCCTGAACTGTTCGTTGTACAAGTTTGATTCAAATGTGTGAATGTTGTGGAATGAGTGTGATTAGAAATGATATTTGGTTTAATTTTATGACAACCCTAACACATATAATCGTCTCCATGTCATTAGAATTCAAGAATAAGCTTCGATTCAAAGAATAAACTTAAAAGTAGAATACAAGCCTGCACAGTTTGTTGTACAAGTTTGATTCAAATGTGTGAATGTTGTGGAATGAGTGTGATTAGAAATGACATTTGGTTTACTTTTATGACAACCCTAACACATATAATCGTCTCCATGTCATTAGAATTTAAAAATAAGATTAGAATCAAATAATAAGCTTAAAAGTAGAATACAAGCCTGAACTGTTCGTTGTACAAGTTTGATTCAAATGTGTGAATGTTGTGGAATGAGTGTGATTAGAAATGACATTTGGTTTACTTTTATGACAACCCTAACACATATAATCGTCTCCATGTCATTAGAATTTAAAAATAAGATTAGAATCAAAGAATAAGCTTAAAAGTAGAATACAAGCCTGAACTGTTCGTTGTACAAGTTTGATTCAAATGTGTGAATGTTGTGGAATGAGTGTGATTAGAAATGATATTTGGTTTAATTTTATGACAACCCTAACACATATAATCGTCTCCATGTCATTAGAATTCAAGAATAAGCTTCGATTCAAAGAATAAACTTAAAAGTAGAATACAAGCCTGCACCGTTTGTTGTACAAGTTTGATTCAAATGTGTGAATGTTGTGGAATGAGTGTGATTAGAAATGATATTTGGTTTAATTTTATGACAACCCTAACACATATAATCGTCTCCATGTCATTAGAATTCAAGAATAAGCTTCGATTCAAAGAATAAACTTAAAAGTAGAATACAAGCCTGCACCGTTTGTTGTACAAGTTTGATTCAAATGTGTGAATGTTGTGGAATGAGTGTGGTTATAAATGACATTTAGTTTACTTTTATGACAACCCTAACACATATAATCGTCTCCATGTCATTAGAATTCAAGAATAAGCTTCGATTGAAAGAATAAACTTAAAAGTAGAATACAAGCCTGCACCGTTTGTTGTACAAGTTTGATTCAAATGTGTGAATGTTGTTGAATGAGTGTGGTTAGAAATGAGATTTGGTTTACATTTATGACAACCTTAACACATATAATCGTCTCCATGTCATTAGAATTCAAAAATAAGCTTTGAATCAAAGAATAAGCTTAAAAGTAATATAAAAGCCTGAACAGTTCGTTGTACAAGTTTGATTCAAATGTGTGAATGTTGTGGAATGAGTGTGATTAGAAATGACATTTGGTTTACTTTTATGACAACCCTAACACATATAATCGTCTCCATGTCATTAGAATTTAAAAATAAGATTAGAATCAAAGAATAAGCTTAAAAGTAGAATACAAGCCTGAACTGTTCGTTGTACAAGTTTGATTCAAATGTGTGAATGTTGTGGAATGAGTGTGATTAGAAATGATATTTGGTTTAATTTTATGACAACCCTAACACATATAATCGTCTCCATGTCATAAGAATTCAAGAATAAGCTTCGATTCAAAGAATAAACTTAAAAGTAGAATACAAGCCTGCACCGTTTGTTGTACAAGTTTGATTCAAATGTGTGAATGTTGTGGAATGAGTGTGGTTATAAATGACATTTAGTTTACTTTTATGACAACCCTAACACATATAATCGTCTCCATGTCATTAGAATTCAAGAATAAGCTTCGATTGAAAGAATAAACTTAAAAGTAGAATACAAGCCTGCACCGTTTGTTGTACAAGTTTGATTCAAATGTGTGAATGTTGTTGAATGAGTGTGGTTAGAAATGAGATTTGGTTTACATTTATGACAACCTTAACACATATAATCGTCTCCATGTCATTAGAATTCAAAAATAAGCTTTGAATCAAAGAATAAGCTTAAAAGTAATATAAAAGCCTGAACAGTTCGTTGTACAAGTTTGATTCAAATGTGTGAATGTTGTGGAATGAGTGTGATTAGAAATGACATTTGGTTTAATTTTATGACAACCCTAACACATATAATCGTCTCCATGTCATTAGAATTTAAAAATAAGATTAGAATCAAAGAATAAGCTTAAAAGTAGAATACAAGCCTGAACTGTTCGTTGTACAAGTTTGATTCAAATGTGTGAATGTTGTGGAATGAGTGTGATTAGAAATGATATTTGGTTTAATTTTATGACAACCCTAACACATATAATCGTCTCCATGTCATTAGAATTCAAGAATAAGCTTCGATTCAAAGAATAAACTTAAAAGTGGAATACAAGCCTGCACAGTTTGTTGTACAAGTTTGATTCAAATGTGTGAATGTTGTGGAATGAGTGTGATTAGAAATGACATTTGGTTTACTTTTATGACAACCCTAACACATATAATCGTCTCCATGTCATTAGAATTTAAAAATAAGATTAGAATCAAATAATAAGCTTAAAAGTAGAATACAAGCCTGAACTGTTCGTTGTACAAGTTTGATTCAAATGTGTGAATGTTGTGGAATGAGTGTGATTAGAAATGACATTTGGTTTACTTTTATGACAACCCTAACACATATAATCGTCTCCATGTCATTAGAATTTAAAAATAAGATTAGAATCAAAGAATAAGCTTAAAAGTAGAATACAAGCCTGAACTGTTCGTTGTACAAGTTTGATTCAAATGTGTGAATGTTGTGGAATGAGTGTGATTAGAAATGATATTTGGTTTAATTTTATGACAACCCTAACACATATAATCGTCTCCATGTCATTAGAATTCAAGAATAAGCTTCGATTCAAAGAATAAACTTAAAAGTAGAATACAAGCCTGCACCGTTTGTTGTACAAGTTTGATTCAAATGTGTGAATGTTGTGGAATGAGTGTGATTAGAAATGATATTTGGTTTAATTTTATGACAACCCTAACACATATAATCGTCTCCATGTCATTAGAATTCAAGAATAAGCTTCGATTCAAAGAATAAACTTAAAAGTAGTGATACATGGGAGCTATGGGTCAAAGCTTATAGTGGAAGTTCAAGACAATCACGTCACCTTCCAGTCTCAATATCTTCTGAAGTACTCAATATTTCGAAGAACAATCAATTGTATAGGAAAGTTCATGATCTAAGCTTTCCGAAAAGTGGTCATATGCCTTAAATGGTTAAGTAACGAAGGAGATATGCTTGTTTTAAGTTGAGCTGTCCAGTTTCTACGCGGGTACACGAGAATGGCCGAAACTGCTATATTCCCCAAGCCATGCACGTCCAAGGAAGTTCTTAGTTGATATAATACTTATTCTTATTTGTGTCTTTGTTTAAGTTTAGGAAAATGTCTTATTTACAGTATTTTGTGGAATAAAGGAGCCTTAGAAGGTTTCCAAGTTGTTATAGAAGAGTTTAGGAAAGTTTCAGTAATAAGCTTGAAGTTGGTTTAAGGGAAGACCTAAAACTGGTTCTTAACTTGACTTTAGGTAAGTTTAGGAGTCTTAAGAGTAGTATAAATAGAGAGTCTTATTGTATTGTTTTTCATAAAAGTTTGAGCATTAATATCAAAGAGTCGAAGGGAGTTTCCTTCAAAATCTTGGCCTTGCGAGGTATTCTTTTGGTTTGTACCTTGTTTCTATGTGATCTTGGTGCTTGCCGTTTGTTTGTGCTTGTTTCTTTGTGATCTTAGTACAAATTAGTCTTAGTCGAGTATTCTTGCGAGGATTCTGGACTAATTCATATCCTTTATTTTCTGTTTTAATTCCGCTGCGTTACAAACTCAAAAACACATAAAAATTAGAGTAGGTTTTACATCAAATTGGTATCAGAGCTTGGTTATAACAAACTTCTATGCTTTGTTAGTCTTGGTTGTGGTTGATTGTGGCTTATCAATGAATTGTAAATTTCCTAAGTTTGATGGGAGTGGTGATTATGAAGATTATTTAAATTGGGAAAGAAAGATCGAGCGTAAATTCAATCGAATTGGTTTTGATGATCGTGAAAGATTCGATCATGTGAAACTTATTTTGGTTAGAGACGCATTCCATTGGTTTGAAAATTTGAAGAAGCGACGCAAACATGAAGGTAAGTGCAAGATTCATTCATGGGAAGTACTCAAGTGCAAGCTACGTAAACGATATATGCCAAGGAACTTTATTGAAGACGTGTCGTTCAAAAAGTCGTCTTATGAGCATGAACAAGCAAATAATGATCTGATTTTGTTGGACATGATGAAGAAACTTGACCGTATGCAAGATGACTTGAAGAAAGTTAGGAGTGCACATCTTGAAAAGCATGATTCTTGTGAAGACAAAGAAAAAATCAAAGAAGTGATCTTGGAGGAACAATCGCAAGTACATGAATTCATACAAATCCAAGAGCATGAAGAGATTGAGATTAGTGATCAAGACAAAACATTGGATCTTCATGATACTTCTAAAGAGGAAAGCATTGATTCTTCACTAAAGTCTTTTGGGGAAAACGAAATAAAGAGTGCGATTGAACATGAGGTTCTAATTGAAGATGAGATAGATGACAAATTTGTTTACCACAAATTTGAGACCAAGATTCCATACAAATCATTAATTGATCGCTATATTGATGAGAGACTTGAAGAAGATGTCAAAGGTAAATCCTGTTTGTCTTTCTTTCTTTATAACAATGGCATCGAAGTGAAAGATGAACAATACAGCTCTAAACTTGATGTCCAAAACATGATGGACCATGAGAAGCTTAAAGAAAAGAGAACAGAGATTGAAGATCATGGTGTCGAAAAACTCATCAAGTACATTGAAGATGATGAGTTAAAGGACTTGTGCATATGTTTGGTGTTTGTACTTCTCTTTTTGATCCTTGTATATGATCCGGGTGGTTGTGAGAATGTGTTTCTCTACTATAGGACTTCAGATTCGAGGACGAATCTTTTCAAAGAAGGGGAGAATGATACATGGGAGCTATGGGTCAAAGCTTATAGTGGAAGTTCAAGACAATCACGTCACCTTCCAGTCTCAATATCTTCTGAAGTACTCAATATTTCGAAGAACAATCAATTGTATAGGAAATTTCATGATCTAAGCTTTCCGAAAAGTGGTCATATGCCTTAAATGGTTAAGTAACGAAGGAGATATGCTTGTTTTAAGTTGAGCTGTCCAGTTTCTACGCGGGTACACGAGAATGGCCGAAACTGCTATATTCCCCAAGCCATGCACGTCCAAGGAAGTTCTTAGTTGATATAATACTTATTCTTATTTGTGTCTTTGTTTAAGTTTAGGAAAATGTCTTATTTACAGTATTTTGTGGAATAAAGGAGCCTTAGAAGGTTTCCAAGTTGTTATAGAAGAGTTTAGGAAAGTTTCAGTAATAAGCTTGAAGTTGGTTTAAGGGAAGACCTAAAACTGGTTCTTAACTTGACTTTAGGTAAGTTTAGGAGTCTTAAGAGTAGTATAAATAGAGAGTCTTATTGTATTGTTTTTCATAAAAGTTTGAGCATTAATATCAAAGAGTCGAAGGGAGTTTCCTTCAAAATCTTGGCCTTGCGAGGTATTCTTTTGGTTTGTACCTTGTTTCTATGTGATCTTGGTGCTTGCCGTTTGTTTGTGCTTGTTTCTTTGTGATCTTAGTACAAATTAGTCTTAGTCGAGTATTCTTGCGAGGATTCTGGACTAATTCATATCCTTTATTTTCTGTTTTAATTCCGCTGCGTTACAAACTCAAAAACACATAAAAATTAGAGTAGGTTTTACATCAAGTAGAATACAAGCCTGCACCGTTTGTTGTACAAGTTTGATTCAAATGTGTGAATGTTGTGGAATGAGTGTGGTTATAAATGACATTTAGTTTACTTTTATGACAACCCTAACACATATAATCGTCTCCATGTCATTAGAATTCAAGAATAAGCTTCGATTGAAAGAATAAACTTAAAAGTAGAATACAAGCCTGCACCGTTTGTTGTACAAGTTTGATTCAAATGTGTGAATGTTGTTGAATGAGTGTGGTTAGAAATGAGATTTGGTTTACATTTATGACAACCTTAACACATATAATCGTCTCCATGTCATTAGAATTCAAAAATAAGCTTTGAATCAAAGAATAAGCTTAAAAGTAATATAAAAGCCTGAACAGTTCGTTGTACAAGTTTGATTCAAATGTGTGAATGTTGTGGAATGAGTGTGATTAGAAATGACATTTGGTTTACTTTTATGACAACCCTAACACATATAATCGTCTCCATGTCATTAGAATTTAAAAATAAGATTAGAATCAAAGAATAAGCTTAAAAGTAGAATACAAGCCTGAATTGTTCGTTGTACAAGTTTGATTCAAATGTGTGAATGTTGTGGAATGAGTGTGACTAGAAATGACATTTGGTTTACTTTTATGACAACCCTAACACATATAATCGTCTCCATGTCATTAGAATTTAAAAATAAGATTAGAATCAAAGAATAAGCTTAAAAGTAGAATACAAGCCTGAACTGTACGTTGTACAAGTTTGATTCAAATGTGTGAATGTTGTGGAATGAGTGTGATTAGAAATGATATTTGGTTTAATTTTGTGACAACCCTAACACATATAATCGTCTCCATGTCATTAGAATTCAAGAATAAGCTTCGATTCAAAGAATAAACTTAAAAGTAGAATACAAGCCTGCACCGTTTGTTGTACAAGTTTGATTCAAATGTGTGAATGTTGTGGAATGAGTGTGGTTATAAATGACATTTAGTTTACTTTTATGACAACCCTAACACATATAATCGTCTCCATGTCATTAGAATTCAAGAATAAGCTTCGATTGAAAGAATAAACTTAAAAGTAGAATACAAGCCTGCACCGTTTGTTGTACAAGTTTGATTCAAATGTGTGAATGTTGTTGAATGAGTGTGGTTAGAAATGAGATTTGGTTTACATTTATGACAACCTTAACACATATAATCGTCTCCATGTCATTAGAATTCAAAAATAAGCTTTGAATCAAAGAATAAGCTTAAAAGTAAGATAAAAGCCTGAACAAATCGTTGTACAAGTTTGATTCAAATGTGTGAATGTTGTGGAATAAGTGTGATTAGAAATGACATTTGGTTTAATTTTATGACAACCCTAACACATATAATCGTCTCCATGTCATTAGAATTTAAAAATAAGATTAGAATCAAAGAATAAGCTTAAAAGTAGAATACAAGCCTGAACTGTACGTTGTACAAGTTTGATTCAAATGTGTGAATGTTGTGGAATGAGTGTGATTAGAAATGATATTTGGTTTAATTTTATGACAACCCTAACACATATAATCGTCTCCATGTCATTAGAATTCAAGAATAAGCTTCGATTGAAAGAATAAACTTAAAAGTAGAATACAAGCCTGCACCGTTTGTTGTACAAGTTTGATTCAAATGTGTGAATGTTGTGGAATGAGTGTGGTTAGAAATGAGATTTGGTTTACATTTATGACAACCTTAACACATATAATCGTCTCCATGTCATTAGAATTCAAAAATAAGCTTTGAATCAAAGAATAAGCTTAAAAGTAATATAAAAGCCTGAACAGTTCGTTGTACAAGTTTGATTCAAATGTGTGAATGTTGTGGAATGAGTGTGATTAGAAATGACATTTGGTTTACTTTTATGACAGCCCTAACACATATAATCGTCTCCATGTCATTAGAATTTAAAAATAAGATTAGAATCAAAGAATAAGCTTAAAAGTAGAATACAAGCCTGCACCGTTTGTTGTACAAGTTTGATTCAAATGTGTGAATGTTGTGGAATGAGTGTGGTTATAAATGACATTTAGTTTACTTTTATGACAACCCTAACACATATAATCGTCTCCATGTCATTAGAATTCAAGAATAAGCTTCGATTGAAAGAATAAACTTAAAAGTAGAATACAAGCCAGCACCGTTTGTTGTACAAGTTTGATTCAAATGTGTGAATGTTGTTGAATGAGTGTGATTAGAAATGAGATTTGGTTTACATTTATGACAACCTTAACACATATAATCGTCTCCATGTCATTAGAATTCAAAAATAAGCTTTGAATCCAAGAATAAGCTTAAAAGTAATATAGAAGCCTGCACCGTTTGTTGTACAAGTTTGATTCAAATGTGTGAATGTTGTTGAATGAGTGTGGTTAGAAATGAGATTTGGTTTACATTTATGACAACCTTAACACATATAATCGTCTCCATGTCATTAGAATTCAAAAATAAGCTTTGAATCAAAGAATAAGCTTAAAAGCAATATAAAAGCCTGAATAGTTCGTTGTACAAGTTTGATTCAAATGTGTGAATGTTGTGGAATGAGTGTGATTAGAAATGACATTTGGTTTACTTTTATGACAACCCTAACACATATAATCGTCTCCATGTCATTAGAATTTAAAAATAAGATTAGAATCAAAGAATAAGCTTAAAAGTAGAATACAAGCCTGAACTGTACGTTGTACAAGTTTGATTCAAATTTGTGAATGTTGTGGAATGAGTGTGATTAGAAATGATATTTGGTTTAATTTTATGACAACCCTAACACATATAATCGTCTCCATGTCATTAGAATTCAAGAATAAGCTTCGATTGAAAGAATAAACTTAAAAGTAGAATAGAAGCCTGCACCGTTTGTTGTACAAGTTTGATTCAAATGTGTGAATGTTGTTGAATGAGTGTGGTTAGAAATGAGATTTGGTTTACATTTATGACAACCTTAACACATATAATCGTCTCCATGTCATTAGAATTCAAAAATAAGCTTTGAATCAAAGAATAAGCTTAAAAGTAATATAAAAGCCTGAACAGTTCGTTGTACAAGTTTGATTCAAATGTGTGAATGTTGTGGAATGAGTGTGATTAGAAATGACATTTGGTTTACTTTTATGACAACCCTAACACATATAATCGTCTCCATGTCATTAGAATTTAAAAATAAGATTAGAATCAAAGAATAAGCTTAAAAGTAGAATACAAGCCTGAACTGTTCGTTGTACAAGTTTGATTCAAATGTGTGAATGTTGTGGAATGAGTGTGATTAGAAATGATATTTGGTTTAATTTTATGACAACCCTAACACATATAATCGTCTCCATGTCATTAGAATTCAAGAATAAGCTTCGATTCAAAGAATAAACTTAAAAGTAGAATACAAGCCTGCACCGTTTGTTGTACAAGTTTGATTCAAATGTGTGAATGTTGTGGAATGAGTGTGGTTATAAATGACATTTAGTTTACTTTTATGACAACCCTAACACATATAATCGTCTCCATGTCATTAGAATTCAAGAATAAGCTTCGATTGAAAGAATAAACTTAAAAGTAGAATACAAGCCTGCACCGTTTGTTGTACAAGTTTGATTCAAATGTGTGAATGTTGTTGAATGAGTGTGGTTAGAAATGAGATTTGGTTTACATTTATGACAACCTTAACACATATAATCTTCTCCATGTCATTAGAATTCAAAAATAAGCTTTGAATCAAAGAATAAGCTTAAAAGTAATATAAATGCCTGAACAGTTCGTTGTACAAGTTTGATTCAAATGTGTGAATGTTGTGGAATGAGTGTGATTAGAAATGACATTTGGTTTACTTTTATGACAACCCTAACACATATAATCGTCTCCATGTCATTAGAATTTAAAAATAAGATTAGAATCAAAGAATAAGCTTAAAAGTAGAATACAAGCCTGAACTGTTCGTTGTACAAGTTTGATTCAAATGTGTGAATGTTGTGGAATGAGTGTGATTAGAAATGATATTTGGTTTAATTTTATGACAACCCTAACACATATAATCGTCTCCATGTCATTATAATTCAAGAATAAGCTTCGATTCAAAGAATAAACTTAAAAGTAGAATACAAGCCTGCACCGTTTGTTGTACAAGTTTGATTCAAATGTGTGAATGTTGTGGAATGAGTGTGGTTATAAATGACATTTAGTTTACTTTTATGACAACCCTAACACATATAATCGTCTCCATGTCATTAGAATTCAAGAATAAGCTTCGATTGAAAGAATAAACTTAAAAGTAGAATACAAGCCTGCACCGTTTGTTGTACAAGTTTGATTCAAATGTGTGAATGTTGTTGAATGAGTGTGGTTAGAAATGAGATTTGGTTTACATTTATGACAACCTTAACACATATAATCGTCTCCATGTCATTAGAATTCAAAAATAAGCTTTGAATCAAAGAATAAGCTTAAAAGTAATATAAAAGCCTGAACAGTTCGTTGTACAAGTTTGATTCAAATGTGTGAATGTTGTGGAATGAGTGTGATTAGAAATGACATTTGGTTTACTTTTATGACAACCCTAACACATATAATCGTCTCCATGTCATTAGAATTTAAAAATAAGATTAGAATCAAAGAATAAGCTTAAAAGTAGAATACAAGCCTGAACTGTACGTTGTACAAGTTTGATTCAAATGTGTGAATGTTGTGGAATGAGTGTGATTAGAAATGATATTTGGTTTAATTTTATGACAACCCTAACACATATAATCGTCTCCATGTCATTAGAATTCAAGAATAAGCTTCGATTCAAAGAATAAACTTAAAAGTAGAATACAAGCCTGCACCGTTTGTTGTACAAGTTTGATTCAAATGTGTGAATGTTGTTGAATGAGTGTGGTTAGAAATGAGATTTGGTTTACATTTATGACAACCTTAACACATATAATCGTCTCCAAGTCATTAGAATTCAAAAATAAGCTTTGAATCAAAGAATAAGCTTAAAAGTAATATAAAAGCCTGAACAGTTCGTTGTACAAGTTTGATTCAAATGTGTGAATGTTGTGGAATAAGTGTGATTAGAAATGACATTTGGTTTACTTTTATGACAACCCTAACACATATAATCGTCTCCATGTCATTAGAATTTAAAAATAAGATTAGAATCAAAGAATAAGCTTAAAAGTAGAATACAAGCCTGAACTGTACGTTGTACAAGTTTGATTCAAATGTGTGAATGTTGTGGAATGAGTGTGATTAGAAATGATATTTGGTTTAATTTTATGACAACCCTAACACATATAATCGTCTCCATGTCATTAGAATTCAAGAATAAGCTTCGATTCAAAGAATAAACTTAAAAGTAGAATACAAGCCTGCACTGTTTGTTGTACAAGTTTGATTCAAATGTGTAAATGTTGTGGAATGAGTGTGGTTATAAATGACATTTAGTTTACTTTTATGACAACCCTAACACATATAATCGTCTCCATGTCATTAGAATTCAAGAATAAGCTTCGATTGAAAGAATAAACTTAAAAGTAGAATACAAGCCTGCACCGTTTGTTGTACAAGTTTGATTCAAATGTGTGAATGTTGTTGAATGAGTGTGGTTAGAAATGAGATGTGGTTTACATTTATGACAACCTTAACACATATAATCGTCTCCATGTCATTAGAATTCAAAAATAAGCTTTGAATCAAAGAATAAGCTTAAAAGTAATATAAAAGCCTGAACAATTCGTTGTACAAGTTTGATTCAAATGTGTGAATGTTGTGGAATGAGTGTGATTAGAAATGACATTTGGTTTACTTTTACAACAACCCTAACACATATAATCGTCTCCATGTCATTAGAATTCAAAAATAAGCTTAGAATAAAACAATAAGCTTAAAAGTTGAATACAAGCATGCACAGTTTGTTGTACAAGTTTGATTCAAATGTGTGAATGTTGTGGAATGAGTGTTGTTAGAAATGACATTTAGTTTACTTTAATGACAACCCTAACACATATAAACGTCTCCATGTCATTAGAATTCAAAAATAAGATTAGAATCAAAGAATAAGCTGAACAGTAGAATACAAGCCAGAACAATTCGTTGTACAAGTTTGATTCAAATGTGTGAATGTTGTGGAATGAGTGTTGTTAGAAATGATATTTGGTTTACTTTAATGACAACCCTATCACATATAATCGTCTCCATGTCATTTGAATTCAAAAATAAGATTAGAATCAAAGAATAAGCTTAAAAGTAGAATACAATCCTGAACAGTTCGTTGTACAAGTTTGATTCAAATGTGTGAATGTTGTGGAATGAGTGTGGTTAGAAATGACATTTGGTTTACTTTAATGACAACCCTATCACATATAATCGTCTCCATGTCATTTTAATTCAAAAATAAGATTAGAATCAAAGAATAAGTTTAAAAGTAGAATACAATCCTGAACAGTTCGTTGTACAAGTTTGATTCAAATGTGTGAATGTTGTGGAATGAGTGTGGTTAGAAATGACATTTGGTTTACTTTTATGACAACCCTACCACATATAATCGTCCCCATGCCATTAGAATTCAAAAATAAGCTTAGAATAAAAAAATAAGCTTAAAAGTAGAATACAAGCATGCACAGTTTGTTGTACAAGTTTGATTCAAATGTGTGAATGTTGCGGAATGAGTGTGGTTAGAAATGACATTTAGTTTACTTTTATGACAACCCTTACACATATAATCGTCTCCATGTCATTAGAATTCAGGAATAAGCTTCGATTCAAAGAATAAACTTAAAAGTAGAATACAATCCTGAACAGTTCGTTGTACAAGTTTGATTCAAATGTGTGAATGTCGTGGAATGAGTGTGATTTGAAATGACATTTGATTTACTTTTATGACAACCCTAACACATATAAACGTCTCCATGTCATTAGAATTCAAAAATAAGCTTAGAATAAAAAAATAAGCTTAAAAGTTGAATACAATCATGCACAGTTTGTTGTACAAGTTTGATTCAAATGTGTGAATGTTGTGGAATGAGTGTGGTTAGAAATGACATTTAGTTTAATTTTATGACAACCCTAACACAGATAATCGTCTCCATGTCATTAGAATTCAAGAATAAGCTTCGATTCAAAAAATAAACTTAAAAGTTGAAAACAAGCCTGCACCGTTTGTTGTACAAGATTGATTCAAATGTGTGAATGTTGTTGAATGAGTGTGGTTAGAAATGAGATTTGGTTTAATATTATGACAACCTTAACACATATAATCGTCTCCATGTCATTAGAATTCAAAAATAAGATTAGAATCAAAGAATAAGCTTAAAAGTAGAATACACACATGCACAGTTTGTTGTACAAGTCTGATTCAAATATGTGAATGTTGTGGAATGAGTGTGGTTAGAAATGACATTTGGTTTACTTTTATGACAACCCTAATACATATAATCGTCTCTATGTCATTAGAATTCAAAATAAGATTAGAATCAATGAATAAGCTTCAAAGTAGAATACAAGCCTGCACAGTTTGTTGTACAAGTTTGATTCAAATGTGTGAATGTTGTGGAATGAGTGTGGTTAGAAATGAGATTTGGTTTACTTTTATGACAACCCTATCACATATAATCGTCTCCATGTCATTTTAATTCAAAAATAAGATTAGAATCAAAGAATAAGCTGAAAAGTAGAATAAAAGCCAGAAAAATTCGTTGTACAAGTTTGATTCAAATGTGTGAATCTTGTGGAATGAGTGTGATTAGAAATGACATTTGGTTTACTTTTACGACAAGCCTAACACATATAATCGTCTCCATGTCATTAGAATTCAAAAATAAGCTTAGAATAAAAAAATAAGCTTAAAAGTTGAATACAAGCATGCACAGTTTGTTGTACAAGTTTGATTCAAATGTGTGAATGTTGTGGAATGAGTGTTGTTAGAAATGACATTTAAGTTTACTTTTATGACAACCCTAACACATATAAACGTCTCCATGTCATTAGAATTCAAAAATAAGCTTAGAATAAAAAAATAAGCTTAAAAGTTGAATACAATCATGCACAGTTTGTTGTACAAGTTTGATTCAAATGTGTGAATGTTGTGGAATGAGTGTGGTTAGAAATGACATTTAGTTTACTTTTATGACAACCCTAACACAGATAATCGTCTCCATGTCATTAGAATTCAAGAATAAGTTTCGATTCAAAGAATAAACTTAAAAGTTGAAAAAAAGCCTCCACCGTTTGTTGTACAAGATTGATTCAAATGTGTGAATGTTGTTGAATGAGTGTGGTTAGAAATGAGATTTGGTTTAATATTATGACAACCTTAACACATATAATCGTCTCCATGTCATTAGAATTCAAAAATAAGCTTAGAATCAAAGATTATGCTTAAAAGTAGAATACACACATGCACAGTTTGTTGTACAAGTGTGATTCAAATGTGTGAATGTTGTGGAATGAGTGTTGTTAGAAATGACATTTGGTTTACTTTAATGACAACCCTATCACATATAATCGTCTCCATGTCATTTGAATTCAAAAATAAGCTTAGAATCAAAGAATAAACTAAAAAGTAGAATACAAGCCTGCACAGTTTGTTGTACAAGTTTGATTCAAATGTGTGAATGTTGTGGAATGAGTGTGGTTAGAAATGAGATTTGGTTTACTTTTATGACAACCCTAACACATATAATCGTCTCCATGTCATTAGAATTCAAAAATAAGATTAGATTCAAAGATTAAGCTTAAAAGTAGAATACACACATGCACAGTTTGTTGTACAAGTGTGAAATGTGTGAATGTTGTGGAATGAGTGTGGTTAGAAATGACATTTGGTTTACTTTAATGACAACCCTATCACATATAATCGTCTCCATGTCATTTGAATTCAAAAATAAGATTAGAATCAAAGAATAAGCTTAAAAGTAGAATACAATCCTGAACAGTTCGTTGTACAAGTTTGATTCAAATGTGTGAATGTTGTTGAATGAGTGTGGTTAGAAATGACATTTGGTTTACTTTTATGACAACCCTAACACATATAATCGTCTCCATTTCATTAGAATTCAAAAGTAAGATTAGAATCAAAGAATATGCTTAAAAGTAGAATACAAGCTTGAACAGTTCGTTGTACAAGTTTGATTCAAATGTGTGAATGTTGTGGAATGAGTGCGGTTAGAAATGACATTTGGTTTACTTTTATGACAACCCTACCACATATAATCGTCCCCATGCCATTAGAATTCAAACATAAGCTTAGAATAAAAAAATAAGCTTAAAAGTAATATAAAAGCCTGAACAGTTCGTTGTACAAGTTTGATTCAAATGTGTGAATGTTGTGGAATGAGTGTGATTAGAAATGACATTTGGTTTATTTTTATGACAACCCTAACACATATAATCGTCTCCATGTCATTAGAATTTAAAAATAAGATTAGAATCAAAGAATAAGCTTAAAAGTAGAATACAAGCCTGAACTGTTCGTTGTACAAGTTTGATTCAAATGTGTGAATGTTGTGGAATGAGTGTGATTAGAAATGATATTTGGTTTAATTTTATGACAACCCTAACACATATAATCGTCTCCATGTCATTAGAATTCAAGAATAAGCTTCGATTCAAAGA
The DNA here is from genome assembly GCA_963680865.1 of Spergularia marina. NCBI lineage: Eukaryota > Viridiplantae > Streptophyta > Magnoliopsida > Caryophyllales > Caryophyllaceae > Spergularia > Spergularia marina. The sequence goes on along the minus strand of OY804557.1, from coordinate 11,740,279 downwards.
ATAAACTTAAAAGTAGAATACAAGCCTGCACTGTTTGTTGTACAAGTTTGATTCAAATGTGTGAATGTTGTGGAATGAGTGTGGTTAGAAATGAGATTTGGTTTACTATTATGACAACCTAAACACATATAATCGTCTCCATGTCATTAGAATTCAAAAATAAGCTTAGAATCAAAGAATAAACTAAAAAGTAGAATACAAGCCTGCACAGTTTGTTGTACAAGTTTGATTCAAATGTGTGAATGTTGTGGAATGAGTGTGGTTAGAAATGAGATTTGGTTTACTTTTATGACAACCCTAACACATATAATCGTCTCCATGTCATTAGAATTCAAAAATAAGATTAGATTCAAAGATTAAGCTTAAAAGTAGAATACACACATGCACAGTTTGTTGTACAAGTGTGAAATGTGTGAATGTTGTGGAATGAGTGTGGTTAGAAATGACATTTGGTTTACTTTAATGATAACCCTATCACATATAATCGTCTCCATGTCATTTGAATTCAAAAATAAGATTAGAATCAAAGAATAAGCTTAAAAGTAGAATACAATCCTGAACAGTTCGTTGTACAAGTTTGATTCAAATGTGTGAATGTTGTTGAATGAGTGTGGTTAGAAATGACATTTGGTTTACTTTTATGACAACCCTAACACATATAATCGTCTCCATTTCATTAGAATTCAAAAGTAAGATTAGAATCAAAGAATAGGCTTAAAAGTAGAATACAAGCTTGAACAGTTCGTTGTACAAGTTTGATTCAAATGTGTGAATGTTGTGGAATGAGTGTGGTTAGAAATGACATTTGGTTTACTTTTATGACAACCCTACCACATATAATCGTCCCCATGCCATTAGAATTCAAACATAAGCTTAGAATAAAAAAATAAGCTTAAAAGTAGATTACAAGCATGCACAGTTTGTTGTACAAGTTTGATTCAAATGTGTGAATGTTGCGGAATGAGTGTGGTTAGAAATGACATTTAGTTTACTTTTATGACAACCCTTACACATATAATCGTCTCCATGTCATTAGAATTCAAGAATAAGCTTCGATTCAAAGAATAAACTTAAAAGTAGAATACAAGCCTGCACTGTTTGTTGTACAAGTTTGGTTCAAATGTGTGAATGTTGTGGAATGAGTGTGGTTAGAAATGAGATTTGGTTTTCTTTTATGACAACCTGAATACATATAATCGTCTCCATGTCATTAGAATTCAAAAATAAGCTTAGAATCAAAGAATAAACTAAAAAGTGGAATACAAGCCTGCACAGTTTGTTGTACAAGTTTGATTCAAATGTGTGAATGTTGTGGAATGAGTGTGGTTAGAAATGATATTTGGTTTACTTTTATGACAACCCTAACACATATAATCGTCTCCATGTCATTAGAATTCAAAAATAAGATTAGAATTAAAGATTAAGCTTAAAAGTAGAATACACACATGCACAGTTTGTTGTACAAGTGTGAAATGTGTGAATGTTGTGGAATGAGTGTTGTTAGAAATGACATTTGGTTTACTTTAATGACAACCCTATCACATATAATCGTCTCCATGTCATTTGAATTCAAAAATAAGATTAGAATCAAAGAATAAGCTTAAAAGTATAATACAATCCTGAACAGTTCGTTGTACAAGTTTGATTCAAATGTGTGAATGTTGTGGAATGAGTGTGATTTGAAATGACATTTGGTTTACTTTTATGACAACCCTAACACATATAAACGTCTCCATGTCATTAGAATTCAAAAATAAGATTAGAATCAAAGAATAAGCTGAAAGGTAGAATACAAGCCAGAACAATTCGTTGTACAAGTTTGATTCAAATGTGTGAATGTTGCGGAATGAGTGTGGTTAGAAATGACATTTAGTTTACTTTTATGACAACCCTTACACATATAATCGTCTCCATGTCATTAGAATTCAAGAATAAGCTTCGATTCAAAGAATAAACTTAAAAGTAGAATACAATCCTGAACAGTTCGTTGTACAAGTTTGATTCAAATGTGTGAATGTCGTGGAATGAGTGTGATTTGAAATGACATTTGATTTACTTTTATGACAACCCTAACACATATAAACGTCTCCATGTCATTAGAATTCAAAAATAAGCTTAGAATAAAAAAATAAGCTTAAAAGTTGAATACAATCATGCACAGTTTGTTGTACAAGTTTGATTCAAATGTGTGAATGTTGTGGAATGAGTGTGGTGAGAAATGACATTTAGTTTAGTTTTATGACAACCCTAACACATATAATCGTCTCCGTGTCATTAGAATTCAAGAATAAGCTTCGATTCAAAAAATAAACTTAAAAGTTGAATACAAGCATGCACAGTTTTTTGTACAAGTTTGATTCAAATGTGTGAATGTTGTGGAATGAGTGTGGTTAGAAATGACATTTAGTTTAATTTTATGACAACCCTAACACAGATAATCGTCTCCATGTCATTAGAATTCAAGAATAAGCTTCGATTCAAAAAATAAACTTAAAAGTTGAAAACAAGCCTGCACCGTTTGTTGTACAAGATTGATTCAAATGTGTGAATGTTGTTGAATGAGTGTGGTTAGAAATGAGATTTGGTTTAATATTATGACAACCTTAACACATATAATCGTCTCCATGTCATTAGAATTCAAAAATAAGATTAGAATCAAAGAATAAGCTTAAAAGTAGAATACACACATGCACAGTTTGTTGTACAAGTCTGATTCAAATGTGTGAATATTGTGGAATGAGTGTTGTTAGAAATTACATTTTGTTTACTTTAATGACAACCCTATCACATATAATCGTCTCCATGTCATTTGAATTCAAAAATAAGATTAGAATCAAAGAATAAGCTTAAAAGTAGAATACAATCCTGAACAGTTCGTTGTACAAGTTTGATTCAAATGTGTGAATGTTGTGGAATGAGTGTGATTTGAAATGACATTTGGTTTACTTTTATGACAAGCCTAACACATATAAACGTCTTCATGTCATTAGAATTCAAAAATAAGATTAGAATCAAAGAATAAGCTGAAAAGTAGAATACAAGCCAGAACAATTCGTTGTACAAGTTTGATTCAAATGTGTGAATGTTGTGGAATGAGTGTGATTAGAAATGACATTTGGTTTACTTTTACGACAACCCTAACACATATAATCGTCTCCATGTCATTAGAATTCAAAAATAAGCTTAAAATAAAAAAATAAGCTTAAAAGTTGAATACAATCATGCACAGTTTGTTGTACAAGTTTGATTCAAATGTGTGAATGTTTTGGAATGAGTGTTGTTAGAAATGACATTTGGTTTACTTTAATGACAACCCAATCACATATAATCGTCTCCATGTCATTTGAATTCAAAAATAAGATTAGAATCAAAGAATAAGCTTAAAAGTAGAATACAATCCTGAACAGTTCGTTGTACAAGTTTGCTTCAAATGTGTGAATGTTGTGGAATGAGTGTGATTAGAAATGACATTTGGTTTAGTTTTACGACAACCCTAACACATATAATCGTCTCCATGTCATTAGAATTTAAAAATAAGATTAGAATCAAAGAATAAGCTTAAAAGTAGAATACACACATGCACAGTTTGTTGTACAAGTTTGATTCAAATGTGTGAATGTTGTGGAATGAGTGTTGTTAGAAATGACATTTGGTTTACTTTAATGACAACCCTATCACATATAATCGTCTCCATGTCATTTGAATTCAAAAATAAGATTAGAATCAAAGAATAAGCTGAAAAGTAGAATACAAGCCTGAACAGTTCGTTGTTCAAGTTTGATTCAAATGTGTAAATGTTGTGGAATGAGTGTGATTAGAAATGACATTTGGTTTACTTTTATGACAACCCTAACACATATAATCGTCTCCATTTCATTAGAATTCAAAAGTAAGATTAGAATCAAAGAATAGGCTTAAAAGTAGAATACAAGCTTGAACAGTTCGTTGTACAAGTTTGATTGAAATGTGTGAATGTTGTGGAATGAGTGTGGTTAGAAATGACATTTGGTTTACTTTTATGACAACCCTACCACATATAATCGTCCCCATGCCATTAGAATTCAAAAATAAGCTTCGATTCAAAGAATAAACTTAAAAGTAGAATACAAGCCTGCACTGTTTGTTGTACAAGTTTGATTCAAATGTGTGAATGTTGTGGAATGAGTGTGGTTAGAAATGACATTTGGTTTACTTTTATGACAACCCTACCACATATAATCGTCCCCATGCCATTAGAATTCAAAAATAAGCTTAGAATAAAAAAATAAGCTTAAAAGTAGAATACAAGCATGCACAGTTTGTTGTACAAGTTTGATTCAAATGTGTGAATGTTGCGGAATGAGTGTGGTTAGAAATGACATTTAGTTTACTTTTATGACAACCCTTACACATATAATCGTCTCCATGTCATTAGAATTCAAGAATAAGCTTCGATTCAAAGAATAAACTTAAAAGTAGAATACAATCCTGAACAGTTCGTTGTACAAGTTTGATTCAAATGTGTGAATGTCGTGGAATGAGTGTGATTTGAAATGACATTTGATTTACTTTTATGACAACCCTAACACATATAAACGTCTCCATGTCATTAGAATTCAAAAATAAGCTTAGAATAAAAAAATAAGCTTAAAAGTTGAATACAATCATGCACAGTTTGTTGTACAAGTTTGATTCAAATGTGTGAATGTTGTGGAATGAGTGTGGTTAGAAATGACATTTAGTTTACTTTTATGACAACCCTAACACAGATAATCGTCTCCATGTCATTAGAATTCAACAATAAGCTTCGATTCAAAAAATAAACTTAAAAGTTGAAAACAAGCCTGCACCGTTTGTTGTACAAGATTGATTCAAATATGTGAATGTTTATGAATGAGTGTGGTTAGAAATGAGATTTGGTTTAATATTATGACAACCTTAACACATATAATCGTCTCCATGTCATTAGAATTCAAAAATAAGATTAGAATCAAAGAATAAGCTTAAAAGTAGAATACACACATGCACAGTTTGTTGTACAAGTCTGATTCAAATGTGTGAATGTTGTGGAATGAGTGTTGTTAGAAATGACATTTGGTTTACTTTAATGACAACCCTATCACATATAATCGTCTCCATGTCATTTGAATTCAAAAATAAGATTAGAATCAAAGAATAAGCTTAAAAGTAGAATACAATCCTGAACAGTTCGTTGTACAAGTTTGATTCAAATGTGTGAATGTTGTGGAATGAGTGTGATTTGAAATGACATTTGGTTTACTTTTATGACAAGCCTAACACATATAAACGTCTTCATGTCATTAGAATTCAAAAATAAGATTAGAATCAAAGAATAAGCTGAAAAGTAGAATACAAGCCAGAACAATTCGTTGTACAAGTTTGATTCAAATGTGTGAATGTTGTGGAATGAGTGTGATTAGAAATGACATTTGGTTTACTTTTACGACAACCCTAACACATATAATCGTCTCCATGTCATTAGAATTCAAAAATAAGCTTAAAATAAAAAAATAAGCTTAAAAGTTGAATACAATCATGCACAGTTTGTTGTACAAGTTTGATTCAAATGTGTGAATGTTTTGGAATGAGTGTTGTTAGAAATGACATTTGGTTTACTTTTATGACAACCCTACCACATATAATCGTCCCCATGCCATTAGAATTCAAAAATAAGCTTAGAATAAAAAAATAAGCTTAAAAGTAGAATACAAGCATGCACAGTTTGTTGTACAAGTTTGATTCAAATGTGTGAATGTTGCGAAATGAGTGTGGTTAGATATGACATTTAGTTTACTTTTATGACAACCCTTACACATATAATCGTCTCCATGTCATTAGAATTCAAGAATAAGCTTCGATTCAAAGAATAAACTTAAAAGTAGAATACAAGCCTGCACTGTTTGTTGTACAAGTTTGATTCAAATGTGTGAATGTTGTGGAATGAGTGTGGTTAGAAATGAGATTTGGTTTTCTTTTATGACAACCTGAATACATATAATCGTCTCCATGTCATTAGAATTCAAAAATAAGCTTAGAATCAAAGAATAAACTAAAAAGTGGAATACAAGCCTGCACAGTTTGTTGTACAAGTTTCATTCAAATGTGTGAATGTTGTGGAATGAGTGTGGTTAGAAATGAGATTTGGTTTACTTTTATGACAACCCTAACACATATAATCGTCTCCATGTCATTAGAATTCAAAAATAAGATTAGAATTAAAGATTAAGCTTAAAAGTAGAATACACACATGCACAGTTTGTTGTACAAGTTTGATTCAAATGTGTGAATGTTGCGGAATGAGTGTGGTTAGAAATGACATTTAGTTTACTTTTATGACAACCCTTACACATATAATCGTCTCCATGTCATTAGAATTCAAGAATAAGCTTCGATTCAAAGAATAAACTTAAAAGTAGAATACAAGCCTGCACTGTTTGTTGTACAAGTTTGATTCAAATGTGTGAATGTTGTGGAATGAGTGTGGTTAGAAATGACATTTGGTTTACTTTTATGACAACCCTACCACATATAATCGTCCCCATGCCATTAGAATTCAAAAATAAGCTTAGAATAAAAAAATAAGCTTAAAAGTAGAATACAAGCATGCACAGTTTGTTGTACAAGTTTGATTCAAATGTGTGAATGTTGCGGAATGAGTGTGGTTAGAAATGACATTTAGTTTACTTTTATGACAACCCTTACACATATAATCGTCTCCATGTCATTAGAATTCAAGAATAAGCTTCGATTCAAAGAATAAACTTAAAAGTAGAATACAATCCTGAACAGTTCGTTGTACAAGTTTGATTCAAATGTGTGAATGTCGTGGAATGAGTGTGATTTGAAATGACATTTGATTTACTTTTATGACAACCCTAACACATATAAACGTCTCCATGTCATTAGAATTCAAAAATAAGCTTAGAATAAAAAAATAAGCTTAAAAGTTGAATACAATCATGCACAGTTTGTTGTACAAGTTTGATTCAAATGTGTGAATGTTGTGGAATGAGTGTGGTTAGAAATGACATTTAGTTTACTTTTATGACAACCCTAACACAGATAATCGTCTCCATGTCATTAGAATTCAAGAATAAGCTTCGATTCAAAAAATAAACTTAAAAGTTGAAAACAAGCCTGCACCGTTTGTTGTACAAGATTGATTCAAATATGTGAATGTTGTTGAATGAGTGTGGTTAGAAATGAGATTTGGTTTAATATTATGACAACCTTAACACATATAATCGTCTCCATGTCATTAGAATTCAAAAATAAGATTAGAATCAAAGAATAAGCTTAAAAGTAGAATACACACATGCACAGTTTGTTGTACAAGTCTGATTCAAATGTGTGAATGTTGTGGAATGAGTGTTGTTAGAAATGACATTTGGTTTACTTTAATGACAACCCTATCACATATAATCGTCTCCATGTCATTTGAATTCAAAAATAAGATTAGAATCAAAGAATAAGCTTAAAAGTAGAATACAATCCTGAACAGTTCGTTGTACAAGTTTGATTCAAATGTGTGAATGTTGTGGAATGAGTGTGATTTGAAATGACATTTGGTTTACTTTTATGACAAGCCTAACACATATAAACGTCTTCATGTCATTAGAATTCAAAAATAAGATTAGAATCAAAGAATAAGCTGAAAAGTAGAATACAAGCCAGAACAATTCGTTGTACAACTTTGATTCAAATGTGTGAATGTTGTGGAATGAGTGTGATTAGAAATGACATTTGGTTTACTTTTACGACAACCCTAACACATATAATCGTCTCCATGTCATTAGAATTCAAAAATAAGCTTAAAATAAAAAAATAAGCTTAAAAGTTGAATACAATCATGCACAGTTTGTTGTACAAGTTTGATTCAAATGTGTGAATGTTTTGGAATGAGTGTTGTTAGAAATGACATTTGGTTTACTTTTATGACAACCCTACCACATATAATCGTCCCCATGCCATTAGAATTCAAAAATAAGCTTAGAATAAAAAAATAAGCTTAAAAGTAGAATACAAGCATGCACAGTTTGTTGTACAAGTTTGATTCAAATGTGTGAATGTTGCGAAATGAGTGTGGTTAGATATGACATTTAGTTTACTTTTATGACAACCCTTACACATATAATCGTCTCCATGTCATTAGAATTCAAGAATAAGCTTCGATTCAAAGAATAAACTTAAAAGTAGAATACAAGCCTGCACTGTTTGTTGTACAAGTTTGATTCAAATGTGTGAATGTTGTGGAATAAGTGTGGTTAGAAATGAGATTTGGTTTTCTATTATGACAACCTGAATACATATAATCGTCTCCATGTCATTAGAATTCAAAAATAAGCTTAGAATCAAAGAATAAACTAAAAAGTGGAATACAAGCCTGCACAGTTTGTTGTACAAGTTTCATTCAAATGTGTGAATGTTGTGGAATGAGTGTGGTTAGAAATGAGATTTGGTTTACTTTTATGACAACCCTAACACATATAATCGTCTTCATGTCATTAGAATTCAAAAATAAGATTAGAATTAAAGATTAAGCTTAAAAGTAGAATACACACATGCACAGTTTGTTGTACAAGTGTGAAATGTGTGAATGTTGTGGAATGAGTGTTGTTAGAAATGATATTTGGTTTACTTTAATGACAACCCTATCACATATAATCGTCTCCATGTCATTTGAATTCAAAAATAAGATTAGAATCAAAGAATAAGCTTAAAAGTAGAATACAATCCTGAACAGTTCGTTGTACAAGTTTGATTCAAATGTGTGAATGTTGTGGAATGAGTGTGATTTGAAATGACATTTGGTTTACTTTTATGACAACCCTAACACATATAAACGTCTCCATGTCATTAGAATTCAAAAATAAGATTAGAATCAAAGAATAAGCTGAAAGGTAGAATACAAGCCAGAGCAATTCGTTGTACAAGTTTGATTCAAATGTGTGAATGTTGTGGAATGAGTGTGATTAGAAATGACATTTGGTTTACTTTTACGACAACCCTAACACATATAATCGTCTCCATGTCATTAGAATTCAAATATAAGCTTAGAATAAAAAAATAAGCTTTAAAGATGAATACAAGCATGCACAGTTTGTTGCACAAGTTTGATTCAAATGTGTGAATGTTGCGGAATGAGTGTGGTTAGAAATGACTTTTAGTTTACTTTTATGACAACCCTTACACATATAATCGTCTCCATGTCATTAGAATTCAAGAATAAGCTTCGATTCAAAGAATAAACTTAAAAGTAGAATACAAGCCTGCACTGTTTGTTGTACAAGTTTGATTCAAATGTGTGAATGTTGTGGAATGAGTGTTGTTAGAAATGACATTTGGTTTACTTTAATGACAACCCTATCACATATAATCGTCTCCATGTCATTTGAATTCAAAAATAAGATTAGAATCAAAGAATAAGCTTAAAAGTAGAATACAATCCTGAACAGTTCGTTGTACAAGTTTGATTCAAATGTGTGAATGTTGTGGAATGAGTGTGATTTGAAATGACATTTGGTTTACTTTTATGACAACCCTAACACATATAAACGTCTCCATGTCATTAGAATTCAAAAATAAGCTTAGAATAAAAAAATAAGCTTAAAAGTTGAATACAAGCATGCACAGTTTGTTGTACAAGTTTGATTCAAATGTGTGAATGTTGTGGAATGAGTGTGGTTAGAAATGACATTTAGTTTACTTTTATGACAACCCTAACACATATAAACGTCTCCATGTCATTAGAATTCAAAAATAAGATTAGAATCAAAGAATAAGCTGAACAGTAGAATACAAGCCAGAACAATTCGTTGTACAAGTTTGATTCAAATGTGTGACTGTTGTGGAATGAGTGTGATTAGAAATGACATTTGGTTTACTTTTACGACAACCCTAACACATATAATCGTCTCCATGTCATTAGAATTCAAAAATAAGATTAGAATAAAAGAATAAGCTTAAAAGTAGAATACACACATGCACATTTTGTTGTACAAGTTTGATTCAAATGTGTGAATGTTGTGGAATAAGTGTGGTTAGAAATGACGTTTGGTTTACTTTTATATGACATTCCTATCACATATAATCGTCTCCATGTCATTAGAATTCAAAAATAAGCTTAGAATAAAAAAATAAGCTTAAAAGTAGAATTCAAGCATGCACAGTTTGTTGTACAAGTTTGAATCAAATGTGTGAATATTGTGGAATGAGTGTGGTTAGAAATGACATTTAGTTTACTTTTATGACAACCCTAACATATATAATCGTCTCCATGTGATTAGAATTCAAGAATAAGCTTCGATTCAAAAAATAAACTTAAAAGTTGAAAACAAGCCTGCACAGTTTGTTATACAAGTTTGATTCAAATGTGTGAATGTTGTGGAATGAGTGTGGTTAGAAATGAGATTTGGTTTACTTTTATGACAACCCTATCACATATAATCGTCTCCATGTCATTTTAATTCAAAAATAAGATTCGAATCAAAGAATAAGCTTAAAAGTAGAATACAATCCTGAACAGTTCGTTGTACAAGTTTGATTCAAATGTGTGAATGTTGTGGAATGAGTGTGATTTGAAATGACATTTGGTTTACTTTTATGACAACCCTAACACATATAAACGTCTCCATGTCATTAGAATTCAAAAATAAGCTTAGAATAAAAAAATAAGCTTAAAAGTTGAATACAAGCATGCACAGTTTGTTGTACAAGTTTGATTCAAATGTGTGAATGTTGTGGAATGAGTGTGGTTAGAAATGACATTTAGTTTACTTTTATGACAACCCTAACACATATAATCGTCTCCATGTCATTAGAATTCAAGAATAAGCTTCGATTCAAAAAATAAACTTAAAAGTTGAATACAAGCATGCACAGTTTGTTATACAAGTTTGATTCAAATGTGTGAATGTTGTGGAATAAGTGTGGTTAGAAATGACATTTAGTTTACTTTTATGACAACCCTAACACATATAATCGTCTCCATGTCATTAGAATTCAAGAATAAGCTTCGATTCAAAAAATAAACTTAAAAGTTGAAAACAAGCCTGCACCGTTTGTTGTACAAGATTGATTCAAATGTGTGAATGTTGTTGAATGAGTGTGGTTAGAAATGAGATTTGGTTTAATATTATGACAACCATAACACATATAATCGTCTCCATGTCATTAGAATTCAAAAATAAGCTTAGAATCAAAGATTAAGCTTAAAAGTAGAATACACACATGCACAGTTTGTTGTACAAGTGTGATTCAAATGTGTGAATGTTGTGGAATGAGTGTTGTTAGAAATGACATTTGGTTTACTTTAATGACAACCCTATCACATATAATCGTCTCCATGTCATTTGAATTCAAAAATAAGATTAGAATCAAAGAATAAGCTTAAAAGTAGAATACAATCCTGAACAGTTCGTTGTACAAGTTTGATTCAAATGTGTGAATGTTGTGGAATGAGTGTGATTTGAAATGACATTTGGTTTACTTTTATGACAACCCTAACACATATAAACGTCTCCATGTCATTAGAATTCAAAAATAAGATTAGAATCAAAGAATAAGCTGAAAGGTAGAATACAAGCCAGAACAATTCGTTGTACAAGTTTGATTCAAATGTGTGAATGTTGTGGAATGAGTGTGGTTAGAAATGAAATTTGGTTTACTTTTACGACAACCCTAACACATATAATCGTCCCCATGCCATTAGAATTCAAAAATAAGCTTAGAATAAAAAAATAAGCTTAAAAGTAGAATACAAGCATGCACAGTTTGTTGTACAAGTTTGATTCAAATGTGTGAATGTTGCGGAATGAGTGTGGTTAGAAATGACTTTTAGTTTACTTTTATGACAACCCTTACACATATAATCGTCTCCATGTCATTAGAATTCAAGAATAAGCTTCGATTCAAAGAATAAACTTAAAAGTAGAATACAAGCCTGCACTATTTGTTGTACAAGTTTGATTCAAATGTGTGAATGTTGTGGAATGAGTGTTGTTAGAAATGACATTTGGTTTACTTTAATGACAACCCTATCACATATAATCGTCTCCATGTCATTTGAATTCAAAAATAAGATTAGAATCAAAGAATAAGCTTAAAAGTAGAATACAATCCTGAACAGTTCGTTGTACAAGTTTGATTCAAATGTGTGAATGTTGTGGAATGAGTGTGATTTGAAATGACATTTGGTTTACTTTTATGACAACCCTAACACATATAAACGTCTCCATGTCATTAGAATTCAAAAATAAGCTTAGAATAAAAAAATAAGCTTAAAAGTTGAATACAAGCATGCACAGTTTGTTGTACAAGTTTGATTCAAATGTGTGAATGTTGTTGAATGAGTGTGGTTAGAAATGAGATTTGGTTTAATATTATGACAACCCTAACACATATAATCGTATCCATGTCATTAGAATTCAAAAATAAGCTTAAAATAAAAAAATAAGCTTAAAAGTTGAATACAAGCATGCACAATTTGTTCTACAAGTTTGATTCAAATGTGTGAATGTTGTGGAATGAGTGTTGTTAGAAATGACATTTGGTTTACTTTAATGACAACCCTATCACATATAATCGTCTCCATGTCATTTGAATTCAAAAATAAGATTAGAATCAAAAAATAAGCTTAAAAGTAGAATACAATCCTGAACAGTTCGTTGTACAAGTTTGATTCAAATGTGTGAATGTTGTGGAATGAGTGTGATTAGAAATGACATTTGGTTTACTTTTACGACAACCCTAACACATATAATCGTCTCCATTTCATTAGAATTCAAAAATAAGATTAGAATCAAAGAATAAGCTTAAAAGTAGAATACACACATCCACAGTTTGTTGTACAAGTTTGATTCAAATGTGTGAATGTTGTGGAATGAGTGTGGTTAGAAATAACATTTGGTTTACTTTTATATGACATCCCTATCACATATAATCGTTTCCATGTCAATAGAATTCAAAAATAAGCTTAGAATAAAAAAATAACCTTAAAAGTAGAATACAAGCATGCACAGTTTGTTGTACAAGTTTGATTCAAATGTGTGAATGTTGCGGAATGAGTGTGGTTAGAAATGACTTTTAGTTTACTTTTATGACAACCCTTACACATATAATCGTCTCCATGTCATTAGAATTCAAGAATAAGCTTCGATTCAAAGAATAAACTTAAAAGTAGAATACAAGCCTGCACTATTTGTTGTACAAGTTTGATTCAAATGTGTGAATGTTGTGGAATGAGTGTTGTTAGAAATGACATTTGGTTTACTTTAATGACAACCCTATCACATATAATCGTCTCCATGTCATTTGAATTCAAAAATAAGATTAGAATCAAAGAATAAGCTTAAAAGTAGAATACAATCCTGAACAGTTCGTTGTACAAGTTTGATTCAAATGTGTGAATGTTGTGGAATGAGTGTGATTTGAAATGACATTTGGTTTACTTTTATGACAACCCTAACACATATAAACGTCTCCATGTCATTAGAATTCAAAAATAAGCTTAGAATAAAAAAATAAGCTTAAAAGTTGAATACAAGCATGCACAGTTTGTTGTACAAGTTTGATTCAAATGTGTGAATGTTGTTGAATGAGTGTGGTTAGAAATGAGATTTGGTTTAATATTATGACAACCCTAACACATATAATCGTATCCATGTCATTAGAATTCAAAAATAAGCTTAAAATAAAAAAATAAGCTTAAAAGTTGAATACAAGCATGCACAATTTGTTCTACAAGTTTGATTCAAATGTGTGAATGTTGTGGAATGAGTGTTGTTAGAAATGACATTTGGTTTACTTTAATGACAACCCTATCACATATAATCGTCTCCATGTCATTTGAATTCAAAAATAAGATTAGAATCAAAAAATAAGCTTAAAAGTAGAATACAATCCTGAACAGTTCGTTGTACAAGTTTGATTCAAATGTGTGAATGTTGTGGAATGAGTGTGATTAGAAATGACATTTGGTTTACTTTTACGACAACCCTAACACATATAATCGTCTCCATTTCATTAGAATTCAAAAATAAGATTAGAATCAAAGAATAAGCTTAAAAGTAGAATACACACATCCACAGTTTGTTGTACAAGTTTGATTCAAATGTGTGAATGTTGTGGAATGAGTGTGGTTAGAAATAACATTTGGTTTACTTTTATATGACATCCCTATCACATATAATCGTCTCCATGTCAATAGAATTCAAAAATAAGCTTAGAATAAAAAAATAAGCTTAAAAGTAGAATACAAGCATGCACAGTTTGTTGTACAAGTTTGATTCAAATGTGTGAATGTTGTGGAATGAGTGTGGTTAGAAATGACATTTAGTTTACTTTTATGACAACCCTAACACATATAATCGTCTCCATGTCATTAGAATTCAAGAATAAGCTTCGATTCAAAAAATAAACTTAAAAGTTGAATACAAGCATGCACAGTTTGTTATACAAGTTTGATTCAAATGTGTGAATGTTGTGGAATGAGTGTGGTTAGAAATGACATTTAGTTTACTTTTATGACAACCCTAACACATATAATCGTATCCATGTCAGTAGAATTCAAGAATAAGTTTCGATTCAAAAAATAAACTTAAAAGTTGAAAACAAGCCTGCACCGTTTGTTGTACAAGATTGATTCAAATGTGTGAATGTTGTGGAATGAGTGTGATTAGAAATGACATTTGGTTTACTTTTACGACAACCCTAACACATATAATCGTCTCCATGTCATTAAAATTCAAAAATAAGCTTAGAATAAAAAAATAAGCTTAAAAGTTGAATACAAGCATGCACAGTTTGTTGTACAAGTTTGATTCAAATGTGTGAATGTTGTGGAATGAGTGTGGTTAGAAATGACATTTAGTTTACTTTTATGACAACCCTAACACATAGAATCGTCTCCATGTCATTAGAATTCAAAAATAAGATTAGAATCAAAGAATAAGCTTAAAAGTAGAATACACACATGCACAGTTTGTTGTACAAGTTTGATTCAAATGTGTGAATGTTGTGGAATGAGTGTGATTTGAAATGACATTTGGTATACTTTTATGACAACCCTAACACATATAAACGTCTCCATGTCATTAGAATTCAAAAATAAGATTAGAATCAAAGAATAAGCTGAAAAGTAGAATACAAGCCAGAACAATTCGTTCTACAAGTTTGATTCAAATGTGTGAATGTTGTGGAATGAGTGTGATTAGAAATGACATTTGGTTTACTTTTACGACAACCCTAACACATATAATCGTCTCCATGTCATTAGAATTCAAAAATAAGATTAGAATCAAAGAATAAGCTTAAAAGTAGAATACACACATGCACAGTTTGTTGTACAAGTTTGATTCAAATGTGTGAATGTTGTGGAATGAGTGTGGTTAGAAATAACATTTGGTTTACTTTTATATGACACCCCTAACACATATAATCGTCTCCATGTCAATAGAATTCAAAAATAAGCTTAGAATAAAAAAATAAGCTTAAAAGTAGAATACAAGCATGCACAGTTTGTTGTACAAGTTTGATTCAAATGTGTGAATGTTGTGGAATGAGTGTGGTTAGAAATGACATTTAGTTTACTTTTATGACAACCCTAACACATATAATCGTATCCATGTCATTAGAATTCAAGAATAAGCTTCGATTCAAAAAATAAACTTAAAAGTTGAAAACAAGCGTGCACCGTTTGTTGTACAAGATTGATTCAAATGTGTGAATGTTGTGGAATGAGTGTGATTAGAAATGACATTTGGTTTACTTTTACGACAACCCTAACACATATAATCGTCTCCATGTCATTAAAATTGAAAAATAAGCTTAACAGTTGAATACAAGCATGCACAGTTTGTTCTACAAGTTTGATTCAAATGTGTGAATGTTGTGGAATGAGTGTTGTTAGAAATGACATTTAGTTTACTTTAATGACAACCCTATCACATATAATCGTCTCCATGTTATTTGAATTCAAAAATAAGATTAGAATCAAAGAATAAGCTTAAAAGTAGAATATAATCCTGAACAGTTCGTT
The DNA here is from genome assembly GCA_963680865.1 of Spergularia marina. NCBI lineage: Eukaryota > Viridiplantae > Streptophyta > Magnoliopsida > Caryophyllales > Caryophyllaceae > Spergularia > Spergularia marina. The sequence goes on along the minus strand of OY804557.1, from coordinate 11,724,243 downwards.
GTACAAGTTTGATTCAAATGTGTGAATGTTGTGGAATGAGTGTGATTAGAAATGACATTTGGTTTACTTTTACGACAACCCTAACACATATAATCGTCTCCATGTCATTAAAATTCAAAAACAAGCTTAGAATAAAAAAATAAGCTTAAAAGTTGAATACAAGCATGCACAGTTTGTTGTACAAGTTTGATTCAAATGTGTGAATGTTGTGGAATGAGTGTGATTAGAAATGACATTTGGTTTACTTTTACGACAACCCTAACACATATAATCGTCTCCATGTCATTAAAATTCAAAAACAAGCTTAGAATAAAAAAATAAGCTTAAAAGTTGAATACGCTTGCATAGTTTGTTCTACAAGTTTGATTCAAATGTGTGAATGTTGTGGAATGAGTGTTGTTAGAAATGACATTTAGTTTACTTTAATGACAACCCTATCACATATAATCGTCTCCATGTCATTTGAATTCAAAAATAAGATTAGAATCAAAGAATAAGCTTAAAAGTAGAATATAATCCTGAACAGTTCGTTGTACAAGTTTGATTCAAATGTGTGAATGTTGTGGAATGAGTGTGATTAGAAATGACATTTGGTTTACTTTTACGACAACCCTAACACATATAATCGTCTCCATGTCATTAAAATTCAAAAACAAGCTTAGAATAAAAAAATAAGCTTAAAAGTTGAATACAAGCATGCACAGTTTGTTGTACAAGTTTGATTCAAATGTGTGAATGTTGTGGAATGAGTGTGGTTAGAAATGACATTAAGTTTACTTTTATGACAACCCTAACACATATAATCGTCTCCATGTCATTAGAATTCAAGAATAAGCTTCGATTCAAAAAATACACTTAAAGTTGAAAATAAGCCTGCACCGTTTGTTGTACAAGATTGATTCAAATGTGTGAATGTTGTTGAATGAGTGTGGTTAGAAATGAGATTTGGTTTAATATTATGACAACCATAACACATATAATCGTCTCCATGTCATTAGAATTCAAAAGTAAGCTTAGAATCAAAGGTTAAGCTTAAAAGTAGAATACACACATGCACAGTTTGTTGTACAAGTGTGATTCAAATGTGTGAATGTTGTGGAATGAGTGTTGTTAGAAATGACATTTCGTTTACTTTTATGACAACCCTAACACATATAAACGTCTCCATGTCATTAGAATTCAAAAATAAGATTAGAATCAAAGAATAAGCTGAAAAGTAGAATACAAGCCAGAACAATTCGTTCTACAAGTTTGATTCAAATGTGTGAATGTTGTGGAATGAGTGTGATTAGAAATGACATTTGGTTTACTTTTACGACAACCCTAACACATATAATCGTCTCCATGTCATTAGAATTCAAAAATAAGATTAGAATCAAAGAATAAGCTTAAAAGTAGAATACACACATGCACAGTTTGTTGTACAAGTTTGATTCAAATGTGTGAATGTTGTGGAATGAGTGTGGTTAGAAATAACATTTGGTTTACTTTTATATGACACCCCTAACACATATAATCGTCTCCATGTCAATAGAATTCAAAAATAAGCTTAGAATAAAAAAATAAGCTTAAAAGTAGAATACAAGCATGCACAGTTTGTTGTACAAGTTTGATTCAAATGTGTGAATGTTGTGGAATGAGTGTGGTTAGAAATGACATTTAGTTTACTTTTATGACAACCCTAACACATATAATCGTATCCATGTCATTAGAATTCAAGAATAAGCTTCGATTCAAAAAATAAACTTAAAAGTTGAAAACAAGCGTGCACCGTTTGTTGTACAAGATTGATTCAAATGTGTGAATGTTGTGGAATGAGTGTGATTAGAAATGACATTTGGTTTAATTTTACGACAACCCTAACACATATAATCGTCTCCATGTCATTAAAATTGAAAAATAAGCTTTAAAGTTGAATACAAGCATGCACAGTTTGTTGTACAAGTTTGATTCAAATGTGTGAATGTTGTGGAATGAGTGTGGTTAGAAATGACATTTAGTTTACTTTTATGACAACCCTAACACATATAATCGTATCCATGTCATTAGAATTCAAGAATAAGATTAGAATCAAAGAATAAGCTTAAAAGTAAAATACACACATGCACAGTTTGTTGTACAAGTTTGATTCAAATGTGTGAATGTTGTGGAATGAGTGTGATTTGAAATGACATTTGGTTTACTTTTATGACAACCCTAACACATATAAACGTCTCCATGTCATTAGAATTCAAAAATAAGATTAGAATCAAAGAATAAGCTGAAAAGTAGAATACAAGCCAGAACAATTCGTTCTACAAGTTTGATTCAAATGTGTGAATGTTGTGGAATGAGTGTGATTAGAAATGACATTTGGTTTACTTTTACGACAACCCTAACACATATTATCGTCTCCATTTCATTAGAATTCAAAAATAAGATTAGAATCAAAGAATAAGCTTAAAAGTAGAATACACACATCCACAGTTTGTTGTACAAGTTTGATTCAAATGTGTGAATGTTGTGGAATGAGTGTGGTTAGAAATAACATTTGGTTTACTTTTATATGACATCCCTATCACATATAATCGTCTCCATGTCAATAGAATTCAAAAATAAGCTTAGAATAAAAAAATAAGCTTAAAAGTAGAATACAAGCATGCACAGTTTGTTGTACAAGTTTGATTCAAATGTGTGAATGTTGTGGAATGAGTGTGGTTAGAAATGACATTTAGTTTACTTTTATGACAACCCTAACACATATAATCGTATCCATGTCAGTAGAATTCAAGAATAAGTTTCGATTCAAAAAATAAACTTAAAAGTTGAAAACAAGCCTGCACCGTTTGTTGTACAAGATTGATTCAAATGTGTGAATGTTGTGGAATGAGTGTGATTAGAAATGACATTTGGTTTACTTTTACGACAACCCTAACACATATAATCGTCTCCATGTCATTAAAATTCAAAAATAAGCTTAGAATAAAAAAATAAGCTTAAAAGTTGAATACAAGCATGCACAGTTTGTTGTACAAGTTTGATTCAAATGTGTGAATGTTGTGGAATGAGTGTGGTTAGAAATGACATTTAGTTTACTTTTATGACAACCCTAACCCATATAATCGTCTCCATGTCATTAGAATTCAAGAATAAGCTTCGATTGAAAGAATAAACTTAAAAGTAGAATACAAGCCTACACCGTTTGTTGTACAAGTTTGATTCAAATGTGTGAATGTTGTTGAATGAGTGTGGTTAGAAATGAGATTTGGTTTACATTTATGACAACCTTAACACATATAATCGTCTCCATGTCATTAGAATTCAAAAATAAGCTTTGAATCAAAGAATAAGCTTAAAAGTAATATAAAAGCCTGAACAGTTCGTTGTACAAGTTTGATTCAAATGTGTGAATGTTGTGGAATGAGTGTGATTAGAAATGACATTTGGTTTACTTTTATGACAACCCTAACACATATAATCGTCTCCATGTCATTAGAATTTAAAAATAAGATTAGAATCAAAGAATAAGCTTAAAAGTAGAATACAAGCCTGAACTGTACGTTGTACAAGTTTGATTCAAATGTGTGAATGTTGTGGAATGAGTGTGATTAGAAATGACATTTAGTTTACTTTTATGACAACCCTAACATATATAATCGTCTGCATGTGATTAGAATTCAAGAAAAAGCTTCGATTCAAAAAATAAACTTAAAAGTTGAAAACAAGCCTGCACAGTTTGTTATACAAGTTTGATTCAAATGTGTGAATGTTGTGGAATGAGTGTGGTTAGAAATGAGACTTGGTTTACTTTTATGACAACCCTATCACATATAATCGTCTCCATGTCATTTTAATTCAAAAATAAGATTAGAATCAAAGAATAAGGTTAAAAGTAGAATACAATCCTGAACAGTTCGTTGTACAAGTTTGATTCAAATGTGTGAATGTTGTGGAATGAGTGTGGTTAGAAATGACATTTAGTTTACTTTTATGACAACCCTAACACATATAATCGTCTCCATGTCATTAGAATTCAAGAATAAGCTTCGATTCAAAAAATAAACTTAAAAGTTAAATACAAGCATGCACAGTTTGTTGTACAAGTTTGATTCAAATGTGTGAATGTTGTGGAATGAGTGTGGTTAGAAATGACATTTAGTTTACTTTTATGACAACCCTAACACATATAATCGTCTCCATGTCATTCGAATTCAAGAATAAGCTTCGATTCAAAAAATAAACTTAAAAGTTGAAAACAAGCCTGCACCGTTTGTTGTACAAGATTGATTCAAATGTGTGAATGTTGTTGAATGAGTGTGGTTAGAAATGAGATTTGGTTTAATATTATGACAACCTTAACACATATAATCGTCTCCATGTCATTAGAATTCAAAAATAAGCTTAGAATCAAAGATTAAGCTTAAAAGTAGAATACACACATGCACAGTTTGTTGTACAAGTGTGATTCAAATGTGTGAATGTTGTGGAATGAGTGTTGTTAGAAATGACATTTGGTTTACTTTAATGACAACCCTATCACATATAATCGTCTCCATGTCATTTGAATTCAAAAATAAGATTAGAATCAAAGAATAAGCTTAAAAGTAGAATACAATCCTGAATTGTTCGTTGTACAAGTTTGATTCAAATGTGTGAATGTTGTGGAATGAGTGTGATTTGAAATGACATTTGGTTTACTTTTATGACAACCCTAACACATATAAACGTCTCCATGTCATTAGAATTCAAAAATAAGATTAGAATCAAAGAATAAGCTGAAAAGTAGAATACAAGCCAGAACAATTCGTTGTACAAGTTTGATTCAAATGTGTGAATGTTGTGGAATGAGTGTGATTAGAAATGACATTTGGTTTACTTTTACGACAACCCTAACACATATAATCGTCTCCATGTCATTAGAATTCAAAAATAAGCTTAGAATAAAAAAATAAGCTTAAAAGTTGAATACAAGCATGCACAGTTTGTTCTACAAGTTTGATTCAAATGTGTGAATGTTGTGGAATGAGTGTTGTTAGAAATGACATTTAGTTTACTTTAATGACAACCCTATCACATATAATCGTCTCCATGTCATTTAAATTCAAAAATAAGATTAGAATCAAAGAATAAGCTTAAAAATAGAATACAATCCTGAACAGTTCGTTGTACAAGTTTGATTCAAATGTGTGAATGTTGTGGAATGAGTGTGATTAGAAATGACATTTGGTTTACTTTTACGACAACCCTAACACATATAATCGTCTCCATGTCATTAGAATTCAAAAATAAGCTTAAAATAAAAAAATAAGCTTAAAAGTTGATTACAAGCATGCACAGTTTGTTCTACAAGTTTGATTCAAATGTGTGAATGTTGTGGAATGAGTGTGGTTAGAAATGACATTTAGTTTACTTTTATGACAACCCTAACACATATAATCGTATCCATGTCATTAGAATTCAAGAATAAGCTTCGATTCAAAAAATAAACTTAAAAGTTGAAAACAAGCCTGCACCGTTTGTTGTACAAGATTGATTCAAATGTGTGAATGTTGTGGAATGAGTGTGATTAGAAATGACATTTGGTTTAATTTTACGACAACCCTAACACATATAATCGTCTCCATGTCATTAAAATTCAAAAATAAGCTTAGAATAAAAAAATAAGCTTAAAAGTTGAATACAAGCATGCACAGTTTGTTCTACAAGTTTGATTCAAATGTGTGAATGTTGTGGAATGAGTGTTGTTAGAAATGACATTTCGTTTACTTTTATGACAACCATAACACATATAAACGTCTCCATGTCATTAGAATTCAAAAATAAGATTAGAATCAAAGAATAAGCTGAAAAGTAGAATACAAGCCAGAACAATTCGTTGTACAAGTTTGATTCAAATGTGTGAATGTTGTGGAATGAGTGTGATTAGAAATGACATTTGGTTTACTTTTACGACAACCCTAACACATATAATCGTCTCCATGTCATTAGAATTCAAAAATAAGCTTTGAATAAAAAAATAAGCTTAAAAGTTGAATACAAGCATGCACAGTTTGTTCTACAAGTTTGATTCAAATGTGTGAATGTTGTGGAATGAGTGTGATTAGAAATGACATTTGGTTTACTTTTACGACAACCCTAACACATAGAATCGTCTCCATGTCATTAGAATTCAAAAATAAGATTAGAATCAAAGAATAAGCTTAAAAGTAGAATACACACATGCACAGTTTGTTGTACAAGTTTGATTCAAATGTGTGAATGTTGTGGAATGAGTGTGGTTAGAAATAACATTTGGTTTACTTTTATATGACATCCCTATCACATATAATCGTCTCCATGTCAATAGAATTCAAAAATAAGCTTAGAATAAAAAAATAAGCTTAAAAGTAGAATACAAGCATGCACAGTTTGTTGTACAAGTTTGATTCAAATGTGTGAATGTTGTGGAATGAGTGTGGTTAGAAATGACATTTAGTTTACTTTTATGACAACCCTAACACATATAATCGTATCCATGTCATTAGAATTCAAGAATAAGCTTCGATTCAAAAAATAAACTTAAAAGTTGAAAACAAGCCTGCACCGTTTGTTGTACAAGATTGATTCAAATGTGTGAATGTTGTGGAATGAGTGTGATTAGAAATGACATTTGGTTTAATTTTACGACAACCCTAACACATATAATCGTCTCCATGTCATTAAAATTCAAAAATAAGCTTAGAATAAAAAAATAAGCTTAAAAGTTGAATACAAGCATGCACAGTTTGTTGTACAAGTTTGATTCAAATGTGTGAATGTTGTGGAATGAGTGTGGTTAGAAATGACATTTAGTTTACTTTTATGACAACCCTAACACATATAATCGTCTCCATGTCATTAGAATTCAAGAATAAGCTTCGATTCAAAAAATAAACTTAAAAGTTGAATACAAGCATGCACAGTTTGTTGTACAAGTTTGATTCAAATGTGTGAATGTTGTGGATAAGTGTGGTTAGAAATGACATTTAGTTTACTTTTATGACAACCCTAACACATATAATCGTCTCCATGTCATTAGAATTCAAGAATAAGCTTCGATTCAAAAAATAAACTTAAAAGTTGAAAACAAGCCTGCACCGTTTGTTGTACAAGATTGATTCAAATGTGTGAATGTTGTTGAATGAGTGTGGTTAGAAATGAGATTTGGTTTAATATTATGACAACCTTAACACATATAATCGTCTCCATGTCATTAGAATTCAAAAATAAGCTTAGAATCAAAGATTAAGCTTAAAAGTAGAATACACACATGCACAGTTTGTTGTACAAGTGTGATTCAAATGTGTGAATGTTGTGGAATGAGTGTTGTTAGAAATGACATTTGGTTTACTTTAATGACAACCCTATCACATATAATCGTCTCCATGTCATTTGAATTCAAAAATAAGATTAGAATCAAAGAATAAGCTTAAAAGTAGAATACAATCCTGAATTGTTCGTTGTACAAGTTTGATTCAAATGTGTGAATGTTGTGGAATGAGTGTGATTTGAAATGACATTTGGTTTAGTTTTATGACAACCCTAACACATATAAACGTCTCCATGTCATTAGAATTCAAAAATAACATTAGAATCAAAGAATAAGCTGAAAAGTAGAATACAAGCCAGAACAATTCGTTGTACAAGTTTGATTCAAATGTGTGAATGTTGTGGAATGAGTGTGATTAGAAATGACATTTGGTTTACTTTTACGACAACCCTAACACATATAATCGTCTCCATGTCATTAGAATTCAAAAATAAGCTTAGAATAAAAAAATAAGCTTAAAAGTTGAATACAAGCATGCACAGTTTATTGTACAAGTTTGATTCAAATGTGTGAATGTTGTGGAATGAGTGTGGTTAGAAATGACATTTAGTTTACTTTTATGACAACCCTAACACATATAATCGTCTCCATGTCATTAGAATTCAAGAATAAGCTTCGATTCAAAAAATAAACTTAAAAGTTGAAAACAAGCCTGCACAGTTTGTTGTACAAGATTGATTCGAATGTGTGAATGTTGTTGAATGAGTGTGGTTCGAAATGAGATTTGGTTTAATATTATGACAACCTTAACACATATAATCGTCTCCATGTCATTAAAATTCAAAAATAAGCTTAGAATCAAAGATTAAGCTTAAAAGTAGAATACACACATGCACAGTTTGTTGTACAAGTGTGATTCAAATGTGTGAATGTTGTGGAATGAGTGTTGTTAGAAATGACATTTGGTTTACTTTAATGACAACCCTAACACATATAATCGTCTCCATGTCATTTGAATTCAAAAATAAGATTAGAATCAAAGAATAAGCTTAAAAGTAGAATACACACATGCACAGTTTGTTGTACAAGTTTGATTCAAATGTGTGAATGTTGTGGAATGAGTGTGATTTGAAATGACATTTGGTTTACTTTTATGACAACCCTAAGACATATAAACGTCTCCATGTCATTAGAATTCAAAAATAAGATTAGAATCAAAGAATAAGCTGAAAAGTAGAATACAAGCCAGAACAATTCGTTCTACAAGTTTGATTCAAATGTGTGAATGTTGTGGAATGAGTGTGATTAGAAATGACATTTGGTTTACTTTTACGACAACCCTAACACATATAATCGTCTCCATGTCATTAAAATTCAAAAATAAGCTTAGAATAAAAAAATAAGCTTAAAAGTTGAATACAAGCATGCACAGTTTGTTCTACAAGTTTGATTCAAATGTGTGAATGTTGTGGAATGAGTGTTGTTAGAAATGACATTTAGTTTACTCTAATGACAACCCTATCACATATAATCGTCTCCATCTCATTTGAATTCAAAAATAAGATTAGAATCAAAGAATAAGCTTAAAAGTAGAATACAATCCTGAACAGTTCGTTGTACAAGTTTGATTCAAATGTGTGAATGTTTTGGAATGAGTGTGATTAGAAATGACATTTGGTTTACTTTTACGACAACCCTAACACATATAATCGTCTCCATGTCATTAGAATTCAAAAATAAGCTTAAAATAAAAAAATAAGCTTAAAAGTTGAATACAAGCATGCACAGTTTATTGTACAAGTTTGATTCAAATGTGTGAATGTTGTGGAATGAGTGTGGTTAGAAATGACATTTAGTTTACTTTTATGACAACCCTAACACATATAATCGTCTCCATGTCATTAGAATTCAAGAATAAGCTTCGATTCAAAAAATAAACTTAAAAGTTGAAAACAAGCCTGCACCGTTTGTTGTACAAGATTGATTCAAATGTGTGAATGTTGTTGAATGAGTGTGGTTAGAAATGATATTTGGTTTAATATTATGACAACCTTAACACATATAATCGTCTCCATGTCATTAGAATTCAAAAATAAGATTAGAATCAAAGAATAAGCTTAAAAGTAGAATACACACATGCACAGTTTGTTGTACAAGTTTGATTCAAATGTGTGAATGTTGTGGAATGAGTGTGATTAGAAATGACATTTAGTTTACTTTTATGACAACCCTAACACATATAATCGTTTCCATGTCATTAAAATTCAAAAATAAGCTTAGAATCAAATATTAAGCTTAAAAGTAGAATACACACATGCACAGTTTGTTGTACAAGTGTGATTCAAATGTGTGAATGTTGTGGAATGAGTGTTGTTAGAAATGACATTTGGTTTACTTTAATGACAACCCTATCACATATAATCGTCTCCATGTCATTTGAATTCAAAAATAAGATTAGAATCAAAGAATAAGCTTAAAAGTAGAATACAATCCTGAACAGTTCGTTATACAAGTTTGATTCAAATGTGTGAATGTTGTGGAATGACTGTGATTAGAAATGACATTTGGTTTACTTTTACGACAACCCTAACACATATAATCGTCTCCGTGTCATTAGAATTCAAAAACTAAAATTAGAATCAAAGAATAAGCTGAAAAGTTGAATACAAGCATGCACAGTTTATTGTACAAGTTTGATTCATATGTGTGAATGTTGTTGAATGAGTGTGGTTAGAAATGAGATTTGGTTTAATATTATGACAACCTTAACACATATAATCGTCTCCATGTCATTAGAATTCAAAAATAAGCTTAGAATCAAAGATTAAGCTTAAAAGTAGAATACACACATGCACAGTTTGTTGTACAAGATTGATTCATATGTGTGAATGTTGTTGAATGAGTGTGGTTAGAAATGAGATTTGGTTTAATATTATGACAACCTTAACACATATAATCGTCTCCATGTCATTAGAATTCAAAAATAAGCTTAGAATCAAAGATTAAGCTTAAAAGTAGAATACACACATGCACAGTTTGTTCTACAAGTGTGATTCAAATGTGTGAATGTTGTGGAATGAGTGTTGTTAGAAATGATGTGGTTTACTTTAATGACAACCCTATCACATATAATCGTCTCCATGTCATTTGAATTCAAAAATAAGATTAGAATCAAAGAATAAGCTTAAAAGTAGAATACAATCCTGAACAGTTCGTTGTACAAGTTTGATTCAAATGTGTGAATGTTGTGGAATGAGTGTGATTAGAAATGACATTTGGTTTACTTTTACGACAACCCTAACACATATAATCGTCTCCATGTCATTAGAATTCAAAAATAAGCTTAAAATAAAAAAATAAGCTTAAAAGTTGAATACAAGCATGCACAGTTTATTGTACAAGTTTGATTGAAATGTGTGAATGTTGTGGAATGAGTGTGGTTAGAAATGACATTTGGTTTACTTTTATATGACATCCCTATCACATACAATCGTCTAGATGTCAATAGAATTCAAAAATAAGCTTAGAATAAAAAAATAAGCTTAAAAGTAGAATACAAGCATGTACAGTTTGTTTTAAAGGTTTGATTCAAATGTGGGAATGTTGTGGAATGAGTGTGGTTAGAAATGACATTTAGTTTACTTTTATGACAACCCTAACACATATAATCGTCTCCATGTCATTAGAATTCAAGAATAAGCTTCGATTCAAAAAATAAACTTAAAAGTTGAAAACAAGCCTGCACCGTTTGTTGTACAAGATTGATTCAAATGTGTGAATGTTGTGGAATGAGTGTGATTAGAAATGACATTTGGTTTACTTTTACGACAACCCTAACACATATAATCTTCTCCATGTCATTAAAATTCAAAAACAAGCTTAGAATAAAAAAATAAGCTTAAAAGTTGAATACAAGCATGCACAGTTTGTTGTACAAGTTTGATTCAAATGTTTGAATGTTGTGGAATGAGTGTGGTTAGAAATGACATTAAGTTTACTTTTATGACAACCCTAACACAAATAATCGTCTCCATGTCATTAGAATTCAAGAATAAGCTTCGATTCAAAAAATACACTTAAAAGTTGAAAACAAGCCTGCACCGTTTGTTATACAAGATTGATTCAAATGTGTGAATGTTGTAGAATGAGTGTGGTTAGAAATGAGATTTGGTTTAATATTATGACAACCTTAACACATATAATCGTCTCCATGTCATTAGAATTCAAAAAGAAGCTTAGAATCAAAGATTAAGCTTAAAAGTAGAATACACACATGCACAGTTTGTTCTACAAGTGTGATTCAAATGTGTGAATGTTGTGGAATGAGTGTTGTTAGAAATGATGTGGTTTACTTTAATGACAACCCTATCACATATAATCGTCTCCATGTCATTTGAATTCAAAAATAAGATTAGAATAAAAAAATAAGCTTAAAAGTTGAATACATGCATGCACAGTTTGTTCTATAAGTTTGATTCAAATGTGTGAATGTTGTGGAATGAGTGTGATTAGAAATGACATTTGGTTTACTTTTACGACAACCCTAACACATATAATCGTCTCCATGTCATTAGAATTCAAAAATAAGATTAGAATCAAAGAATAAGCTTAAAAGTAGAATACACACATGCAGAGTTTGTTGTACAAGTTTGATTCAAATGTGTGAATGTTGTGGAATGAGTGTGATTTGAAATGACATTTGGTTTACTTTTATGACAACCCTAACACATATAAACGTCTCCATGTCATTAGAATTCAAAAATAAGATTAGAATCAAAGAATAAGCTGAAAAGTAGAATACAAGCCAGAACAATTCGTTGTACAAGTTTGATTCAAATGTGTGAATGTTGTGGAATGAGTGTGATTAGAAATGACATTTGGTTTACTTTTACGAGAACCCTAACACATATAATCGTCTCCATGTCATTAGAATTCAAAAATAAGATTAGAATCAAAGAATAAGCTTAGAATCAAAGAATAAGCTTAAAAGTAGAATACACACATGCACAGTTTGTTGTACAAGTTTGATTCAAATGTGTGAATGTTGTGGAATGAGTGTGGTTAGAAATAACATTTGGTTTACTTTTATATGACATCCCTATCACATATAATCGTCTCCATGTCAATAGAATTCAAAAATAAGCTTAGAATAAAAAAATAAGCTTAAAAGTAGAATACAAGCATGCACAGCTTGTTGTACAAGTTTGATTCAAATGTGTGAATGTTGTGGAATGAGTGTTGTTAGAAATGTCATTTGGTTTACTTTAGTGACAACCCTATCACATATAATCGTCTCCATGTCATTTGAATTCAAAAATAAGATTAGAATCAAAGAATAAGCTTAAAAGTAGAATACAATCCTGAACAGTTCGTTGTACAAGTTTGATTCAAATGTGTGAATGTTGTGGAATGTGTGTGATTAGAAATGTCATTTGGTTTACTTTAGTGACAACCCTAACACATATAATCGTCTCCATGTCATTAGAATTCAAAAATAAGCTTAAAATAAAAAAATAAGCTTAAAAGTTGAATACAAGCATGCATAGTTTGTTGTACAAGTTTGATTCAAATGTGTGAATGTTGTGGAATGAGTGTGGTTAGAAATGACATTTAGTTTACTTTTATGACAACCCTAACACATATAATCGTCTCCATGTCATTAGAATTCAAGAATAAACTTCGATTCAAAAAATAAACTTAAAAGTTGAAAACAAGCCTGCACCGTTTGTTGTACAAGATTGATTCAAATGTGTGAATGTTGTTGAATGAGTGTGGTTAGAAATGAGATTTGGTTTAATATTATGACAACCTTAACACATATAATCGTCTCCATGTCATTAGAATTCAAAAATAAGCTTAGAATCATAGATTAAGCTTAAAAGTAGAATACACACATGCACAGTTTGTTGTACAAGTGTGATTCAAATGTGTGAATGTTGTGGAATGAGTGTTGTTAGAAATGACATTTGGTTTACATTAATGACAACCCTATCACATATAATCGTCTCCATGTCATTTGAATTCAAAAATAAGATTAGAATCAAAGAATAAGCTTAAAAGTAGAATACAATCCTGAACAGTTCGTTGTACAAGTTTGATTCAAATGTGTGAATGTTGTGGAATGAGTGTGATTAGAAATGACATTTGGTTTACTTTTACGACAACCCTATCACATATAATCGTCTCCATGTCATTAGAATTGAAAAATAAGATTAGTATCAAAGAATAAACTTAAAAGTAGAATACACACATGCACAGTTTGTTGTACAAGTTTGATTCAAATGTGTGAATGTTGTGGAATGAGTGTGGTTAGAAATAACATTTGGTTTACTTTTATTTGACATCCCTATCACATATAATCGTCTCCATGTCAATAGAATTCAAAAATAAGCTTAGAATAAAAAAATAAGCTTAAAAGTAGAATACAAGCATGCACAGTTTGTTGTACAAGTTTGATCCAAATGTGTGAATGTTGTGGAATGAGTGTGGTTAGAAATGACATTTGGTTTACTTTTACGACAACCCTAACACATATAATCGTCTCCATGTCATTAGAATTCAAGAATAAGCTTCGATTCAAAAAATAAACTTAAAAGTTGAAAACAAGCCTGCACCGTTTGTTGTACAAGATTGATTCAAATGTGTGAATGTTGTGGAATGAGTGTGATTAGAAATGACATTTGGTTTACTTTTACGACAACCCTAACACATATAATCGTCTCCATGTCATTAAAATTCAAAAATAAGCTTAGAATAAAAAAATAAGCTTAAAAGTTGAATACAAGCATGCACAGTTTATTGTACAAGTTTGATTCAAATGTGTGAATGTTGTGGAATGAGTGTGGTTAGAAATGACATTTAGTTTACTTTTATGACAACCCTAACACATATAATCGTCTCCATGTCATTAGAATTCAAGACTAAGCTTTGATTCAAAAAATAAACTTAAAAGTTGAAACCAAGCCTGCACCGTTTGTTGTACAAGATTCAAATGTGTGAATGTTGTGGAATGAGTGTGGTTAGAAATGACATTTAGTTTACTTTTATGAGAACCCTAACACATATAATCGTCTCCATGTCATTAAAATTCAAAAATAAGCTTAGAATAAAAAAATAAGCTTAAAAGTTGAATACAAGCATGCACAGTTTGTTGTACAAGTTTGATTCAAATGTGTAAATGTTGTGGAATGAGTGTGGTTAGAAATGACATTTGGTTTACTTTTATGACAACCCTAACACATATAATCGTCTCCATGTCATTAGAATTGTAAAATAAGATTAGAATCAATGAATAAGCTTAAAAGTAGAATACCCACATGCACAGTTTATTGTACAAGTTTGATTCAAATGTGTGAATGTTGTGAAATGAGTGTGGTTAGAAATGACATTTGGTTTACTTTTATGACATCCCTATCACATATAATCGGCTCCATGTCATTTGAATTCAAAAATAAGCTAAGAATCAAAGAATAAGCTTAAAACTAGAATACAAGCATGCATAGTTCGTTTTATAAGTTTGATTCAAATGTGTGAATGTTGTGGAATGAGTGTGGTTAGAAATGACATTTGGTTTACTTTTATGACAACCCTAACACATATAATCGTCTCCATGTCATTAGAATTCAAGAATAAGCTTCGATTCAAAGAATAAACTTAAAAGTAGAATACAAGGCTGCACCGTTTGTTGTACAAGTTTGATTCAAATCTGTGAATGTTGTGCAATGCGTGTGGTTAGAAATGACATTTAGTTTACTTTTATGACAACCCTAACACATAGAATCGTCTCCATGTCATTAGAATACAAGAATAAGCTTCGATTCAAAGAATAAACTTAAAAGTAGAATACAAGCCTGCACCGTTTGTTGTAAAAGTTTGATTCAAATGTGTGAATGTTGTGCAATGAATGTGATTTGAAATGACATTTGGTTTACTTTTATGACATCCCTATAACATATAATCGGCTCCATGTCATTTGAATTCAAAAATAAGCTAAGAATCAAAGAAATAGCTTAAAAGTAGAATACAAGCATGCATAGTTCGTTTTATAAGTTTGATTCAAATGTGTGAATGTTGTGGAATGAGTGTTGTTAGAAATGACATTTGGTTTACTTTTACGACAACCCTAACACATATAATCGTCTCCATGTCATTAGAATTCAAAAATAAGATTAGAATCAAAGAATAAGCTTAAAAGTAGAATACACACATGCACAGTTTGTTGTACAAGTTTGATTCAAATGTGTGAATGTTGTGGAATGAGTGTGGTTAGAAATGACATTTGGTTTACTTTTATATGACATCCCTATCACATATAATCGTCTCCATGTCAATAGAATTCAAAAATAAGTTTAGAATAAAAAAATAAGCTTAAAAGTAGAATACAAGCATGCACAGTTTGTTTTACAAGTTTGATTCAAATGTGTGAATGATGTGGAATGAGTGTGGTTAAAAATGACATTTAGTTTACTTTTATGACAACCCTAACACATATAATCGTCTCCATGTCATTAGAATTCAAGAATAAGCTTCGATTCAAAAAATAAACTTAAAAGTTGAAAACAAGCCTGCACCGTTTGTTGTACAAGATTGATTCAAATGTGTGAATGTTGTGGAATGAGTGTGATTAGAAATGACATTTGGTTTACTTTTACGACAACCCTAACACATATAATCGTCTCTATGTCATTAAAATTCAAAAATAAGCTTAGAATAAAAAAATAAGCTTAAAGTTGAATACAAGCATGCACAGTTTGTTGTACAAGTTTGATTCAAATGTGTGAATGTTGTGGAATGAGTGTGGTTAGAAATGACATTTGGTTTACTTTTATGAAAACCCTAACAAATATAATCGTCTCCATGTCATTAGAATTTAAAGATAAGATTAGAATCAAAGAATAAGCTTAAAAGGAGAATACAAGCCTGAACAGTTCGTTGTACAAGTTTGATTCAAATGTGTGAATGTTGTGGAATGAGTGTGATTTGAAATGACATTTGGTTTACTTTTATGACAACCCTAACACATATAATCATCTCCATGTCATTAAAATTCAAAAATAAGATTAGAATCAAAGAATAAGCTTAAAAGTAGAATGCACGCATGCAAATTTCGTTTTACAAGTTTGATTCAAATGTGTGAATGTTGTGGAATGAGTGTGGTTAGAAGTGACATTTGGTTTACTTTTAGGACATCCCTATCACATACAATCGGCTCCATGTCATTTGAATTCAAAAATAAGCTAAGAATCAAAGAATAAGCTTAAAATTAGAATACAAGCATGCATAGTTCGTTTTATAAGTTTGATTCAAATGTGTGAATGTTGTGGAATGAGTGTGGTTAGAAATGACATTTGGTTTACTTTTATGACAACCCTAACAAATATAATCGTCTCCATGTCATTAGAATTTAAAAATATGATTAGAATCAAAGAATAAACTTAAAACTAGAATACAAGCATGCACAGTTTGTTATACAAACTTGATTCAAATGTGTGAATGTTGTGGAATGAGTGTGGTTAGAAATAACATTTGGTTTACTTTTATGACAACCCTAACACATTTAATCGTCTCCATGTCATTAGAATTATAAAATAAGATTAGAATCAAAGAATAAGCTTAAAAGTAGAATACACACATGCACAGTTTGTTGTACAAGTTTGATTCAAATGTGTGAATGTTGTGGAATGAGTGTGGTTAGAAATGACATTTGGTTTACTTTTATGACAACCCTAACACATATAATCGTCTCCATGTCATTAGAATTATAAAATAAGATTAGAATCAAAGAATAAGCTTAAAAGTAGAATACACACATGCACAGTTTGTTGTACAAGATTGATTCAAATGTGTGAATGTTGTGGAATGAGTGTGATTAGAAATGACATTTGGTTTACTTTTATATGACATCCCTATCACATATAATCGTCTCCATGTCAATAGAATTCAAAAATAAGTTTAGAATAAAAAAATAAGCTTAAAAGTAGAATACAAGCATGCACAGTTTGTTTTACAAGTTTGATTCAAATGTGTGAATGATGTGGAATGAGTGTGGTTAAAAATGACATTTAGTTTACTTTTATGACAACCCTAACACATATAATCGTCTCCATGTCATTAGAATTCAAGAATAAACTTCTATTTAAAGAGTAAACTTATAAGTCTGCACAAGTTTGATTCAAATGTGTGAATGTTGTGGAACGAGTGTGGTTAGAAATGACTTTTGGTTTACTTTTATGACAACCATAACACATATAATCGTCTCCATGTCATTAGAATTCAAAAATAAGCTGAGAATCAAAGAATAAGTTTAAAAGTTGAATACAAGCATGCACAGTTTGTTATACAAGTTTGATTCAAATGTGTGAATGTTGTGGAATGAGTGTGGTTAGAAATGACATTTAGTTTACTTTTATGACAACCCTAACACATATAATCGTCTCCATGTCATTAGAATTCAAGAATAAGCTTCGATTCAAAAAATAAACTTAAAAGTTGAAAACAAGCCTGCACCGTTTGTTGTACAAGATTGATTCAAATGTGTGAATGTTGTGGAATGAGTGTGATTAGAAATGACATTTGGTTTACTTTTACGACAACCCTAACACATATAATCGTCTCTATGTCATTAAAATTCAAAAATAAGCTTAGAATAAAAAAATAAGCTTAAAGTTGAATACAAGCATGCACAGTTTGTTGTACAAGTTTGATTCAAATGTGTGAATGTTGTGGAATGAGTGTGGTTAGAAATGACATTTGGTTTACTTTTATGAAAACCCTAACAAATATAATCGTCTCCATGTCATTAGAATTTAAAGATAAGATTAGAATCAAAGAATAAGCTTAAAAGTAGAATACAAGCCTGAACAGTTCGTTGTACAAGTTTGATTCAAATGTGTGAATGTTGTGGAATGAGTGTGATTTGAAATGACATTTGGTTTACTTTTATGACAACCCTAACACATATAATCATCTCCATGTCATTAAAATTCAAAAATAAGATTAGAATCAAATAATAAGCTTAAAAGTAGAATGCACGCATGCAAATTTCGTTTTACAAGTTTGATTCAAATGTGTGAATGTTGTGGAATGAGTGTGGTTAGAAGTGACATTTGGTTTACTTTTAGGACATCCCTATCACATATAATCGGCTCCATGTCATTTGAATTCAAAAATAAGCTAAGAATCAAAGAATAAGCTTAAAATTAGAATACAAGCATGCATAGTTCGTTTTATAAGTTTGATTCAAATGTGTGAATGTTGTGGAATGAGTGTGGTTAGAAATGACATTTGGTTTACTTTTATGACAACCCTAACAAATATAATCGTCTCCATGTCATTAGAATTTAAAAATATGATTAGAATCAAAGAATAAACTTAAAACTAGAATACAAGCATGCACAGTTTGTTATACAAGTTTGATTCAAATGTGTGAATGTTGTGGAATGAGTGTGGTTAGAAATAACATTTGGTTTACTTTTATGACAACCCTAACACATTTAATCGTCTCCATGTCATTAGAATTATAAAATAAGATTAGAATCAAAGAATAAGCTTAAAAGTAGAATACACACATGCACAGTTTGTTGTACAAGTTTGATTCAAATGTGTGAATGTTGTGGAATGAGTGTGGTTAGAAATGACATTTGGTTTACTTTTATGACATCCCTATCACATATAATCGGCTCCATGTCATTTGAATTCAAAAATAAGCTAAGAATCAAAGAATAAGCTTAAAACTAGAATACAAGCATGCATAGTTCGTTTTATAAGTTTGATTCAAATGTGTGAATGTTGTGGAATGAGTGTGGTTAGAAATGACATTTGGTTTACTTTTATGACAACCCTAACACATATAATCGTCTCCATGTCATTAGAATTCAAGAATAAGCTTCGATTCAAAGAATAAACTTAAAAGTAGAATACAAGGCTGCACCGTTTGTTGTACAAGTTTGATTCAAATCTGTGAATGTTGTGCAATGCGTGTGGTTAGAAATGACATCTAGTTTACTTTTATGACAACCCTAACACATAGAATCGTCTCCATGTCATTAGAATACAAGAATAAGCTTCGATTCAAAGAATAAACTTAAAAGTAGAATACAAGCCTGCACCGTTTGTTGTAAAAGTTTGATTCAAATGTGTGAATGTTGTGCAATGAATGTGATTTGAAATGACATTTGGTTTACTTTTATGACATCCCTATAACATATAATCGGCTCCATGTCATTTGAATTCAAAAATAAGCTAAGAATCAAAGAAATAGCTTAAAAGTAGAATACAAGCATGCATAGTTCGTTTTATAAGTTTGATTCAAATGTGTGAATGTTGTGGAATGAGTGTTGTTAGAAATGACATTTGGTTTACTTTTACGACAACCCTAACACATATAATCGTCTCCATGTCATTAGAATTCAAAAATAAGATTAGAATCAAAGAATAAGCTTAAAAGTAGAATACACACATGCACAGTTTGTTGTACAAGTTTGATTCAAATGTGTGAATGTTGTGGAATGAGTGTGGTTAGAAATGACATTTGGTTTACTTTTATATGACATCCCTATCACATATAATCGTCTCCATGTCAATAGAATTCAAAAATAAGTTTAGAATAAAAAAATAAGCTTAAAAGTAGAATACAAGCATGCACAGTTTGTTTTACAAGTTTGATTCAAATGTGTGAATGATGTGGAATGAGTGTGGTTAAAAATGACATTTAGTTTACTTTTATGACAACCCTAACACATATAATCGTCTCCATGTCATTAGAATTCAAGAATAAGCTTCGGTTCAAAAAATAAACTTAAAAGTTGAAAACAAGCCTGCACCGTTTGTTGTACAAGATTGATTCAAATGTGTGAATGTTGTGGAATGAGTGTGATTAGAAATGACATTTGGTTTACTTTTACGACAACCCTAACACATATAATCGTCTCTATGTCATTAAAATTCAAAAATAAGCTTAGAATAAAAAAATAAGCTTAAAGTTGAATACAAGCATGCACAGTTTGTTGTACAAGTTTGATTCAAATGTGTGAATGTTGTGGAATGAGTGTGGTTAGAAATGACATTTGGTTTACTTTTATGAAAACCCTAACAAATATAATCGTCTCCATGTCGTTAGAATTTAAAGATAAGATTAGAATCAAAGAATAAGCTTAAAAGGAGAATACAAGCCTGAACAGTTCGTTGTACAAGTTTGATTCAAATGTGTGAATGTTGTGGAATGAGTGTGATTTGAAATGACATTTGGTTTACTTTTATGACAACCCTAACACATATAATCATCTCCATGTCATTAAAATTCAAAAATAAGATTAGAATCAAAGAATAAGCTTAAAAGTAGAATGCACGCATGCAAATTTCGTTTTACAAGTTTGATTCAAATGTGTGAATGTTGTGGAATGAGTGTGGTTAGAAGTGACATTTGGTTTACTTTTAGGACATCCCTATCACATATAATCGGCTCCATGTCATTTGAATTCAAAAATAAGCTAAGAATCAAAGAATAAGCTTAAAATTAGAATACAAGCATGCATAGTTCGTTTTATAAGTTTGATTCAAATGTGTGAATGTTGTGGAATGAGTGTGGTTAGAAATGACATTTGGTTTACTTTTATGACAACCCTAACAAATATAATCGTCTCCATGTCATTAGAATTTAAAAATATGATTAGAATCAAAGAATAAACTTAAAACTAGAATACAAGCATGCACAGTTTGTTATACAAACTTGATTCAAATGTGTGAATGTTGTGGAATGAGTGTGGTTAGAAATAACATTTGGTTTACTTTTATGACAACCCTAACACATTTAATCGTCTCCATGTCATTAGAATTATAAAATAAGATTAGAATCAAAGAATAAGCTTAAAAGTAGAATACACACATGCACAGTTTGTTGTACAAGTTTGATTCAAATGTGTGAATGTTGTGGAATGAGTGTGGTTAGAAATGACATTTGGTTTACTTTTATGACAACCCTAACAAATATAATCGTCTCCATATCATTAGAATTTAAAAATATGATTAGAATCAAAGAATAAACTTAAAACTAGAATACAAGCATGCACAGTTTGTTATACAAGTTTGATTCAAATGTGTGAATGTTGTGGAATGAGTGTGGTTAGAAATGACATTTGGTTTACTTTTATGACAACCCTAACACATATAATCGTCTCCATGTCATTAGAATTATAAAATAAGATTAGAATCAAAGAATAAGCTTAAAAGTAGAATACACACATGCACAGTTTGTTGTACAAGATTGATTCAAATGTGTGAATGTTGTGGAATGAGTGTGATTAGAAATGACATTTGGTTTACTTTTATATGACATCCCTATCACA
Source organism: Spergularia marina (assembly GCA_963680865.1). NCBI lineage: Eukaryota > Viridiplantae > Streptophyta > Magnoliopsida > Caryophyllales > Caryophyllaceae > Spergularia > Spergularia marina. The sequence continues at coordinate 11,702,634 of OY804557.1, read as the reverse complement.
TATAATCGTCTCCATGTCAATAGAATTCAAAAATAAGTTTAGAATAAAAAAATAAGCTTAAAAGTAGAATACAAGCATGCACAGTTTGTTTTACAAGTTTGATTCAAATGTGTGAATGATGTGGAATGAGTGTGGTTAAAAATGACATTTAGTTTACTTTTATGACAACCCTAACACATATAATCGTCTCCATGTCATTAGAATTCAAGAATAAGCTTCGATTCAAAAAATAAACTTAAAAGTTGAAAACAAGCCTGCACCGTTTGTTGTACAAGATTGATTCAAATGTGTGAATGTTGTGGAATGAGTGTGATTAGAAATGACATTTGGTTTACTTTTACGACAACCCTAACACATATAATCGTCTCTATGTCATTAAAATTCAAAAATAAGCTTAGAATAAAAAAATAAGCTTAAAGTTGAATACAAGCATGCACAGTTTGTTGTACAAGTTTGATTCAAATGTGTGAATGTTGTGGAATGAGTGTGGTTAGAAATGACATTTGGTTTACTTTTATGAAAACCCTAACAAATATAATCGTCTCCATGTCATTAGAATTTAAAGATAAGATTAGAATCAAAGAATAAGCTTAAAAGTAGAATACAAGCCTGAACAGTTCGTTGTACAAGTTTGATTCAAATGTGTGAATGTTGTGGAATGAGTGTGATTTGAAATGACATTTGGTTTACTTTTATGACAACCCTAACACATATAATCATCTCCATGTCATTAAAATTCAAAAATAAGATTAGAATCAAATAATAAGCTTAAAAGTAGAATGCACGCATGCAAATTTCGTTTTACAAGTTTGATTCAAATGTGTGAATGTTGTGGAATGAGTGTGGTTAGAAGTGACATTTGGTTTACTTTTAGGACATCCCTATCACATATAATCGGCTCCATGTCATTTGAATTCAAAAATAAGCTAAGAATCAAAGAATAAGCTTAAAATTAGAATACAAGCATGCATAGTTCGTTTTATAAGTTTGATTCAAATGTGTGAATGTTGTGGAATGAGTGTGGTTAGAAATGACATTTGGTTTACTTTTATGACAACCCTAACAAATATAATCGTCTCCATGTCATTAAAATTCAAAAATAAGATTAGAATCAAATAATAAGCTTAAAAGTAGAATGCACGCATGCAAATTTCGTTTTACAAGTTTGATTCAAATGTGTGAATGTTGTGGAATGAGTGTGGTTAGAAGTGACATTTGGTTTACTTTTAGGACATCCCTATCACATATAATCGGCTCCATGTCATTTGAATTCAAAAATAAGCTAAGAATCAAAGAATAAGCTTAAAATTAGAATACAAGCATGCAAATTTCGTTTTACAAGTTTGATTCAAATGTGTGAATGTTGTGCAATGAATGTGATTTGAAATGACATTTGGTTTACTTTTATGACATCCCTATAACATATAATCGGCTCCATGTCATTTGAATTCAAAAATAAGCTAAGAATCAAAGAAATAGCTTAAAAGTAGAATACAAGCATGCATAGTTCGTTTTATAAGTTTGATTCAAATGTGTGAATGTTGTGGAATGAGTGTGGTTAGAAATGACATTTGGTTTACTTTTATGAAAACCCTAACAAATATAATCGTCTCCATGTCATTAGAATTTAAAGATAAGATTAGAATCAAAGAATAAGCTTAAAAGGAGAATACAAGCCTGAACAGTTCGTTGTACAAGTTTGATTCAAATGTGTGAATGTTGTGGAATGAGTGTGATTTGAAATGACATTTGGTTTACTTTTATGACAACCCTAACACATATAATCATCTCCATGTCATTAAAATTCAAAAATAAGATTAGAATCAAAGAATAAGCTTAAAAGTAGAATGCACGCATGCAAATTTCGTTTTACAAGTTTGATTCAAATGTGTGAATGTTGTGGAATGAGTGTGGTTAGAAGTGACATTTGGTTTACTTTTAGGACATCCCTATCACATACAATCGGCTCCATGTCATTTGAATTCAAAAATAAGCTAAGAATCAAAGAATAAGCTTAAAATTAGAATACAAGCATGCATAGTTCGTTTTATAAGTTTGATTCAAATGTGTGAATGTTGTGGAATGAGTGTGGTTAGAAATGACATTTGGTTTACTTTTATGACAACCCTAACAAATATAATCGTCTCCATGTCATTAGAATTTAAAAATATGATTAGAATCAAAGAATAAACTTAAAACTAGAATACAAGCATGCACAGTTTGTTATACAAACTTGATTCAAATGTGTGAATGTTGTGGAATGAGTGTGGTTAGAAATAACATTTGGTTTACTTTTATGACAACCCTAACACATTTAATCGTCTCCATGTCATTAGAATTATAAAATAAGATTAGAATCAAAGAATAAGCTTAAAAGTAGAATACACACATGCACAGTTTGTTGTACAAGTTTGATTCAAATGTGTGAATGTTGTGGAATGAGTGTGGTTAGAAATGACATTTGGTTTACTTTTATGACAACCCTAACACATATAATCGTCTCCATGTCATTAGAATTATAAAATAAGATTAGAATCAAAGAATAAGCTTAAAAGTAGAATACACACATGCACAGTTTGTTGTACAAGATTGATTCAAATGTGTGAATGTTGTGGAATGAGTGTGATTAGAAATGACATTTGGTTTACTTTTATATGACATCCCTATCACATATAATCGTCTCCATGTCAATAGAATTCAAAAATAAGTTTAGAATAAAAAAATAAGCTTAAAAGTAGAATACAAGCATGCACAGTTTGTTTTACAAGTTTGATTCAAATGTGTGAATGATGTGGAATGAGTGTGGTTAAAAATGACATTTAGTTTACTTTTATGACAACCCTAACACATATAATCGTCTCCATGTCATTAGAATTCAAGAATAAACTTCTATTTAAAGAGTAAACTTATAAGTCTGCACAAGTTTGATTCAAATGTGTGAATGTTGTGGAACGAGTGTGGTTAGAAATGACTTTTGGTTTACTTTTATGACAACCATAACACATATAATCGTCTCCATGTCATTAGAATTCAAAAATAAGCTGAGAATCAAAGAATAAGTTTAAAAGTTGAATACAAGCATGCACAGTTTGTTATACAAGTTTGATTCAAATGTGTGAATGTTGTGGAATGAGTGTGGTTAGAAATGACATTTAGTTTACTTTTATGACAACCCTAACACATATAATCGTCTCCATGTCATTAGAATTCAAGAATAAGCTTCGATTCAAAAAATAAACTTAAAAGTTGAAAACAAGCCTGCACCGTTTGTTGTACAAGATTGATTCAAATGTGTGAATGTTGTGGAATGAGTGTGATTAGAAATGACATTTGGTTTACTTTTACGACAACCCTAACACATATAATCGTCTCTATGTCATTAAAATTCAAAAATAAGCTTAGAATAAAAAAATAAGCTTAAAGTTGAATACAAGCATGCACAGTTTGTTGTACAAGTTTGATTCAAATGTGTGAATGTTGTGGAATGAGTGTGGTTAGAAATGACATTTGGTTTACTTTTATGAAAACCCTAACAAATATAATCGTCTCCATGTCATTAGAATTTAAAGATAAGATTAGAATCAAAGAATAAGCTTAAAAGTAGAATACAAGCCTGAACAGTTCGTTGTACAAGTTTGATTCAAATGTGTGAATGTTGTGGAATGAGTGTGATTTGAAATGACATTTGGTTTACTTTTATGACAACCCTAACACATATAATCATCTCCATGTCATTAAAATTCAAAAATAAGATTAGAATCAAATAATAAGCTTAAAAGTAGAATGCACGCATGCAAATTTCGTTTTACAAGTTTGATTCAAATGTGTGAATGTTGTGGAATGAGTGTGGTTAGAAGTGACATTTGGTTTACTTTTAGGACATCCCTATCACATATAATCGGCTCCATGTCATTTGAATTCAAAAATAAGCTAAGAATCAAAGAATAAGCTTAAAATTAGAATACAAGCATGCATAGTTCGTTTTATAAGTTTGATTCAAATGTGTGAATGTTGTGGAATGAGTGTGGTTAGAAATGACATTTGGTTTACTTTTATGACAACCCTAACAAATATAATCGTCTCCATGTCATTAGAATTTAAAAATATGATTAGAATCAAAGAATAAACTTAAAACTAGAATACAAGCATGCACAGTTTGTTATACAAGTTTGATTCAAATGTGTGAATGTTGTGGAATGAGTGTGGTTAGAAATAACATTTGGTTTACTTTTATGACAACCCTAACACATTTAATCGTCTCCATGTCATTAGAATTATAAAATAAGATTAGAATCAAAGAATAAGCTTAAAAGTAGAATACACACATGCACAGTTTGTTGTACAAGTTTGATTCAAATGTGTGAATGTTGTGGAATGAGTGTGGTTAGAAATGACATTTGGTTTACTTTTATGACATCCCTATCACATATAATCGGCTCCATGTCATTTGAATTCAAAAATAAGCTAAGAATCAAAGAATAAGCTTAAAACTAGAATACAAGCATGCATAGTTCGTTTTATAAGTTTGATTCAAATGTGTGAATGTTGTGGAATGAGTGTGGTTAGAAATGACATTTGGTTTACTTTTATGACAACCCTAACACATATAATCGTCTCCATGTCATTAGAATTCAAGAATAAGCTTCGATTCAAAGAATAAACTTAAAAGTAGAATACAAGGCTGCACCGTTTGTTGTACAAGTTTGATTCAAATCTGTGAATGTTGTGCAATGCGTGTGGTTAGAAATGACATCTAGTTTACTTTTATGACAACCCTAACACATAGAATCGTCTCCATGTCATTAGAATACAAGAATAAGCTTCGATTCAAAGAATAAACTTAAAAGTAGAATACAAGCCTGCACCGTTTGTTGTAAAAGTTTGATTCAAATGTGTGAATGTTGTGCAATGAATGTGATTTGAAATGACATTTGGTTTACTTTTATGACATCCCTATAACATATAATCGGCTCCATGTCATTTGAATTCAAAAATAAGCTAAGAATCAAAGAAATAGCTTAAAAGTAGAATACAAGCATGCATAGTTCGTTTTATAAGTTTGATTCAAATGTGTGAATGTTGTGGAATGAGTGTTGTTAGAAATGACATTTGGTTTACTTTTACGACAACCCTAACACATATAATCGTCTCCATGTCATTAGAATTCAAAAATAAGATTAGAATCAAAGAATAAGCTTAAAAGTAGAATACACACATGCACAGTTTGTTGTACAAGTTTGATTCAAATGTGTGAATGTTGTGGAATGAGTGTGGTTAGAAATGACATTTGGTTTACTTTTATATGACATCCCTATCACATATAATCGTCTCCATGTCAATAGAATTCAAAAATAAGTTTAGAATAAAAAAATAAGCTTAAAAGTAGAATACAAGCATGCACAGTTTGTTTTACAAGTTTGATTCAAATGTGTGAATGATGTGGAATGAGTGTGGTTAAAAATGACATTTAGTTTACTTTTATGACAACCCTAACACATATAATCGTCTCCATGTCATTAGAATTCAAGAATAAGCTTCGGTTCAAAAAATAAACTTAAAAGTTGAAAACAAGCCTGCACCGTTTGTTGTACAAGATTGATTCAAATGTGTGAATGTTGTGGAATGAGTGTGATTAGAAATGACATTTGGTTTACTTTTACGACAACCCTAACACATATAATCGTCTCTATGTCATTAAAATTCAAAAATAAGCTTAGAATAAAAAAATAAGCTTAAAGTTGAATACAAGCATGCACAGTTTGTTGTACAAGTTTGATTCAAATGTGTGAATGTTGTGGAATGAGTGTGGTTAGAAATGACATTTGGTTTACTTTTATGAAAACCCTAACAAATATAATCGTCTCCATGTCGTTAGAATTTAAAGATAAGATTAGAATCAAAGAATAAGCTTAAAAGGAGAATACAAGCCTGAACAGTTCGTTGTACAAGTTTGATTCAAATGTGTGAATGTTGTGGAATGAGTGTGATTTGAAATGACATTTGGTTTACTTTTATGACAACCCTAACACATATAATCATCTCCATGTCATTAAAATTCAAAAATAAGATTAGAATCAAAGAATAAGCTAAAAAGTAGAATGCACGCATGCAAATTTCGTTTTACAAGTTTGATTCAAATGTGTGAATGTTGTGGAATGAGTGTGGTTAGAAGTGACATTTGGTTTACTTTTAGGACATCCCTATCACATATAATCGGCTCCATGTCATTTGAATTCAAAAATAAGCTAAGAATCAAAGAATAAGCTTAAAATTAGAATACAAGCATGCATAGTTCGTTTTATAAGTTTGATTCAAATGTGTGAATGTTGTGGAATGAGTGTGGTTAGAAATGACATTTGGTTTACTTTTATGACAACCCTAACAAATATAATCGTCTCCATGTCATTAGAATTTAAAAATATGATTAGAATCAAAGAATAAACTTAAAACTAGAATACAAGCATGCACAGTTTGTTATACAAACTTGATTCAAATGTGTGAATGTTGTGGAATGAGTGTGGTTAGAAATAACATTTGGTTTACTTTTATGACAACCCTAACACATTTAATCGTCTCCATGTCATTAGAATTATAAAATAAGATTAGAATCAAAGAATAAGCTTAAAAGTAGAATACACACATGCACAGTTTGTTGTACAAGTTTGATTCAAATGTGTGAATGTTGTGGAATGAGTGTGGTTAGAAATGACATTTGGTTTACTTTTATGACAACCCTAACAAATATAATCGTCTCCATATCATTAGAATTTAAAAATATGATTAGAATCAAAGAATAAACTTAAAACTAGAATACAAGCATGCACAGTTTGTTATACAAGTTTGATTCAAATGTGTGAATGTTGTGGAATGAGTGTGGTTAGAAATGACATTTGGTTTACTTTTATGACAACCCTAACACATATAATCGTCTCCATGTCATTAGAATTATAAAATAAGATTAGAATCAAAGAATAAGCTTAAAAGTAGAATACACACATGCACAGTTTGTTGTACAAGATTGATTCAAATGTGTGAATGTTGTGGAATGAGTGTGATTAGAAATGACATTTGGTTTACTTTTATATGACATCCCTATCACATATAATCGTCTCCATGTCAATAGAATTCAAAAATAAGTTTAGAATAAAAAAATAAGCTTAAAAGTAGAATACAAGCATGCACAGTTTGTTTTACAAGTTTGATTCAAATGTGTGAATGATGTGGAATGAGTGTGGTTAAAAATGACATTTAGTTTACTTTTATGACAACCCTAACACATATAATCGTCTCCATGTCATTAGAATTCAAGAATAAGCTTCGATTCAAAAAATAAACTTAAAAGTTGAAAACAAGCCTGCACCGTTTGTTGTACAAGATTGATTCAAATGTGTGAATGTTGTGGAATGAGTGTGATTAGAAATGACATTTGGTTTACTTTTACGACAACCCTAACACATATAATCGTCTCTATGTCATTAAAATTCAAAAATAAGCTTAGAATAAAAAAATAAGCTTAAAGTTGAATACAAGCATGCACAGTTTGTTGTACAAGTTTGATTCAAATGTGTGAATGTTGTGGAATGAGTGTGGTTAGAAATGACATTTGGTTTACTTTTATGAAAACCCTAACAAATATAATCGTCTCCATGTCATTAGAATTTAAAGATAAGATTAGAATCAAAGAATAAGCTTAAAAGTAGAATACAAGCCTGAACAGTTCGTTGTACAAGTTTGATTCAAATGTGTGAATGTTGTGGAATGAGTGTGATTTGAAATGACATTTGGTTTACTTTTATGACAACCCTAACACATATAATCATCTCCATGTCATTAAAATTCAAAAATAAGATTAGAATCAAATAATAAGCTTAAAAGTAGAATGCACGCATGCAAATTTCGTTTTACAAGTTTGATTCAAATGTGTGAATGTTGTGGAATGAGTGTGGTTAGAAGTGACATTTGGTTTACTTTTAGGACATCCCTATCACATATAATCGGCTCCATGTCATTTGAATTCAAAAATAAGCTAAGAATCAAAGAATAAGCTTAAAATTAGAATACAAGCATGCATAGTTCGTTTTATAAGTTTGATTCAAATGTGTGAATGTTGTGGAATGAGTGTGGTTAGAAATGACATTTGGTTTACTTTTATGACAACCCTAACAAATATAATCGTCTCCATGTCATTAAAATTCAAAAATAAGATTAGAATCAAATAATAAGCTTAAAAGTAGAATGCACGCATGCAAATTTCGTTTTACAAGTTTGATTCAAATGTGTGAATGTTGTGGAATGAGTGTGGTTAGAAGTGACATTTGGTTTACTTTTAGGACATCCCTATCACATATAATCGGCTCCATGTCATTTGAATTCAAAAATAAGCTAAGAATCAAAGAATAAGCTTAAAATTAGAATACAAGCATGCAAATTTCGTTTTACAAGTTTGATTCAAATGTGTGAATGTTGTGCAATGAATGTGATTTGAAATGACATTTGGTTTACTTTTATGACATCCCTATAACATATAATCGGCTCCATGTCATTTGAATTCAAAAATAAGCTAAGAATCAAAGAAATCGCTTAAAAGTAGAATACAAGCATGCATAGTTCGTTTTATAAGTTTGATTCAAATGTGTGAATGTTGTGGAATGAGTGTTGTTAGAAATGACATTTGGTTTACTTTTACGACAACCCTAACACATATAATCGTCTCCATGTCATTAGAATTCAAAAATAAGATTAGAATCAAAGAATAAGCTTAAAAGTAGAATACACACATGCACAGTTTGTTGTACAAGTTTGATTCAAATGTGTGAATGTTGTGGAATGAGTGTGGTTAGAAATGACATTTGGTTTACTTTTATATGACATCCCTATCACATATAATCGTCTCCATGTCAATAGAATTCAAAAATAAGTTTAGAATAAAAAAATAAGCTTAAAAGTAGAATACAAGCATGCACAGTTTGTTTTACAAGTTTGATTCAAATGTGTGAATGATGTGGAATGAGTGTGGTTAAAAATGACATTTAGTTTACTTTTATGACAACCCTAACACATATAATCGTCTCCATGTCATTAGAATTCAAGAATAAGCTTCGATTCAAAAAATAAACTTAAAAGTTGAAAACAAGCCTGCACCGTTTGTTGTACAAGATTGATTCAAATGTGTGAATGTTGTGGAATGAGTGTGATTAGAAATGACATTTGGTTTACTTTTACGACAACCCTAACACATATAATCGTCTCTATGTCATTAAAATTCAAAAATAAGCTTAGAATAAAAAAATAAGCTTAAAGTTGAATACAAGCATGCACAGTTTGTTGTACAAGTTTGATTCAAATGTGTGAATGTTGTGGAATGAGTGTGGTTAGAAATGACATTTGGTTTACTTTTATGAAAACCCTAACAAATATAATCGTCTCCATGTCATTAGAATTTAAAGATAAGATTAGAATCAAAGAATAAGCTTAAAAGTAGAATACAAGCCTGAACAGTTCGTTGTACAAGTTTGATTCAAATGTGTGAATGTTGTGGAATGAGTGTGATTTGAAATGACATTTGGTTTACTTTTATGACAACCCTAACACATATAATCATCTCCATGTCATTAAAATTCAAAAATAAGATTAGAATCAAATAATAAGCTTAAAAGTAGAATGCACGCATGCAAATTTCGTTTTACAAGTTTGATTCAAATGTGTGAATGTTGTGGAATGAGTGTGGTTAGAAGTGACATTTGGTTTACTTTTAGGACATCCCTATCACATATAATCGGCTCCATGTCATTTGAATTCAAAAATAAGCTAAGAATCAAAGAATAAGCTTAAAATTAGAATACAAGCATGCATAGTTCGTTTTATAAGTTTGATTCAAATGTGTGAATGTTGTGGAATGAGTGTGGTTAGAAATGACATTTGGTTTACTTTTATGACAACCCTAACAAATATAATCGTCTCCATGTCATTAGAATTTAAAAATATGATTAGAATCAAAGAATAAACTTAAAACTAGAATACAAGCATGCACAGTTTGTTATACAAGTTTGATTCAAATGTGTGAATGTTGTGGAATGAGTGTGGTTAGAAATAACATTTGGTTTACTTTTATGACAACCCTAACACATTTAATCGTCTCCATGTCATTAGAATTATAAAATAAGATTAGAATCAAAGAATAAGCTTAAAAGTAGAATACACACATGCACAGTTTGTTGTACAAGTTTGATTCAAATGTGTGAATGTTGTGGAATGAGTGTGGTTAGAAATGACATTTGGTTTACTTTTATGACATCCCTATCACATATAATCGGCTCCATGTCATTTGAATTCAAAAATAAGCTAAGAATCAAAGAATAAGCTTAAAACTAGAATACAAGCATGCATAGTTCGTTTTATAAGTTTGATTCAAATGTGTGAATGTTGTGGAATGAGTGTGGTTAGAAATGACATTTGGTTTACTTTTATGACAACCCTAACACATATAATCGTCTCCATGTCATTAGAATTCAAGAATAAGCTTCGATTCAAAGAATAAACTTAAAAGTAGAATACAAGGCTGCACCGTTTGTTGTACAAGTTTGATTCAAATCTGTGAATGTTGTGCAATGCGTGTGGTTAGAAATGACATCTAGTTTACTTTTATGACAACCCTAACACATAGAATCGTCTCCATGTCATTAGAATACAAGAATAAGCTTCGATTCAAAGAATAAACTTAAAAGTAGAATACAAGCCTGCACCGTTTGTTGTAAAAGTTTGATTCAAATGTGTGAATGTTGTGCAATGAATGTGATTTGAAATGACATTTGGTTTACTTTTATGACATCCCTATAACATATAATCGGCTCCATGTCATTTGAATTCAAAAATAAGCTAAGAATCAAAGAAATAGCTTAAAAGTAGAATACAAGCATGCATAGTTCGTTTTATAAGTTTGATTCAAATGTGTGAATGTTGTGGAATGAGTGTTGTTAGAAATGACATTTGGTTTACTTTTACGACAACCCTAACACATATAATCGTCTCCATGTCATTAGAATTCAAAAATAAGATTAGAATCAAAGAATAAGCTTAAAAGTAGAATACACACATGCACAGTTTGTTGTACAAGTTTGATTCAAATGTGTGAATGTTGTGGAATGAGTGTGGTTAGAAATGACATTTGGTTTACTTTTATATGACATCCCTATCACATATAATCGTCTCCATGTCAATAGAATTCAAAAATAAGTTTAGAATAAAAAAATAAGCTTAAAAGTAGAATACAAGCATGCACAGTTTGTTTTACAAGTTTGATTCAAATGTGTGAATGATGTGGAATGAGTGTGGTTAAAAATGACATTTAGTTTACTTTTATGACAACCCTAACACATATAATCGTCTCCATGTCATTAGAATTCAAGAATAAGCTTCGGTTCAAAAAATAAACTTAAAAGTTGAAAACAAGCCTGCACCGTTTGTTGTACAAGATTGATTCAAATGTGTGAATGTTGTGGAATGAGTGTGATTAGAAATGACATTTGGTTTACTTTTACGACAACCCTAACACATATAATCGTCTCTATGTCATTAAAATTCAAAAATAAGCTTAGAATAAAAAAATAAGCTTAAAGTTGAATACAAGCATGCACAGTTTGTTGTACAAGTTTGATTCAAATGTGTGAATGTTGTGGAATGAGTGTGGTTAGAAATGACATTTGGTTTACTTTTATGAAAACCCTAACAAATATAATCGTCTCCATGTCGTTAGAATTTAAAGATAAGATTAGAATCAAAGAATAAGCTTAAAAGGAGAATACAAGCCTGAACAGTTCGTTGTACAAGTTTGATTCAAATGTGTGAATGTTGTGGAATGAGTGTGATTTGAAATGACATTTGGTTTACTTTTATGACAACCCTAACACATATAATCATCTCCATGTCATTAAAATTCAAAAATAAGATTAGAATCAAAGAATAAGCTAAAAAGTAGAATGCACGCATGCAAATTTCGTTTTACAAGTTTGATTCAAATGTGTGAATGTTGTGGAATGAGTGTGGTTAGAAGTGACATTTGGTTTACTTTTAGGACATCCCTATCACATATAATCGGCTCCATGTCATTTGAATTCAAAAATAAGCTAAGAATCAAAGAATAAGCTTAAAATTAGAATACAAGCATGCATAGTTCGTTTTATAAGTTTGATTCAAATGTGTGAATGTTGTGGAATGAGTGTGGTTAGAAATGACATTTGGTTTACTTTTATGACAACCCTAACAAATATAATCGTCTCCATGTCATTAGAATTTAAAAATATGATTAGAATCAAAGAATAAACTTAAAACTAGAATACAAGCATGCACAGTTTGTTATACAAACTTGATTCAAATGTGTGAATGTTGTGGAATGAGTGTGGTTAGAAATAACATTTGGTTTACTTTTATGACAACCCTAACACATTTAATCGTCTCCATGTCATTAGAATTATAAAATAAGATTAGAATCAAAGAATAAGCTTAAAAGTAGAATACACACATGCACAGTTTGTTGTACAAGTTTGATTCAAATGTGTGAATGTTGTGGAATGAGTGTGGTTAGAAATGACATTTGGTTTACTTTTATGACAACCCTAACAAATATAATCGTCTCCATATCATTAGAATTTAAAAATATGATTAGAATCAAAGAATAAACTTAAAACTAGAATACAAGCATGCACAGTTTGTTATACAAGTTTGATTCAAATGTGTGAATGTTGTGGAATGAGTGTGGTTAGAAATGACATTTGGTTTACTTTTATGACAACCCTAACACATATAATCGTCTCCATGTCATTAGAATTATAAAATAAGATTAGAATCAAAGAATAAGCTTAAAAGTAGAATACACACATGCACAGTTTGTTGTACAAGATTGATTCAAATGTGTGAATGTTGTGGAATGAGTGTGATTAGAAATGACATTTGGTTTACTTTTATATGACATCCCTATCACATATAATCGTCTCCATGTCAATAGAATTCAAAAATAAGTTTAGAATAAAAAAATAAGCTTAAAAGTAGAATACAAGCATGCACAGTTTGTTTTACAAGTTTGATTCAAATGTGTGAATGATGTGGAATGAGTGTGGTTAAAAATGACATTTAGTTTACTTTTATGACAACCCTAACACATATAATCGTCTCCATGTCATTAGAATTCAAGAATAAGCTTCGATTCAAAAAATAAACTTAAAAGTTGAAAACAAGCCTGCACCGTTTGTTGTACAAGATTGATTCAAATGTGTGAATGTTGTGGAATGAGTGTGATTAGAAATGACATTTGGTTTACTTTTACGACAACCCTAACACATATAATCGTCTCTATGTCATTAAAATTCAAAAATAAGCTTAGAATAAAAAAATAAGCTTAAAGTTGAATACAAGCATGCACAGTTTGTTGTACAAGTTTGATTCAAATGTGTGAATGTTGTGGAATGAGTGTGGTTAGAAATGACATTTGGTTTACTTTTATGAAAACCCTAACAAATATAATCGTCTCCATGTCATTAGAATTTAAAGATAAGATTAGAATCAAAGAATAAGCTTAAAAGTAGAATACAAGCCTGAACAGTTCGTTGTACAAGTTTGATTCAAATGTGTGAATGTTGTGGAATGAGTGTGATTTGAAATGACATTTGGTTTACTTTTATGACAACCCTAACACATATAATCATCTCCATGTCATTAAAATTCAAAAATAAGATTAGAATCAAATAATAAGCTTAAAAGTAGAATGCACGCATGCAAATTTCGTTTTACAAGTTTGATTCAAATGTGTGAATGTTGTGGAATGAGTGTGGTTAGAAGTGACATTTGGTTTACTTTTAGGACATCCCTATCACATATAATCGGCTCCATGTCATTTGAATTCAAAAATAAGCTAAGAATCAAAGAATAAGCTTAAAATTAGAATACAAGCATGCATAGTTCGTTTTATAAGTTTGATTCAAATGTGTGAATGTTGTGGAATGAGTGTGGTTAGAAATGACATTTGGTTTACTTTTATGACAACCCTAACAAATATAATCGTCTCCATGTCATTAAAATTCAAAAATAAGATTAGAATCAAATAATAAGCTTAAAAGTAGAATGCACGCATGCAAATTTCGTTTTACAAGTTTGATTCAAATGTGTGAATGTTGTGGAATGAGTGTGGTTAGAAGTGACATTTGGTTTACTTTTAGGACATCCCTATCACATATAATCGGCTCCATGTCATTTGAATTCAAAAATAAGCTAAGAATCAAAGAATAAGCTTAAAATTAGAATACAAGCATGCAAATTTCGTTTTACAAGTTTGATTCAAATGTGTGAATGTTGTGCAATGAATGTGATTTGAAATGACATTTGGTTTACTTTTATGACATCCCTATAACATATAATCGGCTCCATGTCATTTGAATTCAAAAATAAGCTAAGAATCAAAGAAATCGCTTAAAAGTAGAATACAAGCATGCATAGTTCGTTTTATAAGTTTGATTCAAATGTGTGAATGTTGTGGAATGAGTGTTGTTAGAAATGACATTTGGTTTACTTTTACGACAACCCTAACACATATAATCGTCTCCATGTCATTAGAATTCAAAAATAAGATTAGAATCAAAGAATAAGCTTAAAAGTAGAATACACACATGCACAGTTTGTTGTACAAGTTTGATTCAAATGTGTGAATGTTGTGGAATGAGTGTGGTTAGAAATGACATTTGGTTTACTTTTATATGACATCCCTATCACATATAATCGTCTCCATGTCAATAGAATTCAAAAATAAGTTTAGAATAAAAAAATAAGCTTAAAAGTAGAATACAAGCATGCACAGTTTGTTTTACAAGTTTGATTCAAATGTGTGAATGATGTGGAATGAGTGTGGTTAAAAATGACATTTAGTTTACTTTTATGACAACCCTAACACATATAATCGTCTCCATGTCATTAGAATTCAAGAATAAGCTTCGATTCAAAAAATAAACTTAAAAGTTGAAAACAAGCCTGCACCGTTTGTTGTACAAGATTGATTCAAATGTGTGAATGTTGTGGAATGAGTGTGATTAGAAATGACATTTGGTTTACTTTTACGACAACCCTAACACATATAATCGTCTCTATGTCATTAAAATTCAAAAATAAGCTTAGAATAAAAAAATAAGCTTAAAGTTGAATACAAGCATGCACAGTTTGTTGTACAAGTTTGATTCAAATGTGTGAATGTTGTGGAATGAGTGTGGTTAGAAATGACATTTGGTTTACTTTTATGAAAACCCTAACAAATATAATCGTCTCCATGTCATTAGAATTTAAAGATAAGATTAGAATCAAAGAATAAGCTTAAAAGTAGAATACAAGCCTGAACAGTTCGTTGTACAAGTTTGATTCAAATGTGTGAATGTTGTGGAATGAGTGTGATTTGAAATGACATTTGGTTTACTTTTATGACAACCCTAACACATATAATCGTCTCCATGTCATTAGAATTCAAAAATAAGCTTCGATTCAAAGAATAAACTTAAAAGTAGAATACAAGCCTGCACCGTTTGTTGTACAAGTTTGATTCAAATGTGTGAATGTTGTGCAATGAGTGTGATTTGAAATGACATTTGGTTTACTTTTATGACATCCCTATAACATATAATCGGCTCCATGTCATTTGAATTCAAAAATAAGCTAAGACACAAAGAAATAGCTTAAAAGTAGAATACAAGCATGCATAGTTCGTTTTATAAGTTTGATTCAAATGTGTGAATGTTGTGGAATGAGTGTTGTTAGAAATGACATTTGGTTTACTTTTACGACAACCCTAACACATATAATCGTCTCCATGTCATTAGAATTGAAAAATAAGCTTAGAATCAAAGAATAAACTTAAAAGTAGAATACAAGCCTGCACAGTTTGTTATACAAGTTTGATTCAAATGTGTAAATGTTGTGGAATGAGTGTGGTTAGAAATGACATTTGGTTTACTTTTATGACATCCCTATAACATATAATCGGCTCCATGTCATTTGAATTCAAAAATAAGCTAAGAATCAAAGAAATAGCTTAAAAGTAGAATACAAGCATGCATAGTTCGTTTTATAAGTTTGATTCAAATGTGTGAATGTTGTGGAATGAGTGTGGTTAGAAATGACATTTGGTTTACTTTTATGACAACCCTTACACATATAATCGTCTCCATGTCATTAGAATTCAAGAATAAGTTTCGATTCAAAGAATAAACTTAAAAGTAGAATACACACATGCACAGCTCGTTGTACAAGTGTGATTTAAATGTGTGAATGTTGTGGAATGAGTGTTGTTAGAAATCACATTTCGTTTACTTTAATGACAACCTTATCACATATAATCGTCTCCATGTCATTTGAATTCAAAAATTAGATTAGAATCAAAGAATAAGTTTAAAAGTAGAATACAACCGTAAACAGTTCGTTGTACAAGTTTGATTCAAATGTGTGAATGTTGTGAAATGAGTGTGATTTGAAATGACATTCGGTTTACTTTTATGACAACCCTAACACATATAATCGTCTCTCTGTTATTATAATTCAGAAATAAGCTTAGAATCAAAGAATAAGCTTAAAAGTAGAATACACGCATGCAAAGTTCGTTTTATAAGTTTGATTCAAATGTGTGAATGTTGTGGAATGAGTGTGGTTAGAAATGACATTTGGTTTACTTTTATGACAACCCTAACACATATAATAGTCTCCATGTCATTAGAATTCAAGAATAAGCTTCGATTCAAAGAATAAACTTAAAAGTAGAATACAAGCCTGCACCGTTTGTTGTACAAGTTTGATTCAAATGTGTGAATGTTGTGCAATGAGTGTGATTTGAAATGACATTTGGTTTACTTTTATGACATCCCTATAACATATAATCGGCTCCATGTCATTTGAATTCAAAAATAAGCTAAGAATCAAAGAAATAGCTTAAAAGTAGAATACAAGCATGCATAGTTCGTTTTATAAGTTTGATTCAAATGTGTGAATGTTGTGGAATGAGTGTGGTTAGAAATGACATTTGGTTTACTTTTATGACATCCCTATCACATATAATCGGCTCCATGTCATTTGAATTCAAAAATAAGCTAAGAATCAAAGAATAAGCTTAAAAGTAGAATACAAGCATGCATAGTTCGTTTTATAAGTTTGATTCAAATGTGTGAATGTTGTGGAATGAGTGTGGTTAGAAATGACATTTGGTTTACTTTTATGACAACCCTAACACATATAATCGTCTCTATGTCATTAAAATTCAAGAATAAGCTTCGATTCAAAGAATAAACTTAAAAGTAGAATACAAGCCTGCACCGTTTGTTGTACAAGTTTGATTCAAATCTGTGAATGTTGGGCAATGAGTGTGGTTAGAAATGACATTTGGTTTACTTTTATGACAACCCTAACACATATAATCGTCTCCATGTCATTAGAATTCAAGAATAAGCTTCGATTCAAAGAATAAACTTAAAAGTAGAATACAAGCCTGCACCGTTTGTTGTACAAGTTTGATTCAAATGTGTGAATGTGGTGCAATGAGTGTGATTTGAAATGACATTTGGTTTACTTTTATAACATCCCTATAACATATAATTGGCTCCATGTCATTTGAATTCAAATATAAGCTAAGAATCAAAGAAATAGCTTAAAAGTAGAATACAAGCATGCATAGTTCGTTTTATAAGTTTGATTCAAATGTGTGAATGTTGTGGAATGAGTGTGGTTAGAAATGACATTTGGTTTACTTTTATGACAACCCTAACACATATAATCGTCTCCATATCATTAGAATTATAAAATAAGATTAGAATCAAAGAATAAACTTAAAAGTAGAATACACATATGCACAGCTCGTTGTACAAGTGTGATTCAAATGTGTGAATGTTGTGGAATGAGTGTTGTTAGAAATCACATTTCGTTTACTTTAATGACAACCTTATCACATATAATCGTCTCCATGTCATTTGAATTCAAAAATAAGATTAGAATCAAAGAATAAGCTTAAAAGTAGAATACAACCGTAAATAGTTCGTTGTACAAGTTTGATTCAAATGTGTGAATGTTGTGAGATGAGTGTGATTTGAAATGACATTCGGTTTACTTTTATGACAACCCTAACACATATAATCGTCTCCATGTCATTAGAATTCAAGAATAAGCTTCGATTCAAAGAATAAACTTAAAAGTAGAATACAAGCCTGCACCGTTTGTTGTACAAGTTTGATTCAAATCTGTGAATGTTGTGCAATGAGTGTGGTTAGAAATGACATTTGGTTTACTTTTATGACAACCCTAACACATATAATCGTCTCCATGTCATTAGAATTCAAGAATAAGCTTCGATTCAAAGAATAAACTTAAAAGTAGAATACAAGCCTACACCGTTTGGTGTACAAGTTTGATTCAAATGTGTGAATGTTGTGGAATGAGTGTGGTTAGAAATGACATTTGGTTTACTTTTATGACAACCCTAACACATATAATCGTCTCCATATCATTAGAATTATAAAATAAGATTAGAATCAAAGAATAAACTTAAAAGTAGAATACACACATGCACAGCTCGTTGTACAAGTGTGATTCAAATGTGTGAATGTTGTGGAATGAGTGTTGTTAGAAATGACATTTCGTTTACTTTAATGACAACCCTAACACATATAATCGTCTCCATGTCATTAGAATTCAAGAATAAGCTTCGATTCAAAGAATAAACTTAAAAGTAGAATACAAGCCTGCACCGTTTGTTGTACAAGTTTGATTCAAATGTGTGAATGTTGTGGAATGAGTGTGGTTAGAAATGACATTTGGTTTACTTTTATGACAACCCTAACACATATAATCGTCTCCATATCATTAGAATTATAAAATAAGATTAGAATCAAAGAATAAACTTAAAAGTGGAATACACACATGCACAGCTCGTTGTACAAGTGTGATTCAAATGTGTGAATGTTGTGGAATGAGTGTTGTTAGAAATGACATTTCGTTTACTTTAATGACAACCTTATCACATATAATCGTCTCCATGTCATTTGAATTCAAAAATAAGATTAGAATCAAAGAATAAGCTTAAAAGTAGAATACAAGCCTGAACAGTTCGTTGTACAAGTTTGATTCAAATGTGTGAATGTTGTGGAATGAGTGTGATTTGACATGACATTTGGTTTACTTTTATGACAACCCTAACAGATATAATCGTCTCCATGTCATTAGAATTCAAAAATAAGATTAGAATCAAAGAATAAGCTTAAAAGTAGAATACAAGCCTGCACCGTTTGTTGTACAAGTTTGATTCAAATGTGTCAATGTTGTGCAATGAGTGTGGTTAGAAATGAGATTTGGTTTACTTTTATGACAACCTTAACACATATAATCGTCTCCATGTCATTTGAATTCAAGAATAAGCTTCGATTCAAAGAATAAACTTAAAAGTAGAATACAAGCCTGCACCGTTTGTTGTACAAGTTTGATTCAAATCTGTGAATGTTGTGCAATGAGTGTGGTTAGAAATTTCATTTAGTTTACTTTTATGACAAACCTAACACATATAATCGTCTCCATGTCATTAGAATTCAAGAATAAGCTTCGATTCAAAGAATAAACTTAAAAGTAGAATACAAGCCTGCACCGTTTGTTGTACAAGTTTGATTCAAATGTGTGAATGTTGTGCAATGAGTGTGGTTAGAAATGAGATTTGGTTTACTTTTATGACAACCTTAACACATATAATCGTCTCCATGTCATTAGAATTCAAAAATAAGCTTTGAATTAAAGAATAAGCTTAAAAGTAATATAAAAGCCTGAACAGTTCGTTGTACAAGTTTGATTCAAATGTGTGAATGTTGTGGAATGACTGTGGTTAGAAATGACATTTGGTTTACTTTTATGACAACCCTAACACATATAATCGTCTCCATATCATTAGAATTATAAAATAAGATTAGAATCAAAGAATAAACTTAAAAGTAGAATACACATATGCACAGTTCGTTGTACAAGTGTGATTCAAATGTGTGAATGTTGTGGAATGAGTGTTGTTAGAAATGACATTTCCTTTACTTTAATGACAACCCTATCACATATAATCGTCTCCATGTCATTTGAATTCAAAAATAAGATTAGAATCAAAGAATAAGCTTAAAAGTAGAATACAAGCCTGAACAGTTCGTTGTACAAGTTTGATTCAAATGTGTGAATGTTGTGGAATGAGTGTGATTTGACATGACATTTGGTTTACTTTTATGACAACCCTAACACATATAATCGTCTCCATGTCATTAGAATTCAAAAATAAGATTAGAATCAAAGAATAAGCTTAAAAGTAGAATACAAGCCTGCACCGTTTGTTGTACAAGTTTGATTCAAATGTGTCAATGTTGTGCAATGAGTGTGGTTAGAAATGAGATTTGGTTTACTTTTATGACAACCTTAACACATATAATCGTCTCCATGTCATTAGAATTCAAAAAGAAGCTTTGAATTAAAGAATAAGCTTAAAAGTAATATAAAAGCCTGAACAGTTCGTTGTACAAGTTTGATTCAAATGTGTGAAAGTTGTGGAATGAGTGTGGTTAGAAATGACATTTGGTTTACTTTTATGACAACCCTAACACATATAATCGTCTCCATATCATTAGAATTATAAAATAAGATTAGAATCAAAGAATAAACTTAAAAGTAGAATACACATATGCACAGTTCGTTGTACAAGTGTGATTCAAATGTGTGAATGTTGTGCAATGAGTGTGGTTAGAAATGACATTTAGTTTACTTTTATGACAACCCTAACACATATAATCGTCTCCATGTCATTAGAATTCAAGAATAAGCTTCGATTCAAAGAATAAACTTAAAAGTAGAATACAAGGGTGCACCGTTTGTTGTACAAGTTTGATTCAAATGTGTGAATGTTGTGCAATGAGTGTGGTTAGAAATGAGATTTGGTTTACTTTTATGACAACCTTAACACATATAATCGTCTCCATGTCATTAGAATTCAAAAATAAGCTTAGAATCAAAGAATAAACTTAAAAGTAGAATACAAGCCTGCACAGTTTGTTATACAAGTTTGATTCAAATGTGTGAATGTTGTGGAATGAGTGTGGTTAGAAATGACATTTGATTTACTTTTATGACACCCCTAACACATATAATCGTCTCCATGTCATTAGAATTATAAAATAAGATTAGAATCAAAGAATAAGCTTAAAAGTAGAATACACACATGCACAGTTTGTTGTACAAGTTTGATTCAAATGTGTGAATGTTGTGGAATGAGTGTGGTTAGAAATGACATTTGGTTTACTTTTATGCCATCCCTATCACATATAATCGGCTCCATGTCATTTGAATTCAAGAATAAGCTTCGATTCAAAGAATAAACTTAAAAGTAGAATACAAGCCTGCACCATTTGTTGTACAAGTTTGATTCAAATCTGTGAATGTTGTGCAATGAGTGTGGTTAGAAATTTCATTTAGTTTACTTTTATGACAAACCTAACACATATAATCGTCTCCATGTCATTAGAATTCAAGAATAAGCTTCGATTCAAAGAATAAACTTAAAAGTAGAATACAAGCCTGCACCGTTTGTTGTACAAGTTTGATTCAAATGTGTGAATGTTGTGCAATGAGTGTGGTTAGAAATGAGATTTGGTTTACTTTTATGACAACCTTAACACATATAATCGTCTCCATGTCATTAGAATTCAAAAATAAGCTTTGAATTAAAGAATAAGCTTAAAAGTAATATAAAAGCCTGAACAGTTCGTTGTACAAGTTTGATTCAAATGTGTGAATGTTGTGGAATGACTGTGGTTAGAAATGACATTTGGTTTACTTTTATGACAACCCTAACACATATAATCGTCTCCATATCATTAGAATTATAAAATAAGATTAGAATCAAAGAATAAACTTAAAAGTAGAATACACATATGCACAGTTCGTTGTACAAGTGTGATTCAAATGTGTGAATGTTGTGGAATGAGTGTTGTTAGAAATGACATTTCCTTTACTTTAATGACAAACCTAACACATATAATCGTCTCCATGTCATTAGAATTCAAGAATAAGCTTCGATTCAAAGAATAAACTTAAAAGTAGAATACAAGCCTGCACCGTTTGTTGTACAAGTTTGATTCAAATCTGTGAATGTTGTGCAATGAGTGTGGTTAGAAATGACATTTAGTTTACTTTTATGACAAACCTAACACATATAATCGTCTCCATGTCATTAGAATTCAAGAATAAGCTTCGATTCAAAGAATAAACTTAAAAGTAGAATACAAGCCTGCACCGTTTGTTGTACAAGTTTGATTCAAATGTGTGAATGTTGTGCAATGAGTGTGGTTAGAAATGAGATTTGGTTTACTTTTATGACAACCTTAACACATATAATCGTCTCCATGTCATTAGAATTCAAAAATAAGCTTTGAATTAAAGAATAAGCTTAAAAGTAATATAAAAGCCTGAACAGTTCGTTGTACAAGTTTGATTCAAATGTGTGAATGTTGTGGAATGAGTGTGGTTAGAAATGACATTTGGTTTACTTTTATGACAACCCTAACACATATAATCGTCTCCATATCATTAGAATTATAAAATAAGATTAGAATCCAAGAATAAACTTAAAAGTAGAATACACATATGCACAGTTCGTTGTACAAGTGTGATTCAAATGTGTGAATGTTGTGGAATGAGTGTTGTTAGAAATGACATTTCGTTTACTTTAACGACAACCCTATCACATATAATCGTCTCCATGTCATTTGAATTCAAAAATAAGATTAGAATCAAAGAATAAGCTTAAAAGTAGAATACAAGCCTGAACAGTTCGTTGTACAAGTTTGATTCAAATGTGTGAATGTTGTGGAATGAGTGTGATTTGAAATGACATTTGGTTTACTTTTATGACAACCCTAACACATATAATCGTCTCCATGTCATTAGAATTCAAAAATAAGATTAGAATCAAAGAATAAGCTTAAAAGTAGAATACAAGCCTGCACCGTTTGTTGTACAAGTTTGATTCAAATGTGTGAATGTTGTGCAATGAGTGTGGTTAGAAATGACATTTAGTTTACTTTTATGACAACCCTAACACATATAATCGTCTCCATGTCATTAGAATTCAAGAATAAGCTTCGATTCAAAGAATAAACTTAAAAGTAGAATACAAGCCTGCACCGTTTGTTGTACAAGTTTGATTCAAATCTGTGAATGTTGTGCAATGAGTGTGGTTAGAAATGACATTTAGTTTAATTTTATGACAAACCTAACACATATAATCGTCTCCATGTCATTAGAATTCAAGAATAAGCTTCGATTCAAAGAATAAACTTAAAAGTAGAATACAAGCCTGCACCGTTTGTTGTACAAGTTTGATTCAAATGTGTGAATGTTGTGCAATGAGTGTGGTTAGAAATGAGATTTGGTTTACTTTTATGACAACCCTAACACATATAATCGTCTCCATGTCATTAGAATTCAAAAATAAGCTTTGAATTAAAGAATAAGCTTAAAAGAAATATAAAAGCCTGAACAGTTCGTTGTACAAGTTTGATTCAAATGTGTGAATGTTGTGGAATGACTGTGGTTAGAAATGATATTTGGTTTACTTTTATGACAACCCTAACACATATAATCGTCTCCATATCATTAGAATTATAAAATAAGATTAGAATCAAAGAATAAACTTAAAAGTAGAATACACATATGCACAGTTCGTTGTACAAGTGTGATTCAAATGTGTGAATGTTGTGGAATGAGTGTTGTTAGAAATGACATTTCGTTTACTTTAATGACAACCCTATCACATATAATCGTCTCCATGTCATTTGAATTCAAAAATAAGATTAGAATCAAAGAATAAGCTTAAAAGTAGAATACAAGCCTGAACAGTTCGTTGTACAAGTTTGATTCAAATGTGTGAATGTTGTGGAATGAGTGTGATTTGACATGACATTTGGTTTACTTTTATGACAACCCTAACACATATAATCGTCTCCATGTCATTAGAATTCAAGAATAAGCTTCGATTCAAAGAATAAGCTTAAAAGTAGAATACAAGCCTGCACCGTTTGTTGTACAAGTTTGATTCAAATCTGTGAATGTTGTGCAATGAGTGTGGTTAGAAATGACATTTAGTTTACTTTTATGACAAACCTAACACATATAATCGTCTCCATGTCATTAGAATTCAAGAATAAGCTCCGATTCAAAGAATAAACTTAAAAGTAGAATACAAGCCTGCACCGTTTGTTGTACAAGTTTGATTCAAATGTGTGAATGTTGTGCAATGAGTGTGGTTAGAAATGAGATTTGGTTTACTTTTATGACAACCTTAACACATATAATCGTCTCCATGTCATTAGAATTCAAAAATAAGCTTTGAATTAAAGAATAAGGTTAAAAGTAATATAAAAGCCTGAACAGTTCGTTGTACAAGTTTGATTCAAATGTGTGAATGTTGTGGAATGAGTGTGGTTAGAAATGACAATTGGTTTACTTTTATGACAACCCTAACACATTTTATCGTCTCCATATCATTAGAATTATAAAATAAGATTAGAATCAAAGAATAAACTTAAAAGTAGAATATACATATGCACAGTTCGTTGTACAAGTGTGATTCAAATGTGTGAATGTTGTGGAATGAGTGTTGTTAGAAATGACATTTCGTTTACTTTAATGACAACCCTATCACATATAATCGTCTCCATGTCATTTGAATTCAAAAATAAGATTAGAATCAAAGAATAAGCTTAAAAGTAGAATACAAGCCTGAACAGTTCGTTGTACAAGTTTGATTCAAATGTGTGAATGTTGTGGAATGAGTGTGATTTGAAATGACATTTGGTTTACTTTTATGACAACCCTAACACATATAATCGTCTCCATGTCATTAGAATTCAAAAATAAGATTAGAATAAAAGAATAAGCTTAAAAGTAGAATACAAGCCTGCACCATTTGTTGTACAAGTTTGATTCAAATGTGTGAATGTTGTGCAATGAGTGTGGTTAGAAATGATATTTGGTTTACTTTTATGACAACCTTAACACATATAATCGTCTCCATGTCATTAGAATTCAAAAATAAGCTTTGAATTAAAGAATAAGCTTAAAAGTAATATAAAAGCCTGAACAGTTCGTTGTACAAGTTTGATTCAAATGTGTGAATGTTGTGGAATGAGTGTGGTTAGAAATGACATTTGGTTTACTTTTATGACAACCCTAACACATATAATCGTCTCCATATCATTAGAATTATAAAATAAGATTAGAATCAAAGAATAAACTTAAAAGTAGAATACACATATGCACAGTTCGTTGTACAAGTGTGATTCAAATGTGTGAATGTTGTGCAATGAGTGTGGTTAGAAATGACATTTAGTTTACTTGTATGACAACCCTAACACATATAATCGTCTCCATGTCATTAGAATTCAAGAATAAGCTTCGATTCAAAGAATAAACTTAAAAGTAGAATACAAGGGTGCACCGTTTGTTGTACAAGTTTGATTCAAATGTGTGAATGTTGTGCAATGAGTGTGGTTAGAAATGAGATTTGGTTTAGTTTTATGACAACCTTAACACATATAATCGTCTCCATGTCATTAGAATTCAAAAATAAGCTTAGAATCAAAGAATAAACTTAAAAGTAGAATACAAGCCTGCACAGTTTGTTATACAAGTTTGATTCAAATGTGTGAATGTTGTGGAATGAGTGTGGTTAGAAATGACATTTGATTTACTTTTATGACAACCCTAACACATATAATCGTCTCCATGTCATTAGAATTATAAAATAAGATTAGAATCAAAGAATAAGCTTAAAAGTAGAATACACACATGCACAGTTTGTTGTACAAGTTTGATTCAAATGTGTGAATGTTGTGGAATGAGTGTGGTTAGAAATGACATTTGGTTTACTTTTATGACATCCCTATCACATATAATCGGCTCCATGTCATTTGAATTCAAAAATAAGCTAAGAATCAAAGAATAAGCTTAAAAGTAGAATATAAGCATGCATAGTTCGTTTTATAAGTTTGATTCAAATGTGTGAATGTTGTGGAATGAGTGTGGTTAGAAATGACATTTGGTTTACTTTTATGACAACCCTAACACATATAATCGTTTCCATGTCATTAGAATTCAAGAATAAGCTTCGATTCAAAGAATAAACTTAAAAGTAGAATACAAGCCTGCACCGTTTGTTGTACAAGTTTGATTCAAATCTGTGAATGTTGTGCAATGAGTGTGGTTAGAAATGACATTTAGTTTACTTTTATGACAAACCTAACACATATAATCGTGTCCATGTCATTACAATTCAAGAATAAGCTTCGATTCAAAGAATAAACTTAAAAGTAGAATACAAGCCTGCACCGTTTGTTGTACAAGTTTGATTCAAATGTGTGAATGTTGTGCACTGAGTGTGGTTAGAAATGAGATTTGGTTTACTATTATGACAACCTTAACACATATAATCGTCTCCATGTCATTAGAATTCAAAAATAAGCTTTGAATTAAAGAATAAGCTTAAAAGTAATATAAAAGCCTGAACAGTTCGTTGTACAAGTTTGATTCAAATGTGTGAATGTTGTGGAATGAGTGTGGTTAGAAATGACATTTGGTTTACTTTTATGACAACCCTAACACATATAATCGTCTCCATATAATTAGAATTATAAAATAAGAGTAGAATCAAAGAATAAACTTAATAGTAGAATACACATATGCACAGTTCGTTGTACAAGTGTGATTCAAATGTGTGAATGTTGTGGAATGAGTGTTGTTAGAAATGACATTTCGTTTACTTTAATGACAACCCTATCACATATAATCGTCTCCATGTCATTTGAATTCAAAAATAAGATTAGAATCAAAGAATTAGCTTAAAAGTAGAATACAAGCCTGAACAGTTCGTTGTACAAGTTTGATTCAAATGTGTGAATGTTGTGGAATGAGTGTGATTTGAAATGACATTCGGTTTACTTTTATGACAACCCTAACACATATAATCGTCTCTCTGTCATTATAATTCAAAAATAAGCTTAGAAAATCAAAGAATAAGCTTAAAAGTAGAATACACGCATGCAAAGTTCGTTTTACAAGTTTGATTCAAATGTATGAATGTTGTGGAATGAGTGTGGTTAGAAGTGACATTTGGTTTACTTTTAGGACATCCCTATCACATATAATCGGCTCCATGTCATTTGAATTCAAAAAGAAGCTAAGAATCAAAGAATATGCGTAAAAGTAGAATACAAGCATGCACAGTTCGTTTTATAAGTTTGATTCAAATGTGTGAATGTTGTGGAATGAGTGTGGTTAGTAATGACATTTGGTTTACTTTTACGACAACCCTAACAAATATAATCGTCTCGATGTCATTAGAATTTAAAAATTAGATTAGAATCAAAGAATAAGTTTAAAAGTAGAATACAAGCATGCACAGGTCGTTTTACAAGTTTGATTCAAATGTGTGAATGTTGTGGAATGAGTGTAGTTAGAAATGACATTTGGTTTACTTTTATGACAACCCTAACACATATAATTGTCTCCATGTCCTTATAATTCAAGAATAAGCTTCGATTCAAAGAATAAGCTTAAAAGAAGAATACAGGCCTGAACAGTTCGTTGTACAAGTTTGATTCAAATGTGTGAATGTTGTGGAATGAGTGTGGTTAGAAATGAGATTTGGTTTACTATTATGACAACCTTAACACATATAATCGTCTCCATGTCCTTATAATTCAAGAATAAGCTTCGATTCAAAGAATAAGCTTAAAAGAAGAATAAAAGCCTTAACAGTTCGTTGTACAAGTTTGATTCAAATGTGTAAATGTTGTGGAATGAGTGTGGTTAGAAATGAGATTTGGTTTACTATTATGACAACCTTAACACATATAATCGTCTCCATGTCATTAGAATTCAAGAATAAGCTTCGATACAAAAAATAAACTTAAAAGTTGAAAACAAGCCTGCACCGTTTGTTGTACAACATAGATTCAAATGTGTGAATGTTGTTGAATGAATGTGGTTAGAAATGAGATTTGGTTTACTTTTATGAAATCCCTATCACATATAATCGTCTCCATGTCATTTGAATTCAAAAATAAGACTAGAATCAAAGAATAAGCTTAAAAGTAGAAGACAAGCATGCACAGTTTGTCGTACAAGTTTGATTCAAATGTGTAAATGTTGTGGAATGAGTGTGGTTAGAAATGACATTTGGTTTACTTTTATGACATCCCTATAACATATAATCGGCTCCATGTCATTTGAATTCAAAAATAAGCTAAGAATCAAAGAAATAGCTTAAAAGTAGAATACAAGCATGCATAGTTCGTTTTATAAGTTTGATTCAAATGTGTGAATGTTGTGGAATGAGTGTGGTTAGAAATGACATTTGGTTTACTTTTATGACAACCCTAACACATATAATCGTCTCCATGTCATTAGAGGTCAAAAATAAGTTTCGATTCAAAGAATAAACTTAAAAGTAGAATACAAGCCTGCACCGTTTGTTGTACAAGTTTGATTCAAATGTGTGAATGTTGTGCAATGAGTGTGGTTAGAAATGACATTTAGTTTACTTTTATGACAACCCTAACACATATAATCGTCTCCATGTCATTAGAATTCAAGAATAAGCTTCGATTCAAAGAATAAACTTAAAAGTAGAACACAAGCCTGCACCGTTTGTTGTACAAGTTTGATTCAAATGTATTAATGTTGTGCAATGAGTGTGGTTAGGAATGAGATTTGGTTTATTTTTATGACAACCTTAACAAATATAATCGTCTCCATGTCATTAGAATTCAAAAATAAGCTTAGAATCAAAGAATAAACTTAAAAGTAGAATACAAGCCTGCACAGTTTGTTATACAAGTTTGATTCAAATGTGTGAATGTTGTGGAATGAGTGTGGTTAGAAATAACATTTGGTTTACTTTTATGACAACCCTAACACATTTAATCGTCTCCATGTCATTAGAATTATAAAATAAGATTAGAATCAAAGAATAAGCTTAAAAGTAGAATACACACATGCACAGTTTGTTCTACAAGTTTGATTCAAATGTGTGAATGTTGTGGAATGAGTGTGGTTAGAAATGACATTTGGTTTACTTTTATGACATCCCTATCACATATAATCGGCTCCATGTCATTTGAATTCAAAAATAAGCTAAGAATCAAAGAATAAGCTTAAAAGTAGAA
This sequence comes from Spergularia marina, assembly GCA_963680865.1. NCBI lineage: Eukaryota > Viridiplantae > Streptophyta > Magnoliopsida > Caryophyllales > Caryophyllaceae > Spergularia > Spergularia marina. The sequence goes on along the minus strand of OY804557.1, from coordinate 11,673,388 downwards.
TACAAGCATGCATAGTTCGTTTTATAAGTTTGATTCAAATGTGTGAATGTTGTGGAATGAGTGTGGTTAGAAATGACATTTGGTTTACTTTTATGACAACCCTAACACATATAATCGTCCCCATGTCATTAGAATTCAAGAATAAGCTTCGATTCAAAGAATAAACTTAAAAGTAGAATACAAGCCTGCACCGTTTGTTGTACAAGTTTGATTCAAATCTGTGAATGTTGTGCAATGAGTGTGGTTAGAAATGACACTTAGTTTACTTTTATGACAAACCTAACACATATAATCGTCTCCATGTCATTAGAATTCAAGAATAAGCTTCGATTCAAAGAATAAACTTAAAAGTAGAATACAAGCCTACACCGTTTGTTGTACAAGTTTGATTCAGATGTGTGAATGTTGTGCAATGAGTGTGGTTAGAAATGACATTTAGTTTATTTTTATCACATCCCTATAACATATAATCGGCTCCATGTCATTTGAATTCAAAAATAAGATTAGAATCAAAGAATAAGCTTAAAAGTAGAATACAAGCCTGAACAGTTCGTTGTACAAGTTTGATTCAAATGTGTGAATGTTGTGGAATGAGTGTGATTTGAAATGACATTCGGTTTACTTTTATGACAACCCTAACACATATAATCGTCTCTCTGTCATTATAATTCAAAAATAAGCTTAGAAAATCAAAGAATAACCTTAAAAGTAGAATACACGCATGCAAAGTTCGTTTTACAAGTTTGATTCAAATGTGTGAATGTTGTGGAATGAGTGTGGTTAGAAGTGACATTTGGTTTACTTTTAGGACATCCCTATCACATATAATCGGCTCCATGTCATTTGAATTCAAAAATAAGCTAAGAATCAAAGAATATGCTTAAAAGTAGAATACAAGCATGCACAGTTCGTTTTATAAGTTTGATTCAAATGTGTGAATGTTGTGGAATGAGTGTGGTTAGAAATGACATTTGGTTTACTTTTATGACAACCCTAACACATATAATCGTCTCCATATCATTAGAATTATAAAATAAGATTAGAATCAAAGAATAAACTTAAAAGTAGAATACACACATGCATAGTCCGTTGTACTAGTGTGATTCAAATGTGTGAATGTTGTGGAATGAGTGTTGTTAGAAATGTCATTTGGTTTACTTTAATGACAACCCTATCACATATAATCGTCTCCATGTCATTTGAATTCAAAAATAAGATTAGAATCAAAGAATAAGCTTAAAAGTAGAATACAAGCCTGAACAGTTCGTTGTACAAGTTTGATTCAAATGTGTGAATGTTGTGGAATGAGTGTGATTTGAAATGACATTCGGTTTACTTTTATGACAACCCTAACACATATAATCGTCTCTGTGTCATTATAATTCAAAAATAAGCTTAGAATCAAAGAATAAGCTTAAAAGTAGAATACACACATGCACATTTTGTTGTCCAAGTTTGATTCAAATGTGTGAATGTTGTGGAATGAGTGTGGTTAGAAATGACATTTGGTTTACTTTTATGAAAACCCTATCACATATAATCGGCTCCATGTCATTTGAATTCAAAAATAAGCTAAGAATCAAAGAATAAGCTTAAAAGTAGAATACAAGCATGCATAGTTCGTTTTATAAGTTTGATTCAAATGTGTGAATGTTGTGGAATGAGTGTGGTTAGAAATGACATTTGGTTTACTTTTATGACAACCCTAACACATATAATCGTCTCCATGTCATTAGAATTCAAGAATAAGCTTCGATTCAAAGAATAAACTTAAAAGTAGAATACAAGCCTGCACCGTTTGTTGTACAAGTTTGATTCAAATCTGTGAATGTTGTGCAATGAGTGTGGTTAGAAATGACATTTAGTTTACTTTTATGACAAAACTAACACATATAATAGTCTCCATGTCATTAGAATTCAAGAATAAGCTTCGATTCAAAGAATAAACTTAAAAGTAGAATACAAGCCTGCACCGTTTGTTGTACAAGTTTGATTCAAATGTGTGAATGTTGTGCAATGAGTGTGGTTAGAAATGACATTTAGTTTACTTTAATGACAACCGTATCACATATAATCGTCTCCATGTCATTTGAATTCAAAAATAAGATTAGAATCAAAGAATAAGCTTGAAAGTAGAATACAAGCCTGAACAGTTCGTTGTACAAGTTTGATTCAAATGTGTGAATGTTGTGGAATGAGTGTGATTTGAAATGACATTCGGTTTACTTTTATGACAACCCTAACACATATAATCGTCTCTCGGTCATTATAATTCAAAAATAAGCTTAGAATCAAAGAATAAGCTTAAAAGTACAATACACTCATGCAAAGTTTGTTTTACAAGTTTGATTCAAAACTGTGAATGTTGTGGAATGAGTGTGGTTAGAAGTGACATTTGGTTTACTTTTAGGACATCCCTATCACATATAATCGGCTCCATGTCATTTGAATTCAAAAATAAGCTAAGAATCAAAGAATATGCTTAAAAGTAGAATACAAGCATGCATAGTTCGTTTTATAAGTTTGATTCAAATGTGTGAATGTTGTGGAATGAGTGTGGTTAGTAATGACATTTGGTTTACTTTTACGACAACCCTAACAAATATAATCGTCTCCATGTCATTAGAATTTAAAAATTAGATTAGAATCAAAGAATAAGTTTAAAAGTAGAATACAAGCATGCAGAGGTCGTTTTATAAGTTTGATTCAAATGTGTGAATGTTGTGGAATGAGTGTGGTTAGAAATGACATTTGGTTTACTTTTATGACAACCCTAACACATATAATTGTCTCCATGTCCTTAAAATTCAAGAATAAGCTTCGATTCAAAGAATAAGCTTAAAAGAACAATACAGGCCTGAACAGTTCGTTGTACAAGTTTGATTCAAATGTGTAAATGTTGTGGAATGAGTGTGGTTAGAAATGAGATTTGGTTTACTTTAATGACAACCGTATCACATATAATCGTCTCCATGTCATTTGAATTCAAAAATAAGATTAGAATCAAAGAATAAGCTTGAAAGTAGAATACAAGCCTGAACAGTTCGTTGTACAAGTTTGATTCAAATGTGTGAATGTTGTGGAATGAGTGTGATTTAAAATGACATTCGGTTTACTTTTATGACAACCCTAACACATATCATCGTCTCTCGGTCATTATAATTCAAAAATAAGCTTAGAATCAAAGAATAAGCTTAAAAGTAGAATACACTCATGCAAAGTTCGTTTTACAAGTTTGATTCAAAACTGTGAATGTTGTGGAATGAGTGTGGTTAGAAGTGACATTTGGTTTACTTTTAGGACATCCCTATCACATATAATCGGCTCCATGTCATTTGAATTCAAAAATAAGCTAAGAATAAAAGAATATGCTTAAAAGTAGAATACAAGCATGCACAGTTCGTTTTATAAGTTTGATTCAAATGTGTGAATGTTGTGGAATGAGTGTGGTTAGTAATGACATTTGGTTTACTTTTACGACAACCCTAACAAATATAATCGTCTCCATGTCATTAGAATTTAAAAATTAGATTAGAATCAAAGAATAAGTTTAAAAGTAGAATACAAGCATGCAGAGGCCGTTTTATAAGTTTGATTCAAATGTGTGAATGTTGTGGAATGAGTGTGGTTAGAAATGACATTTGGTTTACTTTTATGACAACCCTAACACATATAATTGTCTCCATGTCCTTAAAATTCAAGAATAAGCTTCGATTCAAAGAATAAGCTTAAAAGAAGAATACAGGCCTGAACAGTTCGTTGTACAAGTTTGATTCAAATGTGTGAATGTTGTGGAATGAGTGTGGTTAGAAATGAGATTTGGTTTACTATTATGACAACCTTAACACATATAATCGTCTCCATGTCCTTATAATTCAAGAATAAGGTTCGATTCAAAGAATAAGCTTAAAAGAAGAATACAAGCCTTAACAGTTCGTTGTACAAGTTTGATTCAAATGTGTAAATGTTGTGGAATGAGTGTGGTTAGAAATGAGATTTGGTTTACTATTATGACAACCTTAACACATATAATCGTCTCCATGTCATTAGAATTCAAGAATAAGCTTCGATTCAAAGAATAAACTTAAAAGTAGAATACAAGCCTGCACCGTTTGTTGTACAAGTTTGATTCAAATCTGTGAATGTTGTGCTATGAGTGTGGTTAGAAATGACATTTGGTTTACTTTTATGACAACCCTAACACATATAATTGTCTCCATGTCCTTAAAATTCAAGAATAAGCTTCGATTCAAAGAATAAGCTTAAAAGAACAATACAGGCCTGAACAGTTCGTTGTACAAGTTTGATTCAAATGTGTAAATGTTGTGGAATGAGTGTGGTTAGAAATGAGATTTGGTTTACTATTATGACAACCTTAACACATATAATCGTCTCCATGTCATTAGAATTCAAGAACAAGCTTCGATTCAAAGAATAAACTTAAAAGTAGAATACAAGCCTGCACCCTTTGTTGTACAAGTTTGATTTAAATGTGTGAATGTTGTGCAATGAGTGTGGTTAGAAATGAGATTTGGTTTACTTTTATGACAACCTTAACACATATAATCGTCTCCATGTCATTAGAATTCAAAAATAAGCTTTGAATTAAAGAATAAGCTTAAAAGTAATATAAAAGCCTGAACAGTTCGTTGTACAAGTTTGATTCAAATGTGTGAATGTTGTGGAATGAGTGTGGTTAGAAATGACATTTGGTTTACTTTAATGACAACCCTATCACATATAATCGTCTCCATGTCATTTGAATTCAAAAATAAGATTAGAATCAAAGAATAAGCTTAAAAGTAGAATACAAGCCTGAACAGTTCGTTGTACAAGTTTGATTCAAATGTGTGAATGTGGTGGAATGAGTGTGATTTGAAATGACATTCGGTTTACTTTTATGACAACCCTAACACATATAATCGTCTCTCTGTCATTATAATTCAAAAAAAAGCTTAGAATCAAAGAATAAGCTTAAAAGTAGAATACACACATGCACATTTTGTTGTACAAGTTTGATTGAAATGTGTGAATGTTGTGGAATGAGTGTGGTTAGAAATGACATTTGGTTTACTTTTATGACATCCCTATCACATATAATCGGCTCCATGTCATTTGAATTCAAAAATAAGCTAAGAATCAAAGAATAAGCTTAAAAGTAGAATACAAGCATGCATAGTTCGTTTTACAAGTTTGCTTCAAAACTGTGAATGTTGTGGAATGAGTGTGGTTAGAAATGACATTTGGTTTACTTTTAGGACATCCCTATCACATATAATCGGCTCCATGTCATTTGAATTCAAAAATAAGCTAAGAATCAAAGGATATGCTTAAAAGTAGAATAGAAGCATGCACAGTTCGTTTTATAAGTTTGATTCAAATGTGTGAATGTTGTGGAATGAGTGTGGTTAGAAATGACATTTAGTTTACTTTTATGACAACCGTAACACATATAATCGTCTCCATGTCATTAGAATTCAAGAATAAGCTTCGATTCAAAGAATAAACTTAAAAATAGAATACAAGCCTGCACCGTTTGTTGTACAAGTTTGATTCAAATGTGTGAATATTGTTGAATGAGTGTGGTTAGAAATGACATTTGGTTAACTTTTATGACAACTCTAGCATATATAATAGTCTCCATGTCATTAGAATTTAAAAATAAGATTAGAATCAAAGAATAAGCTTAATAGTAGAATACAAGCCAGAATAGTTCGTTGTACAAGTTTGATTCATATGTGTGAATGTTGTGGAATGAGTGTGGTTAGAAATGACATTTGGCTTACTTTTATGACAACCCTAAGAAATATAATCGTCTCCATGTCATTAGAATTTAAAAATACAATTAGAATCAAAGAATAAGCTTAAAAGTAGATTACAAGCATGCACAGTTTGTTGTATAAGTTTGATTCAAATGTGTGAATGTTGTGGAATGAGTGTGGTTAGAAATGACATTTAGTTTACTTTTATGACAACCCTAACACATATAATCGTCTCCATGTCATTAGAATTCAAGAATAAGCTTCGATTCAAAGAATAAACTGAAAAGTAGAATACAAGTCTGCACCATTTGTTGTACAAGTTTGATTCAAATGTGTAAATGTTGTTGAATGTGTGTGGTTAGAAATGAGATTTGGTTTACTTTTATGAAAACCCTAACACATATAATCGTCTCCATGTCATTAGAATTCAAGAATAAGTTTCGATTCAAAGAATAAACTTAAAAGTAGAATACAAGCCTGCACCGTTTGCTGTACAAGTTTGATTCAAATGTGTGAATGTTGTGGAATTGGTGTGGTTAGAAATGACATTTGGTTTACTTTTATGACAACCTTAACACATATAATCGTCTCCATGTCATTAGAATTCAAAAATAAGCTTTGAATTAAAGAATAAGCTTAAAAGTAATATAAAAGCCTGAACAGTTCGTTGTACAAGTTTGATTCAAATGTGTGAATGTTGTGGAATGAGTGTGGTTAGAAATGACATTTGGTTTACTTTAATGACAACCCTATCACATATAATCGTCTCCATGTCATTTGAATTCAAAAATAAGATTAGAATCAAAGAATAAGCTTAAAAGTAGAATACAAGCCTGAACAGTTCGTTGTACAAGTTTGATTCAAATGTGTGAATGTGGTGGAATGAGTGTGATTTGAAATGACATTCGGTTTACTTTTATGACAACCCTAACACATATAATCGTCTCCATGTCATTATAATTCAAAAATAAGCTTAGAATCAAAGAATAAGCTTAAAAGTAGAATACACACATGCACATTTTGTTCTACAAGTTTGATTGAAATGTGTGAATGTTGTGGAATGAGTGTGGTTAGAAATGACATTTGGTTTACTTTTATGACATCCCTATCACATATAATCGGCTCCATGTCATTTGAATTCAAAAATAAGCTAAGAATTAAAGAATAAGCTTAAAAGTAGAATACAAGCATGCATAGTTCGTTTTACAAGTTTGATTCAAAACTGTGAATGTTGTGGAATGAGTGTGGTTAGAAGTGACATTTGGTTTACTTTTAGGACATCCCTATCACATATAATCGGCTCCATGTCATTTGAATTCAAAAATAAGCTAAGAATCAAAGAATATGCTTAAAAGTAGAATAGAAGCATGCACAGTTCGTAGAATGAGTGTGGTTAGAAATGACATTTGGCTTACTTTTATGACAACCCTAACAAATATAATCGTCTCCATGTCATTAGAATTTAAAAATAAGATTAGAATCAAAGAATAAGCTTAAAAGTAGATTACAAGCATGCACAGTTTGTTGTACAAGTTTGATTCAAATGTGTGAACGTTGTGGAATGAGTGTGGTTAGAAATGACATTTAGTTTAATTTTATGACAACCTTAACACATATAATCGTCTCCATGTCATTAGAATTCAAGAATAAGCTTCGATTCAAAGAATAAACTTAAAAGTAGAATACAAGTCTGCACCGTTTGTTGTACAAGTTTGATTCAAATGTGTAAATGTTGTTGAATGAGTGTGGTTAGAAATGAGATTTGGTTTACTTTTATGACAACCCTAACACATATAATCGTCTCCATGTCATTAGAATTCAAAAATAAGATTAGAATCAAAGAATAAACTTAAAAGTAGAATACAAGCATGCACAGTTCCTTTTATAAGTTTGATTCAAATGTGTGAATGTTGTGGAATGAGTGTGGTTAAAAATGACATTTAGGTTACTTTTATGAAAACCCTAACACATATAATCGTCTCCATGTCATTAGAATTCAAGAATAAGCTTCGATTCAAAGAATAAACTTAAAAGTAGAATACAAGTCTGCACCGTTTGTTGTACAAGTTCGATTCAAATGTGTAAATGTTGTTGAATGAGTGTGGTTAGAAATGAGATTTGATTTACTTTTATGACATCCCTATCACATATAATCGTCTCCATGTAGTTTGAATTCAAAAATAAGATAAGAATCAAAGAATAAGCTTAAAAGTAGAATACAAACATGCACAGTTTGTTGTACAACTTTGATTCAAATGTGTGAATGTTGTGGAATGAGTGTGGTTAGAAATGACATTTGGTTTACTTTTATGACAACACTAACACATATAATCCTCTCCATATCATTAGAATTATAAAATAAGATTAGAATCAAAGAATAAACTTAAAAGTAGAATACACACATGCACAGTTCGTTGTACAAGTGTGATTCAAATGTGTGAATGTTGTGGAATGAGTGTTGTTAGAAATGACATTTCGTTTACTTTAATGACAACCCTATCACATATAATCGTCTCCATGTCATTTGAATTCAAAAATAAGATTAGAATCAAAGAATAAGCTTAAAAGTAGAATACAAGCCTGAACAGTTCGTTGTACAAGTTTGATTCAAATGTGTGAATGTTGTGGAATGAGTGTGATTTGAAATGACATTCGGTTTACTTTTATGACAACCCTAACACATATAATCGTCTCTCTGTCATTATAATTCAAAAATAAGCTTAGAATCAAAGAATAAGCTTAAAAGTAGAATACACGCATGCAAAGTTCGTTTTACAAGTTTGATTCAAATGTGTGAATGTTGTGGAATGAGTGTGGTTAGAAGTGACATTTGGTTTACTTTTAGGACATCCCTATCACATATAATCGGCTCCATGTCATTTGAATTCAAAAATAAGCTAAGAATCAAAGAATATGCTTAAAAGTAGAATACAAGCATGCAGAGGTCGTTTTATAAGTTTGATTCACATGTGTGAATGTTGTGGAATGAGTGTGGTTAGAAATGACATTTGGTTTACTTTTATGACAACCCTAACACATATAATTGTCTCCATGTCCTTATAATTCAAGAATAAGCTTCGATTCAAAGAATAAGCTTAAAAGAAGAATACAGGCCTGAACAGTTCGTTGTACAAGTTTGATTCAAATGTGTGAATGTTGTGGAATGAGTGTGGTTAGAAATGAGATCTGGTTTACTATTATGACAACCTTAACACATATAATCGTCTCCATGTCCTTATAATTCAAGAATAAGCTTCGATTCAAAGAATAAGCTTAAAAGAAGAATACAAGCCTTAACAGTTCGTTGTACAAGTTTGATTCAAATGTGTAAATGTTGTGGAATGAGTGTGGTTAGAAATGAGATTTGGTTTACTATTATGACAACCTAAACACATATAATCGTCTCCATGTCATTAGAATTCAAGAATAAGCTTCGATACAAAAAATAAACTTAAAAGTTGAAAACAAGCCTGCACCGTTTGTTGTACAACATAGATTCAAATGTGTGAATGATGTGGAATGAATGTGGTTAGAAATGAGATTTGGTTTACTTTTATGAAATCCCTATCACATATAATCGTCTCCATGTCATTTGAATTCAAAAATAAGATTAGAATCAAAGAATAAGGTTAAAAGTAGAAGACAAGCATGCACAGTTTGTCATACAAGTTTGATACAAATGTGTAAATGTTGTGGAATGAGTGTGGTTAGAAATGACATTTGGTTTACTTTTATGACATCCCTATAACATATAATCGGCTCCATGTCATTTGAATTCCAAAATAAGCTAAGAATCAAAGAAATAGCTTAAAAGTAGAATACAAGCATGCATAGTTCGTTTTATAAGTTTGATTCAAATGTGTGAATGTTGTGGAATGAGTGTGGTTAGAAATGACATTTGGTTTACTTTTATGACAACCCTAACACATATAATCGTCTCCATGTCATTAGAGGTCAAGAATAAGTTTCGATTCAAAGAATAAACTTAAAAGAAGAATACAAGCCTGCACCGTTTGTTGTACAAGTTTGATTCAAATGTGTGAATATTGTGCAATGAGTGTGGTTATAAATGACATTTAGTTTACTTTTATGACAACCCTAACACATATAATCGTCTCCATGTCATTAGAATTCAAGAATAAGCTTCGATTCAAAGAATAAACTTAAAAGTAGAATACAAGCCTGCACCGTTTATTGTACAAGTTTGATTCAAATGTATGAAAGTTGTGCAATGAGTGTGGTTAGAAATGAGATTTGGTTTATTTTTATGACAACCTTAACACATATAATCGTCTCCATGTCATTAGAATTCAAAAATAAGCTTAGAATCAAAGAATAAACTTAAAAGTAGAATACAAGCCTGAACAGTTCGTTGTACAAGTTTGATTCAAATGTGTGAATGTGGTGGAATGAGTGTGATTTGAAATGACATTTGGTTTACTTTTATGACAACCCTAACACATATAATCGTCTCCATGCCATTAGAATTATAAAATAAGATTAGAATCAAAGAATAAGCTTAAAAGTAGAATACACACATGCACAGTTTGTTGTACAAGTTTGATTCAAATGTGTGAATGTTGTGGAATGAGTGTGGTTAGAAATGACATTTGGTTTACTTTTATGACATCCCTATCACATATAATCGGCTCCATGTCATTTGAATTCAAAAATAAGCTAAGAATCAAAGAATAAGCTTAAAAGTAGAATACAAGCATGCATAGTTCGTTTTATAAGTTTGATTCAATTGTGTGAATGTTGTGGAATGAGTGTGGTTAGAAATGACATTTGGTTTATTTTTATGACAACCCTAACACATATAATCGTCTCCATGTCATTAGAATTCAAGAATAAGCTTCGATTCAAAGAATAAACTTAAAAGTAGAATACAAGCGTGCACCGTTTGTTGTACAAGTTTGATTCAAATGTGTGAATGTTGTGCAATGAGTGTGGTTAGAAATGAGATTTGGTTTACTTTAATGACAACCTTAACACATAGAATCGTCTCCATGTCATTAGAATTCAAAAATAAGCTTTGAATTAAAGAATAAGCTTAAAAGTAATATAAAAGCCTGAACAGTTCGTTGTACAAGTTTGATTCAAATGTGTGAATGTTTTGGAATGAGTGTGGTTAGAAATGACATTTGGTTTACTTTTATGACGACCCTAACACATATAATCGTCTCCATGTCATTAGAGGTCAAGAATAAGTTTCGATTCAAAGAATAAACTTAAAAGAAGAATACAAGCCTGCACCGTTTGTTGTACAAGTTTGATTCAAATGTGTGAATATTGTGGAATGAGTGTGGTTATAAATGACATTTAGGTTACTTTTATGACAACCCTAACACATATAATCGTCTCCATGTCATTAGAATTCAAGAATAAGCTTCGATTCAAAGAATAAACTTAAAAGTAGAATACAAGCCTGCACCGTTTGTTGTACAAGTTTGATTCAAATGTATGAATGTTGTGCAATGAGTGTGGTTAGAAATGAGATTTGATTTACTTTTATGACAACCTTAACACATAGAATCGTCTCCATGTCATTAGAATTCAAAAATAAGCTTTGAATTAAAGAATAAGCTTAAAAGTAATATAAAAGCCTGAACAGTTCGTTGTACAAGTTTGATTCAAATGTGTGAATGTTGTGGAATGAGTGTGGTTAGAAATGACATTTGGTTTACTTTTATGACGACCCTAACACATATAATCGTCTCCATGTCATTAGAGGTCAAGAATAAGTTTCGATTCAAAGAATAAACTTAAAAGAAGAATACAAGCCTGCACCGTTTGTTGTACAAGTTTGATTCAAATGTGTGAATATTGTGCAATGAGTGTGGTTATAAATGACATTTAGTTTACTTTTATGACAACCCTAACACATATAATCGTCTCCATGTCATTAGAATTCAAGAATAAGCTTCGATTCAAAGAATAAACTTAAAAGTAGAATACAAGCCTGCACCGTTTGTTGTACAACTTTGATTCAAATGTCTGAATGTTGTGCAATGAGTGTGGTTAGAAATGAGATTTGGTTTATTTTTATGACAACCTTAACACATATAATCGTCTCCATGTCATTAGAATTCAAAAATCAGCTTAGAATCAAAGAATAAACTTAAAAGTAGAATACAAGCCTGCACAGTTTGTTATACAAGTTTGATTCAAATGTGTGAATGTTGTGGAATGAGTGTGGTTAGAAATGACATTTGGTTTACTTTTATGACAACCCTAACACATATAATCGTCTCCATGTCATTAGAATTATAAAATAAGATTAGAATCAAAGAATAAGCTTAAAAGTAGAATACACACATGCACAGTTTGTTGTACAAGTTTGATTCAAATGTGTGAATGTTGTGCAATGAGTGTGGTTAGAAATGAGATTTGGTTTACTTTTATGACAACCTTAACACATAGAATCGTCTCCATGTCATTAGAATTATAAAATAAGATTAGAATCAAATAATAAGCTTAAAAGTAGAATACACACATGCACAGTTTGTTGTACAAGTTTGATTCAAATGTGTGAATGTTGTGGAATGAGTGTGGTTAGAAATGACATTTGGTTTATTTTTATGACAACCTTAACACATATAATCGTCTCCATGTCATTAGAATTCAAGAATAAGCTTCGATTCAAAGAATAAACTTAAAAGTAGAAGACAAGCCTGCACCGTTTGTTGTACAAGTTTGATTCAAATGTATGAATGTTGTGCAATGAGTGTGAATAGAAATGAGATTTGGTTTATTTATATGACAACCTTAACACATATAATCGTCTCCATGTCATTAGAATTCAAGAATAAGCTTAGAATCAAAGAATAAGCTTAAAAGTAGAATACACGCATGGACAGTTCGTTTTACAAGTTTGATTCAAATGTGTGAATGTTGTGGAATGAGTGTGGTTAGAAATGACATTTGGTTTACTTTTATGACAACCCTAACACATATAATTGTCTCCATGTCCTTATAATTCAAGAATAAGCTTCGATTCAAAGAATAAGCTTAAAAGAAGAATACAGGCCTGAACAGTTCGTTGTACAAGTTTGATTCAAATGTGTGAATGTTGTGGAATGAGTGTGGTTAGAAATGAGATCTGGTTTACTATTATGACAACCTTAACACATATAATCGTCTCCATGTCCTTATAATTCAAGAATAAGCTTCGATTCAAAGAATAAGCTTAAAAGAAGAATACAAGCCTTAACAGTTCGTTGTACAAGTTTGATTCAAATGTGTAAATGTTGTGGAATGAGTGTGGTTAGAAATGAGATTTGGTTTACTATTATGACAACCTAAACACATATAATCGTCTCCATGTCATTAGAATTCAAGAATAAGCTTCGATACAAAAAATAAACTTAAAAGTTGAAAACAAGCCTGCACCGTTTGTTGTACAACATAGATTCAAATGTGTGAATGATGTGGAATGAATGTGGTTAGAAATGAGATTTGGTTTACTTTTATGAAATCCCTATCACATATAATCGTCTCCATGTCTTTTGAATTCAAAAATAAGATTAGAATCAAAGAATAAGCTTAAAAGTAGAAGACAAGCATGCACAGTTTGTCGTACAAGTTTGATACAAATGTGTAAATGTTGTGGAATGAGTGTGGTTAGAAATGACATTTGGTTTACTTTTATGACATCCCTATAACATATAATCGGCTCCATGTCATTTGAATTCAAAAATAAGCTAAGAATCAAAGAAATAGCTTAAAAGTAGAATACAAGCATGCATAGTTCGTTTTATAAGTTTGATTCAAATGTGTGAATGTTGTGGAATGAGTGTGGTTAGAAATGACATTTGGTTTACTTTTATGACAACCCTAACACATATAATCGTCTCCATGTCATTAGAGGTCAAGAATAAGTTTCGATTCAAAGAATAAACTTAAAAGAAGAATACAAGCCTGCACCGTTTGTTGTACAAGTTTGATTCAAATGTGTGAATATTGTGCAATGAGTGTGGTTATAAATGACATTTAGTTTACTTTTATGACAACCCTAACACATATAATCGTCTCCATGTCATTAGAATTCAAGAATAAGCTTCGATTCAAAGAATAAACTTAAAAGTAGAATACAAGCCTGCACCGTTTGTTGTACAAGTTTGATTCAAATGTATGAATGTTGTGCAATGAGTGTGGTTAGAAATGAGATTTGGTTTATTTTTATGACAACCTTAACACATATAATCGTCTCCATGTCATTAGAATTCAAAAATAAGCTTAGAATCAAAGAATAAACTTAAAAGTAGAATACAAGCCTGCACAGTTTGTTATACAAGTTTGATTCAAATGTGTGAATGTTGTGGAATGAGTGTGGTTAGAAATGACATTTGGTTTACTTTTATGACAACCCTAACACATATAATCGTCTCCATGCCATTGGAATTATAAAATAAGATTAGAATCAAAGAATAAGCTTAAAAGTAGAATACACACATGCACAGTTTGTTGTACAAGTTTGATTCAAATGTGTGAATGTTGTGGAATGAGTGTGGTTAGAAATGACATTTGGTTTACTTTTATGACATCCCTATCACATATAATCGGCTCCATGTCATTTGAATTCAAAAATAAGCTAAGAATCAAAGAATAAGCTTAAAAGTAGAATACAAGCATGCATAGTTCGTTTTATAAGTTTGATTCAATTGTGTGAATGTTGTGGAATGAGTGTGGTTAGAAATGACATTTGGTTTATTTTTATGACAACCCTAACACATATAATCGTCTCCATGTCATTAGAATTCAAGAATAAGCTTCGATTCAAAGAATAAACTTAAAAGTAGAATACAAGCGTGCACCGTTTGTTGTACAAGTTTGATTCAAATGTGTGAATGTTGTGCAATGAGTGTGGTTAGAAATGAGATTTGGTTTACTTTTATGACAACCTTAACACATAGAATCGTCTCCATGTCATTAGAATTCAAAAATAAGCTTTGAATTAAAGAATAAGCTTAAAAGTAATATAAAAGCCTGAACAGTTCGTTGTACAAGTTTGATTCAAATGTGTGAATGTTTTGGAATGAGTGTGGTTAGAATTGACATTTGGTTTACTTTTATGACGACCCTAACACATATAATCGTCTCCATGTCATTAGAGGTCAAGAATAAGTTTCGATTCAAAGAATAAACTTAAAAGAAGAATACAAGCCTGCACCGTTTGTTGTACAAGTTTGATTCAAATGTGTGAATATTGTGCAATGAGTGTGGTTATAAATGACATTTAGTTTACTTTTATGACAACCCTAACACATATAATCGTCTCCATGTCATTAGAATTTAAGAATAAGCTTCGATTCAAAGAATAAACTTAAAAGTAGAATACAAGCCTGCACCGTTTGTTGTACAAGTTTGATTCAAATGTATGAATGTTGTGCAATGAGTGTGGTTAGAAATGATATTTGGTTTACTTTTATGACAACCTTAACACATAGAATCGTCTCCATGTCATTAGAATTATAAAATAAGATTAGAATCAAAGAATAAGCTTAAAAGTAGAATACACACATGCACAGTTTGTTGTACAAGTTTGATTCAAATGTGTGAATGTTGTGCAATGAGTGTGGTTAGAAATGAGATTTGGTTTACTTTTATGACAACCTTAACACATAGAATCGTCTCCATGTCATTAGAATTATAAAATAAGATTAGAATCAAAGAATAAGCTTAAAAGTAGAATACACACATGCACAGTTTGTTGTACAAGTTTGATTCAAATGTGTGAATGTTGTGGAATGAGTGTGGTTAGAAATGACATTTGGTTTATTTTTATGACAACCTTAACACATATAATCGTCTCCATGTCATTAGAATTCAAGAATAAGCTTCGATTCAAAGAATAAACTTAAAAGTAGAATACAAGCCTGCACCGTTTGTTGTACAAGTTTGATTCAAATGTATGAATGTTGTGCAATGAGTGTGGTTAGAAATGATATTTGGTTTACTTTTATGACAACCTTAACACATAGAATCGTCTCCATGTCATTAGAATTATAAAATAAGATTAGAATCAAAGAATAAGCTTAAAAGTAGAATACACACATGCACAGTTTGTTGTACAAGTTTGATTCAAATGTGTGAATGTTGTGCAATGAGTGTGGTTAGAAATGAGATTTGGTTTACTTTTATGACAACCTTAACACATAGAATCGTCTCCATGTCATTAGAATTATAAAATAAGATTAGAATCAAAGAATAAGCTTAAAAGTAGAATACACGCATGGACAGTTCGTTTTACAAGTTTGATTCAAATGTGTGAATGTTGTGGAATGAGTGTGGTTAGAAATGACATTTGGTTTACTTTTATGACATCCCTATCACATATAATCGTCTCCATGTCATTAGAATTCAAAAATAAGCTTAGAATCAAAGATTAAGCTTAAAAGTAGAATACAAGCATGCACAATTCGTTTTATAAGTTTGATTCAAATGTGTGAATGTTGTGGAATGTGTGTGGTTAGAAATGACATTTGGTTTACTTTTATGACAACCCTAACAAATATAATCGTCTCCATGTCATTAGAATTTAAAAATAAGATTAGAATCAAAGAATAAGCTTAAAAGTAGAATACGAGCATGCACAGTTTGTTGTACAAGTTTGATTCAAATGTGTGAATGTTGTGGAATGAGTGTGGTTAGAAATGCCATTTACTTTACTTTTATGACAACCCTAACACATATAATCGTCTCCATGTGATTAGAATTCAAAAATAAGCTTCCATTCAAAGAATAAACTTAAAAGTAGAATACAAGTCTGCACCGTTTGTTGTAGAAGTTTGATTCAAATGTGTGAATGTTGTTGAATGAGTGTGGTTAGAAATGAGATTTGGTTTACTTCTATGACAACCTTAACACATATAATCGTCTCCATGTCATTAGAATTCAAAAATAAGATTAGAACCAAAGAATAAGTTTAAAAGTAGAATACAAGCATGCACAGGTCGTTTTATAAGTTTGATTCAAATGTGTGAATGTTGTGGAATGAGTGTGGTTAGAAATGACATTTGGTTTACTTTTATGACAACCCTAACACATATAATTGTCTCCATGTCCTTATAATTCAAGAATAAGCTTCGATTCAAAGAATAAGCTTAAAAGAAGAATACAGGCTTGAACAGTTCGTTGTAGAAGTTTGATTCAAATGTGTGAATGTTGTGGAATGAGTGTGGTTAGAAATGAGATTTGGTTTACTATTATGACAACCTTAACACATATAATCGTCTCCATGTCCTTATAATTCAAGAATAAGCTTCGATTCAAAGAATAAGCTTAAAAGAAGAATACAAGCCTTAACAGTTCGTTGTACAAGTTTGATTCAAATGTGTAAATGTTGTGGAATGAGTGTGGTTAGAAATGAGATTTGGTTTACTATTATGACAACCTTAACATATATAATCGTCTCCATGTCATTAGAATTCAAGAATAAGCTTCGATACATAACATAAACTTAAAAGTTGAAAACAAGCCTGCACCGTTTGTTGTACAACATAGATTCAAATGTGTGAATGTTGTTGAATGAATGTGGTTAGAAATGAGATTTGGTTTACTTTTATGAAATCCCTATCACATATAATCGTCTCCATGTCATTTGAATTCAAAAATAAGATTAGAATCAAAGAATAAGCTTAAAAGTAGAAGACAAGCATGCACAGTTTGTCGTACAAGTTTGATTCAAATGTATAAATGTTGTGGAATGAGTGTGGTTAGAAATGACATTTGGTTTACTTTTATGACAACCCTAACACATATCATCGTCTCCATGTCATTAGAATTCAAGAATAAGATTAGAATCAAAGAATACGCTTAAAAGTAGAATACAAGTATGCACAGTTCGTTTTATAAGTTTGATTCAAATTTGTGAATGTTGTGCAATGAGTGTGGTTAGAAATGACATTTGGTTTACTTTTATGAAATCCCTATCACATATAATCGTCTCCATGTCATTTGAATTCAAAACTAAGATTAGAATCAAAGAATAAGCTTAAAAGTAGAAGACAAGCATGCACAGTTTGTCGTACAAGTTTGATTCAAATGTATAAATGTTGTGGAATGAGTGTGGTTAGAAATGACATTTGGTTTACTTTTATGACAACTTTAACACATATAATCGTCTCCATGTCATTAGAATTCAAAAATCAGCTTAGAATAAAAGAATAAGCTTAAAAGTAGAATACAAGCATGTACAGTTTGTTATACAAGTTTGATTGAAATGTGTGAATGTTGTGGAATGAGTGTGGTTAGAAATAAGATTTGGTTTAATTTTATGACAGTTTTAACACATATAATCGTCTCCATGTCATTAGAATTCAAAAATAAGCTTAGAATAAAAGAATAAGCTTAAAAGTAGAATACAAGCATGCACAGTTTGTTATACAAGTTTGATTCAAATGTGTGAATGTTGTGGAATGAGTGTGGTTAGAAATGACATTTGGTTTACTTTTATGAAATCCCTATCACATATAATCTTCTCCATGTCATTTGAATTCAAAAATAAGATTAGAATCAAAGAATAAGCTTAAAAGTAGAAGACAAGCATGCACAGTTTGTCGTACAAGTTTGATTCAAATATATAAATGTTGTGGAATGAGTGTGGTTAGAAATGACATTTGGTTTACTTTTATGACAACCCTAACACATATCATCGTCTCCATGTGATTAGAATTCAAAAATAAGCTTAGAATGAAAGAATATGCTTAAAAGTAGAATACAAGCATCCACAGTTCGTTTTATAAGTTTGATTCAAATGTGTGAATGTTGTGGAATGAGTGTGATTAGAAATGACATTTGGTTTAATTTTATGACAACCCTAACACAAATAATCGTTTCCATGTCATAAGAATTCAAAAATAAGATTAGAATCAAAGAATAAGCTTAAAAGAAGATTACAAGCATGCACAGTGCGTTTCACAAGTTTGATTCAAATGTGTGAATGTTGTGGAATGAGTGTGGTTAGAAATAACATTTGATTTACTTTTATGACAACCCTAACACATATAATCGTCTCCATGTGATTAGAATTCAAAAATAAAATTAGAATCAAAGAATAAGCTAAAAAGTAGAATACAAGCATGCACAGTTCGTGTTATAAGTTTGATTCAAATTTGTGAATGTTGTGGAATGAGTGTGGTTAGAAATGACATTTGGTTTACTTTTATGAAATCCCTATCACATATAATCGTCTCCATGTCATTAGAATTTAAAAATAAGATTAGAATCAAAGAATAAGCTTAAAAGTTAAATACAAGCATGCACAGTTTGTTGTACAAGTTAGATTCAAATGTGTGAATGTTGTGGAATGAGTGTGATTAGAAATGACATTTGGTTTAATTTTATGACAACCCTAACACAAATAATCGTTTCCATGTCATAAGAATTCAAAAATAAGATTAGAATCAAAGAATAAGCTTAAAAGAAGATTACAAGCATGCACAGTGCGTTTCACAAGTTTGATTCAAATGTGTGAATGTTGTGGAATGAGTGTGGTTAGAAATGACATTTGGTTTACTTTTATGACAACCCTAACACATATAATTGTCTCCATGTCCTTATAATTCAAGAATAAGCTTCGATTCAAAGAATAAGCTTAAAAGAAGAATACAGGCCTGAACAGTTCGTTGTAGAAGTTTGATTCAAATGTGTGAATGTTGTGGAATGAGTGTGGTTAGAAATGAGATTTGGTTTACTATTATGACAACCTTAACACATATAATCGTCTCCATGTCCTTATAATTCAAGAATAAGCTTCGATTCAAAGAATAAGCTTAAAAGAAGAATACAAGCCTTAACAGTTCGTTGTACAAGTTTGATTCAAATGTGTAAATGTTGTGGAATGAGTGTGGTTAGAAATGAGATTTGGTTTACTATTATGACAACCTTAACACATATAATCGTCTCCATGTCATTAGAATTCAAGAATAAGCTTCGATAAGAAAAAATAAACTTAAAAGTTGAAAACAAGCCTGCAACGTTTGTTGTACAACATAGATTCAAATGTGTGAATGTTGTTGAATGAATGTGGTTAGAAATGAGATTTGGTTTACTTTTATGAAATCCCTATCACATATAATCGTCTCCATGTCATTTGAATTCAAAAATAAGATTAGAATCAAAGAATAAGCTTAAAAGTAGAAGACAAGCATGCACAGTTTGTCGTACAAGTTTGATTCAAATGTATAAATGTTGTGGAATTAGTGTGGTTAGAAATGACATTTAGTTTACTTTTATGACAACCCTAACACATATAATCGTCTCCATGTCATTAGAATTCAAGAATAAACTTCTATTTAAAGAATAAACTTAAAAGTAGAAAACAAGTCTGCACCGTTTGTTGTACAAGTTTGATTCAAATGTGTGAATGTTGTGGAACGAGTGTGGTTAGAAATGAGATTTGGTTTACTTTTATGACAACCCTAACACATATAATCATCTCCATGTCATTAGAATTCAAAAATAAGCTTAGAATAAAAAAAAATAAGCTTAAAAGTAGAATACATAAAACTTGCTCTAATTTTTATGTGTTTTTGAATTTGTAACGCAGCGGAATTAAAACAGAAAATAAAGGATATGAATTAGTCTAGAATCCTCGCAAGAATACTCGACTAAGACTAATTTGTACTAAGATCACAAAGAAACAAGCACAAACAAACGGCAAGCACCAAGATCACATAGAAACAAGGTACAAACCAAAAGAATACCTCGCAAGGCCAAGATTTTGAAGGAAACTCCCTTCGACTCTTCGATATTAATGCTCAAACTTGTATAATCTAATCTGAAAAACAATACAATAAGACTCTATATTTATACTAAATAGACTCATCTAGACCTTAGAGAATAAGGTAAGGTTCTAATAGAACTTTCCTTAATTCCGACTTATTTAAACTAGAACAACTCGGAAACCTCATAGGCTCCTTTATTATTTGGAAACTAAATAATAGTGAGAATTATATCTACTAAGAACTTCCTTAGCTTGGACGTGCATGAGTTGGAGAATATAGAAGATTCGGTCATTCTTGTGTACCCGCGTAGAAACTGGACAGCTCAACTTAAAACAGGCATATCTCTTTCGTTACTTAACCATTTAAGGCATATGACCACTTTTCGGAAAGCTTAGATCATGAACTTTATTTTCCAATTTATGGCTCCTCGAAGTACTGACTATTTTAAAAGATATCGAGCCTGGAAGTTGACGTGATAGTCTCTGACTTCCATTATTAGCTTTGACCCATAGCTCCCATGCATCATTCTCCCCTTCTTTGAAAAGATTCGTCCTCGAATCTGAAGTCCTATAGTAGAGAAACACATTCTCACAACCACCCGGATCATATACAAGGATCAAAAAGAGAAGTACAAACACCAAACATATGCACAAGTCCTTTAACTCATCATCTTCAATGTACTTGATGAGTTTTTCGACACCATGATCTTCAATCTCTGTTCTCTTTTCTTTAAACTTCTCATGGTCCATCATGTTTTGGAGATCAAGTTTAGAGCTGTATTGTTCATCTTTCACTTCGATGCCATTGTTATAAAGAAAGAAAGACAAACAGGATTTACCTTTGACATCTTCTTCAAGTCTCTCATCAATATAGCGATCAATTAATGATTTGTATGGAATCTTGGTCTCAAATTTGTGGTAAACAAATTTGTCATCTATCTCATCTTCAATTAGAACCTCATGTTCAATCGCACTCTTTATTTCGTTTTCCCCAAAAGACTTTAGTGAAGAATCAATGCTTTCCTCTTTAGAAGTATCATGAAGATCCAATGTTTTGTCTTGATCACTAATCTCAATCTCTTCATGCTCTTGGATTTGTATGAATTCAAGTTCTTGCGATTGTTCCTCCAAGATCACTTCTTCGATTTCTTCTTTGTCTTCACAAGAATCATGCTTTTCAAGATGTGCACTCCTAACTTTCTTCAAGTCATCTTGCATACGGTCAAGTTTCTTCATCATGTCCAACAAAATCAGATCATTATTTGCTTGTTCATGCTCATAAGACGACTTTTTGAACGACACATCTTCAATAAAGTTCCTTGGCATATATCTTTTACGTAGCTTGCACTTGAGTACTTCCCACGAATGAATCTTGCACTTGCCTTCATGTTTGCGTCGCTTCTTCAAAATTTCAAACCAATGGAATGCGTCTCTTACCAAAATAAGTTTCACATGATCGAATCTTTCACGATCATCAAAACCAATTCGATTGAATTTACGCTCGATCTTTCTTTCCCAATTTAAATAATCTTCAGAATCACCACACCCATCAAACTTAGGAAATTTATAATTCATTGATACGCCACAATCAACCACAACCAAGACTAACAAAGCATAGAAGTTTGTTATAACCAAGCTCTGATACCAATTTGATGTAAAACTTGCTCTAATTTTTATGTGTTTTTGAATTTGTAACGCAGCGGAATTAAAACAGAAAATAAAGGATATGAATTAGTCTAGAATCCTCGCAAGAATACTCGACTAAGACTAATTTGTACTAAGATCACAAAGAAACAAGCACAAACAAACGGCAAGCACCAAGATCACATAGAAACAAGGTACAAACCAAAAGAATACCTCGCAAGGCCAAGATTTTGAAGGAAACTCCCTTCGACTCTTCGATATTAATGCTCAAACTTGTATAATCTAATCTGAAAAACAATACAATAAGACTCTATATTTATACTAAATAGACTCATCTAGACCTTAGAGAATAAGGTAAGGTTCTAATAGAACTTTCCTTAATTCCGACTTATTTAAACTAGAACAACTCGGAAACCTCATAGGCTCCTTTATTATTTGGAAACTAAATAATAGTGAGAATTATATCTACTAAGAACTTCCTTAGCTTGGACGTGCATGAGTTGGAGAATATAGAAGATTCGGTCATTCTTGTGTACCCGCGTAGAAACTGGACAGCTCAACTTAAAACAGGCATATCTCTTTCGTTACTTAACCATTTAAGGCATATGACCACTTTTCGGAAAGCTTAGATCATGAACTTTATTTTCCAATTTATGGCTCCTCGAAGTACTGACTATTTTAAAAGATATCGAGCCTGGAAGTTGACGTGATAGTCTCTGACTTCCATTATTAGCTTTGACCCATAGCTCCCATGCATCAGTTGTTGAATGAATGTGGTTAGAAATGAGATTTGGTTTACTTTTATGAAATCCCTATCACATATAATCGTCTCCATGTCATTTGAATTCAAAAATAAGATTAGAATCAAAGAATAAGCTTAAAAGTAGAAGACAAGCATGCACAGTTTGTCGTACAAGTTTGATTCAAATGTATAAATGTTGTGGAATTAGTGTGGTTAGAAATGACATTTAGTTTACTTTTATGACAACCCTAACACATATAATCGTCTCCATGTCATTAGAATTCAAGAATAAACTTCTATTTAAAGAATAAACTTAAAAGTAGAAAACAAGTCTGCACCGTTTGTTGTACAAGTTTGATTCAAATGTGTGAATGTTGTGGAACGAGTGTGGTTAGAAATGAGATTTGGTTTACTTTTATGACAACCCTAACACATATAATCATCTCCATGTCATTAGAATTCAAAAATAAGCTTAGAATAAAAAAAAATAAGCTTAAAAGTAGAATACACGCATGCACAGTTTGTTGTACAAGTTTTATTCAATTCAATGTGTGAATGTTGTGGAATTAGTATGGTTAGAAATGACATTTAGTTTACTTTTATGACAACCCTAACACATATAATCGTCTCCATGTCATTAGAATTCAAGAATAAACTTCTATTTAAAAAATAAACTTAAAAGTAGAAAACAAGTCTGCACCGTTTGTTGTACAAGTTTGATTCAAATGTGTGAATGTTGTGGAACGAGTGCGGTTAGAAATGACTTTTGGTTTACTTTTATGACAACCTTAACACATATAATCGTCTCCATGTCATTAGAATTCAAAAATAAGCTTCGAATCAAAGAATAAGTTTAAAAGTTGAATACAAGCATGCACAGTTTGTTATACAAGTTTGATTCAAATGTGTAAATGTTGTGGAATGAGTGTGGTTAGAAATGACATTTGGTTTACATTTATGACATCCCTATCACATATAATCGTCTCCATGTCATTTGAATTCAAACATAAGATTAGAATCAAAGAATAAGCTTAAAAGTAGAATACAAGCATGCACAGTTGTTATACAAGTTTGATTCAAATGTGTGAATGTTGTGGAATGAGTGTGATTTGAAATGACATTTGGTTTACTTTTTGACAACCCTAACACATATAATCATCTCCATGTCATTAGAATTCAAAAATAAGCTTAGAATAAAAAAAATAAGCTTAAAAGTAGAATACAAGCATGCACAGTTTGTTGTACAAGTTTGATTCAATTCAATGTGTGAATGTTGTGGAATTAGTGTGGTTAGAAATGACATTTAGTTTACTTTTATGACAACCCTAACACATATAATCGTCTCCATGTCATTAGAATTCAAGAATAAACTTCTATTTAAAGAATAAACTTAAAAGTAGAAAACAAGTCTGCACCGTTTGTTGTACAAGTTTGATTCAAATGTGTGAATGTTGTGGAACGAGTGCGGTTAGAAATGACTTTTGGTTTACTTTTATGACAACCTTAACACATATAATCGTCTCCATGTCATTAGAATTCAAAAATAAGCTTCGAATCAAAGAATAAGTTTAAAAGTTGAATACAAGCATGCACAGTTTGTTATACAAGTTTGATTCAAATGTGTAAATGTTGTGGAATGAGTGTGGTTAGAAATGACATTTGGTTTACATTTATGACATCCCTATCACATATAATCGTCTCCATGTCATTTGAATTCAAACATAAGATTAGAATCAAAGAATAAGCTTAAAAGTAGAATACAAGCATGCACAGTTGTTATACAAGTTTGATTCAAATGTGTGAATGTTGTGGAATGAGTGTGATTTGAAATGACATTTGGTTTACTTTTTGACAACCCTAACACATATAATCATCTCCATGTCATTAGAATTCAAAAATAAGCTTAGAATAAAAAAAATAAGCTTAAAAGTAGAATACAAGCATGCACAGTTTGTTGTACAAGTTTGATTCAATTCAATGTGTGAATGTTGTGGAATTAGTGTGGTTAGAAATGACATTTAGTTTACTTTTATGACAACCCTAACACATATAATCGTCTCCATGTCATTAGAATTCAAGAATAAACTTCTATTTAAAGAATAAACTTAAAAGTAGAAAACAAGTCTGCACCGTTTGTTGTACAAGTTTGATTCAAATGTGTGAATGTTGTGGAACGAGTGTGGTTAGAAATGAGATTTGGTTTACTTTTATGACAACCCTAACACATATAATTATCTCCATGTCATTAGAATTCAAAAATAAGCTTAGAATAAAAAAAATAAGCTTAAAAGTAGAATACAAGCATGCACAGTTTGTTGTACAAGTTTGATTCAATTCAATGTGTGAATGTTGTGGAATTAGTATGGTTAGAAATGATATTTAGTTTACTTTTATGACAACCCTAACACATATAATCGTCTCCCTGTCATTAGAATTCAAGAATAAACTTCTATTTAAAGAGTAAACTTATAAGTCTGCACAAGTTTGATTCAAATGTGTGAATGTTGTGGAACGAGTGTGGTTAGAAATGACTTTTGGTTTACTTTTATGACAACCATAACACATATAATCGTCTCCATGTCATTAGAATTCAAAAATAAGCTGAGAATCAAAGAATAAGTTTAAAAGTTGAATACAAGCATGCACAGTTTGTTATACAAGTTTGATTCAAATGTGTAAATGTTGTGGAATGAGTGTGGTTAGAAATGACATTTGGTTTACTTTTATGACATCCCTATCACATATAATCGTCGCCATGTCATTTGAATTCAAACATAAGATTAGAATCAAAAAATAAGCTTAAAAGTTGAATACAAGCATGCATAGTTTGTTGTACAAGTTTGATTCAAATGTGTGAATGTTCTGGAATGAGTGTGATTTGAAATGACATTTGGATTACTTTTTGACAACCCTAACACATATAATCATCTCCATGTCATTAGAATTAAAAAATAAGCTTAGAATAAAAAAAATAAGCTTAAAAGTAGAATACAAGCATGCACAGTTTGTTGTACAAGTTTGATTCAATTCAATGTGTGAATGTTGTGGAATTAGTGTGGTTAGAAATGACATTTAGTTTACTTTTATGACAAGCCTAACACATATAATCGTCTCCATGTCATTAGAATTCAAGAATAAACTTCTATTTAAAGAATAAACTTAAAAGTAGAAAACAAATCTGCACCGTTTGTTGTACAAGTTTGATTCAAATGTGTGAATGTTGTGGAACGAGTGTGGTTAGAAATGAGATTTGGGTTACGTTTATGACAACCCTAACACATATAATCATCTCCATGTCATTAAAATTCAAGAATAAGCTTAGAATAAAAAAAATAAGCTTAAAAGTAGAATACAAGCATGCACAGTTTGTTGTACAAGTTTGATTCAATTCAATGTGTGAATGTTGTGGAACGAGTGTGGTTATAAATGAGATTTGGTTTACTTTTATGACAACCTTAACACATATAATTGTCTCCATGTCATTAGAATTCAAAAATAAGCTTAGAATAAAAAAAATAAGCTTAAAAGTAGAATACAAGCATGCACAGTTTGTTGTACAAGTTTGATTCAATTCAATGTGTGAATGTTGTGGAATTAGTATAGTTAGAAATGATATTTAGTTTACTTTTATGACAACCCTAACACATATAATCGTCTCCATGTCATTAGAATTCAAGAATAAACTTCTATTTAAAGAGTAAACTTATAAGTCTGCACAAGTTTGATTCAAATGTGTGAATGTTGTGGAACGAGTGTGGTTAGAAATGACTTTTGGTTTACTTTTATGACAACCATAACACATATAATCGTCTCCATGTCATTAGAATTCAAAAATAAGCTGAGAATCAAAGAATAAGTTTAAAAGTTGAATACAAGCATGCACAGTTTGTTATACAAGTTTGATTCAAATGTGTAAATGTTGTGGAATGAGTGTGGTTAGAAATGACATTTGGTTTACTTTTATGACATCCCTATCACATATAATCGTCGCCATGTCATTTGAATTCAAACATAAGATTAGAATCAAAAAATAAGCTTAAAAGTTGAATACAAGCATGCACAGTTTGTTGTACAAGTTTGATTCAAATGTGTGAATGTTCTGGAATGAGTGTGATTTGAAATGACATTTGGATTACTTTTTGACAACCCTAACACATATAATCATCTCCATGTCATTAGAATTAAAAAATAAGCTTAGAATAAAAAAAATAAGCTTAAAAGTAGAATACAAGCATGCACAGTTTGTTGTACAAGTTTGATTCAATTCAATGTGTGAATGTTGTGGAATTAGTGTGGTTAGAAATGACATTTAGTTTACTTTTATGACAACCCTAACACATATAATCGTCTCCATGTCATTAGAATTCAAGAATAAACTTCTATTTAAAGAATAAACTTAAAAGTAGAAAACAAATCTGCACCGTTTGTTGTACAAGTTTGATTCAAATGTGTGAATGTTGTGGAACGAGTGCGGTTAGAAATGACTTTTGGTTTACTTTTATGACAACCTTAACACATATAATCGTCTCCATGTCATTAGAATTCAAAAATAAGCTTCGAATCAAAGAATAAGTTTAAAAGTTGAATACAAGCATGCACAGTTTGTTATACAAGTTTGATTCAAATGGGTAAATGTTGTGGAATGAGTGTGGTTAGAAATCACATTTGGTTTACATTTATGACATCCCTATCACATATAATCGTCTCCATGTCATTTGAATTCAAACATAAGATTAGAATCAAAGAATAAGCTTAAAAGTAGAATACAAGCATGCACAGTTGTTATACAAGTTTGATTCAAATGTGTGAATGTTGTGGAATGAGTGTGATTTGAAATGACATTTGGTTTACTTTTTGACAACCCTAACACATATAATCATCTCCATGTCATTAGAATTCAAAAATAAGCTTAGAATAAAAAAAATAAGCTTAAAAGTAGAATACAAGCATGCACAGTTTGTTGTACAAGTTTGATTCAATTCAATGTGTGAATGTTGTGGAATTAGTATAGTTAGAAATGATATTTAGTTTACTTTTATGACAACCCTAACACATATAATCGTCTCCATGTCATTAGAATTCAAGAATAAACTTCTATTTAAAGAGTAAACTTATAAGTCTGCACAAGTTTGATTCAAATGTGTGAATGTTGTGGAACGAGTGTGGTTAGAAATGACTTTTGGTTTACTTTTATGACAACCATAACACATATAATCGTCTCCATGTCATTAGAATTCAAAAATAAGCTGAGAATCAAAGAATAAGTTTAAAAGTTGAATACAAGCATGCACAGTTTGTTATACAAGTTTGATTCAAATGTGTAAATGTTGTGGAATGAGTGTGGTTAGAAATGACATTTGGTTTACTTTTATGACATCCCTATCACATATAATCGTCGCCATGTCATTTGAATTCAAACATAAGATTAGAATCAAAAAATAAGCTTAAAAGTTGAATACAAGCATGCACAGTTTGTTGTACAAGTTTGATTCAAATGTGTGAATGTTCTGGAATGAGTGTGATTTGAAATGACATTTGGATTACTTTTTGACAACCCTAACACATATAATCATCTCCATGTCATTAGAATTAAAAAATAAGCTTAGAATAAAACAAAAATAAGCTTAAAAGTAGAATACAAGCATGCACAGTTTGTTGTACAAGTTTGATTCAATTCAATGTGTGAATGTTGTGGAATTAGTGTGGTTAGAAATGACATTTAGTTTACTTTTATGACAACCCTAACACATATAATCGTCTCCATGTCATTAGAATTCAAGAATAAACTTCTATTTAAAGAATAAACTTAAAAGTAGAAAACAAGTCTGCACCGTTTGTTGTACAAGTTTGATTCAAATGTGTGAATGTTGTGGAACGAGTGCGGTTAGAAATGACTTTTGGTTTACTTTTATGACAACCTTAACACATATAATCGTCTCCATGTCATTAGAATTCAAAAATAAGCTTCGAATCAAAGAATAAGTTTAAAAGTTGAATACAAGCATGCACAGTTTGTTATACAA
This sequence comes from Spergularia marina, assembly GCA_963680865.1. Lineage (NCBI taxonomy): Eukaryota > Viridiplantae > Streptophyta > Magnoliopsida > Caryophyllales > Caryophyllaceae > Spergularia > Spergularia marina. The sequence goes on along the minus strand of OY804557.1, from coordinate 11,644,489 downwards.
GTTTGATTCAAATGTGTAAATGTTGTGGAATGAGTGTGGTTAGAAATGACATTTGGTTTACATTTATGACATCCCTATCACATATAATCGTCTCCATGTCATTTGAATTCAAACATAAGATTAGAATCAAAGAATAAGCTTAAAAGTAGAATACAAGCATGCACAGTTGTTATACAAGTTTGATTCAAATGTGTGAATGTTGTGGAATGAGTGTGATTTGAAATGACATTTGGTTTACTTTTTGACAACCCTAACACATATAATCATCTCCATGTCATTAGAATTCAAAAATAAGCTTAGAATAAAAAAAATAAGCTTAAAAGTAGAATACAAGCATGCACAGTTTGTTGTACAAGTTTGATTCAATTCAATGTGTGAATGTTGTGGAATTAGTGTGGTTAGAAATGACATTTAGTTTACTTTTATGACAACCCTAACACATATAATCGTCTCCATGTCATTAGAATTCAAGAATAAACTTCTATTTAAAGAATAAACTTAAAAGTAGAAAACAAGTCTGCACCGTTTGTTGTACAAGTTTGATTCAAATGTGTGAATGTTGTGGAACGAGTGTGGTTAGAAATGAGATTTGGTTTACTTTTATGACAACCCTAACACATATAATTATCTCCATGTCATTAGAATTCAAAAATAAGCTTAGAATAAAAAAAATAAGCTTAAAAGTAGAATACAAGCATGCACAGTTTGTTGTACAAGTTTGATTCAATTCAATGTGTGAATGTTGTGGAATTAGTATGGTTAGAAATGATATTTAGTTTACTTTTATGACAACCCTAACACATATAATCGTCTCCCTGTCATTAGAATTCAAGAATAAACTTCTATTTAAAGAGTAAACTTATAAGTCTGCACAAGTTTGATTCAAATGTGTGAATGTTGTGGAACGAGTGTGGTTAGAAATGACTTTTGGTTTACTTTTATGACAACCATAACACATATAATCGTCTCCATGTCATTAGAATTCAAAAATAAGCTGAGAATCAAAGAATAAGTTTAAAAGTTGAATACAAGCATGCACAGTTTGTTATACAAGTTTGATTCAAATGTGTAAATGTTGTGGAATGAGTGTGGTTAGAAATGACATTTGGTTTACTTTTATGACATCCCTATCACATATAATCGTCGCCATGTCATTTGAATTCAAACATAAGATTAGAATCAAAAAATAAGCTTAAAAGTTGAATACAAGCATGCATAGTTTGTTGTACAAGTTTGATTCAAATGTGTGAATGTTCTGGAATGAGTGTGATTTGAAATGACATTTGGATTACTTTTTGACAACCCTAACACATATAATCATCTCCATGTCATTAGAATTAAAAAATAAGCTTAGAATAAAAAAAATAAGCTTAAAAGTAGAATACAAGCATGCACAGTTTGTTGTACAAGTTTGATTCAATTCAATGTGTGAATGTTGTGGAATTAGTGTGGTTAGAAATGACATTTAGTTTACTTTTATGACAAGCCTAACACATATAATCGTCTCCATGTCATTAGAATTCAAGAATAAACTTCTATTTAAAGAATAAACTTAAAAGTAGAAAACAAATCTGCACCGTTTGTTGTACAAGTTTGATTCAAATGTGTGAATGTTGTGGAACGAGTGTGGTTAGAAATGAGATTTGGGTTACGTTTATGACAACCCTAACACATATAATCATCTCCATGTCATTAAAATTCAAGAATAAGCTTAGAATAAAAAAAATAAGCTTAAAAGTAGAATACAAGCATGCACAGTTTGTTGTACAAGTTTTATTCAATTCAATGTGTGAATGTTGTGGAACGAGTGTGGTTATAAATGAGATTTGGTTTACTTTTATGACAACCTTAACACATATAATTGTCTCCATGTCATTAGAATTCAAAAATAAGCTTAGAATAAAAAAAATAAGCTTAAAAGTAGAATACAAGCATGCACAGTTTGTTGTACAAGTTTGATTCAATTCAATGTGTGAATGTTGTGGAATTAGTATAGTTAGAAATGATATTTAGTTTACTTTTATGACAACCCTAACACATATAATCGTCTCCATGTCATTAGAATTCAAGAATAAACTTCTATTTAAAGAGTAAACTTATAAGTCTGCACAAGTTTGATTCAAATGTGTGAATGTTGTGGAACGAGTGTGGTTAGAAATGACTTTTGGTTTACTTTTATGACAACCATAACACATATAATCGTCTTCATGTCATTAGAATTCAAAAATAAGCTGAGAATCAAAGAATAAGTTTAAAAGTTGAATACAAGCATGCACAGTTTGTTATACAAGTTTGATTCAAATGTGTAAATGTTGTGGAATGAGTGTGGTTAGAAATGACATTTGGTTTACTTTTATGACATCCCTATCACATATAATCGTCGCCATGTCATTTGAATTCAAACATAATATTAGAATCAAAAAATAAGCTTAAAAGTTGAATACAAGCATGCACAGTTTGTTGTACAAGTTTGATTCAAATGTGTGAATGTTCTGGAATGAGTGTGATTTGAAATGACATTTGGATTACTTTTTGACAACCCTAACACATATAATCATCTCCATGTCATTAGAATTAAAAAATAAGCTTAGAATAAAAAAAATAAGCTTAAAAGTAGAATACAAGCATGCACAGTTTGTTGTACAAGTTTGATTCAATTCAATGTGTGAATGTTGTGGAATTAGTGTGGTTAGAAATGACATTTAGTTTACTTTTATGACAAGCCTAACACATATAATCGTCTCCATGTCATTAGAATTCAAGAATAAACTTCTATTTAAAGAATAAACTTAAAAGTAGAAAACAAATCTGCACCGTTTGTTGTACAAGTTTGATTCAAATGTGTGAATGTTGTGGAACGAGTGTGGTTAGAAATGAGATTTGGGTTACGTTTATGACAACCCTAACACATATAATCATCTCCATGTCATTAAAATTCAAGAATAAGCTTAGAATAAAAAAAATAAGCTTAAAAGTAGAATACAAGCATGCACAGTTTGTTGTACAAGTTTGATTCAATTCAATGTGTGAATGTTGTGGAATTAGTGTGGTTAGAAATGACATTTAGTTTACTTTTATGACAAACCTAACACATATAATCGTCTCCATGTCATTAGAATTCAAGAATAAACTTCTATTTAAAGAATAAAATTAAAAGTAGAAAACAAGTCTGCACCGTTTGTTGTACAAGTTTGATTTAAATGTGTGAATGTTGTGGGACGTGTGTGGTTAGAAATGAGATTTGGTTTACGTTTATGACAACCCTAACACATATAATCGTCTCCATGTCCTTATAATTCAAGAATAAGCTTCGATTCAAAGAATAAGCTTAAAAGTAGAATACAAGCCTGAACAGTTCGTTGTACAAGTTTGATTCAAATGTGTGAATGTTGTGGAATGAGTGTGATTTGAAATGACATTTGGTTTACTTTTTGACAATGCTAACACATATAATCATCTCCATGTCATTAAAATTCAAAAATAAGCTTAGAATAAAAAAAATAAGCTTAAAAGTAGAATACATGCACAGTATGTTGTACAAGTGTGATTCAAATGTGTGAATGTTGTGGAATGAGTGTGGTTAGAAATGACATTTGGTTTACTTTCATGACAACCATATCACATATAATCGTCTCCATGTAATTTGAATTCAAAAATAAGATTAGAATCAAAAAATAAGCTTAACAGTAGAATACAAGCCCGAACAGTTCGTTGTACAAGTTTGATTCAAATGTGTGAATGTTGTGGAATGAGTGTGATTTGAAATGACATTTGGTTTACTTTTATGACAACCCTAACACATATAATCGTCTCCATGTCATTAGAATTCAAAAATAAGCTTAGATTCAAAGAATAAGCTAAAAAGTAGAATACGCGTATGCAAAGTTCGTTTTACAAGTTTGATTCAAATGTGAGAATGTTGTGGAATGAGTGTGGTTAGAAATGACATTTGGTTTACTTTTATTACAACTCAAATACATATAATCGTCTTCATGTCATTAGAAATCAAGAATGAGCTTCGATTCAAAGAATAAACTTAAAGTAGAATACAAGCATGAACAGTTCGTTGTACAAGTTTGATTCAAATGTGTGAATGTTGTGGAATGAGTGTGATTTGAAATGACATTCGGTTTACTTTTATGACAACCCTAACACATATAATCGTCTCCATGTCATTATAATTCAAAAATAAGCTTAGAATCAAAGAATAAGCTTAAAAGTAGAATACACGCATGCAAAGTTCGTTTTACAAGTTTGATTCAAATGTGTGAATGTTGTGGAATGAGTGTGGTTAGAAATAACATTTGGTTTAATTTTATGACATCCCTATCACATATAATCGTCTCCATGTCTTAGAATTCAAAAATAAGATTAGAATCAAAGAATAAGCTTAAATGTAGAATACACGCATGCTAAGTTCGTTTTACAAGTTTGATTCAAATGTGTGAATGTTGTGGAATGAGTGTGGTTAGAAATGACATTTGGTTTTCTTTTATGACATCCCTATCACATATAATCGTCTCCATGTCATTTGAATTCAAAAATAAGATTAGAATCAAAGAATAAGCTTAAAAGTAGAATACAAGCATGCACAGTTTGTTATACAAGTTTGATTCAAATGTGTAAATGTTGTGGAATGAGTGTGGTTAGAAATGACATTTGGTTTACTTTTATGACAACCCTATCACATATAATCGTCTCCATGTCATTTGAATTCAAACATAAGATTAGAATTAAAGAATAAACTTAAAAGTAGAATACACGCATGCAAAGTTCGTTGTACAAGTGTGATTCAAATGTGTGAATGTTGTGGAAAGAGTGTGGTTAGAAATGACATTTGGTTTTCTTTCATGACAACCCTATCACATATAATCGTCTCCATGTCATTTGAATTCAAAAATAAGATTAGAATAAAAAAATAAGCTTAAAAGTAGAATACAAGCCTGAACAGTTCGTTGTACAAGTTTGATTCAAATGTGTGAATGTTGTGGAATGAGTGTGATTTGAAATGACATTTGGTTTACTTTTATGACAACCCTAACACATATAATCGTATCCATGGCATTAGAATTCAAGAATGAGCTTCGATTCAAAGAATAAACTTAAAAGTAGAATACACGCATGAACAGTTCGTTGTACAACTTTGAATCAAATGTGTTAATGTTGTGGAATGAGTGTGATTTGAAATGACATTCGGTTTACTTTTATGACAACCCTAACACATATAATCGTCTCCATGTCATTTGAATTCAAAAATCAGATTCGAATCAAAGAATAAGCTTAAAAGTAGAATACACGCATGCACAGTTCGTTTTACAAGTTTGATTCAAATGTGTGAATGTTGTGGAATGAGTGTGGTTAGAAATAACATTTGGTTTAATTTTATGACATCCCTATCACATATAATCGTCTCCATGTCATTTGAATTCAAAAATCAGATTCGAATCAAAGAATAAGCTTAAAAGTAGAATACACGCATGCAAAGTTCGTTTTACAAGTTTGATTCAAATGTGTGAATGTTGTGAAATGAGTGTGGTTAGAAATGACATTTGGTTTAATTTTATGACATCCCTATCACATATAATTGTCTCCATGTCATTTGAATTAAAAAATAAGGTTGGAATAAAAAAATAAGCTTAAAAGTAGAATACAAGCATGCAGAGTTCGTTGTACAAGTTTGATTCAATTCAATGTGTGAATGTTGTGGAATTAGTGTGGTTAGAAATGACATTTAGTTTACTTTTATGACAACCCTAACACATATAATCGTCTCCATGTCATTAGAATTCAAGAATAAACTTCTATTTAAAGATTAAACTTAAAAGTAGAAAACAATTCTGCACCGTTTGTTGTACAAGTTTGATTCAAATGTGTGAATGTTGTGGAACGAGTGTGGTTATAAATGAGATTTGGTTTACTTTTATGACAACCTTAACACATATCATTGTCTCCATGTCATTAGAATTCAAAAATAAGCTTAGAATCAAAGAATAAGTTTAAAAGTTGAATACAAGCATGCACAGTTTGTTATACACGTTTGATTCAAATGTGTAAATGTTGTGGAATGAGTGTGGTTAGAAATGACATTTGGTTTATTTTTATGACATCCCTATCACATATAATCGTCTCCATGTCATTTGAGTTCAAACATAAGATTAGAATCAAAGAATAAGCTTAAAAGTAGAATACAAGCATGCACAGTTTGTTGTACAAGTTTGATTCAATTCAATGTGTGAATGTTGTGGAATTAGTGTGGTTAGAAATGACATTTCATTTACTTTTATGACAACCCTAACACATATAATCGTCTCCATGTCATTAGAATTCAAGAATAAACTTCGATTCAAAGAATAAGCTTAAAAGTAGAATACAAGCCTGAATAGTTCGTTGTACAAGTTTGATTCAAATGTGTGAATGTTGTGGAATGAGTGTGATTTGAAATGACATTTGGTTTAATTTTTGACAACCCTAATACATATAATCATCTCCATGTCATTAGAATTCAAGAATAAGCTTCGATTCAAAGAATAAGCTTAAAAGTAGAATACAAGCCTGAATAGTTCGTTGTACAAGTTTGATTCAAATGTGTGAATGTTGTGGAATGAGTGTGATTTGAAATGACATTTGGTTTACTTTTTGACAACCCTAATACATATAATCATCTCCATGTCATTAGAATTCAAAAATAAGCTTAGAATAAAAAAACTAAGCTTAAAAGTAGAATACAAGCATGCACAGTTTGTTGTACAAGTTTGATTCAATTGAATGTGTGAATGTTGTGGAATTAGTGTGGTTAGAAATGACATTTAGTTTACTTTTATGACAACCCTAACACATATAATCGTCTCCATGTCATTAGAATTCAAGAATAAACTTCTATTTAAAGATTAAACTTAAAAGTTGAAAACAAGTCTGCACCGTTTGTTGTACAAGTTTGATTCAAATGTGTGAATGTTGTGGAACGAGTGTGGTTATAAATGAGATTTGGTTTACTTTTATGACAACCTTAACACATATAATTGTCTCCATGTCATTAGAATTCAAAAATAAGCTTAGAATCAAAGAATAAGCTTAAAAGTAGAATACAAGCATGCACAGTTTGTTGTACAAGTTTGATTCAAATGTGTGAATGTTGTGGAATGAGTGTGGTTAGAAATGACATTTGGTTTACTTTTATGAAATCCCTATCACATATAATCGTCTCCATGTCATTTAAATTCAAAAATAAGCTTAGAATCAAAGAATAAACTTAAAAGTAAAATACACGCATGCAAAGTTCGTTGTACAAGTGTGATTCAAATGTGTGAATGTTGTGGAAAGAGTGTGGTTAGAAATGATATTTGGTTTACTTTTATGACAACTCTAACACATATAATCGTCTCCATGTCATTAGAATTCAAGAATAAGCTTCGATTCAAAGAATAAACTTAAAAGTAGAAAACAAGCATGAACAGTTCGTTGTACAAGTTTGATTCAAATGTCTGAATGTTGTGGAATGAGTGTGATTTGAAATGACATTCAGTTTACTTTTATGACAACCCTAACACATATAATCGTCTCCATGTCATTATAATTCAAAAATAAGTTTAGAATCAAAGAATAAGCTTAAAAGTAGAATACACGCATGCAAAGTTCGTTTTACAAGTTTGATTCAAATGTGTGAATGTTGTGGAATGAGTGTGGTCAGAAATAACATTTGGTTTAATTTTATGACATCCCTATCACATATAATCGTCTCCATGTCATTTGAATTCAAAAATAAGATTAGAATCAAAGAATAAGCTTAAAAGTAGAATACACGCATGCAAAGTTCTTTTTACAAGTTTGATTCAAATGTAGGAATGTTGTGGAATGAGTGTGGTTTGAAATGACATTTGGTTTACTTTTATGACATCCCTATCACATATAATCGTCTCCATGTCATTTGAATTCAAAAATAAGATTAGAATCAAAGAATAAGCTTAAAAGTAGAATACAAGCATGCACAGTTCGTTTTATAAGTTTGATTCAAATGTGTGAATGTTGTGGAATGAGTTACAAATGACATTAGGTTTACTTTTATGACATCCCTATCACATATAATCGTCTCCATGTCATTTGAATTCAAAAATAAGATTAAAATCAAAGAATAAGCTTAAAAGTAGAATACAAGCATGCACTGTTTGTTGTACAAGTTTGATTCAAATGTGTAAATGTTGTGGAATGAGTGTGGTTAAAAATGACATTTGGTTTACTTTTATGACAACCCTAACACATATAATCGTCTCCATGTGATTAGAATTCAAAAATAAGATTAGAATCAAAGAATAAGCTTAAAAGTAGAAAACAAGCATGCACAGTTCGTTTTATAAGTTTGATTCAAATGTGTGAATGTTGTGGAATGAGTGTGGTTACAAATGACATTTGGTTTACTTTTATGACATCCCTATCACATATAATCGTCTCCATGTCATTTGAATTCAAAAATATGATTAGAATAAAAGAATAAGCTTAAAAGTAGAATACAAGCATGCACAGTTCGTTTTATAAGTTTGAATCAAATGTGTCAATGTTGTGGAATGAGTGTGGTTAGAAATGACATTTGGTTTACTTTTATGACAACCCTAACACATATAATCGTCTCCATGTCCTTATAATTCAAGAATAAGCTTCGATTCAAAGAATAAGCTTAAAAGTAGAATACAAGCCTGAATAGTTCGTTGTACAACTTTGATTCAAATGTGTGAATGTTGTAGAATGAGTGTGATTTGAAATGACATTTGGTTTACTTTTATGACAACCCTAACACATATAATCGTCTCCATGTCCTTATAATTCAAGAATAAGCTTCGATTCAAAGAATAAGCTTAAAAGTAGAATACAAGCCTGAATAGTTCGTTGTACAAGTTTGATTCAAATGTGTGAATGTTGTGGAATGAGTGTGGTTAGAAATGACATTTGGTTTTCTTTCATGACAACCCTATCACATATAATCGTCTCCATGTCATTTGAATTCAAAAATCAGATTCGAATCAAAGAATAAGCTTAAAAGTAGAATACACGCATGCACAGTTCGTTTTACAAGTTTGATTCAAATGTGTGAATGTTGTGGAATGAGTGTGGTTAGAAATAACATTTGGTTTAATTTTATGATATCCCTATCACATATAATCGTCTCCATGTCATTTGAATTCAAAAATCAGATTCGAATCAAAGAATAAGCTTAAAAGTAGAATAAACGCATGCAAAGTTCGTTTTACAAGTTTGATTCAAATGTGTGAATGTTGTGAAATGAGTGTGGTTAGAAATGACATTTGGTTTAATTTTATGACATCCCTCTCACATATAATTGTCTCCATGTCATTTGAATTAAAAAATAAGGTTGGAATAAAAAAATAAGCTTAAAAGTAGAATACAAGCATGCAGAGTTCGTTGTACAAGTTTGATTCAATTCAATGTGTGAATGTTGTGGAATCAGTGTGGTTAGAAATGACATTTAGTTTACTTTTATGACAACCCTAACACATATAATCGTCTCCATGTCATTAGAATTTAAGAATAAACTTCTATTTAAAGATTAAACTTAAAAGTTGAAAACAAGTCTGCACCGTTTGTTGTACAAGTTTGATTCAAATGTGTGAATGTTGTGGAACGAGTGTGGTTATAAATGAGATTTGGTTTACTTTTATGACAACCTTAACACATATAATTGTCTCCATGTCATTAGAATTCAAAAATAAGCTTAGAATCAAAGAATAAGCTTAAAAGTAGAATACAAGCATGCACAGTTTGTTGTACAAGTTTGATTCAAATGTGTGAATGTTGTGGAATGAGTGTGGTTAGAAATGACATTTGGTTTACTTTTATGAAATCCCTATCACATATAATCGTCTCCATGTCATTTAAATTCAAAAATAAGCTTAGAATTAAAGAATAAACTTAAAAGTAAAATACACGCATGCAAAGTTCGTTGTACAAGTGTGATTCAAATATGTGAATGTTGTGGAATGAGTGTGGTTAAAAATGACATTTGGTTTACTTTTATGACAACCCTAACACATATAATTGTCTCCATGTGATTAGAATTTAAAAATAAGATTAGAATCAAAGAATAAGTTTAAAAGTAGAAAACAAGCATGCACAGTTCGTTTTATAAGTTTGATTCAAATGTGTGAATGTTGTGGAATGAGTGTGGTTACAAATGACATTTGGTTTACTTTTATGACATCCCTATCACATATAATCGTCTCCATGTCATTTGAATTTAAAAATATGATTAGAATAAAACAATAAGCTTAAAAGTAGAATACAAGCATGCACAGTTCGTTTTAAAAATTTGAATCAAATGTGTCAATGTTGTGGAATGAGTGTGGTTAGAAATGACATTTGGTTTAGTTTTATGACAACCCTAACACATATAATCGTCTCCATGTCCTTATAATTCAAGAATAAGCTTCGATTCAAAGAATAAGCTTAAAAGTAGAATACAAGCCTGAATAGTTCGTTGTACAAGTTTGATTCAAATGTGTGAATGTTGTGGAATGAGTGTGATTTCAAATGACATTTGGTTTACTTTTTGAAAACCCTAATACATATAATCATCTCCATGTCATTAGAATTTCAAAATAAGCTTAGAATAAAAAAAATAAGCTTAAAAGTAGAATACAAGCATGCACAGTTTGTTGTACAAGTTTGATTCAATTCAATATGTGAATGTTGTGGAATTAGTGTGGTTAGAAATGACATTTAGTTTACTTTTATGACAACCCTAGCACATATAATCGTCTCCATGTCATTAGAATTCAAGAATAAGCTTCGATTCAAAGAATAAACTTAAAAGTAGAAAACAAGCATGAACAGTTCGTTGTACAAGTTTGATTGAAATGTCTGAATGTTGTGGAATGAGTGTGATTTGAAATGACATTCGGTTTACTTTTATGACAACCCTAACACATATAATCGTCTCCATGTCATTATAATTCAAAAAGTAAGATTAGAATCAAAGAATAAGCTGAAAAGTAGAATACACGCATGCAAAGTTCGTTTTACAAGTTTGATTCAAATGTGTGAATGTTGTGGAATGAGTGTGGTCAGAAATAACATTTGGTTTAATTTTATGACATCCCTATCACATATAATCGTCTCCATGTCATTTGAATTCAAAAATAAGATTAGAATCAAAGAATAAGCTTAAAAGTAGAATACAAGCATGCACAGTTCGTTTTATAAGTTTGATTCAAATGTGTGAATGTTGTGGAATGAGTTACAAATGACATTTGGTTTACTTTTATGACATCCCTATCACATATAATCGTCTCCATGTCATTTGAATTCAAAAATAAGATTAAAATCAAAGAATAAGATTAAAAGTAGAATACAAGCATGTACTGTTTGTTGTACAAGTTTGATTCAAATGTGTAAATGTTGTGGAATGAGTGTGGTTAGAAATGACATTTGGTTTACTTTTATGACAACCCGAACACATATACTCGTCTCCATGTGATTAGAATTCAAAAATAAGATTAGAATCAAAGAATAAGCTTAAAAGTAGAATACAAGCATGCACTGTTTGTTGTACAAGTTTGATTCAAATGTGTAAATGTTGTGGAATGAGTGTGGTTAGAAATGACATTTGGTTTAGTTTTATGACATCCCTATCACATATAATCGTCTCCATGTCATTTGAATTCAAAAAAATGATTAGAATCAAAGAATAAGCTTAAAAGTAGAATACAAGCATGCACAGTTCGTTTTATAAGTTTGATTCAAATTTGTGAATGTTGTGGAATGAGTGTGGTTAGAAATGACATTTGGTTTACTTTTATGAAATCCCTATCACATATAATCGTCTCCATGTCATTTGAATTCAAAAATAAGATTAGAATCAAAGAATAAGCTTAAAAGTAGAATACAAGCATGCACAGTTCGTTTTATAAGTTTGATTCAAATGTGTGAATGTTGTGGAATGAGTTACAAATGACATTTGGTTTACTTTTATGACATCCCTATCACATATAATCGTCTCCATGTCATTAGAATTCAAGAATAAGCTTCGATTCAAAGAATAAACTTAAAAGTAGAAAACAAGCATGAACAGTTCGTTGTACAAGTTTGATTGAAATGTCTGAATGTTGTGGAATGAGTGTGATTTGAAATGACATTCGGTTTACTTTTATGACAACCCTAACACATATAATCGTCTCCATGTCATTATAATTCAAAAAGTAAGATTAGAATCAAAGAATAAGCTTAAAAGTAGAATACAAGCATGCACTGTTTGTTGTACAAGTTTGATTCAAATGTGTAAATGTTGTGGAATGAGTGTGGTTAGAAATGACATTTGGTTTAGTTTTATGACATCCCTATCACATATAATCGTCTCCATGTCATTTGAATTCAAAAAAATGATTAGAATCAAAGAATAAGCTTAAAAGTAGAATACAAGCATGCACAGTTCGTTTTATAAGTTTGATTCAAATTTGTGAATGTTGTGGAATGAGTGTGGTTAGAAATGACATTTGGTTTACTTTTATGAAATCCCTATCACATATAATCGTCTCCATGTCATTTGAATTCAAAAATAAGATTAAAATCAAAGAATAAGCTTAAAAGTAGAATACAAGCATGCACTGTTTGTTGTACAAGTTTGATTCAAATGTGTAAATGTTGTGGAATGAGTGTGGTTAGAAATGACATTTGGTTTACTTTTATGAGAAACCTAACACATATAATCGTCTCCATGTGATTAGAATTCAAAAATAAGATTAGAATCAAAGAATAAGCTTAGAAGTAGAATACAAGCATGCACAGTTTGTTATACAAGTTTGGCTCAAATGTGCGAATGTTGTGGAATGAGTGTGGTTAGAAATGACATTTGGTTTACTTTTATGACAACCATTACACATATAATCGTCTCCATGTCATTAGAATTCAAAAATAAGGTTAGAATCGAAGAATAAACTTAAAAGTAGAATACACGCATGCAAAGTTCGTTGTACAAGTGTGATTCAAATGTGTGAATGTTGTGGAATGAGTGTGGTTAGAAATGACATTTGGTTTACTTTTATGACAACTCTAACACATATAATCGTCTCCATGTCATTAGAATTCGAGAATAAGCTTCGATTCAAAGAATAAACTTAAAAGTAGAATACAAGCATGAACAGTTCGTTGTACAAGTTTGATTCAAATGTGTGAATGTTGTGGAATGAGTGTGATTTGAAATGACATTCGGTTTACTTTTATGACAACCCTAACACATATAATCCTCTCCATGTCATTAGAATTCAAGAATAAGCTTCGATTCAAAGAATAAACTTAAAAGTAGAATACAAGCCTGCAACGTTTGTTGTACAAGTTTGATTCAAATGTGTGAATGTTGTGGAATGAGTGAGGTTAGAAATGAAATTTGGTTTACTTTTATGACAAACTTAACACATATAATCGTCTCCATGTCATTAGAATTCAAAAATAAGTTTAGAATCAAAGAATAAGCTTAAAAGTAGAATACATGCATGCACAGTTTGTTGTACAAGTTTGATTCAAATGTGTGAATGTTGAGGAATGAGTGTGGTTAGAAATGACATTTGGTTTACTTTTATGACAACCCTAACACATATAATCGTCTCCATGTCATTAGAATTCAAAATAAGATTAGAATCAAAGAATAAGCATCAAAGTAGAATATAAGGCTGCACAGTTTGTTGTACAAGTTTGATTCAAATGTGTGAATGTTGTGGAATGAGTGTGGTTAGAAATGACATTTGGTTTAATTTTATGACAACCTTAACACATATAATCGTCTCCATGTCATTAGAATTCAAGAATAAGCTTCGATTCAAAGAATAAACTTAAAAGTAGAATACAAGCCTACACCGTTTGTTGTAAAAGTTTGATTCAAATGTGTGAATGTTGTGGAACGAGTGTGGTTAGAAATGACATTTGGTTTACTTTTATGACAACCTTAACACATATAATCGTCTCCATGTGATTAGAATTCAAAAATAAGCTTAGAATCAAAGAATAAGCTTAAAAGTAGAATACACGCATGCACAGTTCGTTGTACAAGTTTGATTCAAATGTGTGAATGTTGTGGAATGAGTGTGGTTAGAAATAACATTTGGTTTACTTTTATGACATCCCTATCACATATAATCGTCTCCATTTCATTTGATTTCAAAAATATGATTAGATACAAAGAATAAGCTTAAAAGTAGAATACAAGCATGCACAGTTCGTTTTATAAGTTTGATTCAAATGTGTGAATGTTGTGGAATGAGTGTGGTTAGAAATGACATTTGGTTTACTTTTATGACAACCCTAACACATATAATCGTCTCCATGTCCCTATAATTCAAGAATAAGCTTCGATTCAAAGAATAAGCCTAAAAGTAGAATACAAGCCTGAACAGTTCGTTGTACAAGTTTGATTCAAATGTGTGAATGTTGTGGAATGAGTGAGGTTAGAAATGAAATTTGGTTTACTTTTATGACAACCTTAACACATATAATCGTCTCCAAGTCATTAGAATTCAATAATAAGCTTAGAATCAAAGAATAAGTTTAAAAGTTGAATACAAGCATGCACATTTTGTTATACAAGTTTGATTCAAATGGGTAAATGTTGTGGAATGAGTGTGGTTAGAAATGACATTTGGTTTACTATTATGACAACCTTAACACATATAATCGTCCCATGTCATAAGAATTCAAAAATAAGATTAGAATCAAAGAATAAGCTTAAAAGTAGAATACACGCATGCACAATTTGTTGTACAAGTTGATTCAAATATGTGAATGTTGTGGAATGAGTGTGGTTAGAAATGACACTTGGTTTACTTTTATGACAACCCTAATACATATAATCGTCATTATGTCATTAGAATTCAAAATAAGATTAGAATCAATGAATAAGCTTCAAAGTAGAATACAAGCCTGCACAGTTTGTTGTACAAGTTTGATTCAAATGTGTGAATGTTGTGGAATGAGTGCGGTTAGAAATGACATTTGGTTTACTTTTATGACAACCCTAACACATATAATCGTCTCCATGTCATTAGAATTCAAGAATAAGCTTCGATTCAAAGAATAAACTTTAAAGTAGAATACACGCATGCACTGTTTGTTGTACAAGTTTGATTCAAATGTGTGAATGTTGTGGAATGAGTGTGGTTAGAAATGACATTTGGTTTACTTTTATGACAACCATTACACATATAATCGTCTCCATGTCATTAGAATTCAAAAATAAGGTTAGAATCGAAGAATAAACTTAAAAGTAGAATACACGCATGCAAAGTTCGTTGTACAAGTGTGATTCAAATGTGTGAATGTTGTGGAATGAGTGTGGTTAGAAATGACATTTGGTTTACTTTTATGACAACTCTAACACATATAATCGTCTCCATGTCATTAGAATTCGAGAATAAGCTTCGATTCAAAGAATAAACTTAAAAGTAGAATACAAGCATGAACAGTTCGTTGTACAAGTTTGATTCAAATGTGTGAATGTTGTGGAATGAGTGTGATTTGAAATGACATTCGGTTTACTTTTATGACAACCCTAACACATATAATCGTCTCCATGTCATTAGAATTCAAGAATAAGCTTCGATTCAAAGAATAAACTTAAAAGTAGAATACAAGCCTGCACCGTTTGTTGTACAAGTTTGATTCAAATGTGTGAATGTTGTGGAATGAGTGAGGTTAGAAATGAAATTTGGTTTAATTTTATGACAACCTTAACACATATAATCGTCTCCATGTCATTAGAATTCAAGAATAAGCTTCGATTCAAAGAATAAACTTAAAAGTAGAATACAAGCCTGCACCGTTTGTTGTACAAGTTTGATTCAAATGTGTGAATGTTGTGGAACGAGTGTGGTTAGAAATGACATTTGGTTTACTTTTATGACAACCTTAACACATATAATCGTCTCCATGTGATTAGAATTCAAAAATAAGCTTAGAATCAAAGAATAAGCTTAAAAGTAGAATACACGCATGCACAGTTCGTTGTACAAGTTTGATTCAAATGTGTGAATGTTGTGGAATGAGTGTGGTTAGAAATAACATTTGGTTTACTTTTATGACATCCCTATCACATATAATCGTCTCCATTTCATTTGAATTCAAAAATATGATTAGATACAAAGAATAAGCTTAAAAGTAGAATACAAGCATGCACAGTTCGTTTTATAAGTTTGATTCAAATGTAAGAATGTTGTGGAATGAGTGTGATTAGAAAAGACATTTGGTTTCATTTTATGACAATCCTAACACATATAATCGTCTCCATGTCTTAGAATTCAAAAATAAGCTTAGAATAAAAGAATAAGCTTAAAAGTAAAATAGACGCATGCACAGTTCGTTGTACAAGTGTGATTCAAATGTGTGAATGTTGTGGAATGAGTGTGGTTAGAAATGACATTTGGTTTACTTTTATGACAACCCTAACACATATAATCGTCTCCATGTCCCTATAATTCAAGAATAAGCTTCGATTCAAAGAATAAGCCTAAAAGTAGAATACAAGCCTGAACAGTTCGTTGTACAAGTTTGATTCAAATGTGTGAATGTTGTGGAATGAGTGAGGTTAGAAATGAAATTTGGTTTACTTTTATGACAACCTTAACACATATATTCGTCTCCAAGTCATTAGAATTCAATAATAAGCTTAGAATCAAAGAATAAGTTTAAAAGTTGAATACAAGCATGCACATTTTGTTATACAAGTTTGATTCAAATGGGTAAATGTTGTGGAATGAGTGTGGTTAGAAATGACATTTGGTTTACTTTTATGACATCCGTATCACATATAATCGTCTCCATGTCATTTGAATTAAAACATAAGATTAGAATCAAAGAATAAGCTCCAAAGTAGAATACAAACATGCACAGTTTGTTGTACAAGTTTGATTCAAATATGTGAATGTTGTGGAATGAGTGTGATTTGAAATGACATTTGATTTACTTTTATGACAACCCTAACACATATAATCGTCTCCATGTCATTTGAATTCAAAAATAAGCTTAGATTCAAAGTATAAGCTTAAAAGTAGAATTCACGCATGCACAGTTTGTTGTACAAGTTTGATTCAAATGTGCGAATGTTGTGGAATGAGTGTGGTTAGAAATGACATTTGCTTTACTTTTATGGCATTCCAAACACATATAATCGTCTCCATGTCATTAGAATTCAAAAATAAGATTAGAATCAAAGAATAAGCTTAAAAGTAGAATAGACGCATGCACAGTTTGTTGTACAAGTTTGATTCAAATGTTTGAATGTTGTGGAATGTGTGTGGTTAGAAATGCCATTTGGTTTACTTTTATGACAACCCTAACACATATAATCGGCTCCATGTCATTAGAATTCAAAAATAAGATTACAATAAAAGAATAAGCTTAAAAGTAGAATACACACATGCACAGTTTGTTGTACAAGTTTGATTCAAATGTGTGAATGTTGAGGAATGAGTGTGGTTAGAAATGACATTTGGTTTACTTTAATGACAAACCTATCACATATAATCGGTTCCATGTCATTGGAATTAAAAAATAAGTTTAGAATCAAAGAATAAGCTTAAAAGTAGAATACACGCATGCACAGTTTGTTGTGCAAGTTTGATTCGAATGTGTGAATGTTGTGGAATGAGTGTGGTTAGAAATGACATTTGGTTTACTTCTATGACATCCCAATCACATATAATCGTCTCCATGTCATTTGAATTCAAAAATAAGATTAGAATCAAAGAATAAGCTTAAAAGTAAAATACAAGCCTGCACAGTTTGTTGTACAAGTTTGATTCAAATGTGTGAATGTTGTGGAATGAGTGAGGTTAGAAATGAAATTTGGTTTACTTTTATGACAACCTTAACACATATAATTGTCTCCATGTCATTAGAATTCAAAAATAAGCTTAGAATCAAATAATAAGCTTAAAAGTAGAATACAAGCCTGCACAAGTTTGTTATACAAGTTTGATTCAAATGTGTGAATGTTGTGGAACGAGTGTGGTTAGAAATGACATTTGGTTTACTTTTATGACAACCCTAACACATATAATCGTCTCCATGTCATTAGAATTCAAAACTAAGATTAGAATCAAAGAATAATCTTAAAAGTAGAATACAAGCCTACACAGTTTATTGTACAAGTTTGATTCAAATGTGTGAATGTTGTGGAATGAGTGTGGTTATAAATGACATTTGGTTTACATTTATGACAACCCTAACACATATAATCGTCTCCATGTCATTAGAATTCAAGAATAAGCTTCGGTTCAAAGAATAAACTTAAAAGTAGAATACAAGCCTGCACCGTTTGCTGTACAAGTTTGATTCAAATGTGTGAATGTTATGGAATTGGTGTGGTTAGAAATGACATTTGGTTTACTTTTATGACAATCCTAACACATATAATCGTCCCATGTCATAAGAATTCAAAAATAAGATTAGAATCAAAGAATAAGCTTAAAAGTAGAATACACGCATGCACAATTTGTTGTACAAGTTGATTCAAATATGTGAATGTTGTGGAATGAGTGTGGTTAGAAATGACACTTGGTTTACTTTTATGACAACCCTAATACATATAATCGTCTCTATGTCATTAGAATTCAAAATAAGATTAGAATCAATGAATAAGCATCAAAGTAGAATACAAGCCTGCACCGTTTGTTGTACAAGTTTGATTCAAATGTGTGAATGTTGTGGAATGAGTGTGGTTAGAAATGAGATTTGGTTTACATTTATGACAACCCTAACACATATAATCGTCTCCATGTCATTAGAATTCAAAACTAAGATTAGAATCAAAGAATAATCTTAAAAGTAGAATACAAGCCTCCACAGTTTGTTGTACAAGTTTGATTCAAATGTGTGAATGTTGTGGAATGAGTGTGGTTATAAATGACAATTGGTTTACTTTTATGACAACCCTAACACATATAATCGTCTCCATGTCATTAGAATTCAAGAATAAGCTTCGATTCAAAGAATAAACTTTAAAGTAGAATACACGCATGCACTGTTTGTTGTACAAGTTTGATTCAAATGTGTAAATGTTGTAGAATGAGTGTAGTTAGAAAGGACATTTGGTTTACTTTTATGACAACCCTAACACATATAATCGTCTCCATGTCATTAGAATTCAAAATAAGATTAGAATCAAAGAATAAGCATCAAAGTAGAATACAAGCCTCCACAGTTTGTTGTACAAGTTTGATTCAAATGTGTGAATGTTGTGGAATGAGTGTGGTTAGAAATGACATTTGGTTTACTTTTATGACAACCCTAACACATATAATGGTCTCCATGTCATTAGAATTCAAGAATAAGCTTCGATTCAAAGAATAAACTTAAAAGTAGAATACAAGCCTGCACCGTTTGTTGTACAAGTTTGATTCAAATGTGTGAATGTTGTGGAATGAGTGAGTTTAGAAATGAAATTTGGTATACTTTTATGACAACCTTAACACATATAATCGTCTCCATGTCATAAGAATTCAAGAATAAGCTTCGATTCAAAGAATAAACTTTAAAGTAGAATACAAGCCTGCACCGTTTGTTGTACAAGTTTGATTCAAATGTGTGAATGTTGTGGAATTGTTGTGGTTAGAAATGACATTTGGTTTACTTTTATGACAACCCTAACACATATAATCGTCTCCATGTCATTTGAATTCAAAAATAAGCTTAGAATCAAAGAATAAGCTTAAAAGTAAAATACACGCATGCACAGTTCGTTGTACAAGTTTGATTCAAATGTTTGAATGTTGTGGAATGACTGTGGTTAGAAATGTCATTTGGTTTACTTTAATGACAACCCTATCACATATAATCGTCTCCATGTCATTTGAATTCAAAAATATGATTAGAATCAAAGAATAATCTTAAAAGTAGAATACAAGCCTACACAGTTTATTGTACAAGTTTGATTCAAATGTGTGAATGTTGTGGAATGAGTGTGGTTATAAATGACATTTGGTTTACATTTATGACAACCCTAACACATATAATCGTCTCCATGTCATTAGAATTCAAGAATAAGCTTCGATTCAAAGAATAAACTTAAAAGTAGAATACAAGCCTGCACCGTTTGCTGTACAAGTTTGATTCAAATGTGTGAATGTTATGGAATTGGTGTGGTTAGAAATGACATTTGGTTTACTTTTATGACAATCCTAACACATATAATCGTCCCATGTCATAAGAATTCAAAAATAAGATTAGAATCAAAGAATAAGCTTAAAAGTAGAATACACGCATGCACAATTTGTTGTACAAGTTGATTCAAATATGTGAATGTTGTGGAATGAGTGTGGTTAGAAATGACACTTGGTTTACTTTTATGACAACCCTAATACATATAATCGTCTCTATGTCATTAGAATTCAAAATAAGATTAGAATCAATGAATAAGCATCAAAGTAGAATACAAGCCTGCACCGTTTGTTGTACAAGTTTGATTCAAATGTGTGAATGTTGTGGAATGAGTGTGGTTAGAAATGAGATTTGGTTTACATTTATGACAACCCTAACACATATAATCGTCTCCATGTCATTAGAATTCAAAACTAAGATTAGAATCAAAGAATAATCTTAAAAGTAGAATACAAGCCTCCACAGTTTGTTGTACAAGTTTGATTCAAATGTGTGAATGTTGTGGAATGAGTGTGGTTATAAATGACAATTGGTTTACTTTTATGACAACCCTAACACATATAATCGTCTCCATGTCATTAGAATTCAAGAATAAGCTTCGATTCAAAGAATAAACTTTAAAGTAGAATACACGCATGCACTGTTTGTTGTACAAGTTTGATTCAAATGTGTAAATGTTGTGGAATGAGTGTAGTTAGAAAGGACATTTGGTTTACTTTTATGACAACCCTAACACATATAATCGTCTCCATGTCATTAGAATTCAAAATAAGATTAGAATCAAAGAATAAGCATCAAAGTAGAATACAAGCCTCCACAGTTTGTTGTACAAGTTTGATTCAAATGTGTGAATGTTGTGGAATGAGTGTGGTTAGAAATGACATTTGGTTTACTTTTATGACAACCCTAACACATATAATGGTCTCCATGTCATTAGAATTCAAGAATAAGCTTCGATTCAAAGAATAAACTTAAAAGTAGAATACAAGCCTGCACCGTTTGTTGTACAAGTTTGATTCAAATGTGTGAATGTTGTGGAATGAGTGAGTTTAGAAATGAAATTTGGTATACTTTTATGACAACCTTAACACATATAATCGTCTCCATGTCATAAGAATTCAAGAATAAGCTTCGATTCAAAGAATAAACTTTAAAGTAGAATACAAGCCTGCACCGTTTGTTGTACAAGTTTGATTCAAATGTGTGAATGTTGTGGAATTGTTGTGGTTAGAAATGACATTTGGTTTACTTTTATGACAACCCTAACACATATAATCGTCTCCATGTCATTTGAATTCAAAAATAAGCTTAGAATCAAAGAATAAGCTTAAAAGTAAAATACACGCATGCACAGTTCGTTGTACAAGTTTGATTCAAATGTTTGAATGTTGTGGATTGACTGTGGTTAGAAATGTCATTTGGTTTACTTTAATGACAACCCTATCACATATAATCGTCTCCATGTCATTTGAATTCAAAAATATGATTAGAATCAAAGAATAAGCATCAAAGTAGAATACAAGCCTCCACAGTTTGTTGTACAAGTTTGACTCAAATGTGTGAATGTTGTGGAATGAGTGTGGTTAGAAATGACATTTGGTTTACTTTTATGACAACCCTAACACATATAATCGTCTCCATGTCATTAGAATTCAAGAATAAGATTAGAATCAAAGAATAAGCTTAGAAGTAGAATACAAGCATGCACAGTTTGTTATACAAGTTTGATTCAAATGTGTGAATGTTGTGGAATGAGTGTGGTTAGAAATGACATTTGGTTTACTTTTATGACAACCATTACACATATAATCGTCTCCATGTCATTAGAATTCAAAAATAAGGTTAGAATCGAAGAATAAACTTAAAAGTAGAATACACGCATGCAAAGTTCGTTGTACAAGTGTGATTCAAATGTGTGAATGTTGTGGAATGAGTGTGGTTAGAAATGACATTTGGTTTACTTTTATGACAACTCTAACACATATAATCGTCTCCATGTCATTAGAATTCGAGAATAAGCTTCGATTCAAAGAATAAACTTAAAAGTAGAATACAAGCATGAACAGTTCGTTGTACAAGTTTGATTCAAATGTGTGAATGTTGTGGAATGAGTGTGATTTGAAATGACATTCGGTTTACTTTTATGACAACCCTAACACATATAATCGTCTCCATGTCATTAGAATTCAAGAATAAGCTTCGATTCAAAGAATAAACTTAAAAGTAGAATACAAGCCTGCACCGTTTGTTGTACAAGTTTGATTCAAATGTGTGAATGTTGTGGAATGAGTGAGGTTAGAAATGAAATTTGGTTTACTTTTATGACAAACTTAACACATATAATCGTCTCCATGTCATTAGAATTCAAAAATAAGTTTAGAATCAAAGAATAAGCTTAAAAGTAGAATACACGCATGCACAGTTTGTTGTACAAGTTTGATTCAAATGTGTGAATGTTGAGGAATGAGTGTGGTTAGAAATGACATTTGGTTTACTTTTATGACAACCCTAACACATATAATCGTCTCCATGTCATTAGAATTCAAAAATAAGTTTAGAATCAAAGAATAAGCTTAAAAGTAAAATACACGCATGCACAGTTCGTTGTACAAGTTTGATTCAAATGTTTGAATGTTGTGGAATGACTGTGGTTAGAAATGTCATTTGGTTTACTTTAATGACAACCCTATCACATATAATCGTCTCCATGTCATTTGAATTCAAAAATATGATTAGAATCAAAGAATAAGCATCAAAGTAGAATACAAGCCTCCACAGTTTGTTGTACAAGTTTGATTCAAACGTGTGGAATGTTGTGGAATGAGTGTGGTTAGAAATGACATTTGGTTTACTTTTATGACAACCCTAACACATATAATCGTCTCCATGTCATTAGAATTCAAGAATAAGCTTCGATTCAAAGAATAAGCCTAAAAGTAGAATACAAGCCTGCACCGTTTGTTGTACAAGTTTGATTCAATTCAATGTGTGAATGTTGTGGAATTAGTGTGGTTAGAAATGACATTTAGTTTACTTTTATGACAACCCTAACACATATAATCGTCTCCATGTCATTAGAATTCAAAAATAAGATTAGAATCAAAGAATAAGCTTAAAAGTAGAATAGACGCATGCACAGTTTGTTGTACAAGTTTGATTCAAATGTTTGAATGTTGTGGAATGTGTGTGGTTAGAAATGCCATTTGGTTTACTTTTATGACAACCCTAACACATATAATCGGCTCCATGTCATTAGAATTCAAAAATAAGATTACAATAAAAGAATAAGCTTAAAAGTAGAATACACGCATGCACAGTTTGTTGTACAAGTTTGATTCAAATGTGTGAATGTTGAGGAATGAGTGTGGTTAGAAATGACATTTGGTTTACTTTAATGACAAACCTATCACATATAATCGGTTCCATGTCATTGGAATTAAAACATAAGATTAGAATCAAAGAATAAGCTTAAAAGTAGAATACACGCATGCACAGTTTGTTGTGCAAGTTTGATTCGAATGTGTGAATGTTGTGGAATGAGTGTGGTTAGAAATGACATTTGGTTTACTTCTATGACATCCCAATCACATATAATCGTCTCCATGTCATTTGAATTCAAAAATAAGATTAGAATCAAAGAATAAGCTTAAAAGTAAAATACAAGCCTGCACAGTTTGTTGTACAAGTTTGATTCAAATGTGTGAATGTTGTGGAATGAGTGAGGTTAGAAATGAAATTTGGTTTACTTTTATGACAACCTTAACACATATAATTGTCTCCATGTCATTAGAATTCAAAAATAAGCTTAGAATCAAATAATAAGCTTAAAAGTAGAATACAAGCCTGCACAAGTTTGTTATACAAGTTTGATTCAAATGTGTGAATGTTGTGGAACGAGTGTGGTTAGAAATGACATTTGGTTTACTTTTATGACAACCCTAACACATATAATCGTCTCCATGTCATTAGAATTCAAAACTAAGATTAGAATCAAAGAATAATCTTAAAAGTAGAATACAAGCCTACACAGTTTGTTGTACAAGTTTGATTCAAATGTGTGAATGTTGTGGAATGAGTGTGGTTATAAATGACATTTGGTTTACTTTTATGACAATCCTAACACATATAATCGTCCCATGTCATAAGAATTCAAAAATAAGATTAGAATCAAAGAATAAGCTTAAAAGTAGAATACACGCATGCACAATTTGTTGTACAAGTTGATTCAAATATGTGAATGTTGTGGAATGAGTGTGGTTAGAAATGACACTTGGTTTACTTTTATGACAACCCTAATACATATAATCGTCTCTATGTCATTAGAATTCAAAATAAGATTAGAATCAATGAATAAGCTTCAAAGTAGAATACAAGCCTGCACAGTTTGTTGTACAAGTTTGATTCAAATGTGTGAATGTTGTGGAATGAGTGCGGTTAGAAATGACATTTGGTTTACTTTCATGACAACCTTAACACATATAATCGTCTCCATGTCATTAGAATTCAAGAATAAGCTTCGATTCAAAGAATAAACTTTAAAGTAGAATACACGCATGCACTGTTTGTTGTACAAGTTTGATTCAAATGAGTAAATGTTGTGGAATGAGTGTGGTTAGAAATGACATTTGGTTTACTTTTATGACAACCCTAACACATATAATCGTCTCCATGTCATTAGAATTCAAAATAAGATTAGAATCAAAGAATAAGCATCAAAGTAGAATACAAGCCTCCACAGTTTGTGGTACAAGTTTGATTCAAATGTGTGAATGTTGTGGAATGAGTGTGGTTAGAAATGACATTTGGTTTACTTTTATGACAACCCTAACACATATAATCGTCTCCATGTCATTAGAATTCAAAATAAGATTAGAATCAAAGAATAAGCATCAAAGTAGAATACAAGCCTCCACAGTTTGTTGTACAAGTTTGATTCAAATGTGTGAATGTTGTGGAATGAGTGTGGTTAGAAATGAGATTTGGTTTACATTTATGACAACCCTAACACATATAATCGTCTCCATGTCATTAGAATTCAAAACTAAGATTAGAATCAAAGAATAATCTTAAAAGTAGAATACAAGCCTCCACAGTTTGTTGTACAAGTTTGATTCAAATGTGTGAATGTTGTGGAATGAGTGTGGTTATAAATGACAATTGGTTTACTTTTATGACAACCCTAACACATATAATCGTCTCCATGTCATTAGAATTCAAGAATAAGTTTCGATTCAAAGAATAAACTTTAAAGTAGAATACACGCATGCACTGTTTGTTGTACAAGTTTGATTCAAATGTGTAAATGTTGTGGAATGAGTGTAGTTAGAAAGGACATTTGGTTTACTTTTATGACAACCCTAACACATATAATCGTCTCCATGTCATTAGAATTCAAAATAAGATTAGAATCAAAGAATAAGCATCAAAGTAGAATACAAGCCTCCACAGTTTGTTGTACAAGTTTGATTCAAATGTGTGAATGTTGTGGAATGAGTGTGGTTAGAAATGACATTTGGTTTACTTTTATGACAACCCTAACACATATAATGGTCTCCATGTCATTAGAATTCAAGAATAAGCTTCGATTCAAAGAATAAACTTAAAAGTAGAATACAAGCCTGCACCGTTTGTTGTACAAGTTTGATTCAAATGTGTGAATGTTGTGGAATGAGTGAGTTTAGAAATGAAATTTGGTATACTTTTATGACAACCTTAACACATATAATCGTCTCCATGTCATAAGAATTCAAGAATAAGCTTCGATTCAAAGAATAAACTTTATAGTAGAATACAAGCCTGCACCGTTTGTTGTACAAGTTTGATTCAAATGTGTGAATGTTGTGGAATTGTTGTGGTTAGAAATGACATTTGGTTTACTTTTATGACAACCCTAACACATATAATCGTCTCCATGTCATTTGAATTCAAAAATAAGCTTAGAATCAAAGAATAAGCTTAAAAGTAAAATACACGCATGCACAGTTCGTTGTACAAGTTTGATTCAAATGTTTGAATGTTGTGGAATGACTGTGGTTAGAAATGTCATTTGGTTTACTTTAATGACAACCCTATCACATATAATCGTCTCCATGTCATTTGAATTCAAAAATATGATTAGAATCAAAGAATAAGCATCAAAGTAGAATACAAGCCTCCACAGTTTGTTGTACAAGTTTGAATCAAATGTGTGAATGTTGTGGAATGAGTGTGGTTAGAAATGACATTTGGTTTACTTTTATGACAACCCTAACACATATAATCGTCTCCATGTCATTAGAATTCAAGAATAAGATTAGAATCAAAGAATAAGCTTAGAAGTAGAATACAAGCATGCACAGTTTGTTATACAAGTTTGATTCAAATGTGTGAATGTTGTGGAACGAGTGTGGTTAGAAATGACATTTGGTTTACTTTTATGACAACCATTACACATATAATCGTCTCCATGTCATTAGAATTCAAAAATAAGGTTAGAATCGAAGAATAAACTTAAAAGTAGAATACACGCATGCAAAGTTCGTTGTACAAGTGTGATTCAAATGTGTGAATGTTGTGGAATGAGTGTGGTTAGAAATGACATTTGGTTTACTTTTATGACAACTCTAACACATATAATCGTCTCCATGTCATTAGAATTCGAGAATAAGCTTCGATTCAAAGAATAAACTTAAAAGTAGAATACAAGCATGAACAGTTCGTTGTACAAGTTTGATTCAAATGTGTGAATGTTGTGGAATGAGTGTGATTTGAAATGACATTCGGTTTACTTTTATGACAATCCTAACACATATAATCGTCCCATGTCATAAGAATTCAAAAATAAGATTAGAATCAAAGAATAAGCTTAAAAGTAGAATACACGCATGCACAATTTGTTGTACAAGTTGATTCAAATATGTGAATGTTGTGGAATGAGTGTGGTTAGAAATGACACTTGGTTTACTTTTATGACAACCCTAATACATATAATCGTCTCTATGTCATTAGAATTCAAGAATAAGCTTCGATTCAAAGAATAAGCCTAAAAGTAGAATACAAGCCTGCACCGTTTGTTGTACAAGTTTGATTCAATTCAATGTGTGAATGTTGTGGAATTAGTGTGGTTAGAAATGACATTTAGTTTACTTTTATGACAACCCTAACACATATAATCGTCTCCATGTCATTATAATTCAAAAATAAGATTAGAATCAAAGAATAAGCTTAAAAGTAGAATAGACGCATGCACAGTTTGTTGTACAAGTTTGATTCAAATGTTTGAATGTTGTGGAATGTGTGTGGTTAGAAATGCCATTTGGTTTACTTTTATGACAACCCTAACACATATAATCGGCTCCATGTCATTAGAATTCAAAAATAAGATTACAATAAAAGAATAAGCTTAAAAGTAGAATACACGCATGCACAGTTTGTTGTACAAGTTTGATTCAAATGTGTGAATGTTGAGGAATGAGTGTGGTTAGAAATGACATTTGGTTTACTTTAATGACAAACCTATCACATATAATCGGTTCCATGTCATTGGAATTAAAACATAAGATTAGAATCAAAGAATAAGCTTAAAAGTAGAATACACGCATGCACAGTTTGTTGTGCAAGTTTGATTCGAATGTGTGAATGTTGTGGAATGAGTGTGGTTAGAAATGACATTTGGTTTACTTCTATGACATCCCAATCACATATAATCGTCTCCATGTCATTTGAATTCAAAAATAAGATTAGAATCAAAGAATAAGCTTAAAAGTAAAATACAAGCCTGCACAGTTTGTTGTACAAGTTTGATTCAAAT
This sequence comes from Spergularia marina, assembly GCA_963680865.1. Lineage (NCBI taxonomy): Eukaryota > Viridiplantae > Streptophyta > Magnoliopsida > Caryophyllales > Caryophyllaceae > Spergularia > Spergularia marina. The sequence goes on along the minus strand of OY804557.1, from coordinate 11,616,555 downwards.
GTGTGAATGTTGTGGAATGAGTGAGGTTAGAAATGAAATTTGGTTTACTTTTATGACAACCTTAACACATATAATTGTCTCCATGTCATTAGAATTCAAAAATAAGCTTAGAATCAAATAATAAGCTTAAAAGTAGAATACAAGCCTGCACAAGTTTGTTATACAAGTTTGATTCAAATGTGTGAATGTTGTGGAACGAGTGTGGTTAGAAATGACATTTGGTTTACTTTTATGACAACCCTAACACATATAATCGTCTCCATGTCATTAGAATTCAAAACTAAGATTAGAATCAAAGAATAATCTTAAAAGTAGAATACAAGCCTACACAGTTTGTTGTACAAGTTTGATTCAAATGTGTGAATGTTGTGGAATGAGTGTGGTTATAAATGACATTTGGTTTACTTTTATGACAATCCTAACACATATAATCGTCCCATGTCATAAGAATTCAAAAATAAGATTAGAATCAAAGAATAAGCTTAAAAGTAGAATACACGCATGCACAATTTGTTGTACAAGTTGATTCAAATATGTGAATGTTGTGGAATGAGTGTGGTTAGAAATGACACTTGGTTTACTTTTATGACAACCCTAATACATATAATCGTCTCTATGTCATTAGAATTCAAAATAAGATTAGAATCAATGAATAAGCTTCAAAGTAGAATACAAGCCTGCACAGTTTGTTGTACAAGTTTGATTCAAATGTGTGAATGTTGTGGAATGAGTGCGGTTAGAAATGACATTTGGTTTACTTTCATGACAACCTTAACACATATAATCGTCTCCATGTCATTAGAATTCAAAAATAAGTTTAGAATCAAAGAATAAGCTTAAAAGTAGAATACACGCATGCACAGTTTGTTGTACAAGTTTGATTCAAATGTGTGAATGTTGAGAAATGAGTGTGGTTAGAAATGACATTTGGTTTACTTTTATGACAACCCTAACACATATAATCGTCTCCATGTCATTAGAATTCAAAAATAAGTTTAGAATCAAAGAATAAGCTTAAAAGTAAAATACACGCATGCACAGTTCGTTGTACAAGTTTGATTCAAATGTTTGAATGTTGTGGAATGACTGTGGTTAGAAATGTCATTTGGTTTACTTTAATGACAACCCTATCACATATAATCGTCTCCATGTCATTTGAATTCAAAAATATGATTAGAATCAAAGAATAAGCATCAAAGTAGAATACAAGCCTCCACAGTTTGTTGTACAAGTTTGATTCAAACGTGTGGAATGTTGTGGAATGAGTGTGGTTAGAAATGACATTTGGTTTACTTTTATGACAACCCCTAACACATATAATCGTCTCCATGTCATTAGAATTCAAGAATAAGCTTCGATTCAAAGAATAAGCCTAAAAGTAGAATACAAGCCTGCACCGTTTGTTGTACAAGTTTGATTCAATTCAATGTGTGAATGTTGTGGAATTAGTGTGGTTAGAAATGACATTTAGTTTACTTTTATGACAACCCTAACACATATAATCGTCTCCATGTCATTAGAATTCAAAAATAAGATTAGAATCAAAGAATAAGCTTAAAAGTAGAATAGACGCATGCACAGTTTGTTGTACAAGTTTGATTCAAATGTTTGAATGTTGTGGAATGTGTGTGGTTAGAAATGCCATTTGGTTTACTTTTATGACAACCCTAACACATATAATCGGCTCCATGTCATTAGAATTCAAAAATAAGATTACAATAAAAGAATAAGCTTAAAAGTAGAATACACGCATGCACAGTTTGTTGTACAAGTTTGATTCAAATGTGTGAATGTTGAGGAATGAGTGTGGTTAGAAATGACATTTGGTTTACTTTAATGACAAACCTATCACATATAATCGGTTCCATGTCATTGGAATTAAAACATAAGATTAGAATCAAAGAATAAGCTTAAAAGTAGAATACACGCATGCACAGTTTGTTGTGCAAGTTTGATTCGAATGTGTGAATGTTGTGGAATGAGTGTGGTTAGAAATGACATTTGGTTTACTTCTATGACATCCCAATCACATATAATCGTCTCCATGTCATTTGAATTCAAAAATAAGATTAGAATCAAAGAATAAGCTTAAAAGTAAAATACAAGCCTGCACAGTTTGTTGTACAAGTTTGATTCAAATGTGTGAATGTTGTGGAATGAGTGAGGTTAGAAATGAAATTTGGTTTACTTTTATGACAACCTTAACACATATAATTGTCTCCATGTCATTAGAATTCAAAAATAAGCTTAGAATCAAATAATAAGCTTAAAAGTAGAATACAAGCCTGCACAAGTTTGTTATACAAGTTTGATTCAAATGTGTGAATGTTGTGGAACGAGTGTGGTTAGAAATGACATTTGGTTTACTTTTATGACAACCCTAACACATATAATCGTCTCCATGTCATTAGAATTCAAAACTAAGATTAGAATCAAAGAATAATCTTAAAAGTAGAATACAAGCCTACACAGTTTGTTGTACAAGTTTGATTCAAATGTGTGAATGTTGTGGAATGAGTGTGGTTATAAATGACATTTGGTTTACTTTTATGACAATCCTAACACATATAATCGTCCCATGTCATAAGAATTCAAAAATAAGATTAGAATCAAAGAATAAGCTTAAAAGTAGAATACACGCATGCACAATTTGTTGTACAAGTTGATTCAAATATGTGAATGTTGTGGAATGAGTGTGGTTAGAAATGACACTTGGTTTACTTTTATGACAACCCTAATACATATAATCGTCTCTATGTCATTAGAATTCAAAATAAGATTAGAATCAATGAATAAGCTTCAAAGTAGAATACAAGCCTGCACAGTTTGTTGTACAAGTTTGATTCAAATGTGTGAATGTTGTGGAATGAGTGCGGTTAGAAATGACATTTGGTTTACTTTCATGACAACCTTAACACATATAATCGTCTCCATGTCATTAGAATTCAAAAATAAGTTTAGAATCAAAGAATAAGCTTAAAAGTAGAATACACGCATGCACAGTTTGTTGTACAAGTTTGATTCAAATGTGTGAATGTTGAGAAATGAGTGTGGTTAGAAATGACATTTGGTTTACTTTTATGACAACCCTAACACATATAATCGTCTCCATGTCATTAGAATTCAAAAATAAGTTTAGAATCAAAGAATAAGCTTAAAAGTAAAATACACGCATGCACAGTTCGTTGTACAAGTTTGATTCAAATGTTTGAATGTTGTGGAATGACTGTGGTTAGAAATGTCATTTGGTTTACTTTAATGACAACCCTATCACATATAATCGTCTCCATGTCATTTGAATTCAAAAATATGATTAGAATCAAAGAATAAGCATCAAAGTAGAATACAAGCCTCCACAGTTTGTTGTACAAGTTTGATTCAAACGTGTGGAATGTTGTGGAATGAGTGTGGTTAGAAATGACATTTGGTTTACTTTTATGACAACCCCTAACACATATAATCGTCTCCATGTCATTAGAATTCAAGAATAAGCTTCGATTCAAAGAATAAGCCTAAAAGTAGAATACAAGCCTGCACCGTTTGTTGTACAAGTTTGATTCAATTCAATGTGTGAATGTTGTGGAATTAGTGTGGTTAGAAATGACATTTAGTTTACTTTTATGACAACCCTAACACATATAATCGTCTCCATGTCATTAGAATTCAAAAATAAGATTAGAATCAAAGAATAAGCTTAAAAGTAGAATAGACGCATGCACAGTTTGTTGTACAAGTTTGATTCAAATGTTTGAATGTTGTGGAATGTGTGTGGTTAGAAATGCCATTTGGTTTACTTTTATGACAACCCTAACACATATAATCGGCTCCATGTCATTAGAATTCAAAAATAAGATTACAATAAAAGAATAAGCTTAAAAGTAGAATACACGCATGCACAGTTTGTTGTACAAGTTTGATTCAAATGTGTGAATGTTGAGGAATGAGTGTGGTTAGAAATGACATTTGGTTTACTTTAATGACAAACCTATCACATATAATCGGTTCCATGTCATTGGAATTAAAACATAAGATTAGAATCAAAGAATAAGTTTAAAAGTAGAATACACGCATGCACAGTTTGTTGTGCAAGTTTGATTCGAATGTGTGAATGTTGTGGAATGAGTGTGGTTAGAAATGACATTTGGTTTACTTCTATGACATCCCAATCACATATAATCGTCTCCATGTCATTTGAATTCAAAAATAAGATTAGAATCAAAGAATAAGCTTAAAAGTAAAATACAAGCCTGCACAGTTTGTTGTACAAGTTTGATTCAAATGTGTGAATGTTGTGGAATGAGTGAGGTTAGAAATGAAATTTGGTTTACTTTTATGACAACCTTAACACATATAATTGTCTCCATGTCATTAGAATTCAAAAATAAGCTTAGAATCAAATAATAAGCTTAAAAGTAGAATACAAGCCTGCACAAGTTTGTTATACAAGTTTGATTCAAATGTGTGAATGTTGTGGAACGAGTGTGGTTAGAAATGACATTTGGTTTACTTTTATGACAACCCTAACACATATAATCGTCTCCATGTCATTAGAATTCAAAACTAAGATTAGAATCAAAGAATAATCTTAAAAGTAGAATACAAGCCTACACAGTTTGTTGTACAAGTTTGATTCAAATGTGTGAATGTTGTGGAATGAGTGTGGTTATAAATGACATTTGGTTTACTTTTATGACAATCCTAACACATATAATCGTCCCATGTCATAAGAATTCAAAAATAAGATTAGAATCAAAGAATAAGCTTAAAAGTAGAATACACGCATGCACAATTTGTTGTACAAGTTGATTCAAATATGTGAATGTTGTGGAATGAGTGTGGTTAGAAATGACACTTGGTTTACTTTTATGACAACCCTAATACATATAATCGTCTCTATGTCATTAGAATTCAAAATAAGATTAGAATCAATGAATAAGCTTCAAAGTAGAATACAAGCCTGCACAGTTTGTTGTACAAGTTTGATTCAAATGTGTGAATGTTGTGGAATGAGTGCGGTTAGAAATGACATTTGGTTTACTTTCATGACAACCTTAACACATATAATCGTCTCCATGTCATTAGAATTCAAGAATAAGCTTCGATTCAAAGAATAAACTTTAAAGTAGAATACACGCATGCACTGTTTGTTGTACAAGTTTGATTCAAATGTGTAAATGTTGTGGAATGAGTGTAGTTAGAAAGGACATTTGGTTTACTTTTATGACAACCCTAACACATATAATCGTCTCCATGTCATTAGAATTCAAAATAAGATTAGAATCAAAGAATAAGCATCAAAGTAGAATACAAGCCTCCACAGTTTGTTGTACAAGTTTGATTCAAATGTGTGAATGTTGTGGAATGAGTGTGGTTAGAAATGACATTTGGTTTACTTTTATGACAACCCTAACACATATAATGGTCTCCATGTCATAAGAATTCAAGAATAAGCTTCGATTCAAAGAATAAACTTTATAGTAGAATACAAGCCTGCACCGTTTGTTGTACAAGTTTGATTCAAATGTGTGAATGTTGTGGAATTGTTGTGGTTAGAAATGACATTTGGTTTACTTTTATGACAACCCTAACACATATAATCGTCTCCATGTCATTTGAATTCAAAAATAAGCTTAGAATCAAAGAATAAGCTTAAAAGTAAAATACACGCATGCACAGTTCGTTGTACAAGTTTGATTCAAATGTTTGAATGTTGTGGAATGACTGTGGTTAGAAATGTCATTTGGTTTACTTTAATGACAACCCTATCACATATAATCGTCTCCATGTCATTTGAATTCAAAAATATGATTAGAATCAAAGAATAAGCATCAAAGTAGAATACAAGCCTCCACAGTTTGTTGTACAAGTTTGACTCAAATGTGTGAATGTTGTGGAATGAGTGTGGTTAGAAATGACATTTGGTTTACTTTTATGACAACCCTAACACATATAATCGTCTCCATGTCATTAGAATTCAAGAATAAGATTAGAATCAAAGAATAAGCATAGAAGTAGAATACAAGCATGCACAGTTTGTTATACAAGTTTGATTCAAATGTGTGAATGAGTGTGGTTAGAAATGACATTTGGTTTACTTTTATGACAACCATTACACATATAATCGTCTCCATGTCATTAGAATTCAAAAATAAGGTTAGAATCGAAGAATAAACTTAAAAGTAGAATACACGCATGCAAAGTTCGTTGTACAAGTGTGATTCAAATGTGTGAATGTTGTGGAATGAGTGTGGTTAGAAATGACATTTGGTTTACTTTTATGACAACTCTAACACATATAATCGTCTCCATGTCATTAGAATTCGAGAATAAGCTTCGATTCAAAGAATAAACTTAAAAGTAGAATACAAGCATGAACAGTTCGTTGTACAAGTTTGACTCAAATGTGTGAATGTTGTGGAATGAGTGTGATTTGAAATGACATTCGGTTTACTTTTATGACAACCCTAACAAATATAATCGTCTCCATGTCATTAGAATTCAAGAATAAGCTTCGATTCAAAGAATAAACTTAAGAGTAGAATACAAGCCTGCACCGTTTGTTGTACAAGTTTGATTCAAATGTGTGAATGTTGTGGAATGAGTGAGGTTAGAAATGAAATTTGGTTTACTTTTATGACAAACTTAACACATATAATCGTCTCCATGTCATTAGAATTCAAAAATAAGTTTAGAATCAAAGAATAAGCTTAAAAGTAGAATACAAGCCTGCAAGTTTGTTGTACAGGTTTGATTCAAATGTGTGAATATTGTGGAATGAGTGTGGTTAGAAATGACAATTGGTTTAAATTTATGACAAACCTAACACATATAATCTCCTCCATGTCATTAGAATTCTAAATAAGATTAGAATCAAAGAATAAGCTTAAAAGTAGAATACAAGCCTGCACAGTTTGTTGTACATGTTTGATTCAAATGTGTGAATGTTGTGGAATGAGTGTGGTTAGAAATGACATTTGGTTTACTTTTATGACATTCCTAACATATATAATCGTCTCCGTGTCATTAGAATTCAAGAATAAGCTTCGATTCAAAGAATAAACTTAAGAGTAGAATACAAGCCTGCACCGTTTGTTGTACAAGTTTGATTCAAATGTGTGAATGTTGTGGAATGAGTGAGGTTAGAAGTCTGATTGGTTTACTTTTATGACAACCCTAACACATATAATCGTCTGCATGTCATTAGAATTCAAGAATAAGATTAGAATCAAAGAATAAGCTTAAAAGTAGAATACAAGGCTGCATAGTTTGTTGTACAAATTTAATTCAAATGTGTGAATGTTGTGGAATGAGTGTGGTTAGAAATGACATTTGGTTTATTTTTATGACATCCCTATCACATATAATCGTCTCCATATCATTAGAATTCAAAAATAAGATTAGAATCAAAGAATAAGCTTAAAAGTAGAATACAAGCCTGCACAGTTTGTTGTACAAGTTTGATTCAAATGTGTGAATGTTTTGGATTGAGTGTGGTTAGAAATGACATTTGGTTTACATTTATGACATCCCTATCACATATAATCGTCTCCATGTCATTAGAATTCAAAAATAAGATTAGAATCAAAGAATAAGCTTAAAAGTAGAATACAAGCCTGCACAGTTTGTTGTACAACTTTGATTCAAATGTGTGAATGTTGTGGAATGAGTGTGGTTAGAAATAACATTTGGTTTACTTTTATGACAACCCTAACACATATAATCGTCTCCATGTCATTAGAATACAAAAAATTAGATTAGAATTAAAGAATAAGTTTAAAAGTAGAATCCAAGCCTGCACAGTTTGTTGTACAAGTTTGATTCAAATGTGTGAATGTTGTGGAATGTGTGTGGTTAGAAATGACATTTGGTTTAATTTAATGACAACCCTAACACATATAATCGTCTCCATGTCATTAGAATTCAAAAATAAGATTAGAATCAAAGAATAAGTTTAAAAGTAGAATACAAGCCTGCAAGTTTGTTGTACAAGTTTGATTCAAATGTGTGAATGTTGTGGAATGAGTGTGGTTAGAAATGACAATTGGTTTAATTTTATGACAACCCTAACACATATAATCTTCTCCATGTCATTAGAATTCAAAAAATGATTAGAATCAAAGAATAAGCTTAAAAGTAGAATACAAGCCTGCACAGTTTGTTGTACAAGTTTGATTCAAATGTGTGAATGTTGTGGAATGAGTGTGGTTAGAAATGACATTTTGTTTACTTTTTGACAACCCTAAGACATATAATCGTCTCCGTGTCATTAGAATTCAAGAATAGGCTTCGATTCAAAGAATAAACTTAAAAGTAGAATACAAGCCTGCACCGTTTGTTGTACAAGTTTGATTCAAATGTGTGAATGTTGTGGAATGAGTGAGGTTAGAAATCTGATTGGTTTACTTTTATGACAACCCTAACACATATAATCGTCTGCATGTCATTTGAATTCAAAACTAAGATTAGAATCAAAGAATAAGCTTAAAAGTAGAATACAAGGCTGCACAGTTTGTTGTACAAATTTGATTCAAATGTGTGAATGTTGTGGAATATGTGAGGTTAGAAATCTGATTGGTTTACTTTTATAACAACCCTAACACATATAATCTCCTCCATGTCATTAGAATTCTAAATAAGATTAGAATCAAAGAATAAGCCTAAAAATAGAATACAAGGCTGCACAGTTTGTTGTACAAATTTGATTCAAATGTGTGAATGTTGTGGAATATGTGAGGTTACAAATCTGATTGGTTTACTTTTATGACAACCCTAACACATATAATCGTATGCATGTCATTAGAATTCAAAAATAAGATTAGAATCAAAGAATAAGCTTAAAAGTATAATACAAGCCTGCACAGTTCGTTTTATAAGTTTGATTCAAATGTGTGAATGTTGTGCAATGAGTGTGATTAGAAATGACATTTGGTTTAATTTTATGACAACCCTAACAAATAATATCGTCTCCATGTCTTAGAATTCAAAAATAAGCTTAGAATAAAAGAATAAGCTTAAAAGTAGAATAGACGCATGCACAGTTCGTTGTACAAGTGTGATTCAAATATGTAAATGTTGTGGAATGAGTGTGGTTAGAAATGACATTTGGTTTACTTTTATGACAACCCTAACACATATAATCGTCTCCATGTCATTAGAATTCAAGAATAAGCTTCGATACAAAGAATAAAGTTAAAAGCAGAATCCAAGCCTGCACCGTTCGTTGTACAGGTTTGATTCAAATGTGTGAATGTTGTGGAATGAGTGTGGTTAGAAATGACAATTGGTTTAATTTTATGACAACCCTAACACATATAATCTTCTCCATGTCATTAGAATTCAAAAAATGATTAGAATCAAAGAATAAGCTTAAAAGTAGAATACAAGCCTGCACAGTTTGTTGTACAAGTTTGATTCAAATGTGTGAATGTTGTGGAATGAGTGTGGTTAGAAATGACATTTGGTTTACTTTTTGACAACCCTAAGACATATAATCGTCTCCGTGTCATTAGAATTCAAGAATAGGCTTCGATTCAAAGAATAAACTTAAAAGTAGAATACAAGCCTGCACCGTTTGTTGTACAAGTTTGATTCAAATGTGTGAATGTTGTGGAATGAGTGAGTTTAGAAATCTGATTGGTTTACTTTTATGACAACCCTAACACATATAATCGTCTGCATGTCATTTGAATTCAAAACTAAGATTAGAATCAAAGAATAAGCTTAAAAGTAGAATACAAGGCTGCACAGTTTGTTGTACAAATTTGATTCAAATGTGTGAATGTTGTGGAATATGTGAGGTTAGAAATCTGATTGGTTTACTTTTATAACAACCCTAACACATATAATCTCCTCCATGTCATTAGAATTCAAAAATAAGCTTAGAATCAAAGAATAAGCTTAAAAGTCGAATACAAGCCTACACAGTTTATTGTACAAGTTTGATTCAAATGTGTGAATGTTGTGGGATGAGTGTGTTTAGAAATGACATTTGGTTTAATTTTATGACAACCCTAACACATATAATCGTCTCTATGTCTTAGAATTCAAAAATAAGCTTAGAATAAAAGAATAAGCTTAAAAGTAGAACAGACGCATGCACAGTTCGTTGCACAAGTGTGATTCAAATGTGTAAATGTTGTGGACTGAGTGTGGTTAGAAATGACATTTGGTTTACTGTTATGACAACCCTAACACATATAATCGTCTCCATGTCATTAGAATACAAAAAATAAGATTAGAATTAAAGAATAAGTTTAAAAGTAGAATACAAGCCTGCACAGTTTGTTCTACAAGTTTGATTCAAATGTGTGAATGTTGTGGAATGTGTGTGGTTAGAAATGACATTTGGTTTAATTTAATGACAACCCTAACACATATAATCGTCTCCATGTCATTAGAATTCAAAAATAAGATTAGAATCAAAGAATAAGCATAAAAGTAGAATACAAGCCTACACAGTTTATTGTACAAGTTTGATTCAAATGTGTGAATGTTGTGGGATGAGTGTGATTAGAAATGACATTTGGTTTAATTTTATGACAACCCTAACACATATAATCGTCTCCATGTCTTAGAATTCAAAAATAAGCTTAGAATAAAAGAATAAGCTTAAAAGTAGAACAGACGCATGCACAGTTCGTTGCACAAGTGTGATTCAAATTTGTAAATGTTGTGGACTGAGTGTGGTTAGAAATGACATTTGGTTTACTTTTATGACAACCCTAACACATATAATCGTCTGCATGTCATTAGAATTCAAAAATAAGATTAGAATCAAAGAATAAGCTTAAAAGTAGAATACAAGGCTGCACAGTTTGTTGTACAAATTTGATTCAAATGTGTGAATGTTGTGGAATATGTGAGGTTACAAATCTGATTGGTTTACTTTTATGACAACCCTCACACATATAATCGTATGCATGTCATTAGAATTCAAAAATAAGATTAGAATCAAAGAATAAACTTAAAAGTAGAATACAAGGCTGCATAGTTTGTTGTACAAATTTGATTCAAATGTGTGAATGTTGTGGATTGAGTGTGGTTAGAAATGACATTTGGTTTATTTTTATGACATCCCTATCACATATAATCGTCTCCATTTCATTAGAATTCAAAACTAAGATTAGAATCAAAGAATAAGCTTAAAAGTAGAATACAAGCCTGCAAGTTTGTTGTACAGGTTTGATTCAAATGTGTGAATATTGTGGAATGAGTGTGGTTAGAAATGACAATTGGTTTAAATTTATGACAAACCTAACACATATAATCTCCTCCATGTCATTAGAATTCGAAATAAGATTAGAATCAAAGAATAAGCTTAAAAGTAGAATACAAGCCTGCACAGTTTGTTGTACATGTTTGATTCAAATGTGTGAATGTTGTGGAACGAGTGTGGTTAGAAATGACATTTGGTTTACTTTTATGACAACCCTAACACATATAATCGTCACCATGTCATTAGAATTCAAAAATAGGATTAGAATCAAAGAATAAGCTTAAAAGTAGAATACAAGCCTGCAAGTTTGTTGTACAAGTTTGATTCAAATGTGTGAATGTTGTGGAATGAGTGTGGTTAGAAATGACAATTGGTTTAATTTTATGACAACCCTAACACATATAATCTCCTCCATGTCATTAGAATTCAAAAAATGATTAGAATCAAAGAATAAGCTTAAAAGTAGAATACAAGCCTGCACAGTTTGTTGTACAAATTTGATTCAAATGTGTGAATGTTGTGGAATATGTGAGGTTAGAAATCTGATTGGTTTACTTTTATGACAACCCTAACACATATAATCTCCTCCATGTCATTAGAATTCTAAATAAGATTAGAATCAAAGAATAAGCTTAAAAGTAGAATACAAGGCTGCATAGTTTGTTGTACAAATTTGATTCAAATGTGTGAATGTTGAGGAATGAGTGTGGTTAGAAATGACATTTGGTTTATTTTTATGACATCCCTATCACATATAATCGTCTCCATTTCATTAGAATTCAAAACTAAGATTAGAATCAAAGAATAAGCTTAAAAGTAGAATACAAGCCTGCAAGTTTGTTGTACAGGTTTGATTCAAATGTGTGAATATTGTGGAATGAGTGTGGTTAGAAATGACAATTGGTTTAAATTTATGACAAACCTAACACATATAATCTCCTCCATGTCATTAGAATTCTAAATAAAATTAGAATCAAAGAATAAGCTTAAAAGTAGAATACAAGCCTGCACAGTTTGTTGTACATGTTTGATTCAAATGTGTGAATGTTGTGGAATGAGTGTGGTTAGAAATGACATTTGGTTTACTTTTATGACATTCCTAACATATATAATCGTCTCCGTGTCATTAGAATTCAAGAATAAGCTTCGATTCAAAGAATAAACTTAAAAGTAGAATACAAGCCTGCACCGTTTGTTGTACAAGTTTGATTCAAATGTGTGAATGTTGTGGAATGAGTGAGGTGAGAAGTCTGATTGGTTTACTTTAATGACAACCCTATCACATATAATCGTCTCCATGTCGTTTGAATTCAAAAATAAGATTAGAATCAAAGAATAAGCTTAAAAGTAGAATACAAGCCTGCACAGTTCGTTGCACAAGTGTGATTCAAATGTGTGAATGTTGTGCAATGTGTGTGATTAGAAATGACATTTGGTTTAATTTTATGACAACCCTATCACATATAATCGTCTCCATGTCGTTTGAATTCAAAAATAAGATTAGGTTCCAAGAATAAGCTTAAAAGTAGAATACAAGCCTGCATAGTTCGTTTTATAAGTTTGATTCAAATGTGTGAATGTTGTGGAATGAGTGTGGTTAGAAATGACATTTGATTTACTTTTATGACAACCCTAACACATATAATCGTCTCCATGTCATTAGAATTCAAAAATAGGATTAGAATCAAAGAATAAGCTTAAAAGTAGAATACAAGCCTGCAAGTTTGTTGTACAAGTTTGATTCAAATGTGTGAATGTTGTGGAATGAGTGTGGTTAGAAATGACAATTGGTTTAATTTTATGACAACCCTAACACATATAATCTCCTCCATGTCATTAGAATTCAAAAAATGATTAGAATCAAAGAATAAGCTTAAAAGTAGAATACAAGCCTGCACAGTTTGTTGTACAAGTTTGATTCAAATGTGTGAATGTTGTGGAATGAGTGTGGTTAGAAATGACATTTGGTTTACTTTTATGACAACCCTAAGACATATAATCGTCTCCGTGTCATTAGAATTCAAGAATAAGCTTCGATTCAAAGAATAAACTTAAAAGTAGAATACAAGCCTGCACCGTTTGTTGTACATGTTTGATTCAAATGTGTGAATGTTGTGGAATGAGTGAGGTTAGAAATCTGATTGGTTTACTTTTATGACAACCCTAACACATATAATCGTCTGCATGTCATTAGAATTCAAGAATAAGATTAGAATCAAAGAATAAGCTTAAAAGTAGAATACAAGGCTGCACAGTTTGTTGTACAAATTTGATTCAAATGTGTGAATGTTGTGGAATGAGTGTGGTTAGAAATGACATTTGGTTTATTTTTATGACATCCCTATCACATATAATCGTCTCCATGTCATTAGAATTCAAAAATAAGATTAGAATCAAAGAATAAGCTTAAAAGTCGAGTACAAGCCTGCACAGTTTGTTGTACAAGTTTGATTCAAATGTGTGAATGTTTTGGAATGAGTGTGGTTAGAAATGACATTTGGTTTACTTTTATGACATCCCTATCACATATAATCGTCTCCATGTCATTAGAATTCAAAAATAAGATTAGAATCAAAGAATAAGCTTAAAAGTAGAATACAAGCCTGCACAGTTTGTTGTACAACTTTGATTCAAATGTGTGAATGTTGTGGAATGAGTGTGGTTAGAAATGACATTTGGTTTAATTTTATGACAACCCTATCACATATAATCGTCTCCATGTCGTTTGAATTCAAAAAATTAGATTAGAATTAAAGAATAAGTTTAAAAGTAGAATCCAAGCCTCCACAGTTTGTTGTACAAGTTTGATTCAAATGTGTGAATGTTGTGGAATGTGTGTGGTTAGAAATGACATTTGCTTTAATTTAATGACAACCCTAACACATATAATCGTCTCCATGTCATTAGAATTCAAAAATAAGATTAGAATCAAAGAATAAGCATAAAAGTAGAATACAAGCCTACAGAGTTTGTTGTACAAGTTTGATTCAAATGTGTGAATGTTGTGGAATGAGTGTGATTAGAAATGACAATTGGTTTAATTTTATGATAATCCTAACACATATAATCGTCTCCATGTCTTAGAATTTAAAAATAAGCTTAGAATAAAAGAATAAGCTTAAAAGTAGAATAGACGCATGCACAGTTCGTTGTACAAGTGTGATTCAAATGTGTAAATGTTGTGGAATGAGTGTGGTTAGAAATGACATTAGGGTTAATTTAATGACAATCCTATCACATATAATCGTCTCCATGTCGTTTGAATTCAAAAATAAGATTAGAATCAAAGAATAAGCTTAAAAGTAGAATACAAGAATGCACAGTTCGTTTTATAAGTTTGATTCAAATGTGTGAATGTTGTGGAATGAGTGTGGTTAGAAATGACATTTGGTTTAATATTATGACAACCCTAACACATATAATCTCCTCCATGTCATTAAAATTCAAAATAAGATTAGAATCAAAGAATAAGCTTAAAAGTAGAATACAAGGCTGCACAGTTTGTTGTACAAATTTGATTCAAATGTGTGAATGTTGTGGAATGAGTGTGGTTAGAAATGACATTTGGTTTAATTTTATGACAACCCTAACAAATAATATCGTCTCCATGTCTTAAATTCAAAAATAAGCTTAGAATAAAAGAATAAGCTTAAAAGTAGAATAGACGCATGCACAGTTCGTTGTACAAGTGTGATTCAAATGTGTAAATGTTGTGGAATGAGTGTGGTTAGAAATGACATTAGGGTTAATTTAATGACAATCCTATCACATATAATCGTCTCCATGTCGTTTGAATTCAAAAATAAGATTAGAATCAAAGAATAAGCTTAAAAGTAGAATACAAGAATGCACAGTTCGTTTTATAAGTTTGATTCAAATGTGTGAATGTTGTGGAATGAGTGTGGTTAGAAATGACATTTGGTTTAATATTATGACAACCCTAACACATATAATCTCCTCCATGTCATTAAAATTCAAAATAAGATTAGAATCAAAGAATAAGCTTAAAAGTAGAATACAAGGCTGCACAGTTTGTTGTACAAATTTGATTCAAATGTGTGAATGTTGTGGAATGAGTGAGGTTAGAAATGACATTTGGTTTATTTTTATGACAACCCTAACACATATAATCGTCTCCATGTCATTAGAATTCAAGAATAAGCTTCGATTCAAAGAATAAACTGAAAAGCAGAATACAAGCCTGCACCGTTTGTTGTACAAGTTTGATTCAAATGTGTGAATGTTATAGAATGAGTGAGGTTAGAAATGAGATTTGGTTTACTTTTATGACAACCCTAACACATATAATCGTCTCCATGTCATTAGAATTCAAAAATAAGCTTAGAATCAAAGAATAAGCTTAAAAGTCGAATACAAGCCTTCACAGTTTGTTATACAAGTTTGATTCAAATGTGTGAATGTTGTGGAATGTGTGTGGTTAGAAATTACATTTGGTTTAATTTAATGACAACCCTAACACATATAATCGTCTCCATGTCATTAGAATTCAAAAATAAGATTAGAATCAAAGAATAAGCATAAAAGTAGAATACAAGCCTACACAGTTTGTTGTACAAGTTTGATTCAAATGTGTGAATGTTGTGGAATGAGTGTGGTTAGAAATGACATTAGGGTTAATTTAATGACAATCCTATCACATATAATCGTCTCCATGTCGTTTGAATTCAAAAATAAGATTAGAATCAAAGAATAAGCTTAAAAGTAGAATACAAGAATGCACAGTTCGTTTTATAAGTTTGATTCAAATGTGTGAATGTTGTGGAATGAGTGTGGTTAGAAATGACATTTGGTTTAATATTATGACAACCCTAACACATATAATCTCCTCCATGTCATTAAAATTCAAAATAAGATTAGAATCAAAGAATAAGCTTAAAAGTAGAATACAAGGCTGCACAGTTTGTTGTACAAATTTGATTCAAATGTGTGAATGTTGTGGAATGAGTGTGGTTAGAAATGACATTTGGTTTATTTTTATGACATCCCTATCACATATAATCGTCTCCATGTCATTAGAATTCAAAAATAAGATTAGAATCAAAGAATAAGCTTAAAAGTCGAATACAAGCCTGCACAGTTAATTGTACAAGTTTGATTCAAATGTGTGAATGTTTTGGAATGAGTGTGGTTAGAAATGACATTTGGTTTACTTTTATGACATCCCTAAGACATATAATCGTCTCCGTGTCATTAGAATTCAAGAATAAGCTTCGATTCAAAGAATAAACTTAAAAGTAAAATACAAGCCTGCACCGTTTGTTGTACATGTTTGATTCAAATGTGTGAATGTTGTGGAATGAGTGAAGTTAGAAATCTGATTGGTTTACTTTTATGACAACTCTAACACATATAATCGTCTGCATGTCATTAGAATTCAAGAATAAGATTAGAATCAAAGAATAAGCTTAAAAGTAGAATACAAGGCTGCACAGTTTGTTGTACAAATTTGATTCAAATGTGTGAATATTGTGGAATGAGTGTGGTTAGAAATGACATTTGGTTTATTTTTATGACATCCCTATCACATATAATCGTCTCCATGTCATTAGAATTCAAAAATAAGATTAGAATCAAAGAATAAGCTTAAAAGTCGAATACAAGCCTGCACAGTTTGTTGTACAAGTTTGATTCAAATGTGTGAATGTTTTGGAATGAGTGTGGTTAGAAATGACATTTGGTTTACTTTTATGACATCCCTATCACATATAATCGTCTCCATGTCATTAGAATTCAAAAATAAGATTAGAATCAAAGAATAAGCTTAAAAGTCGAATACAAGCCTGCACAGTTTGTTGTACAAGTTTGATTCAAATGTGTGAATGTTTTGGAATGAGTGTGGTTAGAAATGACATTTGGTTTACTTTTATGACAACCCTAAGACATATAATCGTCTCCGTGTCATTAGAATTCAAGAATAAGCTTCGATTCAAAGAATAAACTTAAAAGTAAAATACAAGCCTGCACCGTTTGTTGTACATGTTTGATTCAAATGTGTGAATGTTGTGGAATGAGTGAAGTTAGAAATCTGATTGGTTTACTTTTATGACAACCCTAACACATATAATCGTCTGCATGTCATTAGAATTCAAGAATAAGATTAGAATCAAAGAATAAGCTTAAAAGTAGAATACAAGGCTGCACAGTTTGTTGTACAAATTTGATTCAAATGTGTGAATGTTGTGGAATGAGTGTGGTTAGAAATGACATTTGGTTTATTTTTATGACATCCCTATCACATATAATCGTCTCCATGTCATTAGAATTCAAAAATAAGATTAGAATCAAAGAATAAGCTTAAAAGTCGAATACAAGCCTGCACAGTTTGTTGTACAAGTTTGATTCAAATGTGTGAATGTTTTGGAATGAGTGTGGTTAGAAATGACATTTGGTTTACTTTTATGACATCCCTATCACATATAATCGTCTCCATGTCATTAGAATTCAAAAATAAGATTAGAATCAAAGAATAAGCTTAAAAGTAGAATACAAGCCTGCACAGTTTGTTGTACAACTTTGATTCAAATGTGTGAATGTTGTGGAATGAGTGTGGTTAGAAATAACATTTGGTTTACTTTTATGACAACCCTAACACATATAATTGTCTCCATGTCATTAGAATACAAAAAATTAGATTAGAATTAAAGAATAAGTTTAAAAGTAGAATCCAAGCCTGCACAGTTTGTTGTACAAGTTTGATTCAAATGTGTGAATGTTGTGGAATGTGTGTGGTTAGAAATTACATTTGGTTTAATTTAATGACAACCCTAACACATATAATCGTCTCCATGTCATTAGAATTCAAAAATAAGATTAGAATCAAAGAATAAGCATAAAAGTAGAATACAAGCCTACACAGTTTGTTGTACAAGTTTGATTCAAATGTGTGAATGTTGTGGAATGAGTGTGGTTAGAAATGACATTAGGGTTAATTTAATGACAATCCTATCACATATAATCGTCTCCATGTCGTTTGAATTCAAAAATAAGATTAGAATCAAAGAATAAGCTTAAAAGTAGAATACAAGAATGCACAGTTCGTTTTATAAGTTTGATTCAAATGTGTGAATGTTGTGGAATGAGTGTGGTTAGAAATGACATTTGGTTTAATATTATGACAACCCTAACACATATAATCTCCTCCATGTCATTAAAATTCAAAATAAGATTAGAATCAAAGAATAAGCTTAAAAGTAGAATACAAGGCTGCACAGTTTGTTGTACAAATTTGATTCAAATGTGTGAATGTTGTGGAATGAGTGTGGTTAGAAATGACATTTGGTTTATTTTTATGACAACCCTAACACATATAATCGTCTCCATGTCATTAGAATTCAAGAATAAGCTTCGATTCAAAGAATAAACTGAAAAGCAGAATACAAGCCTGCACCGTTTGTTGTACAAGTTTGATTCAAATGTGTGAATGTTGTAGAATGAGTGAGGTTAGAAATGAGATTTGGTTTACTTTTATGACAACCCTAACACATATAATCGTCTCCATGTCATTAGAATTCAAAAATAAGCTTAGAATCAAAGAATAAGCTTAAAAGTCGAATACAAGCCTTCACAGTTTGTTATACAAGTTTGATTTAAATGTGTGAATGTTGTGGAATGAGTGTGGTTAGAAATGACATTTGATTTACTTTAATGACAACCCTATCACATATAATCGTCTCCATGTCGTTTGAATTCAAAAATAAGATTAGAATCATAGAATAAGCTTAAAAGTAGAATACAAGCCTGCACAGTTCGTTTTATAAGTTTGATTCAAATGTGTGAATGTTGTGCAATGAGTGTGATTAGAAATGACATTTGGTTTAATTTTATGACAACCCTAACAAATAATATCGTCTCCATGTCTTAGAATTCAAAAATAAGCTTAGAATAAAAGAATAAGCTTAAAAGTAGAATAGACGCATGCACAGTTCGTTGTACAAGTGTGATTCAAATGTGTAAATGTTGTGGAATGAGTGTGGTTAGAAATGACATTTGGTTTAATTTAATGACAATCCTATCACATATAATCGTCTCCATGTCGTTTGAATTCAAAAATAAGATTAGAATCAAAGAATAAGCTTAAAAGTAGAATACAAGCATGCACAGTTCGTTTTATAAGTTTGATTCAAATGTGTGAATGTTGTGGAATGAGTGTGGTTAGAAATGACATTTGGTTTAATATTATGACAACCCTAACACATATAATCTCCTCCATGTCATTAAAATTCAAAATAAGATTAGAATCAAAGAATAAGCTTAAAAGTAGAATACAAGGCTACACAGTTTGTTGTACAAATTTGATTCAAATGTGTGAATGTTGTGGAATGAGTGTGGTTAGAAATGACATTTGCTTTATTTTTATGACAACCCTAACACATATAATCGTCTCCATGTCATTAGAATTCAAGAATAAGCTTCGATTCAAAGAATAAACTTAAAAGCAGAATACAAGCCTGCACCGTTTGTTGTACAAGTTTGATTCAAATGTGTGAATGTTGTAGAATGAGTGAGGTTAGAAATGAGATTTGGTTTACTTTTATGACAACCCTAACACATATAATCGTCTCCATGTCATTAGAATTCAAAAATAAGCTTAGAATCAAAGAATAAGCTTAAAAGTCGAATACAAGCCTTCACAGTTTGTTATACAAGTTTGATTTAAATGTGTGAATGTTGTGGAATGAGTGTGGTTAGAAATGACATTTGGATTACTTTTATGACAACCCTAACACATATAATCGTCTCCATGTCATTAGAATACAAAAAATAAGATTAGAATTAAAGAATAAGTTTAAAAGTAGAATACAAGCCTGCACAGTTTGTTGTACAAGTTTGATTCAAATGTGTGAATGTTGTGGAATGAGTGTGGTTAGAAATGACATTTGGTTTACTTTTATGACAACCCTAAGACATATAATCGTCTCCGTGTCATTAGAATTCAAGAATAAGCTTCGATTCAAAGAATAAACTTAAAAGTAGAATACAAGCCTGCACCGTTTGTTGTACAAGTTTGATTCAAATGTGTGAATGTTGTGGAATGAGTGAGGTTAGAAATCTGAATGGTTTACTTTTATGACAACCCTAACACATATAATCGTCTGCATGTCATTAGAATTCAAAAATAAGATTAGAATCAAAGAATAAGCTTAAAAGAAGAATACAAGGCTGCACAGTTTGTTGTACAAATTTGATTCAAATGTGTGAATGTTGTGGAATGAGTGTGGTTAGAAATGACATTTGGTTTACTTTTATGAAAACCCTAACACATATAATCGTCTGCATGTCATTAGAATTCAAAAATAAGATTAGAATCAAAGAATAAGCTTAAAAGAAGAATACAAGGCTGCACAGTTTGTTGTACAAGTTTGATTCAAATGTGTGAATGTTTTGGAATGAGTGTGGTTAGAAATGACATTTTGTTTACTTTTATGACATCCCTATCACATAGAATCGTCTCCATGTCATTAGAATTCAAAAATAAGATTAGGATCAAAGAATAAGCTTAAAAGTAGAATACAAGCCTGCACAGTTTGTTGTACAACTTTGATTCAAATGTGTGAATGTTGTGGAATGAGTGTGGTTAGACATGACATTTGGTTTACTTTTATGACAACCCTAACACATATAATCGTCTCCATGTCATTAGAATTCAAGAATAAGCTTCGATTCAAAGAATAAACTTAAAAGCAGAATACAAGCCTGCACCGTTTGTTGTACAAGTTTGATTCAACTGTGTGAATGTTGTGGAATGAGTGAGGTTAGAAATGAGATTTGGTTTACTTTTATGACAACCCTAACACATATAATCGTCTCCATGTCATTAGAATTCAAAAATAAGCTTAGAATCAAAGAATAAGCTTAAAAGTCGAATACAAGCTTGCATAGTTTGTTATACAAGTTTGATTCAAATGTGCGAATGTTGTGGAATGTGTATGGTTAGAAATGACATTTGGTTTAATATTATGACAATCCTAACACATATAATCTCCTCCATGTCATTAAAATTCAATATAAGATTAGAATCAAAGAATAAGCTTAAAAGTAGAATACAAGGCTGCACAGTTTGTTGTACAAATTTGATTCAAATGTGTGAATGTTGTGGAATGTGTGTGGTTAGAAATGACATTTGGTTTAATTTAATGACAACCCTAACACATATAATCGTCTCCATGTCATTAGAATTCAAAAATAAGATTAGAATCAAACAATAAGCATAAAAGTAGAATACAAGCCTACACAGTTTATTGTACAAGTTTGATTCAAATGTGTGAATGTTGTGGGATGAGTGTGATTAGAAATGACATTTGGTTTAATTTTATGACAACCCTAACACATATAATCGTCTCTATGTCTTAGAATTCAAAAATAAGCTTAGAATAAAAGTATAAGCTTAAAAGTAGAACAGACGCATGCACAGTTCGTTGCACAAGTGTGATTCAAATGTGTAAATGTTGTGGACTGAGTGTGGTTAGAAATGACATTTGGTTTACTTTAATGACAACCCTATCACATATAATCGTCTCCATGTCGTTTGAATTCAAAAATAAGATTAGGTTCAAAGAATAAGCTTAAAAGTAGAATAAAAGCCTGCATAGTTCGTTTTATAAGTTTGATTCAAATGTGTGAATGTTGTGGAATGAGTGTGGTTAGAAATGACATTTGATTTACTTTTATGACAACCCTAACACATATAATCGTCTCCATGTCATTAGAATTCAAAAATAAGATTAGAATCAAAGAATAAGCTTAAAAGTAGAATACAAGCCTGCAAGTTTGTTGTACAAGTTTGATTCAAATGTGTGAATGTTGTGGAATGAGTGTGGTTAGAAATGACAATTGGTTTAATTTTATGACAACCCTAACACATATAATCTCCACCATGTCAGTAGAATTCAAAAAATGATTAGAATCAAAGAATAAGCTTAAAAGTAGAATACAAGCCTGCACAGTTTGTTGTACAACTTTGATTCAAATGTGTGAATGTTGTGGAATGAATGTGATTAGAAATGACATTTGGTTTACTTTTATGACAACCCTAACACATATAATCGTCTCCATGTCATTAGAATTCAAGAATAAGCTTCGATTCAAAGAATAAACTTAAAAGCGGAATACAAGCCTGCACCGTTTGTTGTACAAGTTTGATTGAAATGTGTGAATGTTGTGGAATGAGTGAGGTTAGAAATGAGATTTGGTTTACTTTTATGACAACCCTAACACATATAATCGTCTCCATGTCATTAGAATTCAAAATTAGGTTAGAATCAAAGAATAAGCTTAAAAGTAGAATACAAGCCTGCACAGTTTGTTATACAAGTTTGATTCAAATGTGTGAATGTTGTGGAACGAGTGTGGTTAGAAATGACATTTGGTTTACTTTTATGACAACCCTAACACATATAATCGTCTCCATGTCATTAGAATTCAAAAAAAAGATTAGAATAAAAAAATAAGCTTAAAAGTAGAATACAAGCTTGCACAGTTTGTTGTACAAGTTTGATTCAAATGTGTGAATGTTTTGGAATGAGTGTGGTTAGAAATGACATTTGGTTTACTTTTATGACATCCCTATCACATATAATCGTCTCCATGTCATTAGAATTTAAAAATAAGATTAGAATCAAAGAATAAGCTTAAAAGTAGAATACAAGCCTGCTTAGTTTGTTGTACAAGTTTGATTCAAATGTGTGAATGTTGTGGAATGAGTGTGGTTAGAAATGACATTTGGTTTACTTTTATGACAACCCTAACACATATAATCTCCTCCATGTCATTAGAATTCAAAATAAGATTAGAATCAAAGAATAAGCTTAAAAGTAGAATACAAGCCTGCACAATTTGGTGTACAAGTTTGATTCAAATGTGTGAATGTTGTGGAATGAGTGAGGTTAGAAATGAGATTTGGTTTACTTTTATGACAACCCTAACACATATAATCTACTCCATGTCATTAGATTTCAAAAATAAGCTTAGAATCAAAGAATAAGCTTAAAAGTAGAATACAAGCCTACACAGTTTGTTATACAAGTTTGATTCAAATGTGTGAATGTTGTGGAACGAGTGTGGTTAGAAATGACATTTTGTTTACTTTTATGACAACCCTAACACATATAATAGTCTCCATGTCATTAGAATTCAAAAATAAGATTAGAATAAAAAAATAAGCTTAAAAGTAGAATACACGCATCCACAGTTTGTTGTACAAGTTTGATTCAAATGTGTGAATGTTGTGGAATGAGTGTGGTTAGAAATGACATTTGGTTTAATTTTAATGACAACCCTAACACATATAATCTCCTCCATGTCATTAGACTTCAAAATAAGATTAGAATCAAAGAATAAGCTTAAAAGTAGAATACAAGGTTGCATAGTTTGTTGTACAAGTTTGATTCAAATGTGTGAATGTTGTGGTATGAGTGTGGTTAGAAATTACATTTCGTTTACTTTTATGACAACCCTAACCCATATAATCGTCTCCATGTCATTGGAATTTAAGAATAAGCTTCGATTCAAACAATAAACTTAAAAGCAGAATACAAGCCTGCACCGTTTGTTGTACAAGTTTGATTCAAATGTGTGAATGTTGTGGAATGAGTGAGGTTAGAAATGAGATTTGGTTTAGTTTTATGACAACCCTAACACATATAATCGTCTCCATGCCATTAGAATTCAAAAATAAGCTTAGAATCAAAGAATAAGTTTAAAAGTAGAATACAAGCATGCACAGTTTGTTGTACAAGTTTGATTCAAATGTGTGAATGTTGTGGAATGAGTGAGGTTAGAAATGACATTTGGTTTAATTTTATGACAACCCTAACACATATAATCGTCTCCATGTCATTAGAATTCAAAAATAAGCTTAGAATCAAAGAATAAGCTTAAAAGTAGAATACAAGCCTGCTTAGTTTGTTGTACAAGTTTGATGCAAATGTGTGAATGTTGTGGAATGAGTGTGGTTAGAAATGACATTTGGTTTACTTTTATGTCAACCCTAACACATATAATCATCTCCATGTCATTAGAATTCAAAAAAAAGATTAGAATCAAAAAATAAGCTTAAAAGTAGAATACACGCATCCACAGTTTGTTGTACAAGTTTGATTCAAATGTGTGAATGTTGTGGGATGAGTGTGATTAGAAATGACATTTGGTTTAATTTTATGACAACCCTAACACATATAATCGTCTCTATGTCTTAGAATTCAAAAATAAGCTTAGAATAAAAGTATAAGCTTAAAAGTAGAACAGACGCATGCACAGTTCGTTGCACAAGTGTGATTCAAATGTGTAAATGTTGTGGACTGAGTGTGGTTAGAAATGACATTTGGTTTACTTTAATGACAACCCTATCACATATAATCGTCTCCATGTCGTTTGAATTCAAAAATAAGATTAGGTTCAAAGAATAAGCTTAAAAGTAGAATAAAAGCCTGCATAGTTCGTTTTATAAGTTTGATTCAAATGTGTGAATGTTGTGGAATGAGTGTGGTTAGAAATGACATTTGATTTACTTTTATGACAACCCTAACACATATAATCGTCTCCATGTCATTAGAATTCAAAAATAAGATTAGAATCAAAGAATAAGCTTAAAAGTAGAATACAAGCCTGCAAGTTTGTTGTACAAGTTTGATTCAAATGTGTGAATGTTGTGGAATGAGTGTGGTTAGAAATGACAATTGGTTTAATTTTATGACAACCCTAACACATATAATCTCCACCATGTCAGTAGAATTCAAAAAATGATTAGAATCAAAGAATAAGCTTAAAAGTAGAATACAAGCCTGCACAGTTTGTTGTACAACTTTGATTCAAATGTGTGAATGTTGTGGAATGAATGTGATTAGAAATGACATTTGGTTTACTTTTATGACAACCCTAACACATATAATCGTCTCCATGTCATTAGAATTCAAGAATAAGCTTCGATTCAAAGAATAAACTTAAAAGCGGAATACAAGCCTGCACCGTTTGTTGTACAAGTTTGATTGAAATGTGTGAATGTTGTGGAATGAGTGAGGTTAGAAATGAGATTTGGTTTACTTTTATGACAACCCTAACACATATAATCGTCTCCATGTCATTAGAATTCAAAATTAGGTTAGAATCAAAGAATAAGCTTAAAAGTAGAATACAAGCCTGCACAGTTTGTTATACAAGTTTGATTCAAATGTGTGAATGTTGTGGAACGAGTGTGGTTAGAAATGACATTTGGTTTACTTTTATGACAACCCTAACACATATAATCGTCTCCATGTCATTAGAATTCAAAAAAAAGATTAGAATAAAAAAATAAGCTTAAAAGTAGAATACAAGCTTGCACAGTTTGTTGTACAAGTTTGATTCAAATGTGTGAATGTTTTGGAATGAGTGTGGTTAGAAATGACATTTGGTTTACTTTTATGACATCCCTATCACATATAATCGTCTCCATGTCATTAGAATTTAAAAATAAGATTAGAATCAAAGAATAAGCTTAAAAGTAGAATACAAGCCTGCTTAGTTTGTTGTACAAGTTTGATTCAAATGTGTGAATGTTGTGGAATGAGTGTGGTTAGAAATGACATTTGGTTTACTTTTATGACAACCCTAACACATATAATCTCCTCCATGTCATTAGAATTCAAAATAAGATTAGAATCAAAGAATAAGCTTAAAAGTAGAATACAAGCCTGCACAATTTGGTGTACAAGTTTGATTCAAATGTGTGAATGTTGTGGAATGAGTGAGGTTAGAAATGAGATTTGGTTTACTTTTATGACAACCCTAACACATATAATCTACTCCATGTCATTAGATTTCAAAAATATGCTTAGAATCAAAGAATAAGCTTAAAAGTAGAATACAAGCCTACACAGTTTGTTATACAAGTTTGATTCAAATGTGTGAATGTTGTGGAACGAGTGTGGTTAGAAATGACATTTTGTTTACTTTT
This sequence comes from Spergularia marina, assembly GCA_963680865.1. NCBI lineage: Eukaryota > Viridiplantae > Streptophyta > Magnoliopsida > Caryophyllales > Caryophyllaceae > Spergularia > Spergularia marina. The sequence continues at coordinate 11,590,390 of OY804557.1, read as the reverse complement.
ATGACAACCCTAACACATATAATAGTCTCCATGTCATTAGAATTCAAAAATAAGATTAGAATAAAAAAATAAGCTTAAAAGTAGAATACACGCATCCACAGTTTGTTGTACAAGTTTGATTCAAATGTGTGAATGTTGTGGAATGAGTGTGGTTAGAAATGACATTTGGTTTAATTTTAATGACAACCCTAACACATATAATCTCCTCCATGTCATTAGACTTCAAAATAAGATTAGAATCAAAGAATAAGCTTAAAAGTAGAATACAAGGTTGCATAGTTTGTTGTACAAGTTTGATTCAAATGTGTGAATGTTGTGGTATGAGTGTGGTTAGAAATTACATTTCGTTTACTTTTATGACAACCCTAACCCATATAATCGTCTCCATGTCATTGGAATTTAAGAATAAGCTTCGATTCAAACAATAAACTTAAAAGCAGAATACAAGCCTGCACCGTTTGTTGTACAAGTTTGATTCAAATGTGTGAATGTTGTGGAATGAGTGAGGTTAGAAATGAGATTTGGTTTAGTTTTATGACAACCCTAACACATATAATCGTCTCCATGCCATTAGAATTCAAAAATAAGCTTAGAATCAAAGAATAAGTTTAAAAGTAGAATACAAGCATGCACAGTTTGTTGTACAAGTTTGATTCAAATGTGTGAATGTTGTGGAATGAGTGAGGTTAGAAATGACATTTGGTTTAATTTTATGACAACCCTAACACATATAATCGTCTCCATGTCATTAGAATTCAAAAATAAGCTTAGAATCAAAGAATAAGCTTAAAAGTAGAATACAAGCCTGCTTAGTTTGTTGTACAAGTTTGATGCAAATGTGTGAATGTTGTGGAATGAGTGTGGTTAGAAATGACATTTGGTTTACTTTTATGACAACCCTAACACATATAATCATCTCCATGTCATTAGAATTCAAAAAAAAGATTAGAATCAAAAAATAAGCTTAAAAGTAGAATACACGCATCCACAGTTTGTTGTACAAGTTTGATTCAAATGTGTGAATGTTGTGGAATGAGTGTGGTTAGAAATGACATTTGGTTTACTTTTATGACAACCCTAACACATATAATCGTCTCCATGTCATTAGAATACAAAAAAAAGATTAGAATCAAAGAATCAGCTTAAAAGTAGAATACAAGCCTGCACAGTTTGTTGTACAAGTTTGATTCAAATGTGTGAATGTTTTGGAATGAGTGTGGTTAGAAATGACATTTGGTTTACTTTTATGACATCCCTATCACATATAGTCGTCTCCATGTCATTAGAATTTAAAAATAAGATTAGAATCAAAGAATAAGCTTAAAAGTAGAATACAAGCCTGCTTAGTTTGTTGTACAAGTTTGATTCAAATGTGTGAATGTTGTGGAATGAGTGTGGTTAGAAATGACATTTGGTTTACTTTTATGACAACCCTAACACATATAATCGTCTCCATGTCATTAGAATTCAAAAATAAGATTAGAATCAAAGAATAAGCTTAAAAGTAGAATACAAGCCTGCTTAGTTTGTTGTACAAGTTTGATTCAAATGTGTGAATGTTGTGGAATGAGTGTGGTTAGAAATGACATTTGGTTTACTTTTATGACAACCCTAACACATATAATCGTCTCCATATCATTAGAATTCAAAAATAAGCTTAGAATCAAAGAATAAGCTTAAAAGTAGAATACAAGCCTGCAAGTTTCTTGTACAAGTTTGATTCAAATGTGTGAATGTTGTGGAATGAGTGTGGTTAGAAATGACATTTGGTTTACTTTTATGACAACCCTAACACATATAATCGTCTCCATGTCATTAGAATTCAAAAATAAGATTAGAATCAAAGAATAAGCTTAAAAGTAGAATACAAGCCTAAACAGTTTGTTATACAAGTTTGATTCAAATGTGTGAATGTTGTTGAACGAGTGCGGTTAGAAATGACATTTCGTTTACTTTTATAACAACCCTACCACATATAATCATCTCCATGTCATTAGAATTCAAACATAAGATTAGAATCAAAGAATAAGCTTAAAAGTAGAATACAAGCCTGCAAGTTTCTTGTACAAGTTTGATTCAAATGTGTGAATGTTGTGGAATGAGTGTGGTTAGAAATGACATTTGGTTTAATTTTATGACAACCGTAACACATATAATCGTCTCCATGTCATTAGAATTCAAGAATAAGCTTCGATTCAAACAATAAACTTAAAAGCAGAATACAAGCCTGCACCGTTTGTTGTACAAGTTTTATTCAAATGTGTGAATGTTGTGGAATAAGTGTGTTTAGAAATGACATTTGGTTTAATTTTATGACAACCCTAACACATATAATCGTCTCCATGTCATTAAAATTCAAAAAAAAGATTAGAATCAAAGAATAAGCTTAAAAGTAGAATACAAGCCTGCAAGTTTGTTGTACAAGTTTGATTCAGATGAGTGAATGTTGTGGAATGAGTGTGGTTAGAAATGACATTTGGTTTACTTTTATGACAACCCTAACCCATATAATCGTCTCCATGTCATTAGAATTCAAGAATAAGCTTCGATTCAAAAAATAAACTTAAAAGACGAATACAAGCCTGCACAGTTTGTTGTACAAGTTTTGATTCAAATGTGTGAATGTTGTGGAATGAGTGTGGTTAGAAATGACATTTGGTTTACTTTTATGACAACCCTAAGACATATAATCGTCTCCGTGTCATTAGAATTCAAGAATAAGCTTCGATTCAAAGAATAAACTTAAAAGTAGAATACAAGCCTGCACCGTTTGTTGTACAAGTTTGATTCAAATGTGTGAATATTGTGGAATGAGTGAGGTTAGAAATGAGATTTGGTTTACTTTTATGACAACCCTAACACATATAATCGTCTCCATGTCATTAGAATTCAAAAATAAGCTTAGAATCAAAGAATAAGCTTAAAAGTAGAATACAAGCCTGCACAGTTTGTTATACAAGTTTGATTCAAATGTGTGAATGTTGTGGAACGAGTGTGGTTAGAAATGACATTTGGTTTACTTTTATGACAACCCTAACACATATAATCGTCTCCATGTCATTAGAATTCAAAAAAAAGATTAGAATAAAAAAATAAGCTTAAAAGTAGAATACAAGCTTGCACAGTTTGTTGTACAAGTTTGATTCAAATGTGTGAATGTTTTGGAATGAGTGTGGTTAGAAATGACATTTGGTTTACTTTTATGACAACCTTAACACATATAATCGTCTCCATGTCATTAGAATTCAAAAATAAGCTTAGATTCAAAGAATAAGTTTAAAAGTAGAATACACGCATGCACAGTTTGTTGTACAAGTATGATTCAAATGTGTGAATGTTGTGGAATGAGTGTGGTTAGAAATGACATTTGGTTTAATTTTAATGACAACCCTAACACACATAATCTCCTCCATGTCATTAGAATTCAAAATAAGATTAGAATCAAAGAATAAGCTTAAAAGTAGAATACAAGCCTGCACAATTTGGTGTACAAGTTTGATTCAAATGTGTGAATGTTGTGGAATGAGTGAGGTTAGAAATGAGATTTGGTTTACTTTTATGACAACCCTAACACATATAATCTACTCCATGTCATTAGAATTCAAAAATAAGCTTAGAATCAAAGAATAAGCTTAAAAGTAGAATACAAGTCTGCACAGTTTGTTATACAAGTTTGATTCAAATGTGTGAATGTTGTGGAACGAGTGTGGTTAGAAATGACATTTGGTTTACTTTTATGACAACCCTAACACATATAATAGTCTCCATGTCATTAGAATTCAAAAATAAGATTAGAATAAAAAAATAAGCTTAAAAGTAGAATACACGCATCCACAGTTTGTTGTACAAGTTTGATTCAAATATGTGAATGTTGTGGAATGAGTGTGGTTAGAAATGACATTTGGTTTATTTTTATGACATCCCTATCACATATAATCGTCTCCATGTCATTAGAATTCAAAATAAGATTAGAATCAAAGAATAAGGTTAAAAGTAGAATACAAGCCTGCACAGTTTGTTGTACAACTTTGATTCAAATGTGTGAATGGTGTGGAATGAGTGTGGTTAGAAATGACATTTGGTTTACTTTTATGACAACCCTAACACATATAATCGTCTCCATGTCATTAGAATTCAAGAATAAGCTTCGATTCAAAGAATAAACTTAAAAGCAGAATACAAGCCTGCACAGTTTGTTATACAAGTTTGATTCAAATGTGTGAATGTTGTGGAATGAGTGTGGTTAGAAATGAAATTTGGTTTACTTTTATGACAACCCTAACACATATAATCGTCTCCATGTCATTAGAATACAAAAAATAAGATTAGAATTAAAGAATAAGTTTAAAAGTAGAATACAAGCCTCCACAGTTTGTTGTACAAGTTTGATTCAAATGTGTGAATGTTGTGGAATGAGTGTGGTTAGAAATGACATTTGGTTTACTTTTATGACAACCTTAACACATATAATCGTCTCCATGTCATTAGAATTCAAAAATAAGCTTAGATTCAAAGACTAAGTTTAAAAGTAGAATACACGCATGCACAGTTTGTTGTACAAGTATGATTCAAATGTGTGAATGTTGTGGAATGAGTGTGGTTAGAAATGACATTTGGTTTAATTTTAATGACAACCCTAACACATATAATCTCCTCCATGTCATTAGAATTCAAAATAAGATTAGAATCAAAGAATAAGCTTAAAAGTAGAATACAAGCCTGCAAAATTTGGTGTACAAGTTTGATTCAAATGTGTGAATGTTGTGGAATGAGTGAGGTTAGAAATGAGATTTGGTTTACTTTTATGACAACCCTAACACATATAATCTACTCCATGTCATTAGAATTCAAAAATAAGCTTAGAATCAAAGAATAAGCTTAAAAGTAGAATACAAGCCTGCACAGTTTGTTATACAAGTTTGATTCAAATGTGTGAATGTTGTGCAATGAGTGTGGTTAGAAATGACATTTGGTTTACTTTTATGACAACCCTAACACAGATAATCGTCTCCATGTCATTAGAATTCAAGAATTAGCTTCGATTCAAAGAATAAACTTAAAAGCAGAATACAAGCCTGCACAGTTTGTTATACAAGTTTGATTCAAATGTGTGAATGTTGTGGAATGAGTGTGGTTAGAAATGACATTTGGTTTAATTTTAATGACAACCCTAACACATATAATCTCCTCCATGTCATTCGAATTCAAAATAAGATTAGAATCAAAGAATAAGCTTAAAAGTAGAATACAAGCCTGCAAAATTTGGTGTACAAGTTTGATTCAAATGTGTGAATGTTGTGGAATGAGTGTGATTAGAAAAGACATTTGGTTTCATTTTATGACAATCCTAACACATATAATCGTCTCCATGTCTTAGAATTCAAAAATAAGCTTAGAATAAAAGAATAAGCTTAAAAGTAGAATAGACGCATGCACAGTTCGTTGTACAAGTGTGATTCAAATGTGTAAATGTTGTGGACTGAGTGTTGTTAGAAATGACATTTGGTTTACTTTTATGACAACCCTAACCCACATAATCGTCTCCATGTCATTAGAATTCAAGAATAAGCTTCGATTCAAACAATAAACTTAAAAGCAGAATACAAGCCTGCACCGTTTGTTGTACAAGTTTGATTCAAATGTGTGAATGTTGTGGAATGAGTGAGGTTAGAAATGAGATTTGGTTTACTTTTATGACAACCCTAACACATATAATCGTCTCCATGTCATTAGAATTCAAAAATAAGCTTAGAATCAAAGAATAAGCTTAAAAGTAGAATACAAGCCTGCACAGTTTGTTATACAAGTTTGATTCAAATGTGTGAGTGTTGTGGAACGAGTGTGGTTAGAAATGACATTTGGTTTACTTTTATAACAACCCTAACACATATAATAGTCTCCATGTCATTAGAATTCAAAAATAAGATTAGAATAAAAAAATAAGCTTAAAAGTAGAATACACGCATCCACAGTTTGTTGTACAAGTTTGATTCAAATATGTGAATGTTGTGGAATGAGTGTGGTTAGAAATGACATTTGGTTTATTTTTATGACATCCCTATCACATATAATCGTCTCCATGTCATTAGAATTCAAAATAAGATTAGAATCAAAGAATAAGGTTAAAAGTAGAATACAAGCCTGCACAGTTTGTTGTACAACTTTGATTCAAATGTGTGAATGGTGTGGAATGAGTGTGGTTAGAAATGACATTTGGTTTACTTTTATGACAACCCTAACACATATAATCGTCTCCATGTCATTAGAATTCAAGAATAAGCTTCGATTCAAAGAATACACTTAAAAGCAGAATACAAGCCTGCACAGTTTGTTATACAAGTTTGATTCAAATGTGTGAATGTTGTGGAATGAGTGTGGTTAGAAATGACATTTGGTTTACTTTTATGACAACCCTAACACATATAATCGTCTCCATGTCATTAGAATTCAAAAATAAGATTAGAATCAAAGAATAAGCATAAAAGTAGAATACAAGCCTACACAGTTTATTGTACAAGTTTGATTCAAATGTGTGAATGTTGTGGAATGAGTGTGATTAGAAATGACATTTGGTTTAATTTTATGACAACCCTAACACATATAATCGTCTCCATGTCTTAGAATTCAAAAATAAGCTTAGAATAAAAGAATAAGCTTAATAGTAGAATAGACGCATGCACAGTTCGTTGTACAAGTGTGATTCAAATGTGTAAATGTTGTGGAATGAGTGTGGTTAGAAATGACATTTGGTTTACTTTTATGACAACCCTAAGACATATAATCGTCTCCGTGTCATTAGAATTCAAGAATAAGCATCGATTCAAAGAATAAACTTAAAAGTAGAATACAAGCCTGCACCGTTTGTTGTACAAGTTTGATTCAAATGTGTGAATATTGTGGAATGAGTGAGGTTAGAAATGAGATTTGGTTTACTTTTATGACAACCCTAACACATATAATCGTCTCCATGTCATTAGAATTCAAAAATAAGCTTAGAATCAAAGAATAAGCTTAAAAGTAGAATACAAGCCTGCACAGTTTGTTATACAAGTTTGATTCAAATGTGTGAATGTTGTGGAACGAGTGTGGTTAGAAATGACATTTGGTTTACTTTTATGACAACCCTAACACATATAATCGTCTCCATGTCATTAGAATTCAAAAAAAAAGATTAGAATAAAAAAATAAGCTTAAAAGTAGAATACAAGCTTGCACAGTTTGTTGTACAAGTTTGATTCAAATGTGTGAATGTTTTGGAATGAGTGTGGTTAGAAATGACATTTGGTTTACTTTTATGACAACCTTAACACATATAATCGTCTCCATGTCATTAGAATTCAAAAATAAGCTTAGATTCAAAGAATAAGTTTAAAAGTAGAATACACGCATGCACAGTTTGTTGTACAAGTATGATTCAAATGTGTGAATGTTGTGGAATGAGTGTGGTTAGAAATGACATTTGGTTTAATTTTAATGACAACCCTAACACACATAATCTCCTCCATGTCATTAGAATTCAAAATAAGATTAGAATCAAAGAATAAGCTTAAAAGTAGAATACAAGCCTGCACAATTTGGTGTACAAGTTTGATTCAAATGTGTGAATGTTGTGGAATGAGTGAGGTTAGAAATGAGATTTGGTTTACTTTTATGACAACCCTAACACATATAATCTACTCCATGTCATTAGAATTCAAAAATAAGCTTAGAATCAAAGAATAAGCTTAAAAGTAGAATACAAGTCTGCACAGTTTGTTATACAAGTTTGATTCAAATGTGTGAATGTTGTGGAACGAGTGTGGTTAGAAATGACATTTGGTTTACTTTTATGACAACCCTAACACATATAATAGTCTCCATGTCATTAGAATTCAAAAATAAGATTAGAATAAAAAAATAAGCTTAAAAGTAGAATACACGCATCCACAGTTTGTTGTACAAGTTTGATTCAAATATGTGAATGTTGTGGAATGAGTGTGGTTAGAAATGACATTTGGTTTATTTTTATGACATCCCTATCACATATAATCGTCTCCATGTCATTAGAATTCAAAATAAGATTAGAATCAAAGAATAAGGTTAAAAGTAGAATACAAGCCTGCACAGTTTGTTGTACAAGTTTGATTCAAATGTGTGAATGGTGTGGAATGAGTGTGGTTAGAAATGACATTTGGTTTACTTTTATGACAACCCTAACACATATAATCGTCTCCATGTCATTAGAATTCAAGAATAAGCTTCGATTCAAAGAATAAACTTAAAAGCAGAATACAAGCCTGCACAGTTTGTTATACAAGTTTGATTCAAATGTGTGAATGTTGTGGAATGAGTGTGGTTAGAAATGAAATTTGGTTTACTTTTATGACAACCCTAACACATATAATCGTCTCCATGTCATTAGAATACAAAAAATAAGATTAGAATTAAAGAATAAGTTTAAAAGTAGAATACAAGCCTCCACAGTTTGTTGTACAAGTTTGATTCAAATGTGTGAATGTTGTGGAATGAGTGTGGTTAGAAATGACATTTGGTTTACTTTTATGACAACCTTAACACATATAATCGTCTCCATGTCATTAGAATTCAAAAATAAGCTTAGATTCAAAGACTAAGTTTAAAAGTAGAATACACGCATGCACAGTTTGTTGTACAAGTATGATTCAAATGTGTGAATGTTGTGGAATGAGTGTGGTTAGAAATGACATTTGGTTTAATTTTAATGACAACCCTAACACATATAATCTCCTCCATGTCATTAGAATTCAAAATAAGATTAGAATCAAAGAATAAGCTTAAAAGTAGAATACAAGCCTGCAAAATTTGGTGTACAAGTTTGATTCAAATGTGTGAATGTTGTGGAATGAGTGAGGTTAGAAATGAGATTTGGTTTACTTTTATGACAACCCTAACACATATAATCTACTCCATGTCATTAGAATTCAAAAATAAGCTTAGAATCAAAGAATAAGCTTAAAAGTAGAATACAAGCCTGCACAGTTTGTTATACAAGTTTGATTCAAATGTGTGAATGTTGTGCAATGAGTGTGGTTAGAAATGACATTTGGTTTACTTTTATGACAACCCTAACACAGATAATCGTCTCCATGTCATTAGAATTCAAGAATTAGCTTCGATTCAAAGAATAAACTTAAAAGCAGAATACAAGCCTGCACAGTTTGTTATACAAGTTTGATTCAAATGTGTGAATGTTGTGGAATGAGTGTGGTTAGAAATGACATTTGGTTTAATTTTAATGACAACCCTAACACATATAATCTCCTCCATGTCATTCGAATTCAAAATAAGATTAGAATCAAAGAATAAGCTTAAAAGTAGAATACAAGCCTGCAAAATTTGGTGTACAAGTTTGATTCAAATGTGTGAATGTTGTGGAATGAGTGTGATTAGAAAAGACATTTGGTTTCATTTTATGACAATCCTAACACATATAATCGTCTCCATGTCTTAGAATTCAAAAATAAGCTTAGAATAAAAGAATAAGCTTAAAAGTAGAATAGACGCATGCACAGTTCGTTGTACAAGTGTGATTCAAATGTGTAAATGTTGTGGACTGAGTGTTGTTAGAAATGACATTTGGTTTACTTTTATGACAACCCTAACCCACATAATCGTCTCCATGTCATTAGAATTCAAGAATAAGCTTCGATTCAAACAATAAACTTAAAAGCAGAATACAAGCCTGCACCGTTTGTTGTACAAGTTTGATTCAAATGTGTGAATGTTGTGGAATGAGTGAGGTTAGAAATGAGATTTGGTTTACTTTTATGACAACCCTAACACATATAATCGTCTCCATGTCATTAGAATTCAAAAATAAGCTTAGAATCAAAGAATAAGCTTAAAAGTAGAATACAAGCCTGCACAGTTTGTTATACAAGTTTGATTCAAATGTGTGAATGTTGTGGAACGAGTGTGGTTAGAAATGACATTTGGTTTACTTTTATAACAACCCTAACACATATAATAGTCTCCATGTCATTAGAATTCAAAAATAAGATTAGAATAAAAAAATAAGCTTAAAAGTAGAATACACGCATCCACAGTTTGTTGTACAAGTTTGATTCAAATATGTGAATGTTGTGGAATGAGTGTGGTTAGAAATGACATTTGGTTTATTTTTATGACATCCCTATCACATATAATCGTCTCCATGTCATTAGAATTCAAGAATAAGCTTCGATTCAAAGAATACACTTAAAAGCAGAATACAAGCCTGCACAGTTTGTTATACAAGTTTGATTCAAATGTGTGAATGTTGTGGAATGAGTGTGGTTAGAAATGACATTTGGTTTACTTTTATGACAACCCTAACACATATAATCGTCTCCATGTCATTAGAATTCAAAAATAAGATTAGAATCAAAGAATAAGCATAAAAGTAGAATACAAGCCTACACAGTTTATTGTACAAGTTTGATTCAAATGTGTGAATGTTGTGGAATGAGTGTGATTAGAAATGACATTTGGTTTAATTTTATGACAACCCTAACACATATAATCGTCTCCATGTCTTAGAATTCAAAAATAAGCTTAGAATAAAAGAATAAGCTTAATAGTAGAATAGACGCATGCACAGTTCGTTGTACAAGTGTGATTCAAATGTGTAAATGTTGTGGAATGAGTGTGGTTAGAAATGACATTTGGTTTAATTTAATGACAACCCTATCACATATAATCGTCTCCATGTCGTTTGAATTCAAAAATAAGAATAGAATCAAAGAATAAGCTTAAAAGTGGAATACAAGCATGCACAGTTCGTTATATAAGTTTGATTCAAATGTGTGAATGTTGTGGAATGAGTGTGGTTAGAAATGACATTTGATTTACTTTTATGACAACCCTAACACATATAATCGTCTCCATGTCATTAGAATTTAAGAATAAGCTTCGATTCAAACAATAAACTTAAAAGCAGAATACAAGCCTGCACCGTTTGTTGTACAAGTTTGATTCAAATGTGTGAATGTTGTGGAATGTGTGTGGTTAGAAATGAGATTTGGTTTACTTTTATGACAACCCTAACACATATAATCGTCTCCATGTCATTAGAATTCAAAAATAAGCTTAGAATCAAAGAATAAGCTTAAAAGTAGAATACAAGCCTGCACAGTTTGTTACACAAGTTTGATTCAAATGTGTGAATGTTGTGGAACGAGTGTGGTTAGAAATGACATTTGGTTTACTTTTATGACAACCCTAACACATATAATCGTCTCCATGTCATTAGAATTCAAAAAAAAGATTAGAATAAAAATATAAGCTTAAAAGTAGAATACAAGCTTGCACAGTTTGTTGTACAAGTTTGATTCAAATGTGTGAATGTTTTGAAATGAGTGTGGTTAGAAATGACATTTGATTTACTTTTATGACAACCTTAACACATATAATCGTCTCCATGTCATTAGAATTCAAAAATAAGCTTAGATTCAAAGAATAAGTTTAAAAGTAGAATACACGCATGCACAGTTTGTTGTACAAGTATGATTCAAATGTGTGAATGTTGTGGAATGACTGTGTTTAGAAATGAGATTTGGTTTACTTTTATGACAACCCTAACACATATAATCTACTCCATGTCATTAGAATTCAAAAATAAGCTTAGAATCAAAGAATAAGCTTAAAAGTAGAATACAAGCCTGCACAGTTTGTTATACAAGTTTGATTCAAATGTGTGAATGTTGTGCAATGAGTGTGGTTAGAAATGACATTTGGTTTACTTTTATGACAACCCTAACACAGATAATCGTCTCCAAGTCATTAGAATTCAAGAATTAGCTTCGATTCAAAGAATAAACTTAAAAGAAGAATACAAGCCTGCACAGTTTGTTATACAAGTTTGATTCAAATGTGTGAATGTTGTGGAATGAGTGTGGTTAGAAATGACATTTGGTTTAATTTTAATGACAACCCTAACACATATAATCTCCTCCATGTCATTAGAATTCAAAATAAGATTAGAATCAAAGAATAAGCTTAAAAGTAGAATACAAGCCTGCAAAATTTGGTGTACAAGTTTGATTCAAATGTGTGAATGTTGTGGAATGAGTGAGGTTAGAAATGAGATTTGGTTTACTTTTATGACAACCCTAACACATATAATCTACTCCATGTCATTAGAATTCAAAAATAAGCTTAGAATCAAAGAATAAGCTTAAAAGTAGAATACAAGCCTGCACAGTTTGTTATACAAGTTTGATTCAAATGTGTGAATGTTGTGGAACGAGTGTGGTTAGAAATGACATTTGGTTTACTTTTATAACAACCCTAACACATATAATAGTCTCCATGTCATTAGAATTCAAAAATAAGATTAGAATAAAAAAATAAGCTTAAAAGTAGAATACACGCATCCACAGTTTGTTGTACAAGTTTGATTCAAATATGTGAATGTTGTGGAATGAGTGTGGTTAGAAATGACATTTCGTTTATTTTTATGACATCCCTATCACATATAATCGTCTCCATGTCATTAGAATTCAAAATAAGATTAGAATCAAAGAATAAGGTTAAAAGTAGAATACAAGCCTGCACAGTTTGTTGTACAACTTTGATTCAAATGTGTGAATGGTGTGGAATGAGTGTGGTTAGAAATGACATTTGGTTTACTTTTATGACAACCCTAACACATATAATCGTCTCCATGTCATTAGAATTCAAGAATAAGCTTCGATTCAAAGAATAAACTTAAAAGCAGAATACAAGCCTGCACAGTTTGTTATACAAGTTTGATTCAAATGTGTGAATGTTGTGGAATGAGTGTGGTTAGAAATGACATTTGGTTTACTTTTATGACAACCCTAACACATATAATCGTCTCCATGTCATTAGAATTCAAAAATAAGATTAGAATCAAAGAATAAGCATAAAAGTAGAATACAAGCCTACACAGTTTATTGTACAAGTTTGATTCAAATGTGTGAATGTTGTGGAATGAGTGTGATTAGAAATGACATTTGGTTTAATTTTATGACAACCCTAACACATATAATCGTCTCCATGTCTTAGAATTCAAAAATAAGCTTAGAATAAAAGAATAAGCTTAATAGTAGAATAGACGCATGCATAGTTCGTTGTACAAGTGTGATTCAAATGTGTAAATGTTGTGGAATGAGTGTGGTTAGAAATGACATTTGGTTTAATTTAATGACAACCCTATCACATATAATCGTCTCCATGTCGTTTGAATTCAAAAATAAGAATAGAATCAAAGAATAAGCTTAAAAGTGGAATACAAGCATGCACAGTTCGTTTTATAAGTTTGATTCAAATGTGTGAATGTTGTGGAATGAGTGTGGTTAGAAATGACATTTGATTTACTTTTATGACAACCCTAACACATATAATCGTCTCCATGTCATTAGAATTTAAGAATAAGCTTCGATTCAAACAATAAACTTAAAAGCAGAATACAAGCCTGCACCGTTTGTTGTACAAGTTTGATTCAAATGTGTGAATGTTGTGGAATGTGTGTGGTTAGAAATGAGATTTGGTTTACTTTTATGACAACCCTAACACATATAATCGTCTCCATGTCATTAGAATTCAAAAATAAGCTTAGAATCAAAGAATAAGCTTAAAAGTAGAATACAAGCCTGCACAGTTTGTTACACAAGTTTGATTCAAATGTGTGAATGTTGTGGAACGAGTGTGGTTAGAAATGACATTTGGTTTACTTTTATGACAACCCTAACACATATAATCGTCTCCATGTCATTAGAATTCAAAAAAAAGAATAGAATAAAAAAATAAGCTTAAAAGTAGAATACAAGCTTGCACAGTTTGTTGTACAAGTTTGATTCAAATGTGTGAATGTTTTGAAATGAGTGTGGTTAGAAATGACATTTGATTTACTTTTATGACAACCTTAACACATATAATCGTCTCCATGTCATTAGAATTCAAAAATAAGCTTAGATTCAAAGAATAAGTTTAAAAATAGAATACACGCATGCACAGTTTGTTGTACAAGTATGATTCAAATGTGTGAATGTTGTGGAATGACTGTGGTTAGAAATGAGATTTGGTTTACTTTTATGACAACCCTAACACATATAATCTACTCCATGTCATTAGAATTCAAAAATAAGCTTAGAATCAAAGAATAAGCTTAAAAGTAGAATACAAGCCTGCACAGTTTGTTATACAAGTTTGATTCAAATGTGTGAATGTTGTGCAATGAGTGTGGTTAGAAATGACATTTGGTTTACTTTTATGACAACCCTAACACAGATAATCGTCTCCAAGTCATTAGAATTCAAGAATTAGCTTCGATTCAAAGAATAAACTTAAAAGCAGAATACAAGCCTGCACAGTTTGTTATACAAGTTTGATTCAAATGTGTGAATGTTGTGGAATGAGTGTGGTTAGAAATGACATTTGGTTTAATTTTAATGACAACCCTAACACATATAATCTCCTCCATGTCATTAGAATTCAAAATAAGATTAGAATCAAAGAATAAGCTTAAAAGTAGAATACAAGCCTGCAAAATTTGGTGTACAAGTTTGATTCAAATGTGTGAATGTTGTGGAATGAGTGAGGTTAGAAATGAGATTTGGTTTACTTTTATGACAACCCTAACACATATAATCTACTCCATGTCATTAGAATTCAAAAATAAGCTTAGAATCAAAGAATAAGCTTAAAAGTAGAATACAAGCCTGCACAGTTTGTTATACAAGTTTGATTCAAATGTGTGAATGTTGTGGAACGAGTGTGGTTAGAAATGACATTTGGTTTACTTTTATAACAACCCTAACACATATAATAGTCTCCATGTCATTAGAATTCAAAAATAAGATTAGAATAAAAAAATAAGCTTAAAAGTAGAATACACGCATCCACAGTTTGTTGTACAAGTTTGATTCAAATATGTGAATGTTGTGGAATGAGTGTGGTTAGAAATGACATTTGGTTTATTTTTATGACATCCCTATCACATATAATCGTCTCCATGTCATTAGAATTCAAAATAAGATTAGAATCAAAGAATAAGGTTAAAAGTAGAATACAAGCCTGCACAGTTTGTTGTACAACTTTGATTCAAATGTGTGAATGGTGTGGAATGAGTGTGGTTAGAAATGACATTTGGTTTACTTTTATGACAACCCTAACACATATAATCGTCTCCATGTCATTAGAATTCAAGAATAAGCTTCGATTCAAAGAATAAACTTAAAAGCAGAATACAAGCCTGCACAGTTTGTTATACAAGTTTGATTCAAATGTGTGAATGTTGTGGAATGAGTGTGGTTAGAAATGACATTTGGTTTACTTTTATGACAACCCTAACACATATAATCGTCTCCATGTCATTAGAATTCAAAAATAAGATTAGAATCAAAGAATAAGCATAAAAGTAGAATACAAGCCTACACAGTTTATTGTACAAGTTTGATTCAAATGTGTGAATGTTGTGGAATGAGTGTGATTAGAAATGACATTTGGTTTAATTTTATGACAACCCTAACACATATAATCGTCTCCATGTCTTAGAATTCAAAAATAAGCTTAGAATAAAAGAATAAGCTTAATAGTAGAATAGACGCATGCACAGTTCGTTGTACAAGTGTGATTCAAATGTGTAAATGTTGTGGAATGAGTGTGGTTAGAAATGACATTTGGTTTAATTTAATGACAACCCTATCACATATAATCGTCTCCATGTCGTTTGAATTCAAAAATAAGAATAGAATCAAAGAATAAGCTTAAAAGTGGAATACAAGCATGCACAGTTCGTTTTATAAGTTTGATTCAAATGTGTGAATGTTGTGGAATGAGTGTGGTTAGAAATGACATTTGATTTACTTTTATGACAACCCTAACACATATAATCGTCTCCATGTCATTAGAATTTAAGAATAAGCTTCGATTCAAACAATAAACTTAAAAGCAGAATACAAGCCTGCACCGTTTGTTGTACAAGTTTGATTCAAATGTGTGAATGTTGTGGAATGTGTGTGGTTAGAAATGAGATTTGGTTTACTTTTATGACAACCCTAACACATATAATCGTCTCCATGTCATTAGAATTCAAAAATAAGCTTAGAATCAAAGAATAAGCTTAAAAGTAGAATACAAGCCTGCACAGTTTGTTACACAAGTTTGATTCAAATGTGTGAATGTTGTGGAACGAGTGTGGTTAGAAATGACATTTGGTTTACTTTTATGACAACCCTAACACATATAATCGTCTCCATGTCATTAGAATTCAAAAAAAAGATTAGAATAAAAAAATAAGCTTAAAAGTAGAATACAAGCTTGCACAGTTTATTGTACAAGTTTGATTCAAATGTGTGAATGTTTTGAAATGAGTGTGGTTAGAAATGACATTTGATTTACTTTTATGACAACCTTAACACATATAATCGTCTCCATGTCATTAGAATTCAAAAATAAGCTTAGATTCAAAGAATAAGTTTAAAAGTAGAATACACGCATGCACAGTTTGTTGTACAAGTATGATTCAAATGTGTGAATGTTGTGGAATGACTGTGGTTAGAAATGAGATTTGGTTTACTTTTATGACAACCCTAACACATATAATCTACTCCATGTCATTAGAATTCAAAAATAAGCTTAGAATCAAAGAATAAGCTTAAAAGTAGAATACAAGCCTGCACAGTTTGTTATACAAGTTTGATTCAAATGTGTGAATGTTGTGCAATGAGTGTGGTTAGAAATGACATTTGGTTTACTTTTATGACAACCCTAACACAGATAATCGTCTCCAAGTCATTAGAATTCAAGAATTAGCTTCGATTCAAAGAATAAACTTAAAAGCAGAATACAAGCCTGCACAGTTTGTTATACAAGTTTGATTCAAATGTGTGAATGTTGTGGAATGAGTGTGGTTAGAAATGACATTTGGTTTAATTTTAATGACAACCCTAACACATATAATCTCCTCCATGTCATTAGAATTCAAAATAAGATTAGAATCAAAGAATAAGCTTAAAAGTAGAATACAAGCCTGCAAAATTTGGTGTACAAGTTTGATTCAAATGTAAGAATGTTGTGGAATGAGTGAGGTTAGAAATGAGATTTGGTTTACTTTTATGACAACCCTAACACATATAATCTACTCCATGTCATTAGAATTCAAAAATAAGCTTAGAATCAAAGAATAAGCTTAAAAGTAGAATACAAGCCTGCACAGTTTGTTATACAAGTTTGATTCAAATGTGTGAATGTTGTGGAACGAGTGTGGTTAGAAATGACATTTGGTTTACTTTTATAACAACCCTAACACATATAATAGTCTCCATGTCATTAGAATTCAAAAATAAGATTAGAATAAAAAAATAAGCTTAAAAGTAGAATACACGCATCCACAGTTTGTTGTACAAGTTTGATTCAAATATGTGAATGTTGTGGAATGAGTGTGGTTAGAAATGACATTTGGTTTATTTTTATGACATCCCTATCACATATAATCGTCTCCATGTCATTAGAATTCAAAATAAGATTAGAATCAAAGAATAAGGTTAAAAGTAGAATACAAGCCTGCACAGTTTGTTGTACAACTTTGATTCAAATGTGTGAATGGTGTGGAATGAGTGTGGTTAGAAATGACATTTGGTTTACTTTTATGATAACCCTAACACATATAATCGTCTCCATGTCATTAGAATTCAAGAATAAGCTTCGATTCAAAGAATAAACTTAAAAGCAGAATACAAGCCTGCACAGTTTGTTATACAAGTTTGATTCAAATGTGTGAATGTTGTGGAATGAGTGTGGTTAGAAATGACATTTGGTTTACTTTTATGACAACCCTAACACATATAATCGTCTCCATGTCATTAGAATTCAAAAATAAGATTAGAATCAAAGAATAAGCATAAAAGTAGAATACAAGCCTACACAGTTTATTGTACAAGTTTGATTCAAATGTGTGAATGTTGTGGAATGAGTGTGATTAGAAATGACATTTGGTTTAATTTTATGACAACCCTAACACATATAATCGTCTCCATGTCTTAGAATTCAAAAATAAGCTTAGAATAAAAGAATAAGCTTAATAGTAGAATAGACGCATGCACAGTTCGTTGTACAAGTGTGATTCAAATGTGTAAATGTTGTGGAATGAGTGTGGTTAGAAATGACATTTGGTTTAATTTAATGACAACCCTATCACATATAATCGTCTCCATGTCGTTTGAATTCAAAAATAAGAATAGAATCAAAGAATAAGCTTAAAAGTGGAATACAAGCATGCACAGTTCGTTTTATAAGTTTGATTCAAATGTGTGAATGTTGTGGAATGAGTGTGGTTAGAAATGACATTTGATTTACTTTTATGACAACCCTAACACATATAATCGTCTCCATGTCATTAGAATTCAATAATAAGATTAGAATCAAAGAATAAGCTTAAAAGTAGAATACAAGCCTGCACCGTTTGTTGTACAAGTTTGATTCAAATGTGTGAATGTTGTGGAATGAGTGTGGTTAGAAAGGACATTTGGTTTAATTTTAATGACAACCCTAACACATATAATCTCCTCCATGTCATTAGAATTCAAAATAAGATTAGAATCAAAGAATAAGCTTAAAAGTAGAATACAAGGCTGCACAGTTTGTTGTACAAGTTTGATTCAAATGTCTGAATGTTGTGGAATGAGTGTGGTTAGAAATGACATTTGGTTTACTTTTATGACAACCCTAACCCATATAATCGTCCCATGTCATTAGAATTCAAGAATAACCTTCGATTAAAACAATAAACTTAAAAGCAGAATACAAGCCTGCA
The DNA here is from genome assembly GCA_963680865.1 of Spergularia marina. Lineage (NCBI taxonomy): Eukaryota > Viridiplantae > Streptophyta > Magnoliopsida > Caryophyllales > Caryophyllaceae > Spergularia > Spergularia marina. The sequence goes on along the minus strand of OY804557.1, from coordinate 11,571,615 downwards.
CCGTTTGTTGTACAAGTTTGATTCAAATGTGTGAATGTTGTGGAATGAGTGAGGTTAGAAATGAGATTTGGTTTACTTTTATGACAACCCTAACACATATAATCGTCTCCATGTCATTAGAATTCAAAAATAAGCTTAGAATAAAAAAAAAACTTAAAAGTAGAATACAAGCCTACACAGTTTGTTATACAAATTTGATTCAAATGTGTGAATGTTGTGGAACGAGTGTGGTTAGAAATGACATTTGGTTTACTTTTATGACAACCCTAACACATATAATCGTCTCCATGTCATTAGAATTCAAAAATAAGCTTAGAATCAAAGAATAAGCTTAAAAGTAGAATACAAGCCTGCACAGTTTGTTACACAAGTTTGATTCAAATGTGTGAATGTTGTGGAATGTGTGTGGTTAGAAATGAGATTTGGTTTATTTTTATGACAACCCTATCACATATAATCGTCTCCATGTCATTAGAATTTAAGAATAAGATTAGAATCAAAGAATAAGCTTAAAAGTAGAATACAAGCCTGCACCGTTTGTTGTACAAGTTTGATTCAAATGTGTGAATGTTTTGGAATGAGTGTGGTTAGAAATGACATTTGGTTTACTTTTATGACAACCCTAACACATATAATCGTCTCCATGTCATTAGAATTCAAAAATAAGCTTAGAATCAAAGAGTAAGCTTAAAAGTAGAATACAAGCCTGCACAGTTTGTTACACAAGTTTGATTCAAATGTGTGAATGTTGTGGAATGAGTGTGGTTAGAAATGACATTTGGTTTACTTTTATGACAACCCTAACACATATAATCGTCTCCATGTCATTAGAATTCAAAAAAAAGATTAGAATAAAAAAATAAGCTTAAAAGTAGAATACAAGCTTGCACAGTTTATTGTACAAGTTTGATTCAAATGTGTGAATGTTTTGAAATGAGTGTGGTTAGAAATGACATTTGATTTACTTTTATGACAACCTTAACACATATAATCGTCTCCATGTCATTAGAATTCAAAAATAAGCTTAGATTCAAAGAATAAGTTTAAAAGTAGAATACACACATGCACAGTTTGTTGTACAACTATGATTCAAATGTGTGAATGTTGTGGAATGAGTGTGGTTAGAAATGACATTTGGTTTAATTTTAATGACAAACCTAACACATATAATCTCCTCCATGTCATTAGAATTCAAAATAAGATTAGAATCAAAGAATAAGCTTAAAAGTAGAATACAAGGTTGCACAGTTTGTTGTACAAGTTTGATTCAATTGTGTGAATGTTGTGGTATGAGTGTGGTTAGAAATTACATTTGGTTTACTTTTATGACAACCCTAACACATATAATCGTCTCCATGTCATTAGAATTCAAAAATAAGCTTAGAATTAAAGAATAAGCTAAAAAGTAGAATACAAGCCTAAACAGTTTGTTATACAAGTTTGATTCAAATGTGTGAATGTTGTGGAACGAGTGCGGTTAGAAATGACATTTGGTTTACTTTTATAACAACCCTACCACATATAATCATCTCCATGTCATTAGAATTCAAAAATAAGCTTAGTTTCAAAGAATAAGTTTAAAAGTAGAATACACGCATGCACAGTTTGTTGTACAACTATGATTCAAATGTGTGAATGTTGTGGAATGAGTGTGGTTAGAAATGACATTTGGTTTAATTTTAATGACAACCCTAACACATATAATCTCCTCCATGTCATTAGAATTCAAAATAAGATTAGAATCAAAGAATAAGCTTAAAAGTAGAATACAAGGTTGCACAGTTTGTTGTACAAGTTTGATTCAAATGTGTGAATGTTGTGGTATGAGTGTGGTTAGAAATTACATTTGGTTTACTTTTATGACAACCCTAACCCATATAATCGTCTCCATGTCATTAGAATTTAAGAATAAGCTTCGATTCAAACAATAAACTTAAAAGCAGAATACAAGCCTGCACCGTTTGTTGTACAAGTTTGATTCAAATGTGTGAATGTTGTGGAATGAATGAGGTTAGAAATGAGATTTGGTTTACATTTATGACAACCCTAACACATATAATCGTCTCCATGCCATTAGAATTCAAAAATAAGCTTAGAATCAAAGAATAAGTTTAAAAGTAGAATACAAGCCTGCATAGTTTGTTGTACAAGTTTGATTCAAATGTGTGAATGTTGTGGAATGAGTGTGGTTAGAAATGACATTTGGTTTACTTTTATAACAACCCTACCACATATAATCGTCTCCATGTCATTAGAATTCAAAAATAAGCTTAGAATCAAAGAATAAGCTTAAAAGTAGAATACAAGCCTAAACAGTTTGTTATACAAGTTTGATTCAAATGTGTGAATGTTGTGGAACGAGTGCGGTTAGAAATGACATTTGGTTTACTTTTATAACAACCCTACCACATATAATCATCTCCATGTCATTAGAATTCAAACATAAGATTAGAATCAAAGAATAAGCTTAAAAGTAGAATACAAGCCTGCAAGTTTGTTGTACAAGTTTGATTCAAATGTGTGAATGTTGTGGAATGAGTGTGGTTAGAAATGACATTTGGTTTAATTTTATGACAACCCTAACACATATAATCTCCTCCATGTCATTAGAATTCAAAATAAGATTAGAATCAAAGAATAAGCTTAAAAGTAGAATACAAGCCTGCAAGTTTGTTGTACAAGTTTGATTCAAATAAGTGAATGGTGTGGAATGAGTGTGGTTAGAAATGACATTTGGTTTACTTTTATGACAACCCTAACACATGTAATCGTCTCCATGTCATTAGAATTCAAGAATAAGCTTCGATTCAAAAAATAAACTTAAAAGACGAATACAAGCCTGCACAGTTTGTTGTACAAGTTTTGATTCAAATGTGTGAATGTTGTGGAATGAGTGTGGTTAGAAATGACATTTGGTTTACTTTTATGACAACCCTAAGACATATAATCGTCTCCGTGTCATTAGAATTCAAGAATAAGCTTCGATTCAAAGAATAAACTTAAAAGTAGAATACAAGCCTGCACCGTTTGTTGTACAAGTTTGATTCAAATGTGTGAATGTTGTGGAATGAGTGAGGTTAGAAATGAGATTTGTTTTACTTTTATGACAACCCTAACACATATAATCGTCTCCATGTCATTAGAATTCAAAAATAAGCTTAGAATCAAAGAATAAGCTTAAAAGTAGAATACAAGCCTGCACAGTTTGTTATACAAGTTTGATTCAAATGTGTGAATGTTGTGGAACGAGTGTGGTTAGAAATGACATTTGGTTTACTTTTATGACAACACTAACACATATAATCGTCTCCATGTCATTAGAATTCAAAAAAAAGATTAGAATAAAAAAATAAGCTTAAAAGTAGAATACAAGCTTGCACAGTTTGTTGTACAAGTTTGATTCAAATGTGTGAATGTTTTGGAATGAGTGTGGTTAAAAATGACATTTGGTTTACTTTTATGACAATCTTAACACATATAATCGTCTCCATGTCATTAGAATTCAAAAATAAGCTTAGATTCAAAGAATAAGTTTAAAAGTAGAATACACGCATGCACAGTTTGTTGGACAAGAATGATTTAAATGTGTGAATGTTGTGGAATGAGTGTGGTTAGAAATGACATTTGGTTTAATTTTAATGACAACCCTAACACATATAATCTCCTCCATGTCATTAGAATTCAAAATAAGATTAGAATCAAAGAATAAGCTTAAAAGTAGAATACAAGGCTGCACAGTTTGTTGTACAAGTTTGATTCAAATGTGTGAATGTTGTGGAATGAGTGTGGTTAGAAATGACATTTGGTTTACTTTTATGACAACCCTAACCCATATAATCGTCTCCATGTCATTAGAATTCAAGAATAAGCTTCGATTCAAACAATAAACTTAAAAGCAGAATACAAGCCTGCACCGTTTGTTGTACATGTTTGATTCAAATGTATGAATGTTGTGGAATGAGTGAGGTTAGAAATGAGATTTGGTTTACTTTTATGACAACCCTAACACATATAATCGTTTCCATGTCAATAGAATTCAAAAATAAGCTTAGAATCAAAGAATAAGCTTAAAAGTAGAATACAAGCCTGCACAGTTTGTTATACAAGTTTGGTTTAAATGTGTGAATGTTGTGGAACGAGTGTGGTTAGAAATGACATTTGGTTTACTTTTATGACAACCCTAACACAAATAATCGTCTCCATGTCATTAGAATTCAAAAAAAAGATTAGAATAAAAAAATAAGCTTAAAAGTAGAATACAAGCTTGCACAGTTTGTTGTACAAGTTTGATTCAAATGTGTGAATGTTTTGGAATGAGTGTGGTTAGAAATGACATTTGGTTTACTTTTATGACAACCTTAACACATATAATCGTCTCCATGTCATTAGAATTCAAAAATAAGCTTAGTTTCAAAGAATAAGTTTAAAAGTAGAATACACACATGCACAGTTTGTTGTACAACTATGATTCAAATGTGTGAATGTTGTGGAATGAGTGTGGTTAGAAATGACATTTGGTTTAATTTTAATGACAAACCTAACACATATAATCTCCTCCATGTCATTAGAATTCAAAATAAGATTAGAATCAAAGAATAAGCTTAAAAGTAGAATACAAGGTTGCACAGTTTGTTGTACAAGTTTGATTCAAATGTGTGAATGTTGTGGTATGAGTGTGGTTAGAAATTACATTTGGTTTACTTTTATGACAACCCTAACCCATATAATCGTCTCCATGTCATTAGAATTTAAGAATAAGCTTCGATTCAAACAATAAACTTAAAAGCAGAATACAAGCCTGCACCGTTTGTTGTACAAGTTTGATTCAAATGTGTGAATGTTGTGGAATGAATGAGGTTAGAAATGAGATTTGGTTTACTTTTATGACAACCCTAACACATATAATCGTCTCCATGCCATTAGAATTCAAAAATAAGCTTAGAATCAAAGAATAAGTTTAAAATTAGAATACAAGCCTGCACAGTTTGTTGTACAAGTTTGATTCAAATGTGTGAATGTTGTGGAATGAGTGTGGTTAGAAATGACATTTGGTTTACTTTTATAACAACCCTACCACATATAATCGTCTCCATGTTATTCGAATTCAAAAATAAGCTTAGAATCAAAGAATAAGCTTAAAAGTAGAATACAAGCCTGCACAGTTTGTTATACAAGTTTGGTTCAAATGTGTGAATGTTGTGGAACGAGTGTGGTTAGAAATGACATTTGGTTACTTTTATGACAACCCTAACACATGTAATCGTCTCCATGTCATTACAATTCAAAAATAAGATTAGAATCCAAAAATAAGCTTAAAAGTAGAATACAAGCCTGCACAGTTTGTTGTACAAGTGTTATTCAAATGTGTGAATGTTGTGGAATGAGTGTGGTTAGAAATGACATTTGGTTTAATTTTATGACAACCCTAACACATATAATCTCCTCCATGTCATTAGAATTCAAAATAAGATTAGAATCAAAGAATAACCTTAAAAGTAGAATACAAGCCTGCACAGTTTGTTATACAAGTTTGATTCAAATGTGTGAATGTTGTGGAACAAGTGTGGTTAGAAATAACATTTGGTTTTTTTTTATGACAACCCTAACACATGTAATCGTCTCCATGTCATTACAATTCAAAAATAAGATTAGAATCCAAAAATAAGCTTAAAAGTAGAATACAAGCCTGCACAGTTTGTTGTACAAGTGTTATTCAAATGTGTGAATGTTGTGGAATGAGTGTGGTTAGAAATGACATTTGGTTTAATTTTATGACAACCCTAACACATATAATCTCCTCCATGTCATTAGAATTCAAAATAAGATTAGAATCAAAGAATAACCTTAAAAGTAGAATACAAGCCCGCACAGTTTGTTGTACAAGTTTGATTCAAATGTGTGAATGTTTTGGAATGAGTGTGGTTAGAAATGACATTTGGTTTACTTTTATGACAACCCTAACCCATATAATCGTCTCCATGTCATTAGAATTCAAGAATAAGCTTCGATTCAAACAATAAACTTAAAAGCAGAATACAAGCCTGCACCGTTTGTTGTACAAGTTTGATTCAAATGTATGAATGTTGTGGAATGAGTGAGGTTAGAAATGAGATTTGGTTTACTTTTATGACTACCCTAACACATATAATCGTTTCCATGTCAATAGAATTCAAAAATAAGCTTAGAATCAAAGAATAAGCTTAAAAGTAGAATACAAGCCTGCACAGTTTGTTATACAAGTTTGGTTCAAATGTGTGAATGTTGTGGAACGAGTGTGGTTAGAAATGACATTTGGTTTACTTTTATGACAACCCTAACACATATAATCGTCTCCATGTCATTAGAATTCAAAAAAAAGATTAGAATAAAAAAATAAGCTTAAAAGTAGAATGCAAGCTTGCACAGTTTGTTGTACAAGTTTGATTCAAATGTGTGAATGTTTTGGAATGAGTGTGGTTAGAAATGACATTTGGTTTACTTTTATGACAACCTTAACACATATAATCGTCTCCATGTCATTAGAATTCAAAAATAAGCTTAGTTTCAAAGAATAAGTTTAAAAGTAGAATACACACATGCACAGTTTGTTGTACAACTATGATTCAAATGTGTGAATGTTGTGGAATGAGTGTGGTTAGAAATGACATTTGGTTTAATTTTAATGACAACCCTAACACATATAATCTCCTCCATGTCATTAGAATTGAAAATAAGATTAGAATCAAAGAATAAGCTTAAAAGTAGAATACAAGGTTGCACAGTTTGTTGTACAAGTTTGATTCAAATGTGTGAATGTTGTGGTATGAGTGTGGTTAGAAATTACATTTGGTTTACTTTTATGACAATCCTAACCCATATAATCGTCTCCATGTCATTAGAATTTAAGAATAAGCTTCGATTCAAACAATAAACTTAAAAGCAGAATACAAGCCTGCACCGTTTGTTGTACAAGTTTGATTCAAATGTGTGAATGTTGTGGAATGAATGAGGTTAGAAATGAGATTTGGTTTACTTTTATGACAACCCTTACACATATAATCGTCTCCATGCCATTAGAATTCAAAAATAAGCTTAGAATCAAAGAATAAGTTTAAAAGTAGAATACAAGCCTGCATAGTTTGTTGTACAAGTTTGATTCAAATGTGTGAATGTTGTGGAATGAGTGTGGTTAGAAATGACATTTGGTTTACTTTTATAACAACCCTACCACATATAATCGTGTCCATATCATTAGAATTCAAAAAAAAGATTAGAATAAAAAAATAAGCTTAAAAGTAGAATACAAGCTTGCACAGTTTGTTGTACAAGTTTGATTCAAATGTGTGAATGTTTTGGAATGAGTGTGGTTAGAAATGACATTTGGTTTACTTTTTTGACAACGCTAACACATATAATCGTCTCCATGTCATTAGAATTCAAAAAAAAGATTAGAATAAAAAAATAAGCTTAAAAGTAGAATACAAGCTTGCACAGTTTGTTGTACAAGTTTGATTCAAATGTGTGAATGTTTTGGAATGAGTGTGGTTAGAAATGACATTTGGTTTACTTTTATGACAACCCTAACACATATAATCGTCTCCATGTCATTAGAATACAAAAAATACGATTAGAATTAAAGAATAAGTTTAAAAGTGGAATACAAGCCTCCACAGTTTGTTGTACAAGTTTGATTCAAATGTGTGAATGTTGTGGAATGAGTGTGGTTAGAAATGACATTTGGTTTACTTTTATAACAACCCTACCACATATAATCATCTCCATGTCATTAGAATTCAAACATAAGATTAGAATCAAAGAATAAGTTTAAAAGTAGAATACAAGCCTAAACAGTTTGTTATACAAGTTTGATTCAAATATGTGAATGTTGTGGAACGAGTGCGGTTTGAAATGACATTTGGTTTACTTTTATGACAACCCTAACCCATATAATCGTCTCCATGTCATTAGAATTCAAGAATAAGCTTCGATTCAAAAAATAAACTTAAAAGACGAATACAAGCCTGCACAGTTTGTTGTACAAGTTTTGATTCAAATGTGTGAATGTTGTGGAATGAGTGTGGTTAGAAATGACATTTGGTTTACTTTTATGACAACCCTAAGACATATAATCGTCTCCGTGTCATTAGAATTCAAGAATAAGCTTCGATTCAAAGAATAAACTTAAAAGTAGAATACAAGCCTGCACCGTTTGTTGTACAAGTTTGATTCAAATGTGTGAATGTTGTGGAATGAGTGAGGTTAGAAATGAGATTTGTTTTACTTTTATGACAACCCTAACACATATAATCGTCTCCATGTCATTAGAATTCAAAAATAAGCTTAGAATCAAAGAATAAGCTTAAAAGTAGAATACAAGCCTGCACAGTTTGTTATACAAGTTTGATTCAAATGTGTGAATGTTGTGGAACGAGTGTGGTTAGAAATGACATTTGGTTTACTTTTATGACAACACTAACACATATAATCGTCTCCATGTCATTAGAATTCAAAAAAAAGATTAGAATAAAAAAATAAGCTTAAAAGTAGAATACAAGCTTGCACAGTTTGTTGTACAAGTTTGATTCAAATGTGTGAATGTTTTGGAATGAGTGTGGTTAGAAATGACATTTGGTTTACTTTTATGACAATATTAACACATATAATCGTCTCCATGTCATTAGAATTCAAAAATAAGCTTAGATTCAAAGAATAAGTTTAAAAGTAGAATACACGCATGCACAGTTTGTTGGACAAGAATGATTTAAATGTGTGAATGTTGTGGAATGAGTGTGGTTAGAAATGACATTTGGTTTAATTTTAATGACAACCCTAACACATATAATCTCCTCCATGTCATTAGAATTCAAAATAAGATTAGAATCAAAGAATAAGCTTAAAAGTAGAATACAAGGCTGCACAGTTTGTTGTACAAGTTTGATTCAAATGTGTGAATGTTGTGGAATGAGTGTGGTTAGAAATGACATTTGGTTTACTTTTATGACAACCCTAACCCATATAATCGTCTCCATGTCATTAGAATTCAAGAATAAGCTTCGATTCAAACAATAAACTTAAAAGCAGAATACAAGCCTGCACCGTTTGTTGTACATGTTTGATTCAAATGTATGAATGTTGTGGAATGAGTGAGGTTAGAAATGAGATTTGGTTTACTTTTATGACAACCCTAACACATATAATCGTTTCCATGTCAATAGAATTCAAAAATAAGCTTAGAATCAAAGAATAAGCTTAAAAGTAGAATACAAGCCTGCACAGTTTGTTATACAAGTTTGGTTTAAATGTGTGAATGTTGTGGAACGAGTGTGGTTAGAAATGACATTTGGTTTACTTTTATGACAACCCTAACACAAATAATCGTCTCCATGTCATTAGAATTCAAAAAAAAGATTAGAATAAAAAAATAAGCTTAAAAGTAGAATACAAGCTTGCACAGTTTGTTGTACAAGTTTGATTCAAATGTGTGAATGTTTTGGAATGAGTGTGGTTAGAAATGACATTTGGTTTACTTTTATGACAACCTTAACACATATAATCGTCTCCATGTCATTAGAATTCAAAAATAAGCTTAGTTTCAAAGAATAAGTTTAAAAGTAGAATACACACATGCACAGTTTGTTGTACAACTATGATTCAAATGTGTGAATGTTGTGGAATGAGTGTGGTTAGAAATGACATTTGGTTTAATTTTAATGACAAACCTAACACATATAATCTCCTCCATGTCATTAGAATTCAAAATAAGATTAGAATCAAAGAATAAGCTTAAAAGTAGAATACAAGGTTGCACAGTTTGTTGTACAAGTTTGATTCAAATGTGTGAATGTTGTGGTATGAGTGTGGTTAGAAATTACATTTGGTTTACTTTTATGACAACCCTAACCCATATAATCGTCTCCATGTCATTAGAATTTAAGAATAAGCTTCGATTCAAACAATAAACTTAAAAGCAGAATACAAGCCTGCACCGTTTGTTGTACAAGTTTGATTCAAATGTGTGAATGTTGTGGAATGAATGAGGTTAGAAATGAGATTTGGTTTACTTTTATGACAACCCTAACACATATAATCGTCTCCATGCCATTAGAATTCAAAAATAAGCTTAGAATCAAAGAATAAGTTTAAAATTAGAATACAAGCCTGCACAGTTTGTTGTACAAGTTTGATTCAAATGTGTGAATGTTGTGGAATGAGTGTGGTTAGAAATGACATTTGGTTTACTTTTATAACAACCCTACCACATATAATCGTCTCCATGTTATTCGAATTCAAAAATAAGCTTAGAATCAAAGAATAAGCTTAAAAGTAGAATACAAGCCTGCACAGTTTGTTATACAAGTTTGGTTCAAATGTGTGAATGTTGTGGAACGAGTGTGGTTAGAAATGACATTTGGTTACTTTTATGACAACCCTAACACATGTAATCGTCTCCATGTCATTACAATTCAAAAATAAGATTAGAATCCAAAAATAAGCTTAAAAGTAGAATACAAGCCTGCACAGTTTGTTGTACAAGTGTTATTCAAATGTGTGAATGTTGTGGAATGAGTGTGGTTAGAAATGACATTTGGTTTAATTTTATCACAACCCTAACACATATAATCTCCTCCATGTCATTAGAATTCAAAATAAGATTAGAATCAAAGAATAACCTTAAAAGTAGAATACAAGCCTGCACAGTTTGTTATACAAGTTTGATTCAAATGTGTGAATGTTGTGGAACAAGTGTGGTTAGAAATAACATTTGGTTTTTTTTTATGACAACCCTAACACATGTAATCGTCTCCATGTCATTACAATTCAAAAATAAGATTAGAATCCAAAAATAAGCTTAAAAGTAGAATACAAGCCTGCACAGTTTGTTGTACAAGTGTTATTCAAATGTGTGAATGTTGTGGAATGAGTGTGGTTAGAAATGACATTTGGTTTAATTTTATGACAACCCTAACACATATAATCTCCTCCATGTCATTAGAATTCAAAATAAGATTAGAATCAAAGAATAACCTTAAAAGTAGAATACAAGCCCGCACAGTTTGTTGTACAAGTTTGATTCAAATGTGTGAATGTTTTGGAATGAGTGTGGTTAGAAATGACATTTGGTTTACTTTTATGACAACCCTAACCCATATAATCGTCTCCATGTCATTAGAATTCAAGAATAAGCTTCGATTCAAACAATAAACTTAAAAGCAGAATACAAGCCTGCACCGTTTGTTGTACAAGTTTGATTCAAATGTATGAATGTTGTGGAATGAGTGAGGTTAGAAATGAGATTTGGTTTACTTTTATGACTACCCTAACACATATAATCGTTTCCATGTCAATAGAATTCAAAAATAAGCTTAGAATCAAAGAATAAGTTTAAAAGTAGAATACAAGCCTGCACAGTTTGTTATACAAGTTTGGTTCAAATGTGTGAATGTTGTGGAACGAGTGTGGTTAGAAATGACATTTGGTTTACTTTTATGACAACCCTAACACATATAATCGTCTCCATGTCATTAGAATTCAAAAAAAAGATTAGAATAAAAAAATAAGCTTAAAAGTAGAATGCAAGCTTGCACAGTTTGTTGTACAAGTTTGATTCAAATGTGTGAATGTTTTGGAATGAGTGTGGTTAGAAATGACATTTGGTTTACTTTTATGACAACCTTAACACATATAATCGTCTCCATGTCATTAGAATTCAAAAATAAGCTTAGTTTCAAAGAATAAGTTTAAAAGTAGAATACACACATGCACAGTTTGTTGTACAACTATGATTCAAATGTGTGAATGTTGTGGAATGAGTGTGGTTAGAAATGACATTTGGTTTAATTTTAATGACAACCCTAACACATATAATCTCCTCCATGTCATTAGAATTGAAAATAAGATTAGAATCAAAGAATAAGCTTAAAAGTAGAATACAAGGTTGCACAGTTTGTTGTACAAGTTTGATTCAAATGTGTGAATGTTGTGGTATGAGTGTGGTTAGAAATTACATTTGGTTTACTTTTATGACAATCCTAACCCATATAATCGTCTCCATGTCATTAGAATTTAAGAATAAGCTTCGATTCAAACAATAAACTTAAAAGCAGAATACAAGCCTGCACCGTTTGTTGTACAAGTTTGATTCAAATGTGTGAATGTTGTGGAATGAATGAGGTTAGAAATGAGATTTGGTTTACTTTTATGACAACCCTTACACATATAATCGTCTCCATGCCATTAGAATTCAAAAATAAGCTTAGAATCAAAGAATAAGTTTAAAAGTAGAATACAAGCCTGCACAGTTTGTTGTACAAGTTTGATTCAAATGTGTGAATGTTGTGGAATGAGTGTGGTTAGAAATGACATTTGGTTTACTTTTATAACAACCCTACCACATATAATCGTGTCCATATCATTAGAATTCAAAAAAAAGATTAGAATAAAAAAATAAGCTTAAAAGTAGAATACAAGCTTGCACAGTTTGTTGTACAAGTTTGATTCAAATGTGTGAATGTTTTGGAATGAGTGTGGTTAGAAATGACATTTGGTTTACTTTTATGACAACCTTAACACATATAATCGTCTCCATGTCATTAGAATTCAAAAATAAGCTTAGTTTCAAAGAATAAGTTTAAAAGTAGAATACACACATGCACAGTTTGTTGTACAACTATGATTCAAATGTGTGAATGTTGTGGAATGAGTGTGGTTAGAAATGACATTTGGTTTAATTTTAATGACAACCCTAACACATATAATCTCCTCCATGTCATTAGAATTGAAAATAAGATTAGAATCAAAGAATAAGCTTAAAAGTAGAATACAAGGTTGCACAGTTTGTTGTACAAGTTTGATTCAAATGTGTGAATGTTGTGGTATGAGTGTGGTTAGAAATTACATTTGGTTTACTTTTATGACAATCCTAACCCATATAATCGTCTCCATGTCATTAGAATTTAAGAATAAGCTTCGATTCAAACAATAAACTTAAAAGCAGAATACAAGCCTGCACCGTTTGTTGTACAAGTTTGATTCAAATGTGTGAATGTTGTGGAATGAATGAGGTTAGAAATGAGATTTGGTTTACTTTTATGACAACCCTTACACATATAATCGTCTCCATGCCATTAGAATTCAAAAATAAGCTTAGAATCAAAGAATAAGTTTAAAAGTAGAATACAAGCCTGCACAGTTTGTTGTACAAGTTTGATTCAAATGTGTGAATGTTGTGGAATGAGTGTGGTTAGAAATGACATTTGGTTTACTTTTATAACAACCCTACCACATATAATCGTGTCCATATCATTAGAATTCAAAAAAAAGATTAGAATAAAAAAATAAGCTTAAAAGTAGAATACAAGCTTGCACAGTTTGTTGTACAAGTTTGATTCAAATGTGTGAATGTTTTGGAATGAGTGTGGTTAGAAATGACATTTGGTTTACTTTTTTGACAACGCTAACACATATAATCGTCTCCATGTCATTAGAATTCAAAAAAAAGATTAGAATAAAAAAATAAGCTTAAAAGTAGAATACAAGCTTGCACAGTTTGTTGTACAAGTTTGATTCAAATGTGTGAATGTTTTGGAATGAGTGTGGTTAGAAATGACATTTGGTTTACTTTTATGACAACCCTAACACATATAATCGTCTCCATGTCATTAGAATACAAAAAATACGATTAGAATTAAAGAATAAGTTTAAAAGTGGAATACAAGCCTCCACAGTTTGTTGTACAAGTTTGATTCAAATGTGTGAATGTTGTGGAATGAGTGTGGTTAGAAATGACATTTGGTTTACTTTTATAACAACCCTACCACATATAATCATCTCCATGTCATTAGAATTCAAACATAAGATTAGAATCAAAGAATAAGTTTAAAAGTAGAATACAAGCCTAAACAGTTTGTTATACAAGTTTGATTCAAATATGTGAATGTTGTGGAACGAGTGCGGTTTGAAATGACATTTGGTTTACTTTTATGACAACCCTAACCCATATAATCGTCTCCATGTCATTAGAATTCAAGAATAAGCTTCGATTCAAAAAATAAACTTAAAAGACGAATACAAGCCTGCACAGTTTGTTGTACAAGTTTTGATTCAAATGTGTGAATGTTGTGGAATGAGTGTGGTTAGAAATGACATTTGGTTTACTTTTATGACAACCCTAAGACATATAATCGTCTCCGTGTCATTAGAATTCAAGAATAAGCTTTGATTCAAAGAATAAACTTAAAAGTAGAATACAAGCCTGCACCGTTTGTTGTACAAGTTTGATTCAAATGTGTGAATGTTGTGGAATGAGTGAGGTTAGAAATGAGATTTGGTTTACTTTTATGACAACCCTAACACATATAATCGTCTCCATGTCATTAGAATTCAAAAATAAGCTTAGAATCAAAGAATAAGCTTAAAAGTAGAATACAAGCCTGCACAGTTTGTTATACAAGTTTGATTCAAATGTGTGAATGTTGTGGAACGAGTGTGGTTAGAAATGACATTTGGTTTTTTTTTATGACAACCCTAACACATATAATCGTCTCCATGTCATTACAATTCAAAAATAAGATTAGAATCCAAAAATAAGTTTAAAAGTAGAATACACGCATCCACAGTTTGTTGTACAAGTTTGATTCAAATATGTAAATGTTGTGGAATGAGTGTGGTTAAAAATGACATTTGGTTTACTTTTATGACATCCCTATCACATATAATCGTCTCCATGTCATTAGAATTCAAAAATAAGATTAGAATCAAAGAATAAGCTTAAAAGTAGAATACAAGCCTGCACAGTTAGTTGTACAAGTTTGATTCAAATGTGTGAATGTTGTGGAATGAGTGTGGTTAGAAATGACATTTGGTTTAATTTTATGACAACCCAAACACATATAATCTCCTCCATGTCATTAGAATTCAAAATAAGATTAGAATCAAAGAATAACCTTAAAAGTAGAATACCAGCCTGCACAGTTTGTTGTACAAGTTTGATTCAAATGTGTGAATGTTTTGGAATGAGTGTGGTTATAAATGACATTTGGTTTACTTTTATGACAACCCTAACACATATGATCGTCTCCATGTGATTAGAATTCAAAAATAAGATTCGAATCAAAGAATAAGTATAAAAGTAGAATACAAGCCTACACAGTTTGTTGTACAAGTTTGATTCAAATGTGTGAATGTTTTGGAATGAGTGTGGTTAGAAATGACATTTGGTTTACTTTTATGACATCCCTATCACATAGAATCGTCTCCATGTCATTAGAATTCAAGAATAAGCTTCGATTCAAAGAATTAACTTAAAAGCAGAATACAAGCCTGCACCGTTTGTTGTACAAGTTTGATTCAAATGTGTGAATGTTGTGGAATGAGTGAGGTTAGAAATGAGATTTGGTTTGCTTTTATGACAACCCTACACTTGTAATCGTCTCCATGTCATTAGAATTCAAAAATAAGCTTAGAATCAAAGAATAAGCTTAAAAGTAGAATACAAGCCTGCACAGTTTGTTGAACAAGTTTGATTCAAATGTGTGAATGTTGTGGAATGAGTGTGGTTAGAAATGACATTTGGTTTACTTTTATGACAACCCTAACACATATAATCGTCTCCATGTCATTAGAATACAAAAAATAAGATTAGAATTAAAGAATAAGCTTAAAAATAGAATACAAGGCTGCACAGTTTGTTGTACAAGTTTGATTCAAATGAGTGAATGTTGTGGAATGAGTGTGGTTAGAAATGACATTTGGTTTACTTTTATGACAACCCTAACCCATATAATCGTCTCCATGTCATTAGAATTCAAGAATAAGCTTCGATTCAAAAAATAAACTTAAAAGACGAATACAAGCCTGCACAGTTTGTTGTACAAGTTTTGATTCCAATGTGTGAATGTTGTGGAATGAGTGTGGTTAGAAATGACATTTGGTTTACTTTTATGACAACCCTAAGACATATAATCGTCTCCGTGTCATTAGAATTCAAGAATAAGCTTCGATTCAAAGAATAAACTTAAAAGTAGAATACAAGCCTGCACCGTTTGTTGTACAAGTTTGATTCAAATGTGTGAATGTTGTGGAATGAGTGAGGTTAGAAATCTGATTTGGTTTACTTTTATGACAACCCTAACACATATAATCGTCTCCATGTTATTCGAATTCAAAAATAAGCTTAGAATCAAAGAATAAGCTTAAAAGTAGAATACAAGCCTGCACAGTTTGTTATACAAGTTTGATTCAAATGTGTGAATGTTGTGGAACAAGTGTGGTTAGAAATAACATTTGGTTTTTTTTTATGACAACCCTAACACATGTAATCGTCTCCATGTCATTACAATTCAAAAATAAGATTAGAATCCAAAAATAAGCTTAAAAGTAGAATACAAGCCTGCACAGTTTGTTGTACAAGTGTTATTCAAATGTGTGAATGTTGTGGAATGAGTGTGGTTAGAAATGACATTTGGTTTAATTTTATGACAACCCTAACACATATAATCTCCTCCATGTCATTAGAATTCAAAATAAGATTAGAATCAAAGAATAACCTTAAAAGTAGAATACAAGCCTGCACAGTTTGTTATACAAGTTTGATTCAAATGTGTGAATGTTGTGGAACAAGTGTGGTTAGAAATAACATTTGGTTTTTTTTTATGACAACCCTAACACATGTAATCGTCTCCATGTCATTACAATTCAAAAATAAGATTAGAATCCAAAAATAAGCTTAAATGTAGAATACAAGCCTGCACAGTTTGTTGTACAAGTGTTATTCAAATGTGTGAATGTTGTGGAATGAGTGTGGTTAGAAATGACATTTGGTTTAATTTTATGACAACCCTAACACATATAATCTCCTCCATGTCATTAGAATACAAAATAAGATTAGAATCAAAGAATAACCTTAAAAGTAGAATACAAGCCCGCACAGTTTGTTGTACAAGTTTGATTCAAATGTGTGAATGTTTTGGAATGAGTGTGGTTAGAAATGACATTTGGTTTACTTTTATGACAACCCTAACCCATATAATCGTCTCCATGTCATTAGAATTCAAGAATAAGCTTCGATTCAAACAATAAACTTAAAAGCAGAATACAAGCCTGCACCGTTTGTTGTACAAGTTTGATTCAAATGTATGAATGTTGTGGAATGAGTGAGGTTAGAAATGAGATTTGGTTTACTTTTATGACTACCCTAACACATATAATCGTTTCCATGTCAATAGAATTCAAAAATAAGCTTAGAATCAAAGAATAAGCTTAAAAGTAGAATACAAGCCTGCACAGTTTGTTATACAAGTTTGGTTCAAATGTGTGAATGTTGTGGAACGAGTGTGGTTAGAAATGACATTTGGTTTACTTTTATGACAACCCTAACACATATAATCGTCTCCATGTCATTAGAATTCAAAAAAAAGATTAGAATAAAAAAATAAGCTTAAAAGTAGAATGCAAGCTTGCACAGTTTGTTGTACAAGTTTGATTCAAATGTGTGAATGTTTTGGAATGAGTGTGGTTAGAAATGACATTTGGTTTACTTTTATGACAACCTTAACACATATAATCGTCTCCATGTCATTAGAATTCAAAAATAAGCTTAGTTTCAAAGAATAAGTTTAAAAGTAGAATACACACATGCACAGTTTGTTGTACAACTATGATTCAAATGTGTGAATGTTGTGGAATGAGTGTGGTTAGAAATGACATTTGGTTTAATTTTAATGACAACCCTAACACATATAATCTCCTCCATGTCATTAGAATTGAAAATAAGATTAGAATCAAAGAATAAGCTTAAAAGTAGAATACAAGGTTGCACAGTTTGTTGTACAAGTTTGATTCAAATGTGTGAATGTTGTGGTATGAGTGTGGTTAGAAATTACATTTGGTTTACTTTTATGACAATCCTAACCCATATAATCGTCTCCATGTCATTAGAATTTAAGAATAAGCTTCGATTCAAACAATAAACTTAAAAGCAGAATACAAGCCTGCACCGTTTGTTGTACAAGTTTGATTCAAATGTGTGAATGTTGTGGAATGAATGAGGTTAGAAATGAGATTTGGTTTACTTTTATGACAACCCTTACACATATAATCGTCTCCATGCCATTAGAATTCAAAAATAAGCTTAGAATCAAAGAATAAGTTTAAAAGTAGAATACAAGCCTGCACAGTTTGTTGTACAAGTTTGATTCAAATGTGTGAATGTTGTGGAATGAGTGTGGTTAGAAATGACATTTGGTTTACTTTTATAACAACCCTACCACATATAATCGTGTCCATATCATTAGAATTCAAAAAAAAGATTAGAATAAAAAAATAAGCTTAAAAGTAGAATACAAGCTTGCACAGTTTGTTGTACAAGTTTGATTCAAATGTGTGAATGTTTTGGAATGAGTGTGGTTAGAAATGACATTTGGTTTACTTTTTTGACAACGCTAACACATATAATCGTCTCCATGTCATTAGAATTCAAAAAAAAGATTAGAATAAAAAAATAAGCTTAAAAGTAGAATACAAGCTTGCACAGTTTGTTGTACAAGTTTGATTCAAATGTGTGAATGTTTTGGAATGAGTGTGGTTAGAAATGACATTTGGTTTACTTTTATGACAACCCTAACACATATAATCGTCTCCATGTCATTAGAATACAAAAAATACGATTAGAATTAAAGAATAAGTTTGAAAGTGGAATACAAGCCTCCACAGTTTGTTGTACAAGTTTGATTCAAATGTGTGAATGTTGTGGAATGAGTGTGGTTAGAAATGACATTTGGTTTACTTTTATAACAACCCTACCACATATAATCATCTCCATGTCATTAGAATTCAAACATAAGATTAGAATCAAAGAATAAGTTTAAAAGTAGAATACAAGCCTAAACAGTTTGTTATACAAGTTTGATTCAAATATGTGAATGTTGTGGAACGAGTGCGGTTTGAAATGACATTTGGTTTACTTTTATGACAACCCTAACCCATATAATCGTCTCCATGTCATTAGAATTCAAGAATAAGCTTCTGATACATGGGAGCTATGGGTCAAAGCTTATAGTGGAAGTTCAAGACTATCACGTCACCTTCCAGTCTCAATATCTTCTGAAGTACTCAATATTTCGAAGAACAATCAATTGTATAGGAAAGTTCATGATCTAAGCTTTCCGAAAAGTGGTCATATGCCTTAAATGGTTAAGTAACGAAGGCGATATGCCTGTTTTAAGTTGAGCTGTCCAGTTTCTACGCGGGTACACAAGGATGGCCGAATCTGCTATATTCCCGAAGCCATGCACGTCCAAGGAAGTTCTTAGTAGATATAATACTATTCTTATTTGTGTCTTTGTTTAAGTTTAGGAAAGTGTCTTATTTACAGTATTTTGTGGAATAAAGGAGCCTTAGAAGGTTTCCAAGTTGTTATAGGAGAGTTTAGGAAAGTTTCAGCAATAAGCATGAAGTCTGTTTAAGGGAAGATCCAAATCTGGTTCTTAACTTGACTTTAGGTAAGTTTAGGAGTCTCAAGAGTAGTATAAATAGAGAGTCTTATTGTAATGTTTTATATACAAGTTTGAGCATTAATATCGAAGAGTCGAAGGGAGTTTCCTTCAAAATCTTGGCCTTGCGAGGTATTCTTTTGGTTTGTACCTTGTTTCTCTGTGATCTTGGTGCTTGCCGTTTGTTTGTGCTTGTTTCTTTGTGATCTTAGTACAAATTAGTCTTAGTCGAGTATTCTTGTGAGGATTCTAGACTAATTCATATCCTTTATTTTCTGTTTTAATTCCGCTGCGTTACAAACTCAAAAACACATAAAAATTAGAGTAAGTTTTACATCAAATTGGTATCAGAGCTTGGTTGTAACAAACTTCTATGCTTTGTTAGTCTTGGTGTGGTTGATTTTGGTTTATCAATGAATTATAAATTTCCTAAGTTTGATGGGAGTGGTGATTCTGAAGATTATTTAAATTGGGAAAGAAAGATCGAGCGTAAATTCAATCGAATTGGTTTTGATGATCGTGAAAGATTCGATCATGTGAAACTTATTTTGGTAAGAGACGCATTCCATTGGTTTGAAATTTTGAAGAAGCGACGCAAACATGAAGGTAAGTGCAAGATTCATTCGTGGGAAGTACTCAAGTGCAAGCTACGTAAACGATATATGCCAAGGAACTTTATTGAAGATGTGTCGTTCAAAAAGTCGTCTTATGAGCATGAACAAGCAAATAATGATCTGATTTTGTTGGACATGATGAAGAAACTTGACCGTATGCAAGATGACTTGAAGAAAGTTAGGAGTGCACATCTTGAAAAGCATGATTCTTGTGAAGACAAAGAAGAAATCGAAGAAGTGATCTTGGAGGAACAATCGCAAGAACTTGAATTCATACAAATCCAAGAGCATGAAGAGATTGAGATTAGTGATCAAGACAAAACATTGGATCTTCATGATACTTCTAAAGAGGAAAGCATTGATTCTTCACTAAAGTCTTTTGGGGAAAACGAAATAAAGAGTGCGATTGAACATGAGGTTCTAATTGAAGATGAGATAGATGACAAATTTGTTTACCACAAATTTGAGACCAAGATTCCATACAAATCATTAATTGATCGCTATATTGATGAGAGACTTGAAGAAGATGTCAAAGGTAAATCCTGTTTGTCTTTCTTTCTTTATAACAATGGCATCGAAGTGAAAGATGAACAATACAGCTCTAAACTTGATGTCCAAAACATGATGGACCATGAGAAGCTTAAAGAAAAGAGAACAGAGATTGAAGATCATGGTGTCGAAAAACTCATCAAGTACATTGAAGATGATGAGTTAAAGGACTTGTGCATATGTTTGGTGTTTGTACTTCTCTTTTTGATCCTTGTATATGATCCGGGTGGTTGTGAGAATGTGTTTCTCTACTATAGAACTTCAGATTCGAGGACGAATCTTTTCAAAGAAGGGGAGAATGATACATGGGAGCTATGGGTCAAAGCTTATAGTGGAAGTTCAAGACTATCACGTCACCTTCCAGTCTCAATATCTTCTGAAGTACTCAATATTTCGAAGAACAATCAATTGTATAGGAAAGTTCATGATCTAAGCTTTCCGAAAAGTGGTCATATGCCTTAAATGGTTAAGTAACGAAGGCGATATGCCTGTTTTAAGTTGAGCTGTCCAGTTTCTACGCGGGTACACAAGGATGGCCGAATCTGCTATATTCCCGAAGCCATGCACGTCCAAGGAAGTTCTTAGTAGATATAATACTATTCTTATTTGTGTCTTTGTTTAAGTTTAGGAAAGTGTCTTATTTACAGTATTTTGTGGAATAAAGGAGCCTTAGAAGGTTTCCAAGTTGTTATAGGAGAGTTTAGGAAAGTTTCAGCAATAAGCATGAAGTCTGTTTAAGGGAAGATCCAAATCTGGTTCTTAACTTGACTTTAGGTAAGTTTAGGAGTCTCAAGAGTAGTATAAATAGAGAGTCTTATTGTAATGTTTTATATACAAGTTTGAGCATTAATATCGAAGAGTCGAAGGGAGTTTCCTTCAAAATCTTGGCCTTGCGAGGTATTCTTTTGGTTTGTACCTTGTTTCTCTGTGATCTTGGTGCTTGCCGTTTGTTTGTGCTTGTTTCTTTGTGATCTTAGTACAAATTAGTCTTAGTCGAGTATTCTTGTGAGGATTCTAGACTAATTCATATCCTTTATTTTCTGTTTTAATTCCGCTGCGTTACAAACTCAAAAACACATAAAAATTAGAGTAAGTTTTACATCAGCTTCGATTCAAAAAATAAACTTAAAAGACGAATACAAGCCTGCACAGTTTGTTGTACAAGTTTTGATTCAAATGTGTGAATGTTGTGGAATGAGTGTGGTTAGAAATGACATTTGGTTTACTTTTATGACAACCCTAAGACATATAATCGTCTCCGTGTCATTAGAATTCAAGAATAAGCTTTGATTCAAAGAATAAACTTAAAAGTAGAATACAAGCCTGCACCGTTTGTTGTACAAGTTTGATTCAAATGTGTGAATGTTGTGGAATGAGTGAGGTTAGAAATGAGATTTGGTTTACTTTTATGACAACCCTAACACATATAATCGTCTCCATGTCATTAGAATTCAAAAATAAGCTTAGAATCAAAGAATAAGCTTAAAAGTAGAATACAAGCCTGCACAGTTTGTTATACAAGTTTGATTCAAATGTGTGAATGTTGTGGAACGAGTGTGGTTAGAAATGACATTTGGTTTTTTTTTATGACAACCCTAACACATATAATCGTCTCCATGTCATTACAATTCAAAAATAAGATTAGAATCCAAAAATAAGTTTAAAAGTAGAATACACGCATCCACAGTTTGTTGTACAAGTTTGATTCAAATATGTAAATGTTGTGGAATGAGTGTGGTAAAAAATGACATTTGGTTTACTTTTATGACATCCCTATCACATATAATCGTCTCCATGTCATTAGAATTCAAAAATAAGATTAGAATCAAAGAATAAGCTTAAAAGTAGAATACAAGCCTGCACAGTTAGTTGTACAAGTTTGATTCAAATGTGTGAATGTTGTGGAATGAGTGTGGTTAGAAATGACATTTGGTTTAATTTTATGACAACCCAAACACATATAATCTCCTCCATGTCATTAGAATTCAAAATAAGATTAGAATCAAAGAATAACCTTAAAAGTAGAATACCAGCCTGCACAGTTTGTTGTACAAGTTTGATTCAAATGTGTGAATGTTTTGGAATGAGTGTGGTTAGAAATGACATTTGGTATACTTTTATGACAACCCTAACACATATAATCGTCTCCATGTGATTAGAATTCAAAAATAAGATTCGAATCAAAGAATAAGTATAAAAGTAGAATACAAGCCTACACAGTTTGTTGTACAAGTTTGATTCAAATGTGTGAATGTTTTGGAATGAGTGTGGTTAGAAATGACATTTGGTTTACTTTTATGACATCCCTATCACATAGAATCGTCTCCATGTCATTAGAATTCAAGAATAAGCTTCGATTCAAAGAATTAACTTAAAAGCAGAATACAAGCCTGCACCGTTTGTTGTACAAGTTTGATTCAAATGTGTGAATGTTGTGGAATGAGTGAGGTTAGAAATGAGATTTGGTTTGCTTTTATGACAACCCTACACTTGTAATCGTCTCCATGTCATTAGAATTCAAAAATAAGCTTAGAATCAAAGAATAAGCTTAAAAGTAGAATACAAGCCTGCACAGTTTGTTGAACAAGTTTGATTCAAATGTGTGAATGTTGTGGAATGAGTGTGGTTAGAAATGACATTTGGTTTACTTTTATGACAACCCTAACACATATAATCGTCTCCATGTCATTAGAATACAAAAAATAAGATTAGAATTAAAGAATAAGCTTAAAAATAGAATACAAGGCTGCACAGTTTGTTGTACAAGTTTGATTCAAATGAGTGAATGTTGTGGAATGAGTGTGGTTAGAAATGACATTTGGTTTACTTTTATGACAACCCTAACCCATATAATCGTCTCCATGTCATTAGAATTCAAGAATAAGCTTCGATTCAAAAAATAAACTTAAAAGACGAATACAAGCCTGCACAGTTTGTTGTACAAGTTTTGATTCCAATGTGTGAATGTTGTGGAATGAGTGTGGTTAGAAATGACATTTGGTTTACTTTTATGACAACCCTAAGACATATAATCGTCTCCGTGTCATTAGAATTCAAGAATAAGCTTCGATTCAAAGAATAAACTTAAAAGTAGAATACAAGCCTGCACCGTTTGTTGTACAAGTTTGATTCAAATGTGTGAATGTTGTGGAATGAGTGAGGTTAGAAATCTGATTTGGTTTACTTTTATGACAACCCTAACACATATAATCGTCTCCATGTTATTCGAATTCAAAAATAAGCTTAGAATCAAAGAATAAGCTTAAAAGTAGAATACAAGCCTGCACAGTTTGTTATACAAGTTTGATTCAAATGTGTGAATGTTGTGGAACAAGTGTGGTTAGAAATAACATTTGGTTTTTTTTTATGACAACCCTAACACATGTAATCGTCTCCATGTCATTACAATTCAAAAATAAGATTAGAATCCAAAAATAAGCTTAAAAGTAGAATACAAGCCTGCACAGTTTGTTGTACAAGTGTTATTCAAATGTGTGAATGTTGTGGAATGAGTGTGGTTAGAAATGACATTTGGTTTAATTTTATGACAACCCTAACACATATAATCTCCTCCATGTCATTAGAATTCAAAATAAGATTAGAATCAAAGAATAACCTTAAAAGTAGAATACAAGCCTGCACAGTTTGTTATACAAGTTTGATTCAAATGTGTGAATGTTGTGGAACAAGTGTGGTTAGAAATAACATTTGGTTTTTTTTTATGACAACCCTAACACATGTAATCGTCTCCATGTCATTACAATTCAAAAATAAGATTAGAATCCAAAAATAAGCTTAAAAGTAGAATACAAGCCTGCACAGTTTGTTGTACAAGTGTTATTCAAATGTGTGAATGTTGTGGAATGAGTGTGGTTAGAAATGACATTTGGTTTAATTTTATGACAACCCTAACACATATAATCTCCTCCATGTCATTAGAATTCAAAATAAGATTAGAATCAAAGAATAACCTTAAAAGTAGAATACAAGCCCGCACAGTTTGTTGTACAAGTTTGATTCAAATGTGTGAATGTTTTGGAATGAGTGTGGTTAGAAATGACATTTGGTTTACTTTTATGACAACCCTAACCCATATAATCGTCTCCATGTCATTAGAATTCAAGAATAAGCTTCGATTCAAACAATAAACTTAAAAGCAGAATACAAGCCTGCACCGTTTGTTGTACAAGTTTGATTCAAATGTATGAATGTTGTGGAATGAGTGAGGTTAGAAATGAGATTTGGTTTACTTTTATGACTACCCTAACACATATAATCGTTTCCATGTCAATAGAATTCAAAAATAAGCTTAGAATCAAAGAATAAGCTTAAAAGTAGAATACAAGCCTGCACAGTTTGTTATACAAGTTTGGTTCAAATGTGTGAATGTTGTGGAACGAGTGTGGTTAGAAATGACATTTGGTTTACTTTTATGACAACCCTAACACATATAATCGTCTCCATGTCATTAGAATTCAAAAAAAAGATTAGAATAAAAAAATAAGCTTAAAAGTAGAATGCAAGCTTGCACAGTTTGTTGTACAAGTTTGATTCAAATGTGTGAATGTTTTGGAATGAGTGTGGTTAGAAATGACATTTGGTTTACTTTTATGACAACCTTAACACATATAATCGTCTCCATGTCATTAGAATTCAAAAATAAGCTTAGTTTCAAAGAATAAGTTTAAAAGTAGAATACACACATGCACAGTTTGTTGTACAACTATGATTCAAATGTGTGAATGTTGTGGAATGAGTGTGGTTAGAAATGACATTTGGTTTAATTTTAATGACAACCCTAACACATATAATCTCCTCCATGTCATTAGAATTGAAAATAAGATTAGAATCAAAGAATAAGCTTAAAAGTAGAATACAAGGTTGCACAGTTTGTTGTACAAGTTTGATTCAAATGTGTGAATGTTGTGGTATGAGTGTGGTTAGAAATTACATTTGGTTTACTTTTATGACAATCCTAACCCATATAATCGTCTCCATGTCATTAGAATTTAAGAATAAGCTTCGATTCAAACAATAAACTTAAAAGCAGAATACAAGCCTGCACCGTTTGTTGTACAAGTTTGATTCAAATGTGTGAATGTTGTGGAATGAATGAGGTTAGAAATGAGATTTGGTTTACTTTTATGACAACCCTTACACATATAATCGTCTCCATGCCATTAGAATTCAAAAATAAGCTTAGAATCAAAGAATAAGTTTAAAAGTAGAATACAAGCCTGCACAGTTTGTTGTACAAGTTTGATTCAAATGTGTGAATGTTGTGGAATGAGTGTGGTTAGAAATGACATTTGGTTTACTTTTATAACAACCCTACCACATATAATCGTGTCCATATCATTAGAATTCAAAAAAAAGATTAGAATAAAAAAATAAGCTTAAAAGTAGAATACAAGCTTGCACAGTTTGTTGTACAAGTTTGATTCAAATGTGTGAATGTTTTGGAATGAGTGTGGTTAGAAATGACATTTGGTTTACTTTTTTGACAACGCTAACACATATAATCGTCTCCATGTCATTAGAATTCAAAAAAAAGATTAGAATAAAAAAATAAGCTTAAAAGTAGAATACAAGCTTGCACAGTTTGTTGTACAAGTTTGATTCAAATGTGTGAATGTTTTGGAATGAGTGTGGTTAGAAATGACATTTGGTTTACTTTTATGACAACCCTAACACATATAATCGTCTCCATGTCATTAGAATACAAAAAATACGATTAGAATTAAAGAATAAGTTTAAAAGTGGAATACAAGCCTCCACAGTTTGTTGTACAAGTTTGATTCAAATGTGTGAATGTTGTGGAATGAGTGTGGTTAGAAATGACATTTGGTTTACTTTTATAACAACCCTACCACATATAATCATCTCCATGTCATTAGAATTCAAACATAAGATTAGAATCAAAGAATAAGTTTAAAAGTAGAATACAAGCCTAAACAGTTTGTTATACAAGTTTGATTCAAATATGTGAATGTTGTGGAACGAGTGCGGTTTGAAATGACATTTGGTTTACTTTTATGACAACCCTAACCCATATAATCGTCTCCATGTCATTAGAATTCAAGAATAAGCTTCGATTCAAAAAATAAACTTAAAAGACGAATACAAGCCTGCACAGTTTGTTGTACAAGTTTTGATTCAAATGTGTGAATGTTGTGGAATGAGTGTGGTTAGAAATGACATTTGGTTTACTTTTATGACAACCCTAAGACATATAATCGTCTCCGTGTCATTAGAATTCAAGAATAAGCTTTGATTCAAAGAATAAACTTAAAAGTAGAATACAAGCCTGCACCGTTTGTTGTACAAGTTTGATTCAAATGTGTGAATGTTGTGGAATGAGTGAGGTTAGAAATGAGATTTGGTTTACTTTTATGACAACCCTAACACATATAATCGTCTCCATGTCATTAGAATTCAAAAATAAGCTTAGAATCAAAGAATAAGCTTAAAAGTAGAATACAAGCCTGCACAGTTTGTTATACAAGTTTGATTCAAATGTGTGAATGTTGTGGAACGAGTGTGGTTAGAAATGACATTTGGTTTTTTTTTATGACAACCCTAACACATATAATCGTCTCCATGTCATTACAATTCAAAAATAAGATTAGAATCCAAAAATAAGTTTAAAAGTAGAATACACGCATCCACAGTTTGTTGTACAAGTTTGATTCAAATATGTAAATGTTGTGGAATGAGTGTGGTAAAAAATGACATTTGGTTTACTTTTATGACATCCCTATCACATATAATCGTCTCCATGTCATTAGAATTCAAAAATAAGATTAGAATCAAAGAATAAGCTTAAAAGTAGAATACAAGCCTGCACAGTTAGTTGTACAAGTTTGATTCAAATGTGTGAATGTTGTGGAATGAGTGTGGTTAGAAATGACATTTGGTTTAATTTTATGACAACCCAAACACATATAATCTCCTCCATGTCATTAGAATTCAAAATAAGATTAGAATCAAAGAATAACCTTAAAAGTAGAATACCAGCCTGCACAGTTTGTTGTACAAGTTTGATTCAAATGTGTGAATGTTTTGGAATGAGTGTGGTTAGAAATGACATTTGGTATACTTTTATGACAACCCTAACACATATAATCGTCTCCATGTGATTAGAATTCAAAAATAAGATTCGAATCAAAGAATAAGTATAAAAGTAGAATACAAGCCTACACAGTTTGTTGTACAAGTTTGATTCAAATGTGTGAATGTTTTGGAATGAGTGTGGTTAGAAATGACATTTGGTTTACTTTTATGACATCCCTATCACATAGAATCGTCTCCATGTCATTAGAATTCAAGAATAAGCTTCGATTCAAAGAATTAACTTAAAAGCAGAATACAAGCCTGCACCGTTTGTTGTACAAGTTTGATTCAAATGTGTGAATGTTGTGGAATGAGTGAGGTTAGAAATGAGATTTGGTTTGCTTTTATGACAACCCTACACTTGTAATCGTCTCCATGTCATTAGAATTCAAAAATAAGCTTAGAATCAAAGAATAAGCTTAAAAGTAGAATACAAGCCTGCACAGTTTGTTGAACAAGTTTGATTCAAATGTGTGAATGTTGTGGAATGAGTGTGGTTAGAAATGACATTTGGTTTACTTTTATGACAACCCTAACACATATAATCGTCTCCATGTCATTAGAATACAAAAAATAAGATTAGAATTAAAGAATAAGCTTAAAAATAGAATACAAGGCTGCACAGTTTGTTGTACAAGTTTGATTCAAATGAGTGAATGTTGTGGAATGAGTGTGGTTAGAAATGACATTTGGTTTACTTTTATGACAACCCTAACCCATATAATCGTCTCCATGTCATTAGAATTCAAGAATAAGCTTCGATTCAAAAAATAAACTTAAAAGACGAATACAAGCCTGCACAGTTTGTTGTACAAGTTTTGATTCCAATGTGTGAATGTTGTGGAATGAGTGTGGTTAGAAATGACATTTGGTTTACTTTTATGACAACCCTAAGACATATAATCGTCTCCGTGTCATTAGAATTCAAGAATAAGCTTCGATTCAAAGAATAAACTTAAAAGTAGAATACAAGCCTGCACCGTTTGTTGTACAAGTTTGATTCAAATGTGTGAATGTTGTGGAATGAGTGAGGTTAGAAATCTGATTTGGTTTACTTTTATGACAACCCTAACACATATAATCGTCTCCATGTTATTCGAATTCAAAAATAAGCTTAGAATCAAAGAATAAGCTTAAAAGTAGAATACAAGCCTGCACAGTTTGTTATACAAGTTTGATTCAAATGTGTGAATGTTGTGGAACAAGTGTGGTTAGAAATAACATTTGGTTTTTTTTTATGACAACCCTAACACATGTAATCGTCTCCATGTCATTACAATTCAAAAATAAGATTAGAATCCAAAAATAAGCTTAAAAGTAGAATACAAGCCTGCACAGTTTGTTGTACAAGTGTTATTCAAATGTGTGAATGTTGTGGAATGAGTGTGGTTAGAAATGACATTTGGTTTAATTTTATGACAACCCTAACACATATAATCTCCTCCATGTCATTAGAATTCAAAATAAGATTAGAATCAAAGAATAACCTTAAAAGTAGAATACAAGCGTGCACAGTTTGTTGTACAAGTTTGATTCAAATGTGTGAATGTTTTGGAATGAGTGTGGTTAGAAATGACATTTGGTTTACTTTTATGACAACACTAACACATATAATCGTCTCCATGTGATTAGAATTCAAAAATAAGATTAGAATCAAAGAATAAGCATAAAAGTAGAATACAAGCATACACAGTTTGTTGTACAAGTTTGATTCAAATGTGTGAATGTTTTGGAATGAGTGTGGTTAGAAATGACATTTGGTTTACTTTTATGACATCCCTATCACATATAATCGTCTCCATGTCATTAGAATTCAAAAATAAGCTTAGAATCAAAGAATAAGTTTAAAAGTAGAATACAAGCCTGCACAGTTTGTTTTACAAGTTTGATTCAAATGTGTGAATGTTGTGGAATGAGTGTGGTTAGAAATGACATTTGGTTTACTTTAATGACAACCCTAACACATATAATCGGCTCCATGTCATTAGAATACAAAAAATAAGATTAGAATTAAAGAATAAGTTTAAAAGAAGAATACAACCTTGCACAGTTTGTTGTACAAGTTTGATTCAAATGTGTGGATGTTGTGGAATGAGTGTGGTTAGAAATGACATTTGGTTTACTTTAATGACATCCCTATCACATATAATCGTCTCCATGTCATTAGAATTCAAAAATAAGATTAGAATCAAAGAATAAGCTTAAAAGTAGAATACAAGCCTGCACAGTTTGTTGTACAAGTGTTATTTAAATGTGTGAATGTTGTGGAATGAGTGTGGTTAGAAATGACATTTGGTTTACTTTAATGACATCCCTATCACATATAATCGTCTCCATGTCATTAGAATTCAAAAATAAGATTAGAATCAAAGAATAAGCTTAAAAGTTAATACAAGCCTACACAGTTTGTTGTACAAGTTTGATTCAAATGTGTGAATGTTGTGGAATGAGTGTGGTTAGAAATGACATTTGGTTTACTTTAATGACATCCCTATCACATATAATCGTCTCCATGTCATTAGAATTCAAAAATAAGATTAGAATCAAAGAATAAGCTTAAAAGTATAATACAAGCATGCACAGTTTGTTGTACAAGTTTGATTCAAATGTGTGAATGTTGTGGAATGAGTGTGGTTAGAAATGACATTTGGTTTACTTTTATGACAACCCTAACACATATAATCGTCTCCATGTCATTAGAATTCAAAAATAAGATTAGAATCAAAGAATTAGTTTAAAAGTAGAATACAAGCCTGCACAGTTTGTTGTACAAGTTTGATTCAAATGTGTGAATGTTGTGGAATGAGTGTGGTTAGAAATGACATTTGGTTTACTTTAATGACAACCCTATCACATATAATCGGCTCCATGTCATTAGAATTCAAAAATAAGATTAGAATCAAAGAATAAGCTTAAAAGTAGAATAAAACCTTGCACAGTTCGTTGTACAAGTTTGATTCAAATGTGTGGATGTTGTGGAATGAGTGTGGTTAAAAATGACATTTGGTTTACTTTAATGACAAACCTAACACATATAATCGTTTCCATGCCATTTGAATTCAAAATAAAGATTAGAGTCAAAGAATAAGCTTAAAAGTAGAATACAAGCATGCACAATTCGTTTTATAAGTTTGATTCAAATGTGTGAACGTTGTGGAATGAGTGTGGTTAGAAATGACGTTTAGTTTACTTTTATGATAACCCTAACACATATAATCGTCTCCATGTCATTAAAATTCAAAAATAAGATTAGAATCAAAGAATAAGTTTAAAAGTAAATACAAGCCTACACAGTTTGTTGTACAAGTTTGATTCAAATGTGTGAATGTTGTGGAATGAGTGTGGTTAGAAATGACATTTGGTTTACTTTAATGACATCCCTATCACATATAATCGTCTCCATGTCATTTGAATTCAAAAATATGATTAGAAATAAAGAATAAGCTTAAAAGTAGAATACAAGCCTCAATAGTTTGTTGTACAAGTTTGATTCAAATGTGTGAATGTTGGGGAATGAGTATGGTTAGAAATGACATTTGGTTTACTTTAATGACAACCCTATCACATAGAATCGGCTCCATGTCATTAGAATTCAAAAATAAGATTAGAATCAAAGAATAAGCTTAAAAGTATAATACAAGCATGCACAGTATGTTGTACAAGTTTGATTCAAATGTGTGAATGTTGTGGAATGAGTGTGGTTAGAAATGACATTTGGATTACTTTTATAACAAGCCTAAAATATATAATTGTCTCCATGTCATTACAATTCAAAAATAAGATTAGAATCAAAGAATAAGTTTAAAAGTAGAATACAAGCCTACACAGTTTGTTGTACAAGTTTGATTCAAATGTGTGAATGTTGTGGAATGAGTGTGGTTAGAAATGACATTTGGTTTACTTTAATGACATCCCTATCACATATAATCGTCTCCATGTCATTAGAATTCAAAAATAAGATTAGAATCAAAGAATAAGCTTAAAAGTAGAATACAAGCCTGCACAGTTTGTTGTACAAGTTTGATTCAAATGTGTGAATGTTGTGGAATGAGTGTGGTTAGAAATGACATTTGGTTTACTTTAATGACAACCCTATCACATATAATCGGCTCCATGTCATTAGAATTCAAAAATAAGATTAGAATCAAAGAATAAGCTTAAAAGTATAATACAAGCATGCACAGTATGTTGTACAAGTTTTTTTCAAATGTGTGAATGTTGTCGAATGAGTGTGGTTAGAAATGACATTTGGATTACTTTTATGACAACCCTAAAACATATAATCGTCTCCATGTCATTACAATTCAAAAATAAGATTAGAATCAAAGAATAAGTTTAAAAGTAGAATACAAGCCTACACAGTTTGTTGTACAAGTTTGATTCAAATGTGTGAATGTTGTGGAATGAGTGTGGTTAGAAATGACATTTGGTTTACTTTAATGACATCCCTATCACATATAATCGTCTCCATGTCATTAGAATTCAAAAATAAGATTAGAATCAAAGAATAAGCTTAAAAGTAAATACAAGCCTACACAGTTTGTTGTACAAGTTTGATTCAAATGTGTGAATGTTGTGGAATGAGTGTGGTTAGAAATGACATTTGGTTTACTTTAATGACATCCCTATCACATATAATCGTCTCCATGTCATTAGAATTCAAAAATAAGATTAGAATCAAAGAATAAGCTTAAAAGTATAATACAAGCATGCACAGTTTGTTGTACAAGTTTGATTCAAATGTGTGAATGTTGTGGAATGAGTGTGGTTAGAAATGACATTTGGTTTACTTTTATGACAACCCTAACACATATAATCGACTCCATGTCATTAGAATTCAAAAATAAGATTAGAATCAAAGAATAAGTTTAAAAGTAGAATACAAGCCTGCACAGTTTGTTGTACAAGTTTGATTCAAATGTGTGAATGTTGTGGAATGAGTGTGGTTAGAAATGACATTTGGTTAACTTTAATGACAACCCTATCACATATAATCGGCTCCATGTCATTAGAATTCAAAAATAAGATTAGAATCAAAGAATAAGCTTAAAAGTAGAATAAAACCTTGCACAGTTCGTTGTACAAGTTTGATTCAAATGTGTGGATGTTGTGGAATGAGTGTGGTTAAAAATGACATTTGGTTTACTTTAATGACAAACCTAACACATATAATCGTTTCCATGCCATTTGAATTCAAAATAAAGATTAGAGTCAAAGAATAAGCTTAAAAGTAGAATACAAGCATGCACAATTCGTTTTATAAGTTTGATTCAAATGTGTGAACGTTGTGGAATGAGTGTGGTTAGAAATGACGTTTAGTTTACTTTTATGATAACCCTAACACATATAATCGTCTCCATGTCATTAAAATTCAAAAATAAGATTAGAATCAAAGAATAAGTTTAAAAGTAAATACAAGCCTACACAGTTTGTTGTACAAGTTTGATTCAAATGTGTGAATGTTGTGGAATGAGTGTGGTTAGAAATGACATTTGGTTTACTTTAATGACATCCCTATCACATATAATCGTCTCCATGTCATTTGAATTCAAAAATATGATTAGAAATAAAGAATAAGCTTAAAAGTAGAATACAAGCCTCAATAGTTTGTTGTACAAGTTTAGAATCAAAGAATAAGTTTGTTGTACAAGTTTGATTCAAATGTGTGAATGTTGTGGAATGAGTATGGTTAGAAATGACATTTGGTTTACTTTAATGACAACCCTATCACATATAATCGGCCCCATGTAATTAGAATTCAAAAATAAGATTAGAATCAAAGAATAAGCTTAAAAGTATAATACAAGCATGCACAGTTTGTTGTACAAGTTTGATTCAAATGTGTGAATGTTGTGGAATGAGTGTGGTTAGAAATGACATTTGGATTACTTTTATAACAAGCCTAAAATATATAATTGTCTCCATGTCATTACAATTCAAAAATAAGATTAGAATCAAAGAATAAGTTTAAAAGTAGAATACAAGCCTACACAGTTTGTTGTACAAGTTTGATTCAAATGTGTGAATGTTGTGGAATGAGTGTGGTTAGAAATGACATTTGGTTTACTTTAATGACATCCCTATCACATATAATCGTCTCCATGTCATTAGAATTCAAAAATAAGATTAGAATCAAAGAATAAGCTTAAAAGTATAATACAAGCATGCACAGTTTGTTGTACAAGTTTGATTCAAATGTGTGAATGTTGTGGAATGAGTGTGGTTAGAAATGACATTTGGTTTACTTTTATGACAACCCTAACACATATAATCGACTCCATGTCATTAGAATTCAAAAATAAGATTAGAATCAAAGAATAAGTTTAAAAGTAGAATACAAGCCTGCACAGTTTGTTGTACAAGTTTGATTCAAATGTGTGAATGTTGTGGAATGAGTGTGGTTAGAAATGACATTTGGTTTACTTTAATGACAACCCTATCACATATAATCGGCTCCATGTCATTAGAATTCAAAAATAAGATTAGAATCAAAGAATAAGCTTAAAAGTATAATACAAGCATGCACAGTATGTTGTACAAGTTTTTTTCAAATGTGTGAATGTTGTCGAATGAGTGTGGTTAGAAATGACATTTGGATTACTTTTATGACAACCCTAAAACATATAATCGTCTCCATGTCATTACAATTCAAAAATAAGATTAGAATCAAAGAATAAGTTTAAAAGTAGAATACAAGCCTACACAGTTTGTTGTACAAGTTTGATTCAAATGTGTGAATGTTGTGGAATGAGTGTGGTTAGAAATGACATTTGGTTTACTTTAATGACATCCCTATCACATATAATCGTCTCCATGTCATTAGAATTCAAAAATAAGATTAGAATCAAAGAATAAGCTTAAAAGTAAATACAAGCCTACACAGTTTGTTGTACAAGTTTGATTCAAATGTGTGAATGTTGTGGAATGAGTATGGTTAGAAATGACATTTGGTTTACTTTAATGACATCCCTATCACATATAATCGTCTCCATGTCATTAGAATTCAAAAATAAGATTAGAATCAAAGAATAAGCTTAAAAGTATAATACAAGCATGCACAGTTTGTTGTACAAGTTTGATTCAAATGTGTGAATGTTGTGGAATGAGTGTGGTTAGAAATGACATTTGGTTTACTTTTATGACAACCCTAACACATATAATCGACTCCATGTCATTAGAATTCAAAAATAAGATTAGAATCAAAGAATAAGTTTAAAAGTAGAATACAAGCCTGCACAGTTTGTTGTACAAGTTTGATTCAAATGTGTGAATGTTGTGGAATGAGTGTGGTTAGAAATGACATTTGGTTTACTTTAATGACAACCCTATCACATATAATCGGCTCCATGTCATTAGAATTCAAAAATAAGATTAGAATCAAAGAATAAGCTTAAAAGTATAATACAAGCATGCACAGTATGTTGTACAAGTTTTTTTCAAATGTGTGAATGTTGTCGAATGAGTGTGGTTAGAAATGACATTTGGATTACTTTTATGACAACCCTAAAACATATAATCGTCTCCATGTCATTACAATTCAAAAATAAGATTAGAATCAAAGAATAAGTTTAAAAGTAGAATACAAGCCTACACAGTTTGTTGTACAAGTTTGATTCAAATGTGTGAATGTTGTGGAATGAGTGTGGTTAGAAATGACATTTGGTTTACTTTAATGACATCCCTATCACATATAATCGTCTCCATGTCATTAGAATTCAAAAATAAGATTAGAATCAAAGAATAAGCTTAAAAGTAAATACAAGCCTACACAGTTTGTTGTACAAGTTTGATTCAAATGTGTGAATGTTGTGGAATGAGTATGGTTAGAAATGACATTTGGTTTACTTTAATGACATCCCTATCACATATAATCGTCTCCATGTCATTAGAATTCAAAAATAAGATTAGAATCAAAGAATAAGCTTAAAAGTATAATACAAGCATGCACAGTTTGTTGTACAAGTTTGATTCAAATGTGTGAATGTTGTGGAATGAGTGTGGTTAGAAATGACATTTGGTTTACTTTTATGACAACCCTAACACATATAATCGACTCCATGTCATTAGAATTCAAAAATAAGATTAGAATCAAAGAATAAGTTTAAAAGTATGATACATGGGAGCTATGGGTCAAAGCTTATAGTGGAAGTTCAAGACTATCACGTCACCTTCCAGTCTCAATATCTTCTGAAGTACTCAATATTTCGAAGAACAATCAATTGTATAGGAAAGTTCATGATCTAAGCTTTCCGAAAAGTGGTCATATGCCTTAAATGGTTAAGTAACGAAGGAGATATGCTTGTTTTAAGTTGAGCTGTCCAGTTTCTACGCGGGCACACAAGGATGGCCGAATCTACTATATTCCCCAAGCCATGCACGTCCAAGGAAGTTCTTAGTAGATATAATACTTATTCTTATTTGTGTCTTTGTTTAAGTTTAGGAAAGTGTCTTATTTACAGTATTTTGTGGAATAAAGGAGCCTTAGAAGGTTTCCAAGTTGTTATAGAAGAGTTTAGGAAAGTTTCAGTAATAAGCTTGAAGTTGGTTTAAGGGAAGACCTAAAACTGGTTCTTAACTTGACTTTAGGTAAGTTTAGGAGTCTTAAGAGTAGTATAAATAGAGAGTCTTATTGTATTATTTTTCATACAAGTTTGAGCATTAATATCGAAGAGTCGAAGGGAGTTTCCTTCAAAATCTGGCCTTGAGAGGTTCTGTGTTCTTTTGGTTCGTGCCTTGTTTCTTTGTGATCTTGGTGCTTTCCCTTTGTTTGTGCTTTGTTTCTTTGTGATCTTAGTGCAAATTAGTCTTAGTCAAGTATTCTTGCGAGGATTCTAGACTAATTCATATCCTTTATTTTCTGTTTTAATTCCGCTGCGTTACAAACTCAAAAACACATAAAAATTAGAGCAAGTTTTACATCAAATTGGTATCAGAGCTTGGTTGTAACAAACTTCTATGCTTTGTTAGTCTTGGTGTGGTTGATTTTGGTTTATCAATGAATTATAAATTTCCTAAGTTTGATGGGAGTGGTGATTCTGAAGATTATTTAAATTGGGAAAGAAAGATCGAGCGTAAATTCAATCGAATTGGTTTTGATGATCGTGAAAGATTCGATCATGTGAAACTTATTTTGGTAAGAGACGCATTCCATTGGTTTGAAATTTTGAAGAAGCGACGCAAACATGAAGGTAAGTGCAAGATTCATTCGTGGGAAGTACTCAAGTGCAAGCTACGTAAACGATATATGCCAAGGAACTTTATTGAAGATGTGTCGTTCAAAAAGTCTTCTTATGAGCATGAACAAGCAAATAATGATCTGATTTTGTTGGACATGATGAAGAAACTTGACCGTATGCAAGATGACTTGAAGAAAGTTAGGAGTGCACATCTTGAAAAGCATGATTCTTGTGAAGACAAAGAAAAAATCAAAGAAGTGATCTTGGAGGAACAATCGCAAGTACATGAATTCATACAAATCCAAGAGCATGAAGAGATTGAGATTAGTGATCAAGACAAAACATTGGATCTTCATGATACTTCTAAAGAGGAAAGCATTGATTCTTCACTAAAGTCTTTTGGGGAAAACGAAATAAAGAGTGCGATTGAACATGAGGTTCTAATTGAAGATGAGATAGATGACAAATTTGTTTACCACAAATTTGAGACCAAGATTCCATACAAATCATTAATTGATCGCTATATTGATGAGAGACTTGAAGAAGATGTCAAAGGTAAATCCTGTTTGTCTTTCTTTCTTTATAACAATGGCATCGAAGTGAAAGATGAACAATACAACTCTAAACTTGATGTCCAAAACATGATGGACCATGAGAAGCTTAAAGAAAAGAGAACAGAGATTGAAGATCATGGTGTCGAAAAACTCATCAAGTACATTGAAGATGATGAGTTAAAGGACTTGTGCATATGTTTGGTGTTTGTACTTCTCTTTTTGATCCTTGTATATGATCCGGGTGGTTGTGAGAATGTGTTTCTCTACTATAGGACTTCAGATTCGAGGACGAATCTTTTCAAAGAAGGGGAGAATGATACATGGGAGCTATGGGTCAAAGCTTATAGTGGAAGTTCAAGACTATCACGTCACCTTCCAGTCTCAATATCTTCTGAAGTACTCAATATTTCGAAGAACAATCAATTGTATAGGAAAGTTCATGATCTAAGCTTTCCGAAAAGTGGTCATATGCCTTAAATGGTTAAGTAACGAAGGAGATATGCTTGTTTTAAGTTGAGCTGTCCAGTTTCTACGCGGGCACACAAGGATGGCCGAATCTACTATATTCCCCAAGCCATGCACGTCCAAGGAAGTTCTTAGTAGATATAATACTTATTCTTATTTGTGTCTTTGTTTAAGTTTAGGAAAGTGTCTTATTTACAGTATTTTGTGGAATAAAGGAGCCTTAGAAGGTTTCCAAGTTGTTATAGAAGAGTTTAGGAAAGTTTCAGTAATAAGCTTGAAGTTGGTTTAAGGGAAGACCTAAAACTGGTTCTTAACTTGACTTTAGGTAAGTTTAGGAGTCTTAAGAGTAGTATAAATAGAGAGTCTTATTGTATTATTTTTCATACAAGTTTGAGCATTAATATCGAAGAGTCGAAGGGAGTTTCCTTCAAAATCTGGCCTTGAGAGGTTCTGTGTTCTTTTGGTTCGTGCCTTGTTTCTTTGTGATCTTGGTGCTTTCCCTTTGTTTGTGCTTTGTTTCTTTGTGATCTTAGTGCAAATTAGTCTTAGTCAAGTATTCTTGCGAGGATTCTAGACTAATTCATATCCTTTATTTTCTGTTTTAATTTCGCTGCGTTACAAACTCAAAAACACATAAAAATTAGAGCAAGTTTTACATCAAAGTAGAATACAAGCCTGCACAGTTTGTTGTACAAGTTTGATTCAAATGTGTGAATGTTGTGGAATGAGTGTGGTTAGAAATGACATTTGGTTTACTTTAATGACAACCCTATCACATATAATCGGCTCGATGTCATTAGAATTCAAAAATAAGATTAGAATCAAAGAATAAGCTTAAAAGTAGAATAAAACCTTGCACAGTTCGTTGTACAAGTTTGATTCAAATGTGTGGATGTTGTGGAATGAGTGTGGTTAAAAATGACATTTGGTTTACTTTAATGACAAACCTAACACATATAATCGTTTCCATGCCATTTGAATTCAAAATAAAGATTAGAGTCAAAGAATAAGCTTAAAAGTAGAATACAAGCATGCACAATTCGTTTTATAAGTTTGATTCAAATGTGTGAACGTTGTGGAATGAGTGTGGTTAGAAATGACGTTTGGTTTACTTTTATGATAACCCTAACACATATAATCGTCTCCATGTCATTAGAATTCAAAAATAAGATAAGAATCAAAGAATAAGCTTAAAATTAGAATACAAGCCTGCACAGTAGAATACAAGCCTGCACAGTTTGTTGGACAAGTTTGATTCAAATGTGTGAATGTTGTGGAATGAGTGTGTTTAGAAATGACATTTGGTTTACTTTTATGACAACCCTAACACATATAATCGTCTCCATGTCATTAAAATTCAAAAATAAGATTAGAATCAAAGAATAAGCTTAAAAATAGAATACAAGCCTACACAGTTTGTTGTACAAGTTTGATTCAAATGTGTGAATGTTGTGGAATGAGTGTGGTTAGAAATGACATTTGGTTTACTTTAATGACATACCTATCACATATAATCGTCTCCATGTCATTAGAATTCAAAAATAAGATTAGAATCAAAGAATAAGCTTAAAAGTATAATACAAGCATGCACAGTATGTTGTACAAGTTTGATTCAAATGTGTGAATGTTGTGGAATGAGTGTGGTTAGAAATGACATTTGGATTACTTTTATAACAAGCCTAAAATATATAATTGTCTCCATGTCATTACAATTCAAAAATAAGATTAGAATCAAAGAATAAGTTTAAAAGTAGAATACAAGCCTACACAGTTTGTTGTACAAGTTTGATTCAAATGTGTGAATGTTGTGGAATGAGTGTGGTTAGAAATGACATTTGGTTTACTTTAATGACATCCCTATCACATATAATCGTCTCCATGTCATTAGAATTCAAAAATAAGATTAGAATCAAAGAATAAGCTTAAAAGTATAATACAAGCATGCACAGTTTGTTGTACAAGTTTGATTCAAATGTGTGAATGTTGTGGAATGAGTGTGGTTAGAAATGACATTTGGTTTACTTTTATGACAACCCTAACACATATAATCGACTCCATGTCATTAGAATTCAAAAATAAGATTAGAATCAAAGAATAAGTTTAAAAGTAGAATATAAGCCTGCACAGTTTGTTGTACAAGTTTGATTCAAATGTGTGAATGTTGTGGAATGAGTGTGGTTAGAAATGACATTTGGTTTACTTTAATGACAACCCTATCACATATAATCGGCTCCATGTCATTAGAATTCAAAAATAAGATTAGAATCAAAGAATAAGCTTAAAAGTAGAATAAAACCTTGCACAGTTCGTTGTACAAGTTTGATTCAAATGTGTGGATGTTGTGGAATGAGTGTGGTTAAAAATGACATTTGGTTTACTTTAATGACAAACCTAACACATATAATCGTTTCCATGCCATTTGAATTCAAAATAAAGATTAGAGTCAAAGAATAAGCTTAAAAGTAGAATACAAGCATGCACAATTCGTTTTATAAGTTTGATTCAAATGTGTGAACGTTGTGGAATGAGTGTGGTTAGAAATGACGTTTGGTTTACTTTTATGATAACCCTAACACATATAATCGTCTCCATGTCATTAGAATTCAAAAATAAGATAAGAATCAAAGAATAAGCTTAAAATTAGAATACAAGCCTGCACAGTAGAATACAAGCCTGCACAGTTTGTTGGACAAGTTTGATTCAAATGTGTGAATGTTGTGGAATGAGTGTGTTTAGAAATGACATTTGGTTTACTTTTATGACAACCCTAACACATATAATCGTCTCCATGTCATTAAAATTCAAAAATAAGATTAGAATCAAAGAATAAGCTTAAAAGTAGAATACAAGCCTACACAGTTTGTTGTACAAGTTTGATTCAAATGTGTGAATGTTGTGGAATGAGTGTGGTTAGAAATGACATTTGGTTTACTTTAATGACATACCTATCACATATAATCGTCTCCATGTCATTAGAATTCAAAAATAAGATTAGAATCAAAGAATAAGCTTAAAAGTATAATACAAGCATGCACAGTATGTTGTACAAGTTTGATTCAAATGTGTGAATGTTGTGGAATGAGTGTGGTTAGAAATGACATTTGGATTACTTTTATAACAAGCCTAAAATATATAATTGTCTCCATGTCATTACAATTCAAAAATAAGATTAAAATCAAAGAATAAGTTTAAAAGTAGAATACAAGCCTACACAGTTTGTTGTACAAGTTTGATTCAAATGTGTGAATGTTGTGGAATGAGTGTGGTTAGAAATGACATTTGGTTTACTTTAATGACATCCCTATCACATATAATCGTCTCCATGTCATTAGAATTCAAAAATAAGATTAGAATCAAAGAATAAGCTTAAAAGTATAATACAAGCATGCACAGTTTGTTGTACAAGTTTGATTCAAATGTGTGAATGTTGTGGAATGAGTGTGGTTAGAAATGACATTTGGTTTACTTTTATGACAACCCTAACACATATAATCGACTCCATGTCATTAGAATTCAAAAATAAGATTAGAATCAAAGAATAAGTTTAAAAGTAGAATACAAGCCTGCACAGTTTGTTGTACAAGTTTGATTCAAATGTGTGAATGTTGTGGAATGAGTGTGGTTAGAAATGACATTTGGTTTACTTTAATGACATCCCTATCACATATAATCGTCTCCATGTCATTAGAATTCAAAAATAAGATTAGAATCAAAGAATAAGCTTAAAAGTAAATACAAGCCTACACAGTTTGTTGTACAAGTTTGATTCAAATGTGTGAATGTTGTGGAATGAGTGTGGTTAGAAATGACATTTGGTTTACTTTAATGACATCCCTATCACATATAATCGTCTCCATGTCATTAGAATTCAAAAATAAGATTAGAATCAAAGAATAAGCTTAAAAGTATAATACAAGCATGCACAGTTTGTTGTACAAGTTTGATTCAAATGTGTGAATGTTGTGGAATGAGTGTGGTTAGAAATGACATTTGGTTTACTTTTATGACAACCCTAACACATATAATCGACTCCATGTCATTAGAATTCAAAAATAAGATTAGAATCAAAGAATAAGTTTAAAAGTAGAATACAAGCCTGCACAGTTTGTTGTACAAGTTTGATTCAAATGTGTGAATGTTGTGGAATGAGTGTGGTTAGAAATGACATTTGGTTTACTTTAATGACAACCCTATCACATATAATCGGCTCCATGTCATTAGAATTCAAAAATAAGATTAGAATCAAAGAATAAGCTTAAAAGTAGAATAAAACCTTGCACAGTTCGTTGTACAAGTTTGATTCAAATGTGTGGATGTTGTGGAATGAGTGTGGTTAAAAATGACATTTGGTTTACTTTAATGACAAACCTAACACATATAATCGTTTCCATGCCATTTGAATTCAAAATAAAGATTAGAGTCAAAGAATAAGCTTAAAAGTAGAATACAAGCATGCACAATTCGTTTTATAAGTTTGATTCAAATGTGTGAACGTTGTGGAATGAGTGTGGTTAGAAATGACGTTTGGTTTACTTTTATGATAACCCTAACACATATAATCGTCTCCATGTCATTAGAATTCAAAAATAAGATAAGAATCAAAGAATAAGCTTAAAATTAGAATACAAGCCTGCACAGTAGAATACAAGCCTGCACAGTTTGTTGGACAAGTTTGATTCAAATGTGTGAATGTTGTGGAATGAGTGTGTTTAGAAATGACATTTGGTTTACTTTTATGACAACCCTAACACATATAATCGTCTCCATGTCATTAAAATTCAAAAATAAGATTAGAATCAAAGAATAAGCTTAAAATTAGAATACAAGCCTGCACAGTAGAATACAAGCCTGCACAGTTTGTTGTACAAGTTTGATTCAAATGTGTGAATGTTGTGGAATGAGTATGGTTAGAAATGACATTTGGTTTACTTTAATGACAACCCTATCACATATAATCGGCCCCATGTAATTAGAATTCAAAAATAAGATTAGAATCAAAGAATAAGCTTAAAAGTATAATACAAGCATGCACAGTTTGTTGTACAAGTTTGATTCAAATGTGTGAATGTTGTGGAATGAGTGTGGTTAGAAATGACATTTGGTTTACTTTTATGACAACCCTAACACATATAATCGTCTCCATGTCATTAGAATTCAAAAATAAGATTAGAATCAAAGAATAAGTTTAAAAGTAGAATACAAGCCTGCACAGTTTGTTGTACAAGTTTGATTCAAATGTGTGAATGTTGTGGAATGAGTGTGGTTAGAAATGACATTTGGTTTACTTTTATGACAACCCTAACACATATAATCGTCTCCATGTCATTAGAATTCAAAAATAAGATTAGAATCAAAGAATAAGTTTAAAAGTAGAATACAAGCCTGCACAGTTTGTTGTACAAGTTTGATTCAAATGTGTGAATGTTGTGGAATGAGTGTGGTTAGAAATGACATTTGGTTTATTTTAATGACAACCCTATCACATATAATCGGCTCCATGTCATTAGAATTCAAAAATAAGATTAGAATCAAAGAATAAGCTTAAAAGTATAATACAACCTTGCACAGTTCGTTGTACAAGTTTGATTCAAATGTGTGGATGTTGTGGAATGGGTGTGGTTAGAAATGACATTTGGTTTACTTTAATGACAAACCTAACACATATAATCGTTTCCATGCCATTTGAATTCAAAAATAAGATTAGAGTCAAAGAATAAGCTTAAAAGTAGAATACAAGCATGCACAATT
The DNA here is from genome assembly GCA_963680865.1 of Spergularia marina. Lineage (NCBI taxonomy): Eukaryota > Viridiplantae > Streptophyta > Magnoliopsida > Caryophyllales > Caryophyllaceae > Spergularia > Spergularia marina. Next base: position 11,527,930 of record OY804557.1, on the reverse strand, counting down.
CGTTTTATAAGTTTGATTCAAATGTGTGAACGTTGTGGAATGAGTGTGGTTAGAAATGACGTTTAGTTTACTTTTATGATAACCCTAACACATATAATCGTCTCCATGTCATTAAAATTCAAAAATAAGATTAGAATCAAAGAATAAGTTTAAAAGTAAATACAAGCCTACACAGTTTGTTGTACAAGTTTGATTCAAATGTGTGAATGTTGTGGAATGAGTGTGGTTAGAAATGACATTTGATTTACTTTAATGACATCCCTATCACATATAATCGTCTCCATGTCATTTGAATTCAAAAATATGATTAGAATCAAAGAATAAGCTTAAAAGTAGAATACAAGCCTCAATAGTTTGTTGTACAAGTTTGATTCAAATGTGTGAATGTTGGGGAATGAGTATGGTTAGAAATGACATTTGGTTTACTTTAATGACAACCCTATCACATAGAATCGGCTCCATGTCATTAGAATTCAAAAATAAGATTAGAATCAAAGAATAAGCTTAAAAGTATAATACAAGCATGCACAGTATGTTGTACAAGTTTGATTCAAATGTGTGAATGTTGTGGAATGAGTGTGGTTAGAAATGACATTTGGATTACTTTTATAACAACCCTAAAATATATAATTGTCTCCATGTCATTACAATTCAAAAATAAGATTAGAATCAAAGAATAAGTTTAAAAGTAGAATACAAGCCTACACAGTTTGTTGTACAAGTTTGATTCAAATGTGTGAATGTTGTGGAATGAGTATGGTTAGAAATGACATTTGGTTTACTTTAATGACATCCCTATCACATATAATCGTCTCCATGTCATTAGAATTCAAAAATAAGATTAGAATCAAAGAATAAGCTTAAAAGTAAATACAAGCCTACACAGTTTGTTGTACAAGTTTGATTCAAATGTGTGAATGTTGTGGAATGACTGTGGTTAGAAATGACATTTGGTTTACTTTAATGACATCCCTATCACATATAATCGTCTCCATGTCATTAGAATTCAAAAATAAGATTAGAATCAAAGAATAAGCTTAAAAGTATAATACAAGCATGCACAGTTTGTTGTACAAGTTTGATTCAAATGTGTGAATGTTGTGGAATGAGTGTGGTTAGAAATGACATTTGGTTTACTTTTATGACAACCCTAACACATATAATCGACTCCATGTCATTAGAATTCAAAAATAAGATTTGAATCAAAGAATAAGTTTAAAAGTAGAATACAAGCCTGCACAGTTTGTTGTACAAGTTTGATTCAAATGTGTGAATGTTGTGGAATGAGTGTGGTTAGAAATGACATTTGGTTTACTTTAATGACAACCCTATCACATATAATCGGCTCCATGTCATTAGAATTCAAAAATAAGATTAGAATCAAAGAATAAGCTTAAAAGTAGAATAAAACCTTGCACAGTTCGTTGTACAAGTTTGATTCAAATGTGTGGATGTTGTGGAATGAGTGTGGTTAAAAATGACATTTGGTTTACTTTAATGACAAACCTAACACATATCATCGTTTCCATGCCATTTGAATTCAAAATAAAGATTAGAGTCAAAGAATAAGCTTAAAAGTAGAATACAAGCATGCACAATTCGTTTTATAAGTTTGATTCAAATGTGTGAACGTTGTGGAATGAGTGTGGTTAGAAATGACGTTTGGTTTACTTTTATGATAACCCTAACACATATAATCGTCTCCATGTCATTAGAATTCAAAAATAAGATAAGAATCAAAGAATAAGCTTAAAATTAGAATACAAGCCTGCACAGTAGAATACAAGCCTGCACAGTTTGTTGGACAAGTTTGATTCAAATGTGTGAATGTTGTGGAATGAGTGTGTTTAGAAATGACATTTGGTTTACTTTTATGACAACCCTAACACATATAATCGTCTCCATGTCATTAAAATTCAAAAATAAGATTAGAATCAAAGAATAAGCTTAAAAGTAGAATACAAGCCTACACAGTTTGTTGTACAAGTTTGATTCAAATGTGTGAATGTTGTGGAATGAGTGTGGTTAGAAATGACATTTGGTTTACTTTAATGACATACCTATCACATATAATCGTCTCCATGTCATTAGAATTCAAAAATATGATTAGAATCAAAGAATAAGCTTAAAAGTATAATACAAGCCTCAATAGTTTGTTGTACAAGTTTGATTCAAATGTGTGAATGTTGGGGAATGAGTATGGTTAGAAATGACATTTGGTTTACTTTAATGACAACCCTATCACATATAATCGGCTCCATGTCATTAGAATTCAAAAATAAGATTAGAATCAAAGAATAAGCTTAAAAGTATAATACAAGCATGCACAGTATGTTGTACAAGTTTGATTCAAATGTGTGAATGTTGTGGAATGAGTGTGGTTAGAAATGACATTTGGATTACTTTTATGACAACCCTAAAACATATAATCGTCTCCATGTCATTACAATTCAAAAATAAGATTAGAATCAAAGAATAAGTTTAAAAGTAGAATACAAGCCTACACAGTTTGTTGTACAAGTTTGATTCAAATGTGTGAATGTTGTGGAATGAGTGTGGTTAGAAATGACATTTGGTTTACTTTAATGACATCCCTATCACATATAATCGTCTCCATGTCATTAGAATTCAAAAATAAGATTAGAATCAAAGAATAAGCTTAAAAGTAGAATACAAACCTCAATAGTTTGTTGTACAAGTTTGATTCAAATGTGTGAATGTTGTGGAATGAGTATGGTTAGAAATGACATTTGGTTTACTTTAATGACAACCCTATCACATATAATCGGCCCCATGTCATTAGAATTCAAAAATAAGATTAGAATCAAAGAATAAGCTTAAAAGTATAATACAAGCATGCACAGTTTGTTGTACAAGTTTGATTCAAATGTGTGAATGTTGTGGAATGAGTGTGGTTAGAAATGACATTTGGTTTACTTTTATGACAACCCTAACACATATAATCGTCTCCATGTCATTAGAATTCAAAATTAAGATTAGAATCAAAGAATAAGTTTAAAAGTAGAATACAAACCTCAATAGTTTGTTGTACAAGTTTGATTCAAATGTGTGAATGTTGTGGAATGAGTATGGTTAGAAATGACATTTGGTTTACTCACAACCCTATCACATATAATCGGCTCCATGTCATTAGAATTCAAAAATAAGATTAGAATCAAAGAATAAGTTTAAAAGTAGAATACAAGCCTGCACAGTTTGTTGTACAAGTTTGATTCAAATGTGTGAATGTTGTGGAATGAGTGTGGTTAGAAATGACATTTGGTTTACTTTAATGACATCCCTATCACATATAATCGGCTCCATGTCATTAGAATTCAAAAATAAGATTAGAATCAAAGAATAAGCTTAAAAGTATAATACAACCTTGCACAGTTCGTTGTACAAGTTTGATTCAAATGTGTGGATGTTGTGGAATGAGTGTGGTTAGAAATGACATTTGGTTTACTTTAATGACAAACCTAACACATATAATCGTTTCCATGCCATTTGAATTCAAAAATAAGATTAGAGTCAAAGAATAAGCTTAAAAGTAGAATACAAGCATGCACAATTCGTTTTATAAGTTTGATTCAAATGTGTGAACGTTGTGGAATGAGTGTGGTTAGAAATGACGTTTGGTTTACTTTTATGATAACCCTAACACATATAATCGTCTCCATGTCATTAAAATTCAAAAATAAGATTAGAATAAAAGAATAAGTTTAAAAGTAAATACAAGCCTACACAGTTTGTTGTACAAGTTTGATTCAAATGTGTGAATGTTGTGGAATGAGTGTGGTTAGAAATGACATTTGGTTTACTTTAATGACATCCCTATCACATATAATCGTCTCCATGTCATTTGAATTCAAAAATATGATTAGAATCAAAGAATAAGCTTAAAAGTAGAATACAAGCCTCAATAGTTTGTTGTACAAGTTTGATTCAAATGTGTGAATGTTGGGGAATGAGTATGGTTAGAAATGACATTTGGTTTACTTTAATGACAACCCTATCACATAGAATCGGCTCCATGTCATTAGAATTCAAAAATAAGATTAGAATCAAAGAATAAGCTTAAAAGTAGAATACAAGCCTACACAGTTTGTTGTACAAGTTTGATTCAAATGTGTGAATGTTGTGGAATGAGTGTGGTTAGAAATGACATTTGGTTTACTTTAATGACATCCCTATCACATATAATCGTCTCCATGTCATTAGAATTCAAAAATAAGATTAGAATCAAAGAATAAGCTTAAAAGTATAATACAAGCATGCACAGTTTGTTGTACAAGTTTGATTCAAATGTGTGAATGTTGTGGAATGAGTATGGTTAGAAATGACATTTGGTTTACTTTAATGACAACCCTATCACATATAATCGGCTCCATGTCATTAGAATTCAAAAATAAGATTAGAATCAAAGAATAAGCTTAAAAGTAGAATAAAACCTTGCACAGTTCGTTGTACAAGTTTGATTCAAATGTGTGGATGTTGTGGAATGAGTGTGGTTAAAAATGACATTTGGTTTACGTTAATGACAAACCTAACACATATAATCGTTTCCATGCCATTTGAATTCAAAAATAAGATTAGAGTCAAAGAATAAGCTTAAAAGTAGAATACAAGCATGCACAATTCGTTTTATAAGTTTGATTCAAATGTGTGAACGTTGTGGAATGAGTGTGGCTAGAAATGACGTTTGGTTTACTTTTATGATAACCCTAACACATATAATCGTCTCCATGTCATTAGAATTCAAAAATAAGATAAGAATCAAAGAATAAGCTTAAAATTAGAATACAAGCCTGCACAGTAGAATACAAGCCTGCACAGTTTGTTGGACAAGTTTGATTCAAATGTGTGAATGTTGTGGAATGAGTGTGTTTAGAAATGACATTTGGTTTACTTTTATGACAACCCTAACACATATAATCGTCTCCATGTCATTAAAATTCAAAAATAAGATTAGAATCAAAGAATAAGCTTAAAAGTATAATACATGCATGCACAGTTTGTTGTACAAGTTTGATTCAAATGTGTGAATGTTGTGGAATGAGTGTGGTTAGAAATGACATTTGGTTTACTTTTATGACAACCCTAACACATATAATCGTCTCCATGTCATTAGAATTCAAAAATAAGATTAGAATCAAAGAATAAGTTTAAAAGTAGAATACAAGCCTGCACAGTTTGTTGTACAAGTTTGATTCAAATGTGTGAATGTTGTGGAATGAGTGTGGTTAGAAATGACATTTGGTTTACTTTAATGACAACCCTATCACATATAATCGGCTCCATGTCATTAGAATTCAAAAACAAGATTAGAATCAAAGAATAAGCTTAAAAGTAGAATACAACCTTGCACAGTTCGTTGTACAAGTTTGATTCAAATGTGTGGATGTTGTGGAATGAGTGTGGTTAGAAATGACATTTGGTTTACTTTAATGACAAACCTAACACATATAATCGTTTCCATGCCATTTGAATTCAAAAATAAGATTAGAGTCAAAGAATAAGCTTAAAAGTAGAATACAAGCATGCACAATTCGTTTTATAAGTTTGATTCAAATGTGTGAACGTTGTGGAATGAGTGTGGTTAGAAATGACGTTTGGTTTACTTTTATAATAACCCTAACACATATAATCGTCTCCATGTCATTAGAATTCAAAAATAAGATAAGAATCAAAAAATAAGCTTAAAATTAGAATACAAGCCTGCACAGTAGAATACAAGCCTGCACAGTTTGTTGGACAAGTTTGATTCAAATGTGTGAATGTTGTGGAATGAGTGTGTTTAGAAATGACATTTGGTTTACTTTTCTGACAACCCTAACACATATAATCGTCTCCATGTCATTAAAATTCAAAAATAAGATTAGAATCAAAGAATAAGTTTAAAAGTAGAATACAAGCCTACACAGTTTGTTGTACAAGTTTGATTCAAATGTGTGAATGTTGTGGAATGAGTGTGGTTAGAAATGACATTTGGTTTACTTTAATGACATCCCTATCACATATAATCGTCTCCATGTCATTAGAATTCAAAAATATGATTAGAATCAAAGAATAAGCTTAAAAGTAGAATACAAGCCTCAATAGTTTGTTGTACAAGTTTGATTCAAATGTGTGAATGTTGTGGAATGAGTATGGTTAGAAATGACATTTGGTTTACTTTAATGACAACCCTATCACATATAATCGGCCCCATGTCATTAGAATTCAAAAATAAGATTAGAATCAAAGAATAAGCTTAAAAGTAAAATACAAGCATGCACAGTTTGTTGTACAAGTTTGATTCAAATGTGTGAATGTTGTGGAATGAGTGTGTTTAGAAATGACATTTGGTTTACTTTTATGACAACCATAACACATATAATCGTCTCCATGTCATTAAAATTCAAAAATAAGAATAGAATCAAAGAATAAGTTTAAAAGTAGAATACAAGCCTACACAGTTTGTTGTACAAGTTTGATTCAAATGTGTGAATGTTGTGGAATGAGTGTGGTTAGAAATGCCATTTGGTTTACTTTAATGACATCCCTATCACATATAATCGGCTCCATGTCATTAGAATTCAAAAATAAGATTAGAGTCAAAGAATAAGCTTAAAAGTATAATACAAGCATGCACAGTATGTTGTACAAGTTTGATTCAAATGTGTGAATGTTGTGGAATGAGTGTGGTTAGAAATGACATTTGGATTACTTTTATGACAACCCTAAAACATATAATCGTCTCCATGTCATTAGAATTCAAAAATAAGATTAGAATCAAAGAATAAGCTTAAAAGTAGAATACAAACCTCAATAGTTTGTTGTATAAGTTTGATTCAAATGTGTGAATGTTGTGGAATGAGTATGGTTAGAAATGACATTTGGTTTACTTTAATGACAACCCTATCACATATAATCGGCCCCATGTCATTAGAATTCAAAAATAAGATTAGAATCAAAGAATAAGCTTAAAAGTATAATACAAGCATGCACAGTTTGTTGTACAAGTTTGATTCAAATGTGTGAATGTTGTGGAATGAGTGTGGTTAGAAATGACATTTGGTTTACTTTAATGACATCCCTATCACATATAATCGGCTCCATGTCATTAGAATTCAAAAATAAGATTAGAATTAAAGAATAAGCTTAAAATTATAATACAAGCATGCACAGTATGTTGTACAAGTTTGATTCAAATGTGTGAATGTTGTGGAATGAGTGTGGTTGGAAATGACATTTGGATTACTTTTATGACAACCCTAAAACATATAATCGTCTCCATGTCATTACAATTCAAAAATAAGATTAGAATCAAAGAATAAGCTTAAAAGTATAATACAAGCATGCACAGTTTGTTGTACAAGTTTGATTCAAATGTGTGAATGTTGTGGAATGAGTGTGGTTAGAAATGACATTTGGTTTCCTTTTATGACAACCCTAACACATATAATCGTCTCCATGTCATTAGAATTCAAAAGTAAGATTAGAATCAAAGAATAAGTTTAAAAGTAGAATACAAGCCTGCACAGTTTGTTGTACAAGTTTGATTCAAATGTGTGAATGTTGTGGAATGAGTGTGGTTAGAAATGACATTTGGTTTACTTTTATGACAACCCTAACACATATAATCGTCTCCATGTCATTAAAATTCAAAAATAAGATTAGAATCAAAGAATAAGTTTAAAAGTAGAATACAAGCCTACACAGTTTGTTGTACAAGTTTGATTCAAATGTGTGAATGTTGTGGAATGAGTGTGGTTAGAAATGACATTTGGTTTACTTTAATGACATCCCTATCACATATAATCGGCTCCATGTCATTAGAATTCAAAAATAAGATTAGAATCAAAGAATAAGCTTAAAAGTATAATACAAGCATGCACAGTATGTTGTACAAGTTTGATTCAAATGTGTGAATGTTGTGGAATGAGTGTGGTTAGAAATGACATTTGGATTACTTTTATGACAACCCTAAAACATATAATCGTCTCCATGTCATTACAATTCAAAAATAAGATTAGAGTCAAAGAATAAGCTTAAAAGTAGAATACAAGCATGCACAATTCGTTTTATAAGTTTGATTCAAATGTGTGAACGTTGTGGAATGAGTGTGGTTAGAAATGACGTTTGGTTTACTTTTATGATAACCCTAACACATATAATCGTCTCCATGTCATTAGAATTCAAAAATAAGATTAGAATCAAAGAATAAGTTTAAAAGTAGAATACAAGCCTACACAGTTTGTTGTACAAGTTTGATTCAAATGTGTGAATGTTGTGGAATGAGTGTGGTTAGAAATGACATTTGGTTTACTTTTATGACAACCCTAACACATATAATCGTCTCCATGTCATTAAAATTCAAAAATAAGATTAGAATCAAAGAATAAGTTTAAAAGTAGAATACAAGCCTACACAGTTTGTTGTACAAGTTTGATTCAAATGTGTGAATGTTGTGGAATGAGTGTGGTTAGAAATGACATTTGGTTTACTTTAATGACATCCCTATCACATATAATCGGCTCCATGTCATTAGAATTCAAAAATAAGATTAGAATCAAAGAATAAGCTTAAAAGTATAATACAAGCATGCACAATATGTTGTACAAGTTTGATTCAAATGTGTGAATGTTGTGGAATGAGTGTGGTTAGAAATGACATTTGGATTACTTTTATGACAACCCTAAAACATATAATCGTCTCCATGTCATTACAATTCAAAAATAAGATTAGAATCAAAGAATAAGTTTAAAAGTAGAATACAAGCCTACACAGTTTGTTGTACAGGTTTGATTCAAATGTGTGAATGTTGTGGAATGAGTGTGGTTAGAAATGACATTTGGTTTACTTTAATGACATCCCTATCACATATAATCGTCTCCATGTCATTAGAATTCAAAAATAAGATTAGAATCAAAGAATAAGCTTAAAAGTAGAATACAAACCTCAATAGTTTGTTGTACAAGTTTGATTCAAATGTGTGAATGTTGTGGAATGAGTATGGTTAGAAATGACATTTGGTTTACTTTAATGACAACCCTATCACATATAATCGGCCCCATGTCATTAGAATTCAAAAATAAGATTAGAATCAAAGAATAAGCTTAAAAGTATAATACAAGCATGCACAGTTTGTTGTACAAGTTTGATTCAAATGTGTGAATGTTGTGGAATGAGTGTGGTTAGAAATGACATTTGGTTTACTTTTATGACAACCCTAACACATATAATCGTCTCCATGTCATTAGAATTCAAAAATAAGATTAGAATCAAAGAATAAGTTTAAAAGTAGAATACAAGCCTGCACAGTTTGTTGTACAAGTTTGATTCAAATATGTGAATGTTGTGGAATGAGTGTGGTTAGAAATGACATTTGGTTTACTTTAATGACAACCCTATCACATATAATCGGCTCCATGTCATTAGAATTCAAAAACAAGATTAGAATCAAAGAATAAGCTTAAAAGTAGAATACAACCTTGCACAGTTCGTTGTACAAGTTTGATTCAAATGTGTGGATGTTGTGGAATGAGTGTGGTTAGAAATGACATTTGGTTTACTTTAATGACAAACCTAACACATATAATCGTTTCCATGCCATTTGAATTCAAAAATAAGATTAGAGTCAAAGAATAAGCTTAAAAGTAGAATACAAGCATGCACAATTCGTTTTATAAGTTTGATTCAAATGTGTGAACGTTGTGGAATGAGTGTGGTTAGAAATGACGTTTGGTTTACTTTTATAATAACCCTAACACATATAATCGTCTCCATGTCATTAGAATTCAAAAATAAGATAAGAATCAAAAAATAAGCTTAAAATTAGAATACAAGCCTGCACAGTAGAATACAAGCCTGCACAGTTTGTTGGACAAGTTTGATTCAAATGTGTGAATGTTGTGGAATGAGTGTGTTTAGAAATGACATTTGGTTTACTTTTCTGACAACCCTAATACATATAATCGTCTCCATGTCATTAAAATTCAAAAATAAGATTAGAATCAAAGAATAAGTTTAAAAGTAGAATACAAGCCTACACAGTTTGTTGTACAAGTTTGATTCAAATGTGTGAATGTTGTGGAATGAGTGTGGTTAGAAATGACATTTGGTTTACTTTAATGACATCCCTATCACATATAATCGTCTCCATGTCATTAGAATTCAAAAATATGATTAGAATCAAAGAATAAGCTTAAAAGTAGAATACAAGCCTCAATAGTTTGTTGTACAAGTTTGATTCAAATGTGTGAATGTTGTGGAATGAGTATGGTTAGAAATGACATTTGGTTTACTTTAATGACAACCCTATCACATATAATCGGCCCCATGTCATTAGAATTCAAAAATAAGATTAGAATCAAAGAATAAGCTTAAAAGTAAAATACAAGCATGCACAGTTTGTTGTACAAGTTTGATTCAAATGTGTGAATGTTGTGGAATGAGTGTGTTTAGAAATGACATTTGGTTTACTTTTATGACAACCATAACACATATAATCGTCTCCATGTCATTAAAATTCAAAAATAAGAATAGAATCAAAGAATAAGTTTAAAAGTAGAATACAAGCCTACACAGTTTGTTGTACAAGTTTGATTCAAATGTGTGAATGTTGTGGAATGAGTGTGGTTAGAAATGCCATTTGGTTTACTTTAATGACATCCCTATCACATATAATCGGCTCCATGTCATTAGAATTCAAAAATAAGATTAGAGTCAAAGAATAAGCTTAAAAGTATAATACAAGCATGCACAGTATGTTGTACAAGTTTGATTCAAATGTGTGAATGTTGTGGAATGAGTGTGGTTAGAAATGACATTTGGATTACTTTTATGACAACCCTAAAACATATAATCGTCTCCATGTCATTAGAATTCAAAAATAAGATTAGAATCAAAGAATAAGCTTAAAAGTAGAATACAAACCTCAATAGTTTGTTGTACAAGTTTGATTCAAATGTGTGAATGTTGTGGAATGAGTATGGTTAGAAATGACATTTGGTTTACTTTAATGACAACCCTATCACATATAATCGGCCCCATGTCATTAGAATTCAAAAATAAGATTAGAATCAAAGAATAAGCTTAAAAGTATAATACAAGCATGCACAGTTTGTTGTACAAGTTTGATTCAAATGTGTGAATGTTGTGGAATGAGTGTGGTTAGAAATGACATTTGGTTTACTTTAATGACATCCCTATCACATATAATCGGCTCCATGTCATTAGAATTCAAAAATAAGATTAGAATTAAAGAATAAGCTTAAAAGTATAATACAAGCATGCACAGTATGTTGTACAAGTTTGATTCAAATGTGTGAATGTTGTGGAATGAGTGTGGTTGGAAATGACATTTGGATTACTTTTATGACAACCCTAAAACATATAATCGTCTCCATGTCATTACAATTCAAAAATAAGATTAGAATCAAAGAATAAGCTTAAAAGTATAATACAAGCATGCACAGTTTGTTGTACAAGTTTGATTCAAATGTGTGAATGTTGTGGAATGAGTGTGGTTAGAAATGACATTTGGTTTACTTTTATGACAACCCTAACACATATAATCGTCTCCATGTCATTAGAATTCAAAAGTAAGATTAGAATCAAAGAATAAGTTTAAAAGTAGAATACAAGCCTGCACAGTTTGTTGTACAAGTTTGATTCAAATGTGTGAATGTTGTGGAATGAGTGTGGTTAGAAATGACATTTGGTTTACTTTTATGACAACCCTAACACATATAATCGTCTCCATGTCATTAAAATTCAAAAATAAGATTAGAATCAAAGAATAAGTTTAAAAGTAGAATACAAGCCTACACAGTTTGTTGTACAAGTTTGATTCAAATGTGTGAATGTTGTGGAATGAGTGTGGTTAGAAATGACATTTGGTTTACTTTAATGACATCCCTATCACATATAATCGGCTCCATGTCATTAGAATTCAAAAATAAGATTAGAATCAAAGAATAAGCTTAAAAGTATAATACAAGCATGCACAGTATGTTGTACAAGTTTGATTCAAATGTGTGAATGTTGTGGAATGAGTGTGGTTAGAAATGACATTTGGATTACTTTTATGACAACCCTAAAACATATAATCGTCTCCATGTCATTACAATTCAAAAATAAGATTAGAGTCAAAGAATAAGCTTAAAAGTAGAATACAAGCATGCACAATTCGTTTTATAAGTTTGATTCAAATGTGTGAACGTTGTGGAATGAGTGTGGTTAGAAATGACGTTTGGTTTACTTTTATGATAACCCTAACACATATAATCGTCTCCATGTCATTAGAATTCAAAAATAAGATTAGAATCAAAGAATAAGTTTAAAAGTAGAATACAAGCCTACACAGTTTGTTGTACAAGTTTGATTCAAATGTGTGAATGTTGTGGAATGAGTGTGGTTAGAAATGACATTTGGTTTACTTTTATGACAACCCTAACACATATAATCGTCTCCATGTCATTAAAATTCAAAAATAAGATTAGAATCAAAGAATAAGTTTAAAAGTAGAATACAAGCCTACACAGTTTGTTGTACAAGTTTGATTCAAATGTGTGAATGTTGTGGAATGAGTGTGGTTAGAAATGACATTTGGTTTACTTTAATGACATCCCTATCACATATAATCGGCTCCATGTCATTAGAATTCAAAAATAAGATTAGAATCAAAGAATAAGCTTAAAAGTATAATACAAGCATGCACAATATGTTGTACAAGTTTGATTCAAATGTGTGAATGTTGTGGAATGAGTGTGGTTAGAAATGACATTTGGATTACTTTTATGACAACCCTAAAACATATAATCGTCTCCATGTCATTACAATTCAAAAATAAGATTAGAATCAAAGAATAAGTTTAAAAGTAGAATACAAGCCTACACAGTTTGTTGTACAGGTTTGATTCAAATGTGTGAATGTTGTGGAATGAGTGTGGTTAGAAATGACATTTGGTTTACTTTAATGACATCCCTATCACATATAATCGTCTCCATGTCATTAGAATTCAAAAATAAGATTAGAATCAAAGAATAAGCTTAAAAGTAGAATACAAACCTCAATAGTTTGTTGTACAAGTTTGATTCAAATGTGTGAATGTTGTGGAATGAGTATGGTTAGAAATGACATTTGGTTTACTTTAATGACAACCCTATCACATATAATCGGCCCCATGTCATTAGAATTCAAAAATAAGATTAGAATCAAAGAATAAGCTTAAAAGTATAATACAAGCATGCACAGTTTGTTGTACAAGTTTGATTCAAATGTGTGAATGTTGTGGAATGAGTGTGGTTAGAAATGACATTTGGTTTACTTTTATGACAACCCTAACACATATAATCGTCTCCATGTCATTAGAATTCAAAAATAAGATTAGAATCAAAGAATAAGTTTAAAAGTAGAATACAAGCCTGCACAGTTTGTTGTACAAGTTTGATTCAAATGTGTGAATGTTGTGGAATGAGTGTGGTTAGAAATGACATTTGGTTTACTTTAATGACAACCCTATCACATATAATCGGCTCCATGTCATTAGAATTCAAAAACAAGATTAGAATCAAAGAATAAGCTTAAAAGTAGAATACAACCTTGCACAGTTCGTTGTACAAGTTTGATTCAAATGTGTGGATGTTGTGGAATGAGTGTGGTTAGAAATGACATTTGGTTTACTTTAATGACAAACCTAACACATATAATCGTTTCCATGCCATTTGAATTCAAAAATAAGATTAGAGTCAAAGAATAAGCTTAAAAGTAGAATACAAGCATGCACAATTCGTTTTATAAGTTTGATTCAAATGTGTGAACGTTGTGGAATGAGTGTGGTTAGAAATGACGTTTGGTTTACTTTTATAATAACCCTAACACATATAATCGTCTCCATGTCATTAGAATTCAAAAATAAGATAAGAATCAAAAAATAAGCTTAAAATTAGAATACAAGCCTGCACAGTAGAATACAAGCCTGCACAGTTTGTTGGACAAGTTTGATTCAAATGTGTGAATGTTGTGGAATGAGTGTGTTTAGAAATGACATTTGGTTTACTTTTCTGACAACCCTAACACATATGATCGTCTCCATGTCATTAAAATTCAAAAATAAGATTAGAATCAAAGAATAAGTTTAAAAGTAGAATACAAGCCTACACAGTTTGTTGTACAAGTTTGATTCAAATGTGTGAATGTTGTGGAATGAGTGTGGTTAGAAATGACATTTGGTTTACTTTAATGACATCCCTATCACATATAATCGTCTCCATGTCATTAGAATTCAAAAATATGATTAGAATCAAAGAATAAGCTTAAAAGTAGAATACAAGCGTCAATAGTTTGTTGTACAAGTTTGATTCAAATGTGTGAATGTTGTGGAATGAGTATGGTTAGAAATGACATTTGGTTTACTTTAATGACAACCCTATCACATATAATCGGCCCCATGTCATTAGAATTCAAAAATAAGATTAGAATCAAAGAATAAGCTTAAAAGTAAAATACAAGCATGCACAGTTTGTTGTACAAGTTTGATTCAAATGTGTGAATGTTGTGGAATGAGTGTGTTTAGAAATGACATTTGGTTTACTTTTATGACAACCATAACACATATAATCGTCTCCATGTCATTAAAATTCAAAAATAAGAATAGAATCAAAGAATAAGTTTAAAAGTAGAATACAAGCCTACACAGTTTGTTGTACAAGTTTGATTCAAATGTGTGAATGTTGTGGAATGAGTGTGGTTAGAAATGCCATTTGGTTTACTTTAATGACATCCCTATCACATATAATCGGCTCCATGTCATTAGAATTCAAAAATAAGATTAGAGTCAAAGAATAAGCTTAAAAGTATAATACAAGCATGCACAGTATGTTGTACAAGTTTGATTCAAATGTGTGAATGTTGTGGAATGAGTGTGGTTAGAAATGACATTTGGATTACTTTTATGACAACCCTAAAACATATAATCGTCTCCATGTCATTAGAATTCAAAAATAAGATTAGAATCAAAGAATAAGCTTAAAAGTAGAATACAAACCTCAATAGTTTGTTGTACAAGTTTGATTCAAATGTGTGAATGTTGTGGAATGAGTATGGTTAGAAATGACATTTGGTTTACTTTAATGACAACCCTATCACATATAATCGGCCCCATGTCATTAGAATTCAAAAATAAGATTAGAATCAAAGAATAAGCTTAAAAGTATAATACAAGCATGCACAGTTTGTTGTACAAGTTTGATTCAAATGTGTGAATGTTGTGGAATGAGTGTGGTTAGAAATGACATTTGGTTTACTTTAATGACATCCCTATCACATATAATCGGCTCCATGTCATTAGAATTCAAAAATAAGATTAGAATTAAAGAATAAGCTTAAAAGTATAATACAAGCATGCACAGTATGTTGTACAAGTTTGATTCAAATGTGTGAATGTTGTGGAATGAGTGTGGTTGGAAATGACATTTGGATTACTTTTATGACAACCCTAAAACATATAATCGTCTCCATGTCATTACAATTCAAAAATAAGATTAGAATCAAAGAATAAGCTTAAAAGTATAATACAAGCATGCACAGTTTGTTGTACAAGTTTGATTCAAATGTGTGAATGTTGTGGAATGAGTGTGGTTAGAAATGACATTTGGTTTACTTTTATGACAACCCTAACACATATAATCGTCTCCATGTCATTAGAATTCAAAAGTAAGATTAGAATCAAAGAATAAGTTTAAAAGTAGAATACAAGCCTGCACAGTTTGTTGTACAAGTTTGATTCAAATGTGTGAATGTTGTGGAATGAGTGTGGTTAGAAATGACATTTGGTTTACTTTTATGACAACCCTAACACATATAATCGTCTCCATGTCATTAAAATTCAAAAATAAGATTAGAATCAAAGAATAAGTTTAAAAGTAGAATACAAGCCTACACAGTTTGTTGTACAAGTTTGATTCAAATGTGTGAATGTTGTGGAATGAGTGTGGTTAGAAATGACATTTGGTTTACTTTAATGACATCCCTATCACATATAATCGGCTCCATGTCATTAGAATTCAAAAATAAGATTAGAATCAAAGAATAAGCTTAAAAGTATAATACAAGCATGCACAGTATGTTGTACAAGTTTGATTCAAATGTGTGAATGTTGTGGAATGAGTGTGGTTAGAAATGACATTTGGATTACTTTTATGACAACCCTAAAACATATAATCGTCTCCATGTCATTACAATTCAAAAATAAGATTAGAGTCAAAGAATAAGCTTAAAAGTAGAATACAAGCATGCACAATTCGTTTTATAAGTTTGATTCAAATGTGTGAACGTTGTGGAATGAGTGTGGTTAGAAATGACGTTTGGTTTACTTTTATGATAACCCTAACACATATAATCGTCTCCATGTCATTAGAATTCAAAAATAAGATTAGAATCAAAGAATAAGTTTAAAAGTAGAATACAAGCCTACACAGTTTGTTGTACAAGTTTGATTCAAATGTGTGAATGTTGTGGAATGAGTGTGGTTAGAAATGACATTTGGTTTACTTTTATGACAACCCTAACACATATAATCGTCTCCATGTCATTAAAATTCAAAAATAAGATTAGAATCAAAGAATAAGTTTAAAAGTAGAATACAAGCCTACACAGTTTGTTGTACAAGTTTGATTCAAATGTGTGAATGTTGTGGAATGAGTGTGGTTAGAAATGACATTTGGTTTACTTTAATGACATCCCTATCACATATAATCGGCTCCATGTCATTAGAATTCAAAAATAAGATTAGAATCAAAGAATAAGCTTAAAAGTATAATACAAGCATGCACAATATGTTGTACAAGTTTGATTCAAATGTGTGAATGTTGTGGAATGAGTGTGGTTAGAAATGACATTTGGATTACTTTTATGACAACCCTAAAACATATAATCGTCTCCATGTCATTACAATTCAAAAATAAGATTAGAATCAAAGAATAAGTTTAAAAGTAGAATACAAGCCTACACAGTTTGTTGTACAGGTTTGATTCAAATGTGTGAATGTTGTGGAATGAGTGTGGTTAGAAATGACATTTGGTTTACTTTAATGACATCCCTATCACATATAATCGTCTCCATGTCATTAGAATTCAAAAATAAGATTAGAATCAAAGAATAAGCTTAAAAGTAGAATACAAACCTCAATAGTTTGTTGTACAAGTTTGATTCAAATGTGTGAATGTTGTGGAATGAGTATGGTTAGAAATGACATTTGGTTTACTTTAATGACAACCCTATCACATATAATCGGCCCCATGTCATTAGAATTCAAAAATAAGATTAGAATCAAAGAATAAGCTTAAAAGTATAATACAAGCATGCACAGTTTGTTGTACAAGTTTGATTCAAATGTGTGAATGTTGTGGAATGAGTGTGGTTAGAAATGACATTTGGTTTACTTTTATGACAACCCTAACACATATAATCGTCTCCATGTCATTAGAATTCAAAAATAAGATTAGAATCAAAGAATAAGTTTAAAAGTAGAATACAAGTCTGCACAGTTTGTTGTACAAGTTTGATTCAAATGTGTGAATGTTGTGGAATGAGTGTGGTTAGAAATGACATTTGGTTTACTTTAATGACAAACCTAACACATATAATCGTTTCCATGCCATTTGAATTCAAAAATAAGATTAGAGTCAAAGAATAAGCTTAAAAGTAGAATACAAGCATGCACAATTCGTTTTATAAGTTTGATTCAAATGTGTGAACGTTGTGGAATGAGTGTGGTTAGAAATGACGTTTGGTTTACTTTTATGATAACCCTAACACATATAATCGTCTCCATGTCATTAGAATTCAAAAATAAGATAAGAATCAAAGAATAAGCTTAAAAGTAGAATACAAGCCTGCACAGTAGAATACAAGCCTGCACAGTTTGTTGTACAAGTTTGATTCAAATGTGTGAATGTTGTGGAATGAGTGTGTTTAGAAATGACATTTGGTTTAGTTTTATGACAACCCTAACACAGATAATCGTCTCCATGTCATTAAATTTCAAAAATAAGATTAGAATCAAAGAATAAGTTTAAAAGTAGAATACAAGCCTACACAGTTTGTTGTACAAGTTTGATTCAAATGTGTGAATGTTGTGGAATGAGTGTGGTTAGAAATGACATTTGGTTTACTTTAATGACATCCCTATCACATATAATCGTCTCCGTGTCATTAGAATTCAAAAATATGATTAGAATCAAAGAATAAGCTTAAAAGTAGAATACAAGCCTCAATAGTTTGTTGTACAAGTTTGATTCAAATGTGTGAATGTTGGGGAATGAGTATGGTTAGAAATGACATTTGGTTTACTTTAATGACAACCCTATCACATATAATCGGCTCCATGTCATTAGAATTCAAAAATAAGATTAGAATCAAATTATAAGCTTAAAAGTATAATACAAGCATGCACAGTATGTTGTACAAGTTTGATTCAAATGTGTGAATGTTGTGGAATGAGTGTGTTTAGAAATGACATTTGGTTTACTTTTATGACAACCCTAACACAGATAATCGTCTCCATGTCATTAAATTTCAAAAATAAGATTAGAATCAAAGAATAAGTTTAAAAGTAGAATACAAGCCTACACAGTTTGTTGTACAAGTTTGATTCAAATGTGTGAATGTTGTGGAATGAGTGTGGTTAGAAATGACATTTGGTTTACTTTAATGACATCCCTATCACATATAATCGTCTCCGTGTCATTAGAATTCAAAAATATGATTAGAATCAAAGAATAAGCTTAAAAGTAGAATACAAGCCTCAATAGTTTGTTGTACAAGTTTGATTCAAATGTGTGAATGTTGGGGAATGAGTATGGTTAGAAATGACATTTGGTTTACTTTAATGACAACCCTATCACATATAATCGGCTCCATGTCATTAGAATTCAAAAACAAGATTAGAATCAAAGAATAAGCTTAAAAGTAGAATACAACCTTGCACAGTTCGTTGTACAAGTTTGATTCAAATGTGTGGATGTTGTGGAATGAGTGTGGTTAGAAATGACATTTGGTTTACTTTAATGACAAACCTAACACATATAATCGTTTCCATGCCATTTGAATTCAAAAATAAGATTAGAGTCAAAGAATAAGCTTAAAAGTAGAATACAAGCATGCACAATTCGTTTTATAAGTTTGATTCAAATGTGTGAACGTTGTGGAATGAGTGTGGTTAGAAATGACGTTTGGTTTACTTTTATAATAACCCTAACACATATAATCGTCTCCATGTCATTAGAATTCAAAAATAAGATAAGAATCAAAAAATAAGCTTAAAATTAGAATACAAGCCTGCACAGTAGAATACAAGCCTGCACAGTTTGTTGGACAAGTTTGATTCAAATGTGTGAATGTTGTGGAATGAGTGTGTTTAGAAATGACATTTGGTTTACTTTTCTGACAACCCTAACACATATAATCGTCTCCATGTCATTAAAATTCAAAAATAAGATTAGAATCAAAGAATAAGTTTAAAAGTAGAATACAAGCCTACACAGTTTGTTGTACAAGTTTGATTCAAATGTGTGAATGTTGTGGAATGAGTGTGGTTAGAAATGACATTTGGTTTACTTTAATGACATCCCTATCACATATAATCGTCTCCATGTCATTAGAATTCAAAAATATGATTAGAATCAAAGAATAAGCTTAAAAGTAGAATACAAGCCTCAATAGTTTGTTGTACAAGTTTGATTCAAATGTGTGAATGTTGTGGAATGAGTATGGTTAGAAATGACATTTGGTTTACTTTAATGACAACCCTATCACATATAATCGGCCCCATGTCATTAGAATTCAAAAATAAGATTAGAATCAAAGAATAAGCTTAAAAGTATAATACAAGCATGCACAGTTTGTTGTACAAGTTTGATTCAAATGTGTGAATGTTGTGGAATGAGTGTGTTTAGAAATGACATTTGGTTTACTTTTATGACAACCATAACACATATAATCGTCTCCATGTCATTAAAATTCAAAAATAAGATTAGAATCAAAGAATAAGTTTAAAAGTAGAATACAAGCCTACACAGTTTGTTGTACAAGTTTGATTCAAATGTGTGAATGTTGTGGAATGAGTGTGGTTAGAAATGCCATTTGGTTTACTTTAATGACATCCCTATCACATATAATCGGCTCCATGTCATTAGAATTCAAAAATAAGATTAGAGTCAAATTATAAGCTTAAAAGTATAATACAAGCATGCACAGTATGTTGTACAAGTTTGATTCAAATGTGTGAATGTTGTGGAATGAGTGTGGTTAGAAATGACATTTGGATTACTTTTATGACAACCCTAAAACATATAATCGTCTCCATGTCATTAGAATTCAAAAATAAGATTAGAATCAAAGAATAAGCTTAAAAGTAGAATACAAGCCTCAATAGTTTGTTGTACAAGTTTGATTCAAATGTGTGAATGTTGTGGAATGAGTATGGTTAGAAATGACATTTGGTTTACTTTAATGACAACCCTATCACATATAATCGGCCCCATGTCATTAGAATTCAAAAATAAGATTAGATTCAAAGAATAAGCTTAAAAGTATAATACAAGCATGCACAGTTTGTTGTACAAGTTTGATTCAAATGTGTGAATGTTGTGGAATGAGTGTGGTTAGAAATGACATTTGGTTTACTTTAATGACATCCCTATCACATATAATCGGCTCCATGTCATTAGAATTCAAAAATAAGATTAGAATCAAAGAATAAGCTTAAAAGTATAATACAAGCATGCACAGTATGTTGTACAAGTTTGATTCAAATGTGTGAATGTTGTGGAATGAGTGTGGTTAGAAATGACATTTGGATTACTTTTATGACAACCCTAACACAGATAATCGTCTCCATGTCATTACAATTCAAAAATAAGATTAGAATCAAAGAATAAGTTTAAAAGTAGAATACAAGCCTACACAGTTTGTTGTACAAGTTTGATTCAAATGTGTGAATGTTGTGGAATGAGTGTGGTTAGAAATGACATTTGGTTTACTTTAATGACATCCCTATCACATATAATCGTCTCCATGTCATTAGAATTCAAAAATAAGATTAGAATCAAAGAATAAGCTTAAAAGTAGAATACAAACCTCAATAGTTTGTTGTACAAGTTTGATTCAAATGTGTGAATGTTGTGGAATGAGTGTGGTTAGAAATGACATTTGGTTTACTTTAATGACAACCCTATCACATATAATCGGCCCCATGTCATTAGAATTCAAAAATAAGATTAGAATCAAAGAATAAGCTTAAAAGTATAATACAAGCATGCACAGTTTGTTGTACAAGTTTGATTCAAATGTGTGAATGTTGTGGAATGAGTGTGGTTAGAAATGACATTTGGTTTACTTTTATGACAACCCTAACACATATAATCGTCTCCATGTCATTAGAATTCAAAAATAAGATTAGAATCAAAGAATAAGTTTAAAAGTAGAATACAAGCCTGCACAGTTTGTTGTACAAGTTTGATTCAAATGTGTGAATGTTGTGGAATGAGTGTGGTTAGAAATGACATTTGGTTTACTTTTATGACAACCCTAACACATATAATCGTCTCCATGTCATTAAAATTCAAAAATAAGATTAGAATCAAAGAATAAGTTTAAAAGTAGAATACAAGCCTACACAGTTTGTTGTACAAGTTTGATTCAAATGTGTGAATGTTGTGGAATGAGTGTGGTTAGAAATGACATTTGGTTTACTTTAATGACATCCCTATCACATATAATCGGCTCCATGTCATTAGAATTCAAAAATAAGATTAGAATCAAAGAATAAGCTTAAAAGTATAATACAAGCATGCACAGTATGTTGTACAAGTTTGATTCAAATGTGTGAATGTTGTGGAATGAGTGTGGTTAGAAATGACATTTGGATTACTTTTATGACAACCCTAAAACATATAATCGTCTCCATGTCATTACAATTCAAAAATAAGATTAGAGTCAAAGAATAAGCTTAAAAGTAGAATACAAGCATGCACAATTCGTTTTATAAGTTTGATTCAAATGTGTGAACGTTGTGGAATGAGTGTGGTTAGAAATGACATTTGGTTTACTTTTATGACAACCCTAACACATATAATCGTCTCCATGTCATTAGAATTCAAAAATAAGATTAGAATCAAAGAATAAGTTTAAAAGTAGAATACAAGCCTACACAGTTTGTTGTACAAGTTTGATTCAAATGTGTGAATGTTGTGGAATGAGTGTGGTTAGAAATGACATTTGGTTTACTTTAATGACATCCCTATCACATATAATCGGCTCCATGTCATTAGAATTCAAAAATAAGATTAGAATCAAAGAATAAGCTTAAAAGTATAATACAAGCATGCACAGTATGTTGTACAAGTTTGATTCAAATGTGTGAATGTTGTGGAATGAGTGTGGTTAGAAATGACATTTGGTTTACTTTAATGACATCCCTATCACATATAATCGGCTCCATGTCATTAGAATTCAAAAATAAGATTAGAATCAAAGAATAAGCTTAAAAGTATAATACAAGCATGCACAGTATGTTGTACAAGTTTGATTCAAATGTGTGAATGTTGTGGAATGAGTGTGGTTAGAAATGACATTTGGATTACTTTTATGACAACCCTAAAACATATAATCGTCTCCATGCCATTACAATTCAAAAATAAGATTAGAATCAAAGAATAAGTTTAAAAGTAGAATACAAGCCTACACAGTTTGTTGTACAGGTTTGATTCAAATGTGTGAATGTTGTGGAATGAGTGTGGTTAGAAATGACATTTGGTTTACTTTAATGACATCCCTATCACATATAATCGTCTCCATGTCATTAGAATTCAAAAATAAGATTAGAATCAAAGAATAAGCTTAAAAGTAGAATACAAACCTCAATAGTTTGTTGTACAAGTTTGATTCAAATGTGTGAATGTTGTGGAATGAGTGTGGTTAGAAATGACATTTGGTTTACTTTAATGACATCCCTATCACATATAATCGTCTCCGTGTCATTAGAATTCAAAAATATGATTAGAATCAAAGAATAAGCTTAAAAGTAGAATACAAGCCTCAATAGTTTGTTGTACAAGTTTGATTCAAATGTGTGAATGTTGGGGAATGAGTATGGTTAGAAATGACATTTGGTTTACTTTAATGACAACCCTATCACATATAATCGGCTCCATGTCATTAGAATTCAAAAATAAGATTAGAATCAAATTATAAGCTTAAAAGTATAATACAAGCATGCACAGTATGTTGTACAAGTTTGATTCAAATGTGTGAATGTTGTGGAATGAGTGTGTTTAGAAATGACATTTGGTTTACTTTTATGACAACCCTAACACAGATAATCGTCTCCATGTCATTAAATTTCAAAAATAAGATTAGAATCAAAGAATAAGTTTAAAAGTAGAATACAAGCCTACACAGTTTGTTGTACAAGTTTGATTCAAATGTGTGAATGTTGTGGAATGAGTGTGGTTAGAAATGACATTTGGTTTACTTTAATGACATCCCTATCACATATAATCGTCTCCGTGTCATTAGAATTCAAAAATATGATTAGAATCAAAGAATAAGCTTAAAAGTAGAATACAAGCCTCAATAGTTTGTTGTACAAGTTTGATTCAAATGTGTGAGTGTTGGGGAATGAGTATGGTTAGAAATGACATTTGGTTTACTTTAATGACAACCCTATCACATATAATCGGCTCCATGTCATTAGAATTCAAAAATAAGATTAGAATCAAATTATAAGCTTAAAAGTATAATACAAGCATGCACAGTATGTTGTACAAGTTTGATTCAAATGTGTGAATGTTGTGGAATGAGTGTGTTTAGAAATGACATTTGGTTTACTTTTATGACAACCCTAACACAGATAATCGTCTCCATGTCATTAAATTTCAAAAATAAGATTAGAATCAAAGAATAAGTTTAAAAGTAGAATACAAGCCTACACAGTTTGTTGTACAAGTTTGATTCAAATGTGTGAATGTTGTGGAATGAGTGTGGTTAGAAATGACATTTGGTTTACTTTAATGACATCCCTATCACATATAATCGTCTCCGTGTCATTAGAATTCAAAAATATGATTAGAATCAAAGAATAAGCTTAAAAGTAGAATACAAGCCTCAATAGTTTGTTGTACAAGTTTGATTCAAATGTGTGAATGTTGGGGAATGAGTATGGTTAGAAATGACATTTGGTTTACTTTAATGACAACCCTATCACATATAATCGGCTCCATGTCATTAGAATTCAAAAATAAGATTAGAATCAAAGAATACGCTTAAAAGTATAATACAAGCATGCACAGTATGTTGTACAAGTTTGATTCAAATGTGTGAATGTTGTGGAATGAGTGTGGTTAGAAATGACATTGGATTACTTTTATGACAACCCTAAAACATATAATCGTCTTCATGTCATTACAATTCAAAAATAAGATTAGAATCAAAGAATAAGTTTAAAACTAGAATACAAGCCTACACAGTTTGTTGTACAAGTCTGATTCAAATGTGTGAATGTTGTGGAATGAGTGTGGTTAGAAATGACATTTGGTTTACTTTAATGACATCCCTATCACATATAATCGTCTCCGTGTCATTAGAATTCAAAAATATGATTAGAATCAAAGAATAAGCTTAAAAGTAGAATACAAGCCTCAATAGTTTGTTGTACAAGTTTGATTCAAATGTGTGAATGTTGGGGAATGAGTATGGTTAGAAATGACATTTGGTTTACTTTAATGACAACCCTATCACATATAATCGGCTCCATGTCATTAGAATTCAAAAATAAGATTAGAATCAAATTATAAGATTAAAAGTATAATACAAGCATGCACAGTATGTTGTACAAGTTTGATTCAAATGTGTGAATGTTGTGGAATGAGTGTGGTTAGAAATGACATTTGGTT
This sequence comes from Spergularia marina, assembly GCA_963680865.1. Classification (NCBI taxonomy): domain Eukaryota; kingdom Viridiplantae; phylum Streptophyta; class Magnoliopsida; order Caryophyllales; family Caryophyllaceae; genus Spergularia; species Spergularia marina. The sequence goes on along the minus strand of OY804557.1, from coordinate 11,502,989 downwards.
TACTTTAATGACATCCCTATCACATATAATCGTCTCCATGTCATTAGAATTCAAAAATAAGATTAGAACCAAAGAATAAGCTTAAAAGTAGAATACATACCTCAATAGTTTGTTGTACAAGTTTGATTCAAATGTGTGAATGTTGTGGAATGAGTATGGTTAGAAATGACATTTGGTTTACTCACAACCCTATCACATATAATCGGCTCCATGTCATTAGAATTCAAAAATAAGATTAGAATCAAAGAATAAGCTTAAAAGTATAATACAAGCATGCACAGTTTGTTGTACAAGTTTGATTCAAATGTGTGAATGTTGTGGAATGAGTGTGGTTGGAAATGACATTTGGTTTACTTTTATGACAACCCTAACACATATAATCGTCTCCATGTCATTAGAATTCAAAAATAAGATTAGAATCAATGAATAAGTTTAAAAGTAGAATACAAGCCTGCACAGTTTGTTGTACAAGTTTGATTCAAATGTGTGAATGTTGTGGAATGAGTGTGGTTAGAAATGACATTTGGTTTACTTAATTGACAACCCTATCACATATAATCGGCTCCATGTCATTTGAATTCAAAAATAAGATTAGAATCAAAGAATAAGCTTAAAAGTAGAATACAACCTTGCACAGTTCGTTGTACAAGTTTGATTCAAATGTGTGGATGTTGTGTAATGAGTGTGCTTAGAAATGACATTTGGTTTACTTTAATGACAAACCTAACACATATAATCGTTTCCATGCCATTTGAATTCAAAAATAAGATTAGAGTCAAAGAATAAGCTTAAAAGTATAATACAAGCATGCACAGTAGAATACAAGCCTGCACAGTTTGTTGTACAAGTTTGATTCAAATGTGTGAATGTTGTGGAATGAGTGTGTTTAGAAATGACATTTGGATTACTTTTATGACAACCCTAAAACATATAATCGTCTCCATGTCATTACAATTCAAAAATAGGATTAGAATCAAAGAATAAGTTTAAAAGTAGAATACAAGCCTACACAGTTTGTTGTACAAGTTTGATTCAAATGTGTGAATGTTGTGGAATGAGTGTGGTTAGAAATGACATTTGGTTTACTTTAATGACATCCATATCACATATAATCGTCTCCATGTCATTAGAATTCAAAAATAAGATTAGAATCAAAGAATAAGCTTAAAAGTAGAATTCAAGCCTCAATAGTTTGTTGTACAAGTTTGATTCAAATGTGTGAATGTTGGGGAATGAGTATGGTTAGAAATGACATTTGGTTTACTTTAATGACAACCCTATCACATATAATCGGCTCCATGTCATTAGAATTCAAAAATAAGATTAGAATCAAAGAATAAGCTTAAAAGTATAATACAAGCATGCACAGTATGTTGTACAAGTTTGATTCAAATGTGTGAATGTTGTGGAATGAGTGTGGTTAGAAATGACATTTGGATTACTTTATGACAACCCTAAAACATATAATCGTCTCCATGTCATAACAATTCAAAAATAAGATTAGAATCAAAGAATAAGTTTAAAAGTAGAATACAAGCCTACACAGTTTGTTGTACAAGTTTGATTCAAATGTGTGAATGTTGTGGAATGAGTGTGGTTAGAAATGACATTTGGTTTACTTTAATGACATCCCTATCACATATAATCGTCTCCATGTCATTAGAATTCAAAAATAAGATTAGAACCAAAGAATAAGCTTAAAAGTAGAATACAAACCTCAATAGTTTGTTGTACAAGTTTGATTCAAATGTGTGAATGTTGTGGAATGAGTGTGTTTAGAAATGACATTTGGTTTACTCACAACCCTATCACATATAATCGGCTCCATGTCATTAGAATTCAAAAATAAGATTAGAATCAAAGAATAAGCTTAAAAGTATAATACAAGCATGCAGAGTTTGTTGTACAAGTTTGATTTAAATGTGTGAATGTTGTGGAATGAGTGTGGTTAGAAATGACATTTGGTTTACTTTTATGACAACCCTAACACATATAATCGTCTCCATGTCATTAGATTTCAAAAATAAGATTAGAATCAAAGAATAAGTTTAAAAGTAGAATACAAGCCTGCACAGTTTGTTGTACAAGTTTGATTCAAATGTGTGAATGTTGTGGAATGAGTGTGGTTAGAAATGACATTTGGTTTACTTTAATGACAACCCTATCACATATAATCGGCTCCATGTCATTAGAATTCAAAAATAAGATTAGAATCAAAGAATAAGCTTAAAAGTAGAATACAACCTTGCACAGTTCGTTGTACAAGTTTGATTCAAATGTGTGGATGTTGTGTAATGAGTGTGCTTAGAAATGACATTTGGTTTACTTTAATGACAAACCTAACACATATAATCGTTTCCATGCCATTTGAATTCAAAAATAAGATTAGAGTCAAAGAATAAGCTTAATAGTAGAATACAAGCATGCACAATTCGTTTTATAAGTTTGATTCAAATGTGTGAACGTTGTGGAATGAGAGTGGTTAGAAATGACCGTTTGGTTTACTTTTATGATAACCCTAACACATATAATCGTCTCCATGTCATTAGAATTCAAAAATAAGATTAGAATCGAAGAATAAGTTTAAAAGTAGAATACAAGCCTACACGGTTTGTTGTACAAGTTTGATTCAAATGTGTGAATGTTGTAAAATGAGTGTGGTTAGAAATGACATTTGGTTTACTTTAATGACATCCCTATCACATATAATCGTCTCCATGTCATTAGAATTCAAAAATAAGATTAGAATCAAAGAATAAGCTTAAAAGTATAATACAAGCATGCACAGTATGTTGTACAAGTTTGATTCAAATGTGTGAATGTTGTGGAATGAGTGTGGTTAGAAATGACATTTGGATTACTTTTATGACAACCCTAAAACATATAATCGTCTCCATGTCATTACAATTCAAAAATAAGATTAGAATCAAAGAATAAGTTTAAAAGTAGAATACAAGCCTACACAGTTTGTTGTACAAGTTTGATTCAAATGTGTGAATGTTGTGGAATGAGTGTGGTTAGAAATGACATTTGGTTTACTTTAATGACATCCCTATCACATATAATCGTCTCCATGTCATTAGAATTCAAAAATAAGATTAGAATCAAAGAATAAGCTTAAAAGTAGAATACAAGCCTTAATAGTTTGTTGTACAAGTTTGATTCAAATATGTGAATGTTGGGGAATGAGTATGGTTAGAAATGACATTTGGTTTACGTTAATGACAACCCTATCACATATAATCGGCTCCATGTCATTAGAATTCAAAAATAAGATTAGAATCAAAGAATAAGCTTAAAAGTATAATACAAGCATGCACAGTATGTTGTACAAGTTTGATTCAAATGTGTGAATGTTGTGGAATGAGTGTGGTTAGAAATGACATTTGGATTACTTTTATGACAACCCTAAAACATATAATCGTCTCCATGTCATTAAAATTCAAAAATAAGATTAGAATCAAAGAATAAGTTTAAAAGTAGAATACAAGCCTACACAGTTTGTTGTAGAAGTTTGATTCAAATGTGTGAATGTTGTGGAATGAGTGTGGTTAGAAATGACATTTGGTTTACATTAATGACATCCCTATCACATATTATCGTCTCCATGTCATTAGAATTCAAAAATAAGATTAGAACCAAAGAATAAGCTTAAAAGTAGAATACAAACCTCAATAGTTTGTTGTACAAGTTTGATTCAAATGTGTGAATGTTGTGGAATGAGTATGGTTAGAAATGACATTTGGTTTACTTTAATGACAACCCTATCACATATAATCGGCCCCATGTCATTAGAATTCAAAAATATGATTAGAATCAAAGAATAAGCTTAAAAGTAGAATACAAGCCTCAATAGTTTGTTGTACAAGTTTGATTCAAATGTGTGAATGTTGGGGAATGAGTATGGTTAGAAATGACATTTGGTTTACTTTAATGACAACCCTATCACATATAATCGGCTCCATGTCATTAGAATTCAAAACTAAGATTAGAGTCAAAGAATAAGCTTAAAAGTATAATACAAGCATGCACAGTATGTTGTACAAGTTTGATTCAAATGTGTGAATGTTGGGGAATGAGTATGGTTAGAAATGACATTTGGTTTACTTTAATGACAACCCTATCACATATAATCGGCTCCATGTCATTAGAATTCAAAAATAAGATTAGAATCAAAGAATAAGCTTAAAAGTATAATACAAGCATGCACAGTATGTTGTACAAGTTTGATTCAAATGTGTGAATGTTGTGGAATGAGTGTGGTTAGAAATGACATTTGGTTTACTTTAATGACAACCCTATCACATATAATCGGCTCCATGTCATTTGAATTCAAAAATAAGATTAGAATCAAAGAATAAGCTTAATAGTAGAATACAAGCATGCACAATTCGTTTTATAAGTTTGATTCAAATGTGTGAACGTTGTGGAATGAGAGTGGTTAGAAATGACCGTTTGGTTTACTTTTATGATAACCCTAACACATATAATCGTCTCCATGTCATTAGAATTCAAAAATAAGATAAGAATCAAAGAATAAGCTTAAAAGTAGAATACAAGCCTGCACAGTAGAATACAAGCCTGCACAGTTTGTTGTACAAGTTTGATTCAAATGTGTGAATGTTGTGGAATGAGTGTGTTTAGAAATGACATTTGGTTTACTTTTATGACAACCCTAACACATATAATCGTCTCCATGTCATTAAAATTCAAAAAAAAGATTAGAATCAAAGAATAAGTTTAAAAGTAGAATACAAGCCTACACGGTTTGTTGTACAAGTTTGATTCAAATGTGTGAATGTTGTAAAATGAGTGTGGTTAGAAATGACATTTGGTTTACTTTAATGACATCCCTATCACATATAATCGTCTCCATGTCATTAGAATTCAAAAATAACATTAGAATCAAAGAATAAGCTTAAAAGTATAATACAAGCATGCACAGTATGTTGTACAAGTTTGATTCAAATGTGTGAATGTTGTGGAATGAGTGTGGTTAGAAATGACATTTGGATTACTTTTATGACAACCCTAAAACATATAATCGTCTCCATGTCATTACAATTCAAAAATAAGATTAGAATCAAAGAATAAGTTTAAAAGTAGAATACAAGCCTACACAGTTTGTTGTACAAGTTTGATTCAAATGTGTGAATGTTGTGGAATGAGTGTGGTTAGAAATGACATTTGGTTTACTTTAATGACATCCCTATCACATATAATCGTCTCCATGTCATTAGAATTCAAAAATAAGATTAGAATCAAAGAATAAGCTTAAAAGTAGAATACAAGCCTCAATAGTTTGTTGTACAAGTTTGATTCAAATGTGTGAATGTTGGGGAATGAGTATGGTTAGAAATGACATTTGGTTTACGTTAATGACAACCCTATCACATATAATCGGCTCCATGTCATTAGAATTCAAAAATAAGATTAGAATCAAAGAATAAGCTTAAAAGTATAATACAAGCATGCACAGTATGTTGTACAAGTTTGATTCAAATGTGTGAATGTTGTGGAATGAGTGTGGTTAGAAATGACATTTGGATTACTTTTATGACAACCCTAAAACATATAATCGTCTCCATGTCATTACAATTCAAAAATAAGATTAGAATCAAAGAATAAGTTTAAAAGTAGAATACAAGCCTACACAGTATGTTGTACAAGTTTGATTTAAATGTGTGAATGTTGTGGAATGAATGTGGTTAGAAATGACATTTGGTTTACTTTTATGACAACCCTAACACATATAATCGTCTCCATGTCATTAGAATTCAAAAATAAGATTAGAATCAAAGAATAAGTTTAAAAGTAGAATACAAGCCTGCACAGTTTGTTGTACAAGTTTGATTCAAATGTGTGAATGTTGTGGAATGAGTGTGGTTAGAAATGACATTTGGTTTACTTTAATGACAACCCTATCACATATAATCGGCTCCATGTCATTTGAATTCAAAAATAAGATTAGAATCAAAGAATAAGCTTAAAAGTAGAATACAACCTTGCACTGTTCGTTGTACAAGTTTGATTCAAATGTGTGGATGTTGTGTAATGAGTGTGCTTAGAAATGACATTTGGTTTACTTTAATGACACCCCTATCACATATAATCGGCTCCATGTCATTAGAATTCAAAAATAAGATTAGAATCAAAGAATAAGCTTAAAAGTATAATACAAGCATGCACAGTATGTTGTACAAGTTTGATTCAAATGTGTGAATGTTGTGGAATGAGTGTGGTTAGAGATGACATTTTGGATTACTTTTATGACAACCTTAAAACATATAATCGTCTCCATGTCATTACAATTCAAAAATAAGATTAGAATCAAAGAATAAGTTTAAAAGTAGAATACAAGCCTACACAGTTTGTTGTACAAGTTTGATTCAAATGTGTGAATGTTGTGGAATGAGTGTGGTTAGAAATGACATTTGGTTTACATTAATGACATCCCTATCACATATTATCGTCTCCATGTCATTAGAATTCAAAAATAAGATTAGAACCAAAGAATAAGCTTAAAAGTAGAATACAAACCTCAATAGTTTGTTGTACAAGTTTGATTCAAATGTGTGAATGTTGTGGAATGAGTATGGTTAGAAATGTCATTTGGTTTACTTTAATGACAACCCTATCACATATAATCGGCCCCATGTCATTAGAATTCAAAAATATGATTAGAATCAAAGAATAAGCTTAAAAGTAGAATACAAGCCTCAATAGTTTGTTGTACAAGTTTGATTCAAATGTGTGAATGTTGGGGAATGAGTATGGTTAGAAATGACATTTGGTTTACTTTAATGACAACCCTATCACATATAATCGGCTCCATGTCATTAGAATTCAAAAATAAGATTAGAGTCAAAGAATAAGCTTAAAAGTATAATACAAGCATGCACAGTATGTTGCACAAGTTTGATTCAAATGTGTGAATGTTGTGGAATGAGTGTGGTTAGAGATGACATTTGGATTACTTTTATGACAACCCTAAAACATATAATCGTCTCCATGTCATTACAATTCAAAAATAAGATTAGAATCAAAGAATAAGTTTAAAAGTAGAATACAAGCCTACACAGTTTGTTGTACAAGTTTGATTCAAATGTGTGAATGTTGTGGAATGAGTGTGGTTAGAAATGACATTTGGTTTACTTTAATGACATCCCTATCACATATAATCGTCTCCATGTCATTAGAATTCAAAAATAAGATTAGAACCAAAGAATAAACTTAAAAGTAGAATACAAACCTCAATAGTTTGTTGTACAAGTTTGATTCAAATGTGTGAATGTTGTGGAATGAGTATGGTTAGAAATGACATTTGGTTTACTCACAACCCTATCACATCTAATCGGCTCCATGTCATTACAATTCAAAAATAATATTAGAATCAAAGAATAAGCTTAAAAGTATAATACAAGCCTCAATAGTTTGTTGTACAAGTTTGATTCAAATGTGTGAATGTTGTGGAATGAGTGTGGTTAGTAATGACATTTGGTTTACTTTAATGACAAACCTAACACATATAATCGTCTCCATGTCATTAGAATTCAAAAATAAGATTAGAATCAAAGAATAAGCTTAAAAGTATAATACAAGCATGCACAGTATGATGTACAAGTTTGATTCAAATGTGTGAATGTTGTGGAATGAGTGTGGTTAGAAATGACATTTGGTTTACTTTTATGACAACCCTAACACATATAATCGTCTCCATGTCATTAGAATTCAAAAATAAGATTAGAATCAAAGAATAAGTTTAAAAGTAGAATACAAGCCTGCACAGTTTGTTGTACAAGTTTGATTCAAATGTGTGAATGTTGTGGAATGAGTGTGGTTAGAAATGACATTTGGTTTACTTTAATGACAACCCTATCACATATAATCGGCTCCATGTCATTTGAATTCAAAAATAAGATTAGAATCAAAGAATAAGCTTAAAAGTAGAATACAACCTTGCACTGTTCGTTGTACAAGTTTGATTCAAATGTGTGGATGTTGTGTAATGAGTGTGCTTAGAAATGACATTTGGTTTACTTTAATGACAAACCTAACACATATAATCGTCTCCATGTCATTAGAATTCAAAAATAAGATTAGAATCAAAGAATAAGCTTAAAAGTATAATACAAGCATGCACAGTATGTTGTACAAGTTTGATTCAAATGTGTGAATGTTGTGGAATGAGTGTGGTTAGAAATGACATTTGGATTACTTTTATGACAACCCTAAAACATATAATCGTCTCCATGTCATTACAATTCAAAAATAAGATTAGAATCAAAGAATAAGCTTAAAATTAGAATACAAGCCTACACAGTTTGTTGTACAAGTTTGATTCAAATGTGTGAATGTTGTGGAATGAGTGTGGTTAGTAATGACATTTGGTTTACTTTAATGACATCCCTATCACATATAATCGTCTCCATGTCATTAGAATTCAAAAATAAGATTAGAATCAAAGAATAAGCTTAAAAGTAGAATACAAGCCTCAATAGTTTGTTGTACAAGTTTGATTCAAATGTGTGAATGTTGGGGAATGAGTATGGTTAGAAATGACATTTGGTTTACTTTTATGACAACCCTAAAACATATAATCGTCTCCATGTCATTACAATTCAAAAATAAGATTAGAATCAAAGAATAAGTTTAAAAGTAGAATACAAGCCTACACAGTTTGTTGTACAAGTTTGATTCAAATGTGTGAATGTTGTGGAATGAGTGTGGTTAGAAATGACATTTGGTTTACTTTAATGACATCCCTATCACATATAATCGTCTCCATGTCATTAGAATTCAAAAATAAGATTAGAACCAAAGAATAAACTTAAAAGTAGAATACAAACCTCAATAGTTTGTTGTACAAGTTTGATTCAAATGTGTGAATGTTGTGGAATGAGTATGGTTAGAAATGACATTTGGTTTACTCACAACCCTTTCACATCTAATCGGCTCCATGTCATTACAATTCAAAAATAATATTAGAATCAAAGAATAAGCTTAAAAGTATAATACAAGCCTCAATAGTTTGTTGTACAAGTTTGATTCAAATGTGTGAATGTTGTGGAATGAGTGTGGTTAGTAATGACATTTGGTTTACTTTAATGACATCCCTATCACATATAATCGTCTCCATGTCATTAGAATTCAAAAATAAGATTAGAATCAAAGAATAAGCTTAAAAGTAGAATTCAAGCCTCAATAGTTTGTTGTACAAGTTTGATTCAAATGTGTGAATGTTGGGGAATGAGTATGGTTAGAAATGACATTTGGTTTACTTTAATGACAACCCTATCACATATAATCGGCTCCATGTCATTAGAATTCAAAAATAAGATTAGAATCAAAGAATAAGCTTAAAAGTATAATACAAGCATGCACAGTATGTTGTACAAGTTTGATTTAAATGTGTGAATGTTGTGGAATGAGTGTGGTTAGAAATGACATTTGGATTACTTTTATGACAACCCTAAAACATATAATCGTCTCCATGTCATTACAATTCAAAAATAAGATTAGAATCAAAGAATAAGTTTAAAAGTAGAATACAAGCCTGCACAGTTTGTTGTACAAGTTTGATTCAAATGTGTGAATGTTGTGGAATGATTGTGGTTAGAAATGACATTTGGTTTACTTTAATGACAACCCTATCACATATAATCGGCTCCATGTCATTTGAATTCAAAAATAAGATTAGAATCAAAGAATAAGCTTAAAAGTAGAATACAACCTTGCACTGTTCGTTGTACAAGTTTGATTCAAATGTGTGGATGTTGTGTAATGAGTGTGCTTAGAAATGACATTTGGTTTACTTTAATGACAAACCTAACACATATAATCGTCTCCATGTCATTAGAATTCAAAAATAAGATTAGAATCAAAGAATAAGCTTAAAAGTATAATACAAGCATGCACAGTATGATGTACAAGTTTGATTCAAATGTGTGAATGTTGTGGAATGAGTGTGGTTAGAAATGACATTTGGATTACTTTTATGACAACCCTAAAACATATAATCGTCTCCATGTCATTACAATTCAAAAATAAGATTAGAATCAAAGAATAAGCTTAAAATTAGAATACAAGCCTACACAGTTTGTTGTACAAGTTTGATTCAAATGTGTGAATGTTGTGGAATGAGTGTGGTTAGTAATGACATTTGGTTTACTTTAATGACATCCCTATCACATATAATCGTCTCCATGTCATTAGAATTCAAAAATAAGATTAGAATCAAAGAATAAGCTTAAAAGTAGAATACAAGCCTCAATAGTTTGTTGTACAAGTTTGATTCAAATGTGTGAATGTTGGGGAATGAGTATGGTTAGAAATGACATTTGGTTTACTTTTATGACAACCCTAAAACATATAATCGTCTCCATGTCATTAGAATTCAAAAATAAGATTAGAACCAAAGAATAAGCTTAAAAGTAGAATACAAACCTCAATAGTTTGTTGTACAAGTTTGATTCAAATGTGTGAATGTTGTGGAATGAGTGTGTTTAGAAATGACATTTGGTTTACTCACAACCCTATCACATATAATCGGCTCCATGTCATTAGAATTCAAAAATAAGATTAGAATCAAAGAATAAGCTTAAAAGTATAATACAAGCATGCAGAGTTTGTTGTACAAGTTTGATTTAAATGTGTGAATGTTGTGGAATGAGTGTGGTTAGAAATGACATTTGGTTTACTTTTATGACAACCCTAACACATATAATCGTCTCCATGTCATTAGAATTCAAAAATAAGATTAGAACCAAAGAATAAGCTTAAAAGTAGAATACAAACCTCAATAGTTTGTTGTACAAGTTTGATTCAAATGTGTGAATGTTGTGGAATGAGTGTGTTTAGAAATGACATTTGGTTTACTCACAACCCTATCACATATAATCGGCTCCATGTCATTAGAATTCAAAAATAAGATTAGAATCAAAGAATAAGCTTAAAAGTATAATACAAGCATGCAGAGTTTGTTGTACAAGTTTGATTTAAATGTGTGAATGTTGTGGAATGAGTGTGGTTAGAAATGACATTTGGTTTACTTTTATGACAACCCTAACACATATAATCGTCTCCATGTCATTAGAATTCAAAAATAAGATTAGAATCAAAGAATAAGTTTAAAAGTAGAATACAAGCCTGCATAGTTTGTTGTACAAGTTTGATTCAAATGTGTGAATGTTGTGGAATGAGTGTGGTTAGAAATGACATTTGGTTTACTTTAATGACAACCCTATCACATATAATCGGCTCCATGTCATTAGAATTCAAAAATAAGATTAGAATCAAAGAATAAGCTTAAAAGTAGAATACAACCTTGCACAGTTCGTTGTACAAGTTTGATTCAAATGTGTGGATGTTGTGTAATGAGTGTGCTTAGAAATGACATTTGGTTTACTTTAATGACAAACCTAACACATATAATCGTTTCCATGCCATTTGAATTCAAAAATAAGATTAGAGTCAAAGAATAAGCTTAAAAGTAGAATACAAGCATGCACAATTCGTTTTATAAGTTTGATTCAAATGTGTGAACGTTGTGGAATGAGAGTGGTTAGAAATGACCGTTTGGTTTACTTTTATGATAACCCTAACACATATAATCGTCTCCATGTCATTAGAATTCAAAAATAAGATAAGAATCAAAGAATAAGCTTAAAAGTAGAATACAAGCCTGCACAGTAGAATACAAGCCTGCACAGTTTGTTGTACAAGTTTGATTCAAATGTGTGAATGTTGTGGAATGAGTGTGTTTAGAAATGACATTTGGTTTACTTTTATGACAACCCTAACACATATAATCGTCTCCATGTCATTAAAATTCAAAAAAAAAGATTAGAATCAAAGAATAAGTTTAAAAGTAGAATACAAGCCTACACGGTTTGTTGTACAAGTTTGATTCAAATGTGTGAATGTTGTGGAATGAGTGTGGTTAGAAATGACATTTGGTTTACTTTAATGACATCCCTATCACATATAATCGTCTCCATGTCATTAGAATTCAAAAATAAGATTAGAATCAAAGAATAAGCTTAAAAGTATAATACAAGCATGCACAGTATGTTGTACAAGTTTGATTCAAATGTGTGAATGTTGTGGAATGAGTGTGGTTAGAAATGACATTTGGATTACTTTTATGACAACCCTAAAACATATAATCGTCTCCATGTCATTACAATTCAAAAATAAGATTAGAATCAAAGAATAAGCTTAAAATTAGAATACAAGCCTACACAGTTTGTTGTACAAGTTTGATTCAAATGTGTGAATGTTGTGGAATGAGTGTGGTTAGTAATGACATTTGGTTTACTTTAATGACATCCCTATCACATATAATCGTCTCCATGTCATTAGAATTCAAAAATAAGATTAGAATCAAAGAATAAGCTTAAAAGTAGAATACAAGCCTCAATAGTTTGTTGTACAAGTTTGATTCAAATGTGTGAATGTTGGGGAATGAGTATGGTTAGAAATGACATTTGGTTTACTTTAATGACAACCCTATCACATATAATCGGCTCCATGTCATTAGAATTCAAAAATAAGATTAGAATCAAAGAATAAGCTTAAAAGTATAATACAAGCATGCACAGTATGTTGTACAAGTTTGATTCAAATGTGTGAATGTTGTGGAATGAGTGTGGTTAGAAATGACATTTCGATTACTTTTATGACAACCCTAAAACATATAATCGTCTCCATGTCATTACAATTCAAAAATAAGATTAGAATCAAAGAATAAGCTTAAAATTAGAATACAAGCCTACACAGTTTGTTGTACAAGTTTGATTCAAATGTGTGAATGTTGTGGAATGAGTGTGGTTAGTAATGACATTTGGTTTACTTTAATGACATCCCTATCACATATAATCGTCTCCATGTCATTAGAATTCAAAAATAAGATTAGAATCAAAGAATAAGCTTAAAAGTAGAATACAAGCCTCAATAGTTTGTTGTACAAGTTTGATTCAAATGTGTGAATGTTGGGGAATGAGTATGGTTAGAAATGACATTTGGTTTACTTTAATGACAACCCTATCACATATAATCGGCTCCATGTCATTAGAATTCAAAAATAAGATTAGAATCAAATTATAAGATTAAAAGTATAATACAAGCATGCACAGTATGTTGTACAAGTTTGATTCAAATGTGTGAATGTTGTGGAATGAGTGTGGTTAGAAATGACATTTGGTTTACTTTAATGACATCCCTATCACATATAATCGTCTCCATGTCATTAGAATTCAAAAATAAGATTAGAACCAAAGAATAAGCTTAAAAGTAGAATACATACCTCAATAGTTTGTTGTACAAGTTTGATTCAAATGTGTGAATGTTGTGGAATGAGTATGGTTAGAAATGACATTTGGTTTACTCACAACCCTATCACATATAATCGGCTCCATGTCATTAGAATTCAAAAATAAGATTAGAATCAAAGAATAAGCTTAAAAGTATAATACAAGCATGCACAGTTTGTTGTACAAGTTTGATTCAAATGTGTGAATGTTGTGGAATGAGTGTGGTTGGAAATGACATTTGGTTTACTTTTATGACAACCCTAACACATATAATCGTCTCCATGTCATTAGAATTCAAAAATAAGATTAGAATCAAAGAATAAGTTTAAAAGTAGAATACAAACCTCAATAGTTTGTTGTACAAGTTTGATTCAAATGTGTGAATGTTGTGGAATGAGTATGGTTAGAAATGACATTTGGTTTACTCACAACCCTATCACATATAATCGGCTCCATGTCATTAGAATTCAAAAATAAGATTAGAATCAAAGAATAAGCTAAAAAGTATAATACAAGCATGCACAGTTTGTTGTACAAGTTTGATTCAAATGTGTGAATGTTGTGGAATGAGTGTGGTTGGAAATGACATTTGGTTTACTTTTATGACAACCCTAACACATATAATCGTCTCCATGTCATTAGAATTCAAAAATAAGATTAGAATCAAAGAATAAGTTTAAAAGTAGAATACAAGCCTGCACAGTTTGTTGTACAAGTTTGATTCAAATGTGTGAATGTTGTGGAATGAGTGTGGTTAGAAATGACATTTGGTTTACTTTAATGACAACCCTATCACATATAATCGGCTCCATGTCATTTGAATTCAAAAATAAGATTAGAATCAAAGAATAAGCTTAAAAGTAGAATACAACCTTGCACAGTTCGTTGTACAAGTTTGATTCAAATGTGTGGATGTTGTGTAATGAGTGTGCTTAGAAATGACATTTGGTTTACTTTAATGACAAACCTAACACATATAATCGTTTCCATGCCATTTGAATTCAAAAATAAGATTAGAGTCAAAGAATAAGCTTAAAAGTATAATACAAGCATGCACAGTAGAATACAAGCCTGCACAGTTTGTTGTACAAGTTTGATTCAAATGTGTGAATGTTGTGGAATGAGTGTGTTTAGAAATGACATTTGGATTACTTTTATGACAACCCTAAAACATATAATCGTCTCCATGTCATTACAATTCAAAAATAGGATTAGAATCAAAGAATAAGTTTAAAAGTAGAATACAAGCCTACACAGTTTGTTGTACAAGTTTGATTCAAATGTGTGAATGTTGTGGAATGAGTGTGGTTAGAAATGACATTTGGTTTACTTTAATGACATCCATATCACATATAATCGTCTCCATGTCATTAGAATTCAAAAATAAGATTAGAATCAAAGAATAAGCTTAAAAGTAGAATTCAAGCCTCAATAGTTTGTTGTACAAGTTTGATTCAAATGTGTGAATGTTGGGGAATGAGTATGGTTAGAAATGACATTTGGTTTACTTTAATGACAACCCTATCACATATAATCGGCTCCATGTCATTAGAATTCAAAAATAAGATTAGAATCAAAGAATAAGCTTAAAAGTATAATACAAGCATGCAGAGTTTGTTGTACAAGTTTGATTTAAATGTGTGAATGTTGTGGAATGAGTGTGGTTAGAAATGACATTTGGTTTACTTTTATGACAACCCTAACACATATAATCGTCTCCATGTCATTAGATTTCAAAAATAAGATTAGAATCAAAGAATAAGTTTAAAAGTAGAATACAAGCCTGCACAGTTTGTTGTACAAGTTTGATTCAAATGTGTGAATGTTGTGGAATGAGTGTGGTTAGAAATGACATTTGGTTTACTTTAATGACAACCCTATCACATATAATCGGCTCCATGTCATTAGAATTCAAAAATAAGATTAGAATCAAAGAATAAGCTTAAAAGTAGAATACAACCTTGCACAGTTCGTTGTACAAGTTTGATTCAAATGTGTGGATGTTGTGTAATGAGTGTGCTTAGAAATGACATTTGGTTTACTTTAATGACAAACCTAACACATATAATCGTTTCCATGCCATTTGAATTCAAAAATAAGATTAGAGTCAAAGAATAAGCTTAATAGTAGAATACAAGCATGCACAATTCGTTTTATAAGTTTGATTCAAATGTGTGAACGTTGTGGAATGAGAGTGGTTAGAAATGACCGTTTGGTTTACTTTTATGATAACCCTAACACATATAATCGTCTCCATGTCATTAGAATTCAAAAATAAGATTAGAATCAAAGAATAAGTTTAAAAGTAGAATACAAGCCTACACGGTTTGTTGTACAAGTTTGATTCAAATGTGTGAATGTTGTAAAATGAGTGTGGTTAGAAATGACATTTGGTTTACTTTAATGACATCCCTATCACATATAATCGTCTCCATGTCATTAGAATTCAAAAATAAGATTAGAATCAAAGAATAAGCTTAAAAGTATAATACAAGCATGCACAGTATGTTGTACAAGTTTGATTCAAATGTGTGAATGTTGTGGAATGAGTGTGGTTAGAAATGACATTTGGATTACTTTTATGACAACCCTAAAACATATAATCGTCTCCATGTCATTACAATTCAAAAATAAGATTAGAATCAAAGAATAAGTTTAAAAGTAGAATACAAGCCTACACAGTTTGTTGTACAAGTTTGATTCAAATGTGTGAATGTTGTGGAATGAGTGTGGTTAGAAATGACATTTGGTTTACTTTAATGACATCCCTATCACATATAATCGTCTCCATGTCATTAGAATTCAAAAATAAGATTAGAATCAAAGAATAAGCTTAAAAGTAGAATACAAGCCTTAATAGTTTGTTGTACAAGTTTGATTCAAATGTGTGAATGTTGGGGAATGAGTATGGTTAGAAATGACATTTGGTTTACGTTAATGACAACCCTATCACATATAATCGGCTCCATGTCATTAGAATTCAAAAATAAGATTAGAATCAAAGAATAAGCTTAAAAGTATAATACAAGCATGCACAGTATGTTGTACAAGTTTGATTCAAATGTGTGAATGTTGTGGAATGAGTGTGGTTAGAAATGACATTTGGATTACTTTTATGACAACCCTAAAACATATAATCGTCTCCATGTCATTAAAATTCAAAAATAAGATTAGAATCAAAGAATAAGTTTAAAAGTAGAATACAAGCCTACACAGTTTGTTGTAGAAGTTTGATTCAAATGTGTGAATGTTGTGGAATGAGTGTGGTTAGAAATGACATTTGGTTTACATTAATGACATCCCTATCACATATTATCGTCTCCATGTCATTAGAATTCAAAAATAAGATTAGAACCAAAGAATAAGCTTAAAAGTAGAATACAAACCTCAATAGTTTGTTGTACAAGTTTGATTCAAATGTGTGAATGTTGTGGAATGAGTGTGTTTAGAAATGACATTTGGTTTACTCACAACCCTATCACATATAATCGGCCCCATGTCATTAGAATTCAAAAATATGATTAGAATCAAAGAATAAGCTTAAAAGTAGAATACAAGCCTCAATAGTTTGTTGTACAAGTTTGATTCAAATGTGTGAATGTTGGGGAATGAGTATGGTTAGAAATGACATTTGGTTTACTTTAATGACAACCCTATCACATATAATCGGCTCCATGTCATTAGAATTCAAAACTAAGATTAGAGTCAAAGAATAAGCTTAAAAGTATAATACAAGCATGCACAGTATGTTGTACAAGTTTGATTCAAATGTGTGAATGTTGGGGAATGAGTATGGTTAGAAATGACATTTGGTTTACTTTAATGACAACCCTATCACATATAATCGGCTCCATGTCATTAGAATTCAAAAATAAGATTAGAATCAAAGAATAAGCTTAAAAGTATAATACAAGCATGCACAGTATGTTGTACAAGTTTGATTCAAATGTGTGAATGTTGTGGAATGAGTGTGGTTAGAAATGACATTTGGATTACTCTTATGACAACCCTAAAACATATAATCGTCTCCATGTCATAACAATTCAAAAATAAGATTAGAATCAAAGAATAAGTTTAAAAGTAGAATACAAGCCTACACAGTTTGTTGTACAAGTTTGATTCAAATGTGTGAATGTTGTGGAATGAGTGTGGTTAGAAATGACATTTGGTTTACTTTAATGACATCCCTATCACATATAATCGTCTCCATGTCATTAGAATTCAAAAATAAGATTAGAACCAAAGAATAAGCTTAAAAGTAGAATACAAACCTCAATAGTTTGTTGTACAAGTTTGATTCAAATGTGTGAATGTTGTGGAATGAGTGTGTTTAGAAATGACATTTGGTTTACTCACAACCCTATCACATATAATCGGCTCCATGTCATTAGAATTCAAAAATAAGATTAGAATCAAAGAATAAGCTTAAAAGTATAATACAAGCATGCAGAGTTTGTTGTACAAGTTTGATTTAAATGTGTGAATGTTGTGGAATGAGTGTGGTTAGAAATGACATTTGGTTTACTTTTATGACAACCCTAACACATATAATCGTCTCCATGTCATTAGAATTCAAAAATAAGATTAGAATCAAAGAATAAGTTTAAAAGTAGAATACAAGCCTGCATAGTTTGTTGTACAAGTTTGATTCAAATGTGTGAATGTTGTGGAATGAGTGTGGTTAGAAATGACATTTGGTTTACTTTAATGACAACCCTATCACATATAATCGGCTCCATGTCATTAGAATTCAAAAATAAGATTAGAATCAAAGAATAAGCTTAAAAGTACAATACAACCTTGCACAGTTCGTTGTACAAGTTTGATTCAAATGTGTGGATGTTGTGTAATGAGTGTGCTTAGAAATGACATTTGGTTTACTTTAATGACAAACCTAACACATATAATCGTTTCCATGCCATTTGAATTCAAAAATAAGATTAGAGTCAAAGAATAAGCTTAAAAGTAGAATACAAGCATGCACAATTCGTTTTATAAGTTTGATTCAAATGTGTGAACGTTGTGGAATGAGAGTGGTTAGAAATGACCGTTTGGTTTACTTTTATGATAACCCTAACACATATAATCGTCTCCATGTCATTAGAATTCAAAAATAAGATAAGAATCAAAGAATAAGCTTAAAAGTAGAATACAAGCCTGCACAGTAGAATACAAGCCTGCACAGTTTGTTGTACAAGTTTGATTCAAATGTGTGAATGTTGTGGAATGAGTGTGTTTAGAAATGACATTTGGTTTACTTTTATGACAACCCTAACACATATAATCGTCTCCATGTCATTAAAATTCAAAAAAAAGATTAGAATCAAAGAATAAGTTTAAAAGTAGAATACAAGCCTACACGGTTTGTTGTACAAGTTTGATTCAAATGTGTGAATGTTGTAAAATGAGTGTGGTTAGAAATGACATTTGGTTTACTTTAATGACATCCCTATCACATATAATCGTCTCCATGTCATTAGAATTCAAAAATAACATTAGAATCAAAGAATAAGCTTAAAAGTATAATACAAGCATGCACAGTATGTTGTACAAGTTTGATTCAAATGTGTGAATGTTGTGGAATGAGTGTGGTTAGAAATGACATTTGGATTACTTTTATGACAACCCTAAAACATATAATCGTCTCCATGTCATTACAATTCAAAAATAAGATTAGAATCAAAGAATAAGTTTAAAAGTAGAATACAAGCCTACACAGTTTGTTGTACAAGTTTGATTCAAATGTGTGAATGTTGTGGAATGAGTGTGGTTAGAAATGACATTTGGTTTACTTTAATGACATCCCTATCACATATAATCGTCTCCATGTCATTAGAATTCAAAAATAAGATTAGAATCAAAGAATAAGCTTAAAAGTAGAATACAAGCCTCAATAGTTTGTTGTACAAGTTTGATTCAAATGTGTGAATGTTGGGGAATGAGTATGGTTAGAAATGACATTTGGTTTACGTTAATGACAACCCTATCACATATAATCGGCTCCATGTCATTAGAATTCAAAAATAAGATTAGAATCAAAGAATAAGCTTAAAAGTATAATACAAGCATGCACAGTATGTTGTACAAGTTTGATTCAAATGTGTGAATGTTGTGGAATGAGTGTGGTTAGAAATGACATTTGGATTACTTTTATGACAACCCTAAAACATATAATCGTCTCCATGTCATTACAATTCAAAAATAAGATTAGAATCAAAGAATAAGTTTAAAAGTAGAATACAAGCCTACACAGTATGTTGTACAAGTTTGATTTAAATGTGTGAATGTTGTGGAATGAATGTGGTTAGAAATGACATTTGGTTTACTTTTATGACAACCCTAACACATATAATCGTCTCCATGTCATTAGAATTCAAAAATAAGATTAGAATCAAAGAATAAGTTTAAAAGTAGAATACAAGCCTGCACAGTTTGTTGTACAAGTTTGATTCAAATGTGTGAATGTTGTGGAATGAGTGTGGTTAGAAATGACATTTGGTTTACTTTAATGACAACCCTATCACATATAATCGGCTCCATGTCATTTGAATTCAAAAATAAGATTAGAATCAAAGAATAAGCTTAAAAGTAGAATACAACCTTGCACTGTTCGTTGTACAAGTTTGATTCAAATGTGTGGATGTTGTGTAATGAGTGTGCTTAGAAATGACATTTGGTTTACTTTAATGACAACCCTATCACATATAATCGGCTCCATGTCATTAGAATTCAAAAATAAGATTAGAATCAAAGAATAAGCTTAAAAGTATAATACAAGCATGCACAGTATGTTGTACAAGTTTGATTCAAATGTGTGAATGTTGTGGAATGAGTGTGGTTAGAGATGACATTTTGGATTACTTTTATGACAACCTTAAAACATATAATCGTCTCCATGTCATTACAATTCAAAAATAAGATTAGAATCAAAGAATAAGTTTAAAAGTAGAATACAAGCCTACACAGTTTGTTGTACAAGTTTGATTCAAATGTGTGAATGTTGTGGAATGAGTGTGGTTAGAAATGACATTTGGTTTACATTAATGACATCCCTATCACATATTATCGTCTCCATGTCATTAGAATTCAAAAATAAGATTAGAACCAAAGAATAAGCTTAAAAGTAGAATACAAACCTCAATAGTTTGTTGTACAAGTTTGATTCAAATGTGTGAATGTTGTGGAATGAGTATGGTTAGAAATGTCATTTGGTTTACTTTAATGACAACCCTATCACATATAATCGGCCCCATGTCATTAGAATTCAAAAATATGATTAGAATCAAAGAATAAGCTTAAAAGTAGAATACAAGCCTCAATAGTTTGTTGTACAAGTTTGATTCAAATGTGTGAATGTTGGGGAATGAGTATGGTTAGAAATGACATTTGGTTTACTTTAATGACAACCCTATCACATATAATCGGCTCCATGTCATTAGAATTCAAAAATAAGATTAGAGTCAAAGAATAAGCTTAAAAGTATAATACAAGCATGCACAGTATGTTGCACAAGTTTGATTCAAATGTGTGAATGTTGTGGAATGAGTGTGGTTAGAGATGACATTTGGATTACTTTTATGACAACCCTAAAACATATAATCGTCTCCATGTCATTACAATTCAAAAATAAGATTAGAATCAAAGAATAAGTTTAAAAGTAGAATACAAGCCTACACAGTTTGTTGTACAAGTTTGATTCAAATGTGTGAATGTTGTGGAATGAGTGTGGTTAGAAATGACATTTGGTTTACTTTAATGACATCCCTATCACATATAATCGTCTCCATGTCATTAGAATTCAAAAATAAGATTAGAACCAAAGAATAAACTTAAAAGTAGAATACAAACCTCAATAGTTTGTTGTACAAGTTTGATTCAAATGTGTGAATGTTGTGGAATGAGTATGGTTAGAAATGACATTTGGTTTACTCACAACCCTATCACATCTAATCGGCTCCATGTCATTACAATTCAAAAATAATATTAGAATCAAAGAATAAGCTTAAAAGTATAATACAAGCCTCAATAGTTTGTTGTACAAGTTTGATTCAAATGTGTGAATGTTGTGGAATGAGTGTGGTTAGTAATGACATTTGGTTTACTTTAATGACATCCCTATCACATATAATCGTCTCCATGTCATTAGAATTCAAAAATAAGATTAGAATCAAAGAATAAGCTAAAAAGTAGAATTCAAGCCTCAATAGTTTGTTGTACAAGTTTGATTCAAATGTGTGAATGTTGGGGAATGAGTATGGTTAGAAATGACATTTGGTTTACTTTAATGACAACCCTATCACATATAATCGGCTCCATGTCATTAGAATTCAAAAATAAAATTAGAATCAAAGAATAAGCTTAAAAGTATAATACAAGCATGCACAGTATGTTGTACAAGTTTGATTTAAATGTGTGAATGTTGTGGAATGAGTGTGGTTAGAAATGACATTTGGTTTACTTTTATGACAACCCTAACACATATAATCGTCTCCATGTCATTAGAATTCAAAAATAAGATTAGAATCAAAGAATAAGTTTAAAAGTAGAATACAAGCCTGCACAGTTTGTTGTACAAGTTTGATTCAAATGTGTGAATGTTGTGGAATGAGTGTGGTTAGAAATGACATTTGGTTTACTTTAATGACAACCCTATCACATATAATCGGCTCCATGTCATTTGAATTCAAAAATAAGATTAGAATCAAAGAATAAGCTTAAAAGTAGAATACAACCTTGCACTGTTCGTTGTACAAGTTTGATTCAAATGTGTGGATGTTGTGTAATGAGTGTGCT
Source organism: Spergularia marina (assembly GCA_963680865.1). NCBI lineage: Eukaryota > Viridiplantae > Streptophyta > Magnoliopsida > Caryophyllales > Caryophyllaceae > Spergularia > Spergularia marina. Next base: position 11,480,883 of record OY804557.1, on the reverse strand, counting down.
TAGAAATGACATTTGGTTTACTTTAATGACAAACCTAACACATATAATCGTCTCCATGTCATTAGAATTCAAAAATCAGATTAGAATCAAAGAATAAGCTTAAAAGTATAATACAAGCATGCACAGTATGTTGTACAAGTTTGATTCAAATGTGTGAATGTTGTGGAATGAGTGTGGTTAGAAATGACATTTGGATTACTTTTATGACAACCCTAAAACATATAATCGTCTCCATGTCATTACAATTCAAAAATAAGATTAGAATCAAAGAATAAGCTTAAAATTAGAATACAAGCCTACACAGTTTGTTGTACAAGTTTGATTCAAATGTGTGAATGTTGTGGAATGAGTGTGGTTAGTAATGACATTTGGTTTACTTTAATGACATCCCTATCACATATAATCGTCTCCATGTCATTAGAATTCAAAAATAAGATTAGAATCAAAGAATAAGCTTAAAAGTAGAATACAAGCCTCAATAGTTTGTTGTACAAGTTTGATTCAAATGTGTGAATGTTGGGGAATGAGTATGGTTAGAAATGACATTTGGTTTACTTTTATGACAACCCTAAAACATATAATCGTCTCCATGTCATTACAATTCAAAAATAAGATTAGAATCAAAGAATAAGTTTAAAAGTAGAATACAAGCCTACACAGTTTGTTGTACAAGTTTGATTCAAATGTGTGAATGTTGTGGAATGAGTGTGGTTAGAAATGACATTTGGTTTACTTTAATGACATCCCTATCACATATAATCGTCTCCATGTCATTAGAATTCAAAAATAAGATTAGAACCAAAGAATAAACTTAAAAGTAGAATACAAACCTCAATAGTTTGTTGTACAAGTTTGATTCAAATGTGTGAATGTTGTGGAATGAGTATGGTTAGAAATGACATTTGGTTTACTCACAACCCTATCACATCTAATCGGCTCCATGTCATTACAATTCAAAAATAATATTAGAATCAAAGAATAAGCTTAAAAGTATAATACAAGCCTCAATAGTTTGTTGTACAAGTTTGATTCAAATGTGTGAATGTTGTGGAATGAGTGTGGTTAGTAATGACATTTGGTTTACTTTAATGACATCCCTATCACATATAATCGTCTCCATGTCATTAGAATTCAAAAATAAGATTAGAATCAAAGAATAAGCTTAAAAGTAGAATTCAAGCCTCAATAGTTTGTTGTACAAGTTTGATTCAAATGTGTGAATGTTGGGGAATGAGTATGGTTAGAAATGACATTTGGTTTACTTTAATGACAACCCTATCACATATAATCGGCTCCATGTCATTAGAATTCAAAAATAAGATTAGAATCAAAGAATAAGCTTAAAAGTATAATACAAGCATGCACAGTATGTTGTACAAGTTTGATTTAAATGTGTGAATGTTGTGGAATGAGTGTGGTTAGAAATGACATTTGGATTACTTTTATGACAACCCTAAAACATATAATCGTCTCCATGTCATTACAATTCAAAAATAAGATTAGAATCAAAGAATAAGTTTAAAAGTAGAATACAAGCCTGCACAGTTTGTTGTACAAGTTTGATTCAAATGTGTGAATGTTGTGGAATGATTGTGGTTAGAAATGACATTTGGTTTACTTTAATGACAACCCTATCACATATAATCGGCTCCATGTCATTTGAATTCAAAAATAAGATTAGAATCAAAGAATAAGCTTAAAAGTAGAATACAACCTTGCACTGTTCGTTGTACAAGTTTGATTCAAATGTGTGGATGTTGTGTAATGAGTGTGCTTAGAAATGACATTTGGTTTACTTTAATGACAAACCTAACACATATAATCGTCTCCATGTCATTAGAATTCAAAAATAAGATTAGAATCAAAGAATAAGCTTAAAAGTATAATACAAGCATGCACAGTATGATGTACAAGTTTGATTCAAATGTGTGAATGTTGTGGAATGAGTGTGGTTAGAAATGACATTTGGATTACTTTTATGACAACCCTAAAACATATAATCGTCTCCATGTCATTACAATTCAAAAATAAGATTAGAATCAAAGAATAAGCTTAAAATTAGAATACAAGCCTACACAGTTTGTTGTACAAGTTTGATTCAAATGTGTGAATGTTGTGGAATGAGTGTGGTTAGTAATGACATTTGGTTTACTTTAATGACATCCCTATCACATATAATCGTCTCCATGTCATTAGAATTCAAAAATAAGATTAGAATCAAAGAATAAGCTTAAAAGTAGAATACAAGCCTCAATAGTTTGTTGTACAAGTTTGATTCAAATGTGTGAATGTTGGGGAATGAGTATGGTTAGAAATGACATTTGGTTTACTTTTATGACAACCCTAAAACATATAATCGTCTCCATGTCATTAGAATTCAAAAATAAGATTAGAACCAAAGAATAAGCTTAAAAGTAGAATACAAACCTCAATAGTTTGTTGTACAAGTTTGATTCAAATGTGTGAATGTTGTGGAATGAGTGTGTTTAGAAATGACATTTGGTTTACTCACAACCCTATCACATATAATCGGCTCCATGTCATTAGAATTCAAAAATAAGATTAGAATCAAAGAATAAGCTTAAAAGTATAATACAAGCATGCAGAGTTTGTTGTACAAGTTTGATTTAAATGTGTGAATGTTGTGGAATGAGTGTGGTTAGAAATGACATTTGGTTTACTTTTATGACAACCCTAACACATATAATCGTCTCCATGTCATTAGAATTCAAAAATAAGATTAGAACCAAAGAATAAGCTTAAAAGTAGAATACAAACCTCAATAGTTTGTTGTACAAGTTTGATTCAAATGTGTGAATGTTGTGGAATGAGTGTGTTTAGAAATGACATTTGGTTTACTCACAACCCTATCACATATAATCGGCTCCATGTCATTAGAATTCAAAAATAAGATTAGAATCAAAGAATAAGCTTAAAAGTATAATACAAGCATGCAGAGTTTGTTGTACAAGTTTGATTTAAATGTGTGAATGTTGTGGAATGAGTGTGGTTAGAAATGACATTTGGTTTACTTTTATGACAACCCTAACACATATAATCGTCTCCATGTCATTAGAATTCAAAAATAAGATTAGAATCAAAGAATAAGTTTAAAAGTAGAATACAAGCCTGCATAGTTTGTTGTACAAGTTTGATTCAAATGTGTGAATGTTGTGGAATGAGTGTGGTTAGAAATGACATTTGGTTTACTTTAATGACAACCCTATCACATATAATCGGCTCCATGTCATTAGAATTCAAAAATAAGATTAGAATCAAAGAATAAGCTTAAAAGTAGAATACAACCTTGCACAGTTCGTTGTACAAGTTTGATTCAAATGTGTGGATGTTGTGTAATGAGTGTGCTTAGAAATGACATTTGGTTTACTTTAATGACAAACCTAACACATATAATCGTTTCCATGCCATTTGAATTCAAAAATAAGATTAGAGTCAAAGAATAAGCTTAAAAGTAGAATACAAGCATGCACAATTCGTTTTATAAGTTTGATTCAAATGTGTGAACGTTGTGGAATGAGAGTGGTTAGAAATGACCGTTTGGTTTACTTTTATGATAACCCTAACACATATAATCGTCTCCATGTCATTAGAATTCAAAAATAAGATAAGAATCAAAGAATAAGCTTAAAAGTAGAATACAAGCCTGCACAGTAGAATACAAGCCTGCACAGTTTGTTGTACAAGTTTGATTCAAATGTGTGAATGTTGTGGAATGAGTGTGTTTAGAAATGACATTTGGTTTACTTTTATGACAACCCTAACACATATAATCGTCTCCATGTCATTAAAATTCAAAAAAAAAGATTAGAATCAAAGAATAAGTTTAAAAGTAGAATACAAGCCTACACGGTTTGTTGTACAAGTTTGATTCAAATGTGTGAATGTTGTGGAATGAGTGTGGTTAGAAATGACATTTGGTTTACTTTAATGACATCCCTATCACATATAATCGTCTCCATGTCATTAGAATTCAAAAATAAGATTAGAATCAAAGAATAAGCTTAAAAGTATAATACAAGCATGCACAGTATGTTGTACAAGTTTGATTCAAATGTGTGAATGTTGTGGAATGAGTGTGGTTAGAAATGACATTTGGATTACTTTTATGACAACCCTAAAACATATAATCGTCTCCATGTCATTACAATTCAAAAATAAGATTAGAATCAAAGAATAAGCTTAAAATTAGAATACAAGCCTACACAGTTTGTTGTACAAGTTTGATTCAAATGTGTGAATGTTGTGGAATGAGTGTGGTTAGTAATGACATTTGGTTTACTTTAATGACATCCCTATCACATATAATCGTCTCCATGTCATTAGAATTCAAAAATAAGATTAGAATCAAAGAATAAGCTTAAAAGTAGAATACAAGCCTCAATAGTTTGTTGTACAAGTTTGATTCAAATGTGTGAATGTTGGGGAATGAGTATGGTTAGAAATGACATTTGGTTTACTTTAATGACAACCCTATCACATATAATCGGCTCCATGTCATTAGAATTCAAAAATAAGATTAGAATCAAAGAATAAGCTTAAAAGTATAATACAAGCATGCACAGTATGTTGTACAAGTTTGATTCAAATGTGTGAATGTTGTGGAATGAGTGTGGTTAGAAATGACATTTCGATTACTTTTATGACAACCCTAAAACATATAATCGTCTCCATGTCATTACAATTCAAAAATAAGATTAGAATCAAAGAATAACTTTAAAAGTAGAATACAAGCCTACACAGTTTGTTGTACAAGTTTGATTCAAATGTGTGAATGTTGTGGAATGAGTGTGGTTAGAAATGACATTTGGTTTACTTTAATGACATCCCTATCACATCTAATCGTCTCCATGTCATTTGAATTCAAAAATAAGATTAGAATCAAAGAATAAGCTTAAAAGTAGAATACAAGCCTCAATAGTTTGTTGTACAAGTTTGATTCAAATGTGTGAATGTTGGGGAATGAGTATGGTTAGAAATGACATTTGGTTTACGTTAATGACAACCCTATCACATATAATCGGCTCCATGTCATTAGAATTCAAAAATAAGATTAGAATCAAAGAATAAGCTTAAAAGTATAATACAAGCATGCACAGTATGTTGTACAAGTTTGATTCAAATGTGTGAATGTTGTGGAATGAGTGTGGTTAGAAATGACATTTCGATTACTTTTATGACAACCCTAAAACATATAATCGTCTCCATGTCATTACAATTCAAAAATAAGATTAGAATCAAAGAATAACTTTAAAAGTAGAATACAAGCCTACACAGTTTGTTGTACAAGTTTGATTCAAATGTGTGAATGTTGTGGAATGAGTGTGGTTAGAAATGACATTTGGTTTACATTAATGACATCCCTATCACATATTATCGTCTCCATGTCATTAGAATTCAAAAATAAGATTAGAACCAAAGAATAAGCTTAAAAGTAGAATACAAACCTCAATAGTTTGTTGTACAAGTTTGATTCAAATGTGTGAATGTTGTGGAATGAGTATGGTTAGAAATGACATTTGGTTTACTTTAATGACAACCCTATCACATATAATCGGCCCCATGTCATTAGAATTCAAAAATATGATTAGAATCAAAGAATAAGCTTAAAAGTAGAATACAAGCCTCAATAGTTTGTTGTACAAGTTTGATTCAAATGTGTGAATGTTGGGGAATGAGTATGGTTAGAAATGACATTTGGTTTACTTTAATGACAACCCTATCACATATAATCGGCTCCATGTCATTAGAATTCAAAAATAAGATTAGAATCAAAGAATAAGCTTAAAAGTACAATACAAGCATGCACAGTATGTTGTACAAGTTTGATTCAAATGTGTGAATGTTGTGGAATGAGTGTGGTTAGAGATGACATTTTGGATTACTTTTATGACAACCTTAAAACATATAATCGTCTCCATGTCATTACAATTCAAAAATAAGATTAGAATCAAAGAATAAGTTTAAAAGTAGAATACAAGCCTACACAGTTTGTTGTACAAGTTTGATTCAAATGTGTGAATGTTGTGGAATGAGTGTGGTTAGAAATGACATTTGGTTTACTTTAATGACATCCCTATCACATATAATCGTCTCCATGTCATTAGAATTCAAAAATAAAATTAGAACCAAAGAATAAACTTAAAAGTATAATACAAACCTCAATAGTTTGTTGTACAAGTTTGATTCAAATGTGTGAATGTTGTGGAATGAGTATGGTTAGAAATGACATTTGGTTTACTCACAACCCTATCACATCTAATCGGCTCCATGTCATTAGAATTCAAAAATAAGATTAGAATCAAAGAATAAGCTTAAAAGTATAATACAAGCATGCACAATTTGTTGTACAAGTTTGATTCAAATGTGTGAATGTTGTGGAATGAGTGTGGTTAGAAATGACATTTGGTTTACATTAATGAGATCCCTATCACATATTATCGTCTCCATGTCATTAGAATTCAAAAATAAGATTAGAACCAAAGAATAAGCTTAAAAGTAGAATACAAACCTCAATAGTTTGTTGTACAAGTTTGATTCAAATGTGTGAATGTTGTGGAATGAGTATGGTTAGAAATGACATTTGGTTTACTTTAATGACAACCCTATCACATATAATCGGCCCCATGTCATTAGAATTCAAAAATATGATTAGAATCAAAGAATAAGCTTAAAAGTAGAATACAAGCCTCAATAGTTTGTTGTACAAGTTTGATTCAAATGTGTGAATGTTGGGGAATGAGTATGGTTAGAAATGACATTTGGTTTACTTTAATGACAACCCTATCACATATAATCGGCTCCATGTCATTAGAATTCAAAAATAAGATTAGAATCAAAGAATAAGCTTAAAAGTATAATACAAGCATGCACAGTATGTTGTACAAGTTTGATTCAAATGTGTGAATGTTGTGGAATGAGTGTGGTTAGAGATGACATTTGGATTACTTTTATGACAACCCTAAAGCATATAATCGTCTCCATGTCATTACAATTCAAAAATAAGATTAGAATCAAAGAATAAGTTTAAAAGTAGAATACAAGCCTACACAGTTTGTTGTACAAGTTTGATTCAAATGTGTGAATGTTGTGGAATGAGTGTGGTTAGAAATGACATTTGGTTTACTTTAATAACATCCCTATCACATATAATCGTCTCCATGTCATTAGAATTCAAAAATAAGATTAGAACCAAAGAATAAACTTAAAAGTAGAATACAAACCTCAATAGTTTGTTGTACAAGTTTGATTCAAATGTGTGAATGTTGTGGAATGAGTATGGTTAGAAATGACATTTGGTTTACTCACAACCCTATCACATATAATCGGCTCCATGTCATTAGAATTCAAAAATAAGATTAGAATCAAAGAATAAGCTTAAAAGTATAATACAAGCATGCACAGTTTGTTGTACAAGTTTGATTCAAATGTGTGAATGTTGTGGAATAAGTGTGGTTAGAAATGACATTTGGTTTACTTTTATGACAACCCTAACACATATAATCGTCTCCATGTCATTAGAATTCAAAAATAAGATTAGAATTAAAGATTAACCTTAAAAGTAGAATACAAGCCTGCACAGTTTGTTGTACAAGTTTGATTCAAATGTGTGAATGTTGTGGAATGAGTGTGGTTAGAAATGACATTTGGATTACTTTTATGACAACCCTATCACATATAATCGTCTCCATGTCATTACAATTCAAAAATAAGATTAGAATCAAAGAATAAGTTTAAAAGTAGAATACAAGCCTACACAGTTTGTTGTACAAGTTTGATTCAAATGTGTGAATGTTGTGGAATGAGTGTGGTTAGAAATGACATTTGGTTTACTTTAATGACAAACCTAACACATATAATCGTCTCCATGTCATTAGAATTCAAAAATAAGATTAGAACCAAAGAATAAGCTTAAAAGTAGAATACAAACCTCAATAGTTTGTTGTACAAGTTTGATTCAAATGTGTGAATGTTGTGGAATGAGTATGGTTAGAAATGACATTTGGTTTACTTTAATGACAACCCTATCACATATAATCGGCCCCATGTCATTAGAATTCAAAAATATGATTAGAATCAAAGAATAAGCTTAAAAGTAGAATACAAGCCTCAATAGTTTGTTGTACAAGTTTGATTCAAATGTGTGAATGTTGGGGAATGAGTATGGTTAGAAATGACATTTGGTTTACTTTAATGACAACCCTATCACATATAATCGGCTCCATGTCATTAGAATTCAAAAATAAGATTAGAATCAAAGAATAAGCTTAAAAGTATAATACAAGCATGCACAGTATGTTGTACAAGTTTGATTCAAATGTGTGAATGTTGTGGAATGAGTGTGGTTAGAGATGACATTTGGATTACTTTTATGACAACCCTAAAGCATATAATCGTCTCCATGTCATTACAATTCAAAAATAAGATTAGAATCAAAGAATAAGTTTAAAAGTAGAATACAAGCCTACACAGTTTGTTGTACAAGTTTGATTCAAATGTGTGAATGTTGTGGAATGAGTGTGGTTAGAAATGACATTTGGTTTACTTTAATAACATCCCTATCACATATAATCGTCTCCATGTCATTAGAATTCAAAAATAAGATTAGAACCAAAGAATAAACTTAAAAGTAGAATACAAACCTCAATAGTTTGTTGTACAAGTTTGATTCAAATGTGTGAATGTTGTGGAATGAGTATGGTTAGAAATGACATTTGGTTTACTCACAACCCTATCACATATAATCGGCTCCATGTCATTAGAATTCAAAAATAAGATTAGAATCAAAGAATAAGCTTAAAAGTATAATACAAGCATGCACAGTTTGTTGTACAAGTTTGATTCAAATGTGTGAATGTTGTGGAATAAGTGTGGTTAGAAATGACATTTGGTTTACTTTTATGACAACCCTAACACATATAATCGTCTCCATGTCATTAGAATTCAAAAATAAGATTAGAATTAAAGATTAACCTTAAAAGTAGAATACAAGCCTGCACAGTTTGTTGTACAAGTTTGATTCAAATGTGTGAATGTTGTGGAATGAGTGTGGTTAGAAATGACATTTGGATTACTTTTATGACAACCCTATCACATATAATCGTCTCCATGTCATTACAATTCAAAAATAAGATTAGAATCAAAGAATAAGTTTAAAAGTAGAATACAAGCCTACACAGTTTGTTGTACAAGTTTGATTCAAATGTGTGAATGTTGTGGAATGAGTGTGGTTAGAAATGACATTTGGTTTACTTTAATGACAAACCTAACACATATAATCGTCTCCATGTCATTAGAATTCAAAAATAAGATTAGAACCAAAGAATAAGCTTAAAAGTAGAATACAAACCTCAATAGTTTGTTGTACAAGTTTGATTCAAATGTGTGAATGTTGTGGAATGAGTATGGTTAGAAATGACATTTGGTTTACTTTAATGACAACCCTATCACATATAATCGGCCCCATGTCATTAGAATTCAAAAATATGATTAGAATCAAAGAATAAGCTTAAAAGTAGAATACAAGCCTCAATAGTTTGTTGTACAAGTTTGATTCAAATGTGTGAATGTTGGGGAATGAGTATGGTTAGAAATGACATTTGGTTTACTTTAATGACAACCCTATCACATATAATCGGCTCCATGTCATTAGAATTCAAAAATAAGATTAGAATCAAAGAATAAGCTTAAAAGTATAATACAAGCATGCACAGTATGTTGTACAAGTTTGATTCAAATGTGTGAATGTTGTGGAATGAGTGTGGTTAGAGATGACATTTGGATTACTTTTATGACAACCCTAAAGCATATAATCGTCTCCATGTCATTACAATTCAAAAATAAGATTAGAATCAAAGAATAAGTTTAAAAGTAGAATACAAGCCTACACAGTTTGTTGTACAAGTTTGATTCAAATGTGTGAATGTTGTGGAATGAGTGTGGTTAGAAATGACATTTGGTTTACTTTAATAACATCCCTATCACATATAATCGTCTCCATGTCATTAGAATTCAAAAATAAGATTAGAACCAAAGAATAAACTTAAAAGTAGAATACAAACCTCAATAGTTTGTTGTACAAGTTTGATTCAAATGTGTGAATGTTGTGGAATGAGTATGGTTAGAAATGACATTTGGTTTACTCACAACCCTATCACATATAATCGGCTCCATGTCATTAGAATTCAAAAATAAGATTAGAATCAAAGAATAAGCTTAAAAGTATAATACAAGCATGCACAGTTTGTTGTACAAGTTTGATTCAAATGTGTGAATGTTGTGGAATAAGTGTGGTTAGAAATGACATTTGGTTTACTTTTATGACAACCCTAACACATATAATCGTCTCCATGTCATTAGAATTCAAAAATAAGATTAGAATTAAAGATTAACCTTAAAAGTAGAATACAAGCCTGCACAGTTTGTTGTACAAGTTTGATTCAAATGTGTGAATGTTGTGGAATGAGTGTGGTTAGAAATGACATTTGGATTACTTTTATGACAACCCTATCACATATAATCGTCTCCATGTCATTACAATTCAAAAATAAGATTAGAATCAAAGAATAAGTTTAAAAGTAGAATACAAGCCTACACAGTTTGTTGTACAAGTTTGATTCAAATGTGTGAATGTTGTGGAATGAGTGTGGTTAGAAATGACATTTGGTTTACTTTAATGACAAACCTAACACATATAATCGTCTCCATGTCATTAGAATTCAAAAATAAGATTAGAACCAAAGAATAAGCTTAAAAGTAGAATACAAACCTCAATAGTTTGTTGTACAAGTTTGATTCAAATGTGTGAATGTTGTGGAATGAGTATGGTTAGAAATGACATTTGGTTTACTTTAATGACAACCCTATCACATATAATCGGCCCCATGTCATTAGAATTCAAAAATATGATTAGAATCAAAGAATAAGCTTAAAAGTAGAATACAAGCCTCAATAGTTTGTTGTACAAGTTTGATTCAAATGTGTGAATGTTGGGGAATGAGTATGGTTAGAAATGACATTTGGTTTACTTTAATGACAACCCTATCACATATAATCGGCTCCATGTCATTAGAATTCAAAAATAAGATTAGAATCAAAGAATAAGCTTAAAAGTATAATACAAGCATGCACAGTATGTTGTACAAGTTTGATTCAAATGTGTGAATGTTGTGGAATGAGTGTGGTTAGAGATGACATTTGGATTACTTTTATGACAACCCTAAAGCATATAATCGTCTCCATGTCATTACAATTCAAAAATAAGATTAGAATCAAAGAATAAGTTTAAAAGTAGAATACAAGCCTACACAGTTTGTTGTACAAGTTTGATTCAAATGTGTGAATGTTGTGAAATGAGTGTGGTTAGAAATGACATTTGGTTTACTTTAATAACATCCCTATCACATATAATCGTCTCCATGTCATTAGAATTCAAAAATAAGATTAGAACCAAAGAATAAACTTAAAAGTAGAATACAAACCTCAATAGTTTGTTGTACAAGTTTGATTCAAATGTGTGAATGTTGTGGAATGAGTATGGTTAGAAATGACATTTGGTTTACTCACAACCCTATCACATATAATCGGCTCCATGTCATTAGAATTCAAAAATAAGATTAGAATCAAAGAATAAGCTTAAAAGTATAATACAAGCATGCACAGTTTGTTGTACAAGTTTGATTCAAATGTGTGAATGTTGTGGAATAAGTTTGGTTAGAAATGACATTTGGTTTACTTTTATGACAACCCTAACACATATAATCGTCTCCATGTCATTAGAATTCAAAAATAAGATTAGAATTAAAGATTAACCTTAAAAGTAGAATACAAGCCTGCACAGTTTGTTGTACAAGTTTGATTCAAATGTGTGAATGTTGTGCAATGAGTGTGGTTAGAAATGACATTTGGATTACTTTTATGACAACCCTATCACATATAATCGTCTCCATGTCATTACAATTCAAAAATAAGATTAGAATCAAAGAATAAGTTTAAAAGTAGAATACAAGCCTACACAGTTTGTTGTACAAGTTTGATTCAAATGTGTGAATGTTGTGGAATGAGTGTGGTTAGAAATGACATTTGGTTTACTTTAATGACAAACCTAACACATATAATCGTCTCCATGTCATTAGAATTCAAAAATAAGATTAGAACCAAAGAATAAACTTAAAAGTAGAATACAAACCTCAATAGTTTGTTGTACAAGTTTGATTCAAATGTGTGAATGTTGTGGAATGAGTATGGTTAGAAATGACATTTGGTTTACTCACAACCCGATCACATCTAATCGTCTCCATGTCATTAGAATTCAAAAATACGATTAGAATCAAAGAATAAGCTTAAAAGTAGAATACACGCATGCACAGTTTGTTGTACAAGTTTGATTCAAATGTGTGAATGTTGTGGAATGAGTGTGGTTAGAAATGACATTTGGTTTACTTTAATGACATCCCTATCACATATAATCGTCTCCATGTCATTAGAATTCAAAAATATGATTAGAATCAAAGAATAAGCTTAAAAGTAGAATACAAGCCTCAATAGTTTGTTGTACAAGTTTGATTCAAATGTGTGAATGTTGGGGAATGAGTATGGTTAGAAATGACATTTGGTTTACTTTAATGACAACCCTATCACATATAATCGGCTCCATGTCATTAGAATTCAAAACTAAGATTAGAATCAAAGAATAAGCTTAAAAGTATAATACAAGCATGCACAGTATGTTGTACAAGTTTGATTCAAATGTGTGAATGTTGTGGAATGAGTGTGGTTAGAAATGACATTTGGATTACTTTTATGACAACCCTAAAACATATAATCGTCTCCATGTCATTACAATTCAAAAATAAGATTAGAATCAAAGAATAAGTTTAAAAGTAGAATACAAGCCTACACAGTTTGTTGTACAAGTTTGATTCAAATGTGTGAATGTTGTGGAATGAGTGTGGTTAGAAATGACATTTGGTTTACTTTAATGACATCCCTATCACATATAATCGTCTCCATGTCATTAGAATTCAAAAATATGATTAGAATCAAAGAATAAGCTTAAAAGTAGAATACAAGCCTCAATAGTTTGTTGTACAAGTTTGATTCAAATGTGTGAATGATTGGGAATGAGTATGGTTAGAAATGACATTTGGTTTACTTTAATGACAAACCTATCACATATAATCGGCTCCATGTCATTAGAATTCAAAAATAAGATTAGAATCAAAGAATAAGCTTAAAAGTATAATACAAGCATGCACAGTTTATTGTACAAGTTTGATTCAAATGTGTGAATGTTGTGGAATGAGTGTGGTTAGAAATGACATTTTGTTTACTTTTATGACAACCCTAACACATATAATCGTCTCCATGTCATTACAATTCAAAAATAAGCTAAGAATCAAAGAATAAGCTTAAAAGTAGAATACAAGCATGCACAGTTCGTTTTATAAATTTGATTCAAATGTGTGAATGTTGTGGAATGAGTGTGGTTAGAAACGACATTTGGTTTACTTTTATGACAAACCTAACACATATAATCGTCTCCATGTCATTAGAATTCAAAAATAAGATTAGAATCAAAGAATAAGCTTAAAAGTAGAATACAACCTTGCACAGTTCGTTTTACTAGTTTGATTCAAATGTTTGGATGTTGTGGAATGAGTGTGGTTAGAAATGACATTTGGTTTACTTTAATGACAACCCTATCACATATAATCGGCTCCATGTCATTAGAATTCAAAAATAAGATTAGAATCAAAGAATAAGCTTAAAAGTATAATACAAGCATGCACAGTATGTTGTACAAGTTTGATTCAAATGTGTGAATGTTGTGGAATGAGTGTGGTTAGAAATGACATTTGGATTACTTTTATGACAACCCTAAAACATATAATCGTCTCCATGTCATTACAATTCAAAAATAAGATTAGAATTAAAGATTAACCTTAAAAGTAGAATACAAGCCTGCACAGTTTGTTGTACAAGTTTGATTCAAATATGTGAATGTTGTGGAATGAGTGTGGTTAGAAATGACATTTGGTTTACTTTTATGATAACCCTAACACATATAATCGTCTCCATGTCATTAGAATTCAAAAATAAGATAAGAACCAAAGAATAAGCTTAAAAGTAGAATACAAGCCTGCACAGTAGAATACAAGCCTGCACAGTTTGTTGTACAAGTTTGATTCAAATGTGTGAATGTTGTGGAATGAGTGTGGTTAGAAATGACATTTGGATTACTTTTATGACAACCCTAAAGCATATAATCGTCTCCATGTCATTACAATTCAAAAATAAGATTAGAATCAAAGAATAAGTTTAAAAGTAGAATACAAGCCTACACAGTTTGTTGTACAAGTTTGATTCAAATGTGTGAATGTTGTGGAATGAGTGTGGTTAGAAATGACATTTGGATTACTTTTATGACAACCCTATCACATATAATCGTCTCCATGTCATTACAATTCAAAAATAAGATTAGAATCAAAGAATAAGTTTAAAAGTAGAATACAAGCCTACACAGTTTGTTGTACAAGTTTGATTCAAATGTGTGAATGTTGTGGAATGAGTGTGGTTAGAAATGACATTTGGTTTACTTTAATGACAAACCTAACACATATAATCGTCTCCATGTCATTAGAATTCAAAAATAAGATTAGAACCAAAGAATAAACTTAAAAGTAGAATACAAACCTCAATAGTTTGTTGTACAAGTTTGATTCAAATGTGTGAATGTTGTGGAATGAGTATGGTTAGAAATGACATTTGGTTTACTCACAACCCTATCACATCTAATCGTCTCCATGTCATTAGAATTCAAAAATACGATTAGAATCAAAGAATAAGCTTAAAAGTAGAATACACGCATGCACAGTTTGTTGTACAAGTTTGATTCAAATGTGTGAATGTTGTGGAATGAGTGTGGTTAGAAATGACATTTGGTTTACTTTAATGACAAACCTAACACATATAATCGTTTCCATGCCATTTGAATTCAAAAATAAGATTAGAGTCAAAGAATAAGCTTAAAAATAGAATACAAGCATGCACAACTCGTTTTATAAGTTTGATTCAAATGTGTGAACGTTGTGGAATGAGAGTGGTTAGAAATGACGTTTGGTTTACTTTTATGATAACCCTAACACATATAATCGTCTCCATGTCATTAGAATTCAAAAATAAGATAAGAATCAAAGAATAAGCTTAAAAGTAGAATACAAGCCTGCACAGTTTGTTGTACAAGTTTGATTCAAATGTGTGAATGTTGTGGAATGAGTGTGTATAGAAATGACATTTGGTTTACTTTAATGACATCCCTATCACATATAATCGTCTCCATGTCATTAGAATTCAAAAATATGATTAGAATCAAAGAATAAGCTTAAAAGTAGAATACAAGCCTCAATAGTTTGTTGTACAAGTTTGATTCAAATGTGTGAATGTTGGGGAATGAGTATGGTTAGAAATGACATTTGGTTTACTTTAATGACAACCCTATCACATATAATCGGCTCCATGTCATTAGAATTCAAAACTAAGATTAGAATCAAAGAATAAGCTTAAAAGTATAATACAAGCATGCACAGTATGTTGTACAAGTTTGATTCAAATGTGTGAATGTTGTGGAATGAGTGTGGTTAGAAATGACATTTGGATTACTTTTATGACAACCCTAAAACATATAATCGTCTCCATGTCATTACAATTCAAAAATAAGATTAGAATCAAAGAATAAGTTTAAAAGTAGAATACAAGCCTACACAGTTTGTTGTACAAGTTTGATTCAAATGTGTGAATGTTGTGGAATGAGTGTGGTTAGAAATGACATTTGGTTTACTTTAATGACATCCCTATCACATATAATCGTCTCCATGTCATTAGAATTCAAAAATATGATTAGAATCAAAGAATAAGCTTAAAAGTAGAATACAAGCCTCAATAGTTTGTTGTACAAGTTTGATTCAAATGTGTGAATGATTGGGAATGAGTATGGTTAGAAATGACATTTGGTTTACTTTAATGACAACCCTATCACATATAATCGGCTCCATGTCATTAGAATTCAAAAATAAGATTAGAATCAAAGAATAAGCTTAAAAGTATAATACAAGCATGCACAGTTTATTGTACAAGTTTGATTCAAATGTGTGAATGTTGTGGAATGAGTGTGGTTAGAAATGACATTTTGTTTACTTTTATGACAACCCTAACACATATAATCGTCTCCATGTCATTACAATTCAAAAATAAGCTAAGAATCAAAGAATAAGCTTAAAAGTAGAATACAAGCATGCACAGTTCGTTTTATAAATTTGATTCAAATGTGTGAATGTTGTGGAATGAGTGTGGTTAGAAACGACATTTGGTTTACTTTTATGACAAACCTAACACATATAATCGTCTCCATGTCATTAGAATTCAAAAATAAGATTAGAATCAAAGAATAAGCTTAAAAGTAGAATACAACCTTGCACAGTTCGTTTTACTAGTTTGATTCAAATGTTTGGATGTTGTGGAATGAGTGTGGTTAGAAATGACATTTGGTTTACTTTAATGACAACCCTATCACATATAATCGGCTCCATGTCATTAGAATTCAAAAATAAGATTAGAATCAAAGAATAAGCTTAAAAGTATAATACAAGCATGCACAGTATGTTGTACAAGTTTGATTCAAATGTGTGAATGTTGTGGAATGAGTGTGGTTAGAAATGACATTTGGATTACTTTTATGACAACCCTAAAACATATAATCGTCTCCATGTCATTACAATTCAAAAATAAGATTAGAATTAAAGATTAACCTTAAAAGTAGAATACAAGCCTGCACAGTTTGTTGTACAAGTTTGATTCAAATATGTGAATGTTGTGGAATGAGTGTGGTTAGAAATGACATTTGGTTTACTTTTATGATAACCCTAACACATATAATCGTCTCCATGTCATTAGAATTCAAAAATAAGATAAGAACCAAAGAATAAGCTTAAAAGTAGAATACAAGCCTGCACAGTAGAATACAAGCCTGCACAGTTTGTTGTACAAGTTTGATTCAAATGTGTGAATGTTGTGGAATGAGTGTGGTTAGAAATGACATTTGGTTTACTTTAATGACATCCCTATCACATATAATCGTCTCCATGTCATTAGAATTCAAAAATAAGATTAGAATCAAAGAATAAGCTTAAAAGTAGAATACAAACCTCAATAGTTTGTTGTACAAGTTTGATTCAAATGTGTGAATGTTGTGGAATGAGTATGGTTAGAAATGACATTTGGTTTACTTTAATGACAACCCTATCACATATAATCGGCCCCATGTCATTGGAATTCAAAAATATGATTAGAATCAAAGAATAAGCTTAAAAGTAGAATACAAGCCTCAATAGTTTGTTGTACAAGTTTGATTCAAATGTGTGAATGTTGGGGAATGAGTATGGTTAGAAATGACATTTGGTTTACTTTAATGACAACCCTATCACATATAATCGGCTCCATGTCATTAGAATTCAAAAATAAGATTAGAATCAAAGAATAAGCTTAAAAGTATAATACAAGCATGTACAGTATGTTGTACAAGTTTGATTCAAATGTGTGAACGTTGTGGAATGAGAGTGGTTAAAAATGACGTTTGGTTTACTTTTATGATAACCCTAACACATATAATCGTCTCCATGTCATTATAATTCAAAAATAAGATAAGAATCAAAGAATAAGCTTAAAAGTAGAATACAAGCCTGCACAGTAGAATACAAGCCTGCACAGTTTGTTGTACAAGTTTGATTCAAATGTGTGAATGTTGTGGAATGAGTGTGTTTAGAAATGACATTTGGTTTACTTTTATGACAACCCTAACACATATAATCGTCTCCATGTCATTAGAATTCAAAAATAAGATTAGAATCAAAGAATAAGCTTAAAAGTAGAATACAAGAATGCACAGTTTGTTGTACAAGTTTGATTCAAATGTGTGAATGTTGTGGAATGAGTGTATTTAGAAATGACATTTGGTTTACTTGTATGACAACCCTAACACATATAATCGTCTCCATGTCATTAGAATTAAAAAATAAGATTAGAATCAAAGAATAAGCTTAAAAGTAGAATACAAGCCTGCACAGTTTGTTGTACAAGTTTGATTCAAATGTGTGAATGTTGTGGAATGAGTGTGTTTAGAAATGACATTTGGTTTACTTTTATGACAACCCTAACACATATAATCGTCTCCATGTCATTACAATTCAAAAATAAGATTAGAATCAAAGAATAAGTTTAAAAGTAGAATACAAGCCTACACAGTTTGTTGTACAAGTTTGATTCAAATGTGTGAATGTTGTGGAATGAGTGTGGTTAGAAATGACATTTGGTTTACTTTAATGACATCCCTATCACATATAATCGTCTCCATGTTATTAGAATTCAAAAATAAGATTAGAACCAAAGAATAAGCTTAAAAGTAGAATACAAACCTCAATAGTTTGTTGTACAAGTTTGATTCAAATGTGTGAATGTTGTGGAATGAGTATGGTTAGAAATGACATTTGGTTTACTCTCAACCCTATCACATATAATCGGCTCCATGTCATTAGAATTCAAAAATAAGATTAGAATCAAAGAATAAGCTTAAAAGTATAATACAAGCATGCACAGTTTGTTGTACAAGTTTGATTCAAATGTGTGAATGTTGTGGAATGAGTGTGGTTAGAAATGACATTTGGTTTACTTTTATGACAACCCTAAAACATATAATCGTCTCCATGTCATTACAATTCAAAAATAAGATAGAATTAAAGATTAACCTTAAAAGTAGAATACAAGCCTGCACAGTTTGTTGTACAAGTTTGATTCAAATATGTGAATGTTGTGGAATGAGTGTGGTTAGAAATGACATTTGGTTTACTTTTATGATAACCCTAACACATATAATCGTCTCCATGTCATTAGAATTCAAAAATAAGATAAGAATCAAAGAATAAGCTTAAAAGTAGAATACAAGCCTGCATGTCATTTATAACCACACTCATTCCACAACATTCACACAATTGAATCAAACTTGTAAAACGAACTGTGCAAGCTTGTATTCTACTTTTAAGCTTATTCTTTGATTCTAAGCTTATTTCAGAATTCTAATGACATGGAGACGATCATATGTGTTAGGGTTGTCATCAAAGTAAACCAAATGTCATTTCTAACCACACTCATCCCACAACATTCACACATTTGAATCAAACTTGTACAACGAACTATGCATGCTTGTATTCTACTTTTAAGCTTATTCTTTGATTCTAAGCTTATTTTTGAATTATAATGACATGGAGGCGATTATATGTGTTAGGGTTGTCATAAAAGTAAACCAAATGTCATTTCTAACCACACTCATCCCACAACATTCACACATTTGAATCAAACTTGTACAACGAACTATGCATGCTTGTATTCTACATTTAACCTTATTCTTTGATTCTAATCTTATTTTTGAATTATAATGACATGGTGACGATTATATGTGATAGGGTTGTCATAAAAGTAAACCAAATGTCATTTCTAACCACACTCATTCCACAACATTCACACATTTGAATCAAACTTGTACAACGAACTATGCATGCTTGTATTCTACTTTTAAGCTTATTCTTTAATTCTAAGCTTATTTTTGAATGCTAATGACATGGAGACGAATATATGTGTTAGGGTTGTCATAAAAGTAAACCAAATGTCATTTCTAACCACACTCATCCCACAACATTCACACATTTGAATCAAACTTGTACAACGAACTATGCATGCTTGTATTCTACTTTTAAGCTTATTCTTTGATTCTAAGCTTATTTTTGAATTATAATGACATGGTGACGATTATATGTGATAGGGTTGTCATAAAAGTAAACCAAATGTCATTTCTAACCACACTCATTCCACAACATTGACACATTTGAATCAAACTTGTAAAACGAACTGTGCAAGCTTGTATTCTACTTTTAAGCATATTCTTTGATTCTAAGCTTATTTCAGAATTCTAATGACATGGAGACGATCATATGTGTTAGGGTTGTCATAAAAGTAAACCAAATGTCATTTCTAACCACACTCATCCCACAACATTCACACATTTGAATCAAACTTGTACAACGAACTATGCATGCTTGTATTCTACTTTTAAGCTTATTCTTTGATTCTAAGCTTATTTTTGAATTATAATGACATGGTGACGATTATATGTGATAGGGTTGTCATAAAAGTAAACCAAATGTCATTTCTAACCACACTCATTCCACAACATTGACACATTTGAATCAAACTTGTAAAACGAACTGTGCAAGCTTGTATTCTACTTTTAAGCATATTCTTTGATTCTAAGCTTATTTCAGAATTCTAATGACATGGAGACGATCATATGTGTTAGGGTTGTCATCAAAGTAAACCAAATGTCATTTCTAACCACACTCATCCCACAACATTCACACATTTGAATCAAACTTGTACAACGAACTATGCATGCTTGTATTCTACTTTTAAACTTATTCTTTGATTCTAATCTTATTTTTGAATTCTAATGACATGGAGACGATTATATGTGTTAGGATTGTCATAAAACTAAACCAAATGTCATTTCTAACCACACTCATTCCACAACATTCACACATTTGAATCAAACTTGTACAACGAACTGTGCATGCTTGTATTCTACTTTTAAGCTTATTCTTTGATTCTAAGCTTATTTTTGAATTCTAATGACATGGAGGCGATTATATGTGTTAGGGTTGTCATCAAAGTAAACCAAATGTCATTTCTAACCACACTCATTCCACAACATTCACACATTTGAATCAAACTTGTACAACGAACTGTGCATGCTTGTATTCTACTATTAAGCTTATTCTTTAATTCTAAGCTTATTTTTGAATTCTAATGACATGGAGGCAATTATATGTGTTAGGGTTGTCATAAAAGTAAACCAAATGTCATTTCTAACCACACTCATTCCACAACATTGACACATTTGAATCAAACTTGTAAAACGAACTGTGCAAGCTTGTATTCTACTTTTAAGCTTATTCTTTGATTCTAAGCTTATTTCAGAATTCTAATGACATGGAGACGATCATATGTGTTAGGGTTGTCATCAAAGTAAACCAAATGTCATTTCTAACCACACTCATCCCACAACATTCACACATTTGAATCAAACTTGTACAACGAACTATGCATGCTTGTATTCTACTTTTAAGCTTATTCTTTGATTCTAAGCTTATTTTTGAATTATAATGACATGGAGGCGATTATATGTGTTAGGGTTGTCATAAAAGTAAACCAAATGTCATTTCTAACCACACTCATCCCACAACATTCACACATTTGAATCAAACTTGTACAACGAACTATGCATGCTTGTATTCTACATTTAACCTTATTCTTTGATTCTAATCTTATTTTTGAATTATAATGACATGGTGACGATTATATGTGATAGGGTTGTCATAAAAGTAAACCAAATGTCATTTCTAACCACACTCATTCCACAACATTCACACATTTGAATCAAACTTGTACAACGAACTATGCATGCTTGTATTCTACTTTTAAGCTTATTCTTTAATTCTAAGCTTATTTTTGAATGCTAATGACATGGAGACGATTATATGTGTTAGGGTTGTCATAAAAGTAAACCAAATGTCATTTCTAACCACACTCATCCCACAACATTCACACATTTGAATCAAACTTGTACAACGAACTGTGCATGCTTGTATTCTACATTTAACCTTATTCTTTTATTCTAAGCTTATTTTTGAATTATAATGACATGGAGGCGATTATATGTGTTAGGGTTGTCATCAAAGTAAACCAAATGTCATTTCTAACCACACTCATCCCACAACATTCACACATTTGAATCAAACTTGTACAACGAACTATGCATGCTTGTATTCTACTTTTAAGCTTATTCTTTGATTCTAAGCTTATTTTTGAATTATAATGACATGGAGGCGATTATATGTGTTAGGGTTGTCATCAAAGTAAACCAAATGTCATTTCTAACCACACTCATTCCACAACATTCACACATTTGAATCAAACTTGTACAACGAACTATGCATTCTTGTATTCTACTTTTAAGCTTATTCTTTGATTCTTAGCTTATTTTTGAATTGTAATGACATGGAGACGATTATATGTGTTAGGGTTGTCATAAAAGTAAACAAAATGTCATTTCTAACCACACTCATTCCACAACATTCACACATTTGAATCAAACTTGTAAAACGAACTGTGCAAGCTTGTATTCTACTTTTAAGCTTATTCTTTGATTTTCAGAATTCTAATGACATGGAGACGATCATATGTGTTAGGGTTGTCATCAAAGTAAACCAAATGTCATTTCTAACCACACTCATCCCACAACATTCACACATTTGAATCAAACTTGTACAACGAACTATGCATGCTTGTATTCTACTTTTAAACTTATTCTTTGATTCTAATCTTATTTTTGAATTCTAATGACATGGAGACGATTATATGTGTTAGGGTTGTCATAAAACTAAACCAAATGTGATTTCTAACCACACTCATTCCACAACATTCACACATTTGAATCAAACTTGTACAACGAACTGTGCATGCTTGTATTCTACTATTAAGCTTATTCTTTAATTCTAAGCTTATTTTTGAATTCTAATGACATGGAGGCGATTATATGTGTTAGGGTTGTCATCAAAGTAAACCAAATGTCATTTCCAACCACACTAATCCCACAACATTCACACATTTGAATCAAACTTGTACAACGAACTATGCATGCTTGTATTCTACTTTTAAGCTTATTCTTTGATTCTAAGCTTATTTTTGAATTATAATGACATGGAGGCGATTATATGTGTTAGGGTTGTCATCAAAGTAAACCAAATGTCATTTCTAACCACACTCATTCCACAACATTCACACATTTGAATCAAACTTGTACAACGAACTATGCATTCTTGTATTCTACTTTTAAGGTTATTCTTTGATTATAAGCTTATTTTTAACTTCTAATGACATGGTGACGATTATATGTATTAGGGTTGTCATAAAAGTAAACCAAATGTCATTTATAACCACACTCATTCCACAACATTCACACATTTGAATCAAACTTGTAAAACGAACTGTGCAAGCTTGTATTCTACTTTTAAGCTTATTCTTTGATTCTAAGCTTATTTCAGAATTCTAATGACATGGAGACGATCATATGTGTTAGGGTTGTCATCAAAGTAAACCAAATGTCATTTATAACCACACTCATTCCACAACATTCACACATTTGAATCAAACTTGTAAAACGAACTGTGCAAGCTTGTATTCTACTTTTAAGCTTATTCTTTGATTCTAAGCTTATTTCAGAATTCTAATGACATGGAGACGATCATATGTCTTAGGGTTGTCATCAAAGTAAACCAAATGTCATTTCTAACCACACTCATCCCACAACATTCACACATTTGAATCAAACTTGTACAACGAACTATGCATGCTTGTATTCTACTTTTAAACTTATTCTTTGATTCTAATCTTATTTTTGAATTCTAATGACATGGAGACGATTATATGTGTTAGGGTTGTCATAAAACTAAACCAAATGTCATTTCTAACCACACTCATTCCACAACATTCACACATTTGAATCAAACTTGTACAACGAACTGTGCATGTTTGTATTCTACTTTTAAGCTTATTCTTTGATTCTAAGCTTATTTTTGAATTCTAATGACATGGAGGCGATTATATGTGTTAGGGTTGTCATCAAAGTAAACCAAATGTCATTCCTAACCACACTCATCCCACAACATTCACACATTTGAATCAAACTTGTACAACGAACTATGCATGCTTGTATTCTACTTTTAAGCTTATTCTTTGATTCTAAGCTTATTTTTGAATTATAATGACATGGAGGCGATTATATGTGTTGGGGTTGTCATCAAAGTAAACCAAATGTCATTTCTAACCACACTCATTCCACAACATTCACACATTTGAATCAAACTTGTACAACGAACTATGCATTCTTGTATTCTACTTTTAAGGTTATTCTTTGATTATAAGCTTATTTTTGACTTCTAATGACATGGTGACGATTATATGTATTAGGGTTGTCATAAAAGTAAACCAAATGTCATTTATAACCACACTCATTCCACAACATTCACACATTTGAATCAAACTTGTAAAACGAACTGTGCAAGCTTGTATTCTACTTTTAAGCTTATTCTTTGATTCTAAGCTTATTTCAGAATTCTAATGACATGGAGACGATCATATGTGTTAGGGTTGTCATCAAAGTAAACCAAATGTCATTTCTAACCACACTCATCCCACAACATTCACACATTTGAATCAAACTTGTACAACGAACTATGCATGCTTGTATTCTACTTTTAAGCTTATTCTTTGATTCTAAGCTTATTTTTGAATTATAATGACATGGTGACGATTATATGTGATAGGGTTGTCATAAAAGTAAACCAAATGTCATTTCTAACCACACTCATTCCACAACATTCACACATTTGAATCAAACTTGTAAAACGAACTGTGCAAGCTTGTATTCTACTTTTAAGCTTATTCTTTGATTCTAAGCTTATTTCAGAATTCTAATGACATGGAGACGATCATATGTGTTAGGGTTGTCATCAAAGTAAACCAAATGTCATTTCTAACCACACTCATCCCACAACATTCACACATTTGAATCAAACTTGTACAACGAACTATACATGCTTGTATTCTACTTTTAAACTTATTCTTTGATTCTAATCTTATTTTTGAATTCTAATGACATGGAGACGATTATATGTGTTAGGGTTGTCATAAAACTAAACCAAATGTAATTTCTAACCACACTCATTCCACAACATTCACACATTTGAATCAAACTTGTACAACGAACTGTGCATGCTTGTATTCTACTATTAAGCTTATTCTTTAATTCTAAGCTTATTTTTGAATTCTAATGACATGGAGGCGATTATATGTGTTAGGGTTGTCATCAAAGTAAACCAAATGTCATTTCTAACCACACTCATCCCACAACATTCACACATTTGAATCAAACTTGTAAAACGAACTGTGCAAGCTTGTATTCTACTTTTTAGCTTATTCTTTGATTCTAAGCTTATTTCAGAATTCTAATGACATGGAGACGATCATATGTGTTAGGGTTGTCATCAAAGTAAACCAAATGTCATTTCTAACCACACTCATCCCACAACATTCACACATTTGAATCAAACTTGTACAACGAACTATAGATGCTTGTATTCTACTTTTAAACTTATTCTTTTCTTCTAATCTTATTTTTGAATTCTAATGACATGGAGACGATTATATGTGTTAGGGTTGTCATAAAACTAAACCAAATGTAATTTCTAACCACACTCATTCCACAACATTCACACATTTGAATCAAACTTGTACAACGAACTATGCATGCTTGTATTCTACTTTTAAGCTTATTCTTTGATTCTA
This sequence comes from Spergularia marina, assembly GCA_963680865.1. Taxonomy (NCBI): domain Eukaryota; kingdom Viridiplantae; phylum Streptophyta; class Magnoliopsida; order Caryophyllales; family Caryophyllaceae; genus Spergularia; species Spergularia marina. The sequence continues at coordinate 11,455,359 of OY804557.1, read as the reverse complement.
AGCTTATTTTTGAATTATAATGACATGGAGGCGATTATATGTGTTGGGGTTGTCATCAAAGTAAACCAAATGTCATTTCTAACCACACTCATTCCACAACATTCACACATTTGAATCAAACTTGTACAACGAACTATGCATTCTTGTATTCTACTTTTAAGGTTATTCTTTGATTATAAGCTTATTTTTGACTTCTAATGACATGGTGACGATTATATGTATTAGGGTTGTCATAAAAGTAAACCAAATGTCATTTATAACCACACTCATTCCACAACATTCACACATTTGAATCAAACTTGTAAAACGAACTCTGCAAGCTTGTATTCTACTTTTAAGCTTATTCTTTGATTCTAAGCTTATTTTTGAATTATAATGACATGGAGACGATTATATGTGATAGGGTTGTCATCAAAGTAAACCAAATGTCATTTCTAACCACACTTATTCCACAACATTGACACATTTGAATCAAACTTGTAAAACGAACTGTGCAAGCTTGTATTCTACTTTTAAGCTTATTCTTTGATTCTGAGCTTATTTCAGAATTCTAATGACATGGAGACGATCATATGTGTTAGGGTTGTCATCAAAGTAAACCAAATGTCATTTCTAACCACACTCATCCCACAACATTCACACATTTGAATCAAACTTGTACAACGAACTATGCATGCTTGTATTCTACTTTTAATCTTATTCTTTGATTCTAAGCTTATTTTTGAATTATAATGATATGGTGACGATTATATGTGATAGGGTTGTCATAAAAGTAAACCAAATGTCATTTCTAACCACACTCATTCCACAACATTGACACATTTGAATCAAACTTGTAAAACGAACTGTGCAAGCTTGTATTCTACTTTTAAGCTTATTCTTTTATTCTAAGCTTATTTCAGAATTCTAATGACATGGAGACGATCATATGTGTTAGGGTTGTCATCAAAGTAAACCAAATGTCATTTCTAACCACACTCATCCCACAACATTCACACATTTGAATCAAACTTGTACAACGAACTATGCATGCTTGTATTCTACTTTTAAGCTTATTCTTTGATTCTAAGCTTATTTCAGAATTCTAATGACAGGGAGACGATCATATGTGTTAGGGTTGTCATCAAAGTAAACCAAATGTCATTTATAACCACACTCATCCCACAACATTCACACATTTGAATCAAACTTGTACAACGAACTATGCATGCTTGTATTCTAGTTTTAAGCTTATTCTTTGATTCTAAGCTTATTTTTGAATTATAATGACATGGAGACGATTATATGTGATAGGGTTGTCATCAAAGTAAACCAAATGTCATTTCTAACCACACTTATTCCACAACATTGACACATTTGAATCAAACTTGTAAAACGAACTGTGCAAGCTTGTATTCTACTTTTAAGCTTATTCTTTGATTCTGAGCTTATTTCAGAATTCTAATGACATGGAGACGATCATATGTGTTAGGGTTGTCATCAAAGTAAACCAAATGTCATTTCCAACCACACTAATCCCACAACATTCACACATTTGAATCAAACTTGTACAACGAACTATGCATGCTTGTATTCTACTTTTAAGCTTATTCTTTGATTCTAAGCTTATTTTTGAATTATAATGACATGGAGGCGATTATATGTGTTAGGGTTGTCATCAAAGTAAACCAAATGTCATTTCTAACCACACTCATTCCACAACATTCACACATTTGAATCAAACTTGTACAACGAACTATGCATTCTTGTATTCTACTTTTAAGGTTATTCTTTGATTATAAGCTTATTTTTAACTTCTAATGACATGGTGACGATTATATGTATTAGGGTTGTCATAAAAGTAAACCAAATGTCATTTATAACCACACTCATTCCACAACATTCACACATTTGAATCAAACTTGTAAAACGAACTGTGCAAGCTTGTATTCTACTTTTAAGCTTATTCTTTGATTCTAAGCTTATTTCAGAATTCTAATGACATGGAGACGATCATATGTGTTAGGGTTGTCATCAAAGTAAACCAAATGTCATTTATAACCACACTCATTCCACAACATTCACACATTTGAATCAAACTTGTAAAACGAACTGTGCAAGCTTGTATTCTACTTTTAAGCTTATTCTTTGATTCTAAGCTTATTTCAGAATTCTAATGACATGGAGACGATCATATGTCTTAGGGTTGTCATCAAAGTAAACCAAATGTCATTTCTAACCACACTCATCCCACAACATTCACACATTTGAATCAAACTTGTACAACGAACTATGCATGCTTGTATTCTACTTTTAAACTTATTCTTTGATTCTAATCTTATTTTTGAATTCTAATGACATGGAGACGATTATATGTGTTAGGGTTGTCATAAAACTAAACCAAATGTCATTTCTAACCACACTCATTCCACAACATTCACACATTTGAATCAAACTTGTACAACGAACTGTGCATGTTTGTATTCTACTTTTAAGCTTATTCTTTGATTCTAAGCTTATTTTTGAATTCTAATGACATGGAGGCGATTATATGTGTTAGGGTTGTCATCAAAGTAAACCAAATGTCATTCCTAACCACACTCATCCCACAACATTCACACATTTGAATCAAACTTGTACAACGAACTATGCATGCTTGTATTCTACTTTTAAGCTTATTCTTTGATTCTAAGCTTATTTTTGAATTATAATGACATGGAGGCGATTATATGTGTTGGGGTTGTCATCAAAGTAAACCAAATGTCATTTCTAACCACACTCATTCCACAACATTCACACATTTGAATCAAACTTGTACAACGAACTATGCATTCTTGTATTCTACTTTTAAGGTTATTCTTTGATTATAAGCTTATTTTTGACTTCTAATGACATGGTGACGATTATATGTATTAGGGTTGTCATAAAAGTAAACCAAATGTCATTTATAACCACACTCATTCCACAACATTCACACATTTGAATCAAACTTGTAAAACGAACTGTGCAAGCTTGTATTCTACTTTTAAGCTTATTCTTTGATTCTAAGCTTATTTCAGAATTCTAATGACATGGAGACGATCATATGTGTTAGGGTTGTCATCAAAGTAAACCAAATGTCATTTCTAACCACACTCATCCCACAACATTCACACATTTGAATCAAACTTGTACAACGAACTATGCATGCTTGTATTCTACTTTTAAGCTTATTCTTTGATTCTAAGCTTATTTTTGAATTATAATGACATGGTGACGATTATATGTGATAGGGTTGTCATAAAAGTAAACCAAATGTCATTTCTAACCACACTCATTCCACAACATTCACACATTTGAATCAAACTTGTAAAACGAACTGTGCAAGCTTGTATTCTACTTTTAAGCTTATTCTTTGATTCTAAGCTTATTTCAGAATTCTAATGACATGGAGACGATCATATGTGTTAGGGTTGTCATCAAAGTAAACCAAATGTCATTTCTAACCACACTCATCCCACAACATTCACACATTTGAATCAAACTTGTACAACGAACTATACATGCTTGTATTCTACTTTTAAACTTATTCTTTGATTCTAATCTTATTTTTGAATTCTAATGACATGGAGACGATTATATGTGTTAGGGTTGTCATAAAACTAAACCAAATGTAATTTCTAACCACACTCATTCCACAACATTCACACATTTGAATCAAACTTGTACAACGAACTGTGCATGCTTGTATTCTACTATTAAGCTTATTCTTTAATTCTAAGCTTATTTTTGAATTCTAATGACATGGAGGCGATTATATGTGTTAGGGTTGTCATCAAAGTAAACCAAATGTCATTTCTAACCACACTCATCCCACAACATTCACACATTTGAATCAAACTTGTAAAACGAACTGTGCAAGCTTGTATTCTACTTTTTAGCTTATTCTTTGATTCTAAGCTTATTTCAGAATTCTAATGACATGGAGACGATCATATGTGTTAGGGTTGTCATCAAAGTAAACCAAATGTCATTTCTAACCACACTCATCCCACAACATTCACACATTTGAATCAAACTTGTACAACGAACTATAGATGCTTGTATTCTACTTTTAAACTTATTCTTTTCTTCTAATCTTATTTTTGAATTCTAATGACATGGAGACGATTATATGTGTTGGGGTTGTCATCAAAGTAAACCAAATGTCATTTCTAACCACACTCATTCCACAACATTCACACATTTGAATCAAACTTGTACAACGAACTATGCATGCTTGTATTCTACTTTTAAGCTTATTCTTTGATTCTAAGCTTATTTTTGAATTATAATGACATGGAGGCGATTATATGTGTTGGGGTTGTCATCAAAGTAAACCAAATGTCATTTCTAACCACACTCATTCCACAACATTCACACATTTGAATCAAACTTGTACAACGAACTATGCATTCTTGTATTCTACTTTTAAGGTTATTCTTTGATTATAAGCTTATTTTTGACTTCTAATGACATGGTGACGATTATATGTATTAGGGTTGTCATAAAAGTAAACCAAATGTCATTTATAACCACACTCATTCCACAACATTCACACATTTGAATCAAACTTGTAAAACGAACTCTGCAAGCTTGTATTCTACTTTTAAGCTTATTCTTTGATTCTAAGCTTATTTTTGAATTATAATGACATGGAGACGATTATATGTGATAGGGTTGTCATCAAAGTAAACCAAATGTCATTTCTAACCACACTTATTCCACAACATTGACACATTTGAATCAAACTTGTAAAACGAACTGTGCAAGCTTGTATTCTACTTTTAAGCTTATTCTTTGATTCTGAGCTTATTTCAGAATTCTAATGACATGGAGACGATCATATGTGTTAGGGTTGTCATCAAAGTAAACCAAATGTCATTTCTAACCACACTCATCCCACAACATTCACACATTTGAATCAAACTTGTACAACGAACTATGCATGCTTGTATTCTACTTTTAATCTTATTCTTTGATTCTAAGCTTATTTTTGAATTATAATGATATGGTGACGATTATATGTGATAGGGTTGTCATAAAAGTAAACCAAATGTCATTTCTAACCACACTCATTCCACAACATTGACACATTTGAATCAAACTTGTAAAACGAACTGTGCAAGCTTGTATTCTACTTTTAAGCTTATTCTTTTATTCTAAGCTTATTTCAGAATTCTAATGACATGGAGACGATCATATGTGTTAGGGTTGTCATCAAAGTAAACCAAATGTCATTTCTAACCACACTCATCCCACAACATTCACACATTTGAATCAAACTTGTACAACGAACTATGCATGCTTGTATTCTACTTTTAAGCTTATTCTTTGATTCTAAGCTTATTTCAGAATTCTAATGACAGGGAGACGATCATATGTGTTAGGGTTGTCATCAAAGTAAACCAAATGTCATTTATAACCACACTCATCCCACAACATTCACACATTTGAATCAAACTTGTACAACGAACTATGCATGCTTGTATTCTAGTTTTAAGCTTATTCTTTGATTCTAAGCTTATTTTTGAATTATAATGACATGGTGACGATTATATGTGATAGGGTTGTCATAAAAGTAAACCAAATGTCATTTCTAACCACACTTATTCCACAACATTGACACATTTGAATAAAACTTGTAAAACGAACTGTGCAAGCTTGTATTCTACTTTTAAGCTTATTCTTTGATTCTAAGCTTATTTCAGAATTCTAATGACATGGAGACGATCATATGTGTTAGGGTTGTCATCAAAGTAAACCAAATGTCATTTCTAACCACACTCATCCCACAACATTCACACATTTGAATCAAACTTGTACAACGAACTATGCATGCTTGTATTCTACTTTTCAACTTATTCTTTGATTCTAATCTTATTTTTGAATTCTAATGACATGGAGACGATTATATGTGTTAGGGTTGTCATAAAAGTAAACCAAATTTCATTTCTAACCACACTCAATCCACAACATTCCCACATTTGAATCAAACTTGTACAACGAACTGTGCATGCTTGTATTCTACTTTTAAGCTTATTCTTTGATTCTAAGCTTATTTTTGAATTCTAATGACATGGAGGCGATTATATGTGTTAGGGTTGTCATCAAAGTAAACCAAATGTCATTTCTAACCACACTCATCCCACAACATTCACACATTTGAATCAAACTTGTACAACGAACTATGCATTCTTGTATTCTACTTTTAAGCTTATTCTTTGATTATAAGTTTATTTTTGACTTCTAATGACATGGTGACGATTATATGTATTAGGGTTGTCATAAAAGTAAACCAAATGTCATTTATAACCACACTCATTCCACAACATTCACACATTTGAATCAAACTTGTAAAACGAACTGTGCATGCTTTTATTCTACTTTTAAGCTTATTCTTTGATTCTAAGCTTATTTTTGAACTATAATGACATGGAGACGATTATATGTGTTTGGGTTGTCATAAAAGTAAACCAAATGTCATTTCTAACCACACTCATTCCACAACATTCACACATTTGAATCAAACTTGTACAACGAACTATGCATTCTTGTATTTTACTTTTAAGCTTATTCTTTGATTCTAAGCTTATTTCAGAATTCTAATTACATGGAGACAATCATATGTGTTAGAGTTGTCATAAAAGTAAACCAAATGTCATTTCAAACCACACTTATTTCTCAACATTCACACATTTGTATCAAACTTGAACAACAAACTGTGCAGGCTTGTAATCTACTTTTAAGCTTATTTTTTGATTCTAAGTTTATTTCAGAATTCTAATGACATGGAGACGATCATATGTGTTAGGGTTGTCATAAAAGTAAACCAAATGTATTTTCTAACCACACTCATTCCACAACATTTACACATTTAAATCAAACTTGAACAACAAACTGTGCAGGCTTGTATTCTACTTTTAAGCTTATTCTTTAATTCTAAGCTTATTTTTGAACTATAATGACATGGAGACGATTATATGTGTTTGGGTTGTCATAAAAGTAAACCAAATGTCATTTCTAACCACACTCATTCCACAACATTCACACATTTAAATCAAACTTGTACAACGAACTGTAAAAGCTTATATTCTACTTTTAAGCTTATTCTTTGATTCTAAGCTTATTTCAGAATTCTAATGACATGGAGACGATCATATGTGTTAGGGTTGTCATAAAAGTAAACCAAATGTCATTTCTAACCACACTCAATCCTCAACATTCACACATTTGAATCAAACTTGAACAACAAACTGTGCAGGCTTGTATTCTAGTTTTAAGCTTATTCGTTAATTCTAAGCTTATTTCAGAATTCTAATTACATGGAGACAATCATATGTGTTAGAGTTGTCATAAAAGTAAACCAAATGTCATTTCTAACCACACTCATTCCACAACATTGACACATTTGAATCAAACTTGTAAAACGAACTGTGAAGACTTTTATTCTATTTTTAAGCTTATTCTTTGATTCTAAACTTATTTTAGAATTCTAATGACATGGAGACGATCATATGTGTTAGGGTTGTCATAAAAGTAAACCAAATGTCATTTCTAACCACACTCATTCCACAACATTGACACATTTAAATCAAACTTGTAAAACGAACTGTGCAAGCTTGTATTCTACTTTTAAGCTTATTCTTTGATTCTAAGCTTATTTCAAAATTCTAATGACATGGAGACGATCATATGTGTTAGGGTTGTCATAAAAGTAAACCAAATGTCATTTCTAACCACACGCATTCCACAACATTCACACATTTGAATCAAACTTGTACAACGAACTATGCATTCTTGTATTCTACTTTTAAGCTTATTCTTTGATTCTAAGCTTATTTCAGAATTCTAATTACATGGAGACAATCATATGTGTTACAGTTCTCATAAAAGTAAACCAAATGTCATTTCAAACCACATTTATTTGTCAACATTCACACATTTGTATCAAACTTGAACAACAAACTGTGCAGGCTTGTAATCTACTTTTAAGCTTATTCTTTGATTCTAAGTTTATTTCAGAATTCTAATGACATAGAGACGATCATATGTGTTAGGGTTGTCATAAAAGTAAACCAAATGTATTTTCTAACCACACTCATTCCACAACATTCACACATTTAAATCAAACTTGAACAACAAACTGTGCAGGCTTGTATTCTACTTTTAAGCTTATTCTTTAATTCTAAGCTTATTTCAGAATTCTAATTACATGGAGACGATTATATGTGTTAGAGTTGTCATAAAAGTAAACCAAATGTCATTTCTAACAACACTCATTCCACAACATTGACACATTTGAATCAAACTTGTAAAACGAACTGTAAAGACTTTTATTCTATTTTTAAGCTTATTCATTGATTCTAATCTTATTTTAGAATTCTAATGACATGGAGACGATCATATGTGTTAGGGTTGTCATAAAAGTAAACCAAATGTCATTTCAAACCACGCTTATTCCTCAATATTCACACATTTGAATCAAACTTGAACAACGAACTGTGCAGGCTTGTATTCTACTTTTAAGCTTATTCTATGATTCTAAGCTTCTTTAAAAATTCTAATGACATGGAGACGATCATATGTTTTAGGGTTGTCATAAAAGTAAACCAAATGTCATTTATAACCACACTCATTCCACAACATTCACACATTTGAATCAAACTTGTAAAACGAACTGTGCATGCTTTTATTCTACTTTTAAGCTTATTCTTTGATTCTAAGCTTATTTTTGAACTATAATGACATGGAGACGATTATATGTGTTTGGGTTGTCATAAAAGTAAACCAAATGTCATTTCTAACCACACTCATTCCACAACATTCACACATTTGAATCAAACTTGTACAACGAACTATGCATTCTTGTATTTTACTTTTAAGCTTATTCTTTGATTCTAAGCTTATTTCAGAATTCTAATTACATGGAGACAATCATATGTGTTAGAGTTGTCATAAAAGTAAACCAAATGTCATTTCAAACCACACTTATTTCTCAACATTCACACATTTGTATCAAACTTGAACAACAAACTGTGCAGGCTTGTAATCTACTTTTAAGCTTATTCTTTGATTCTAAGTTTATTTCAGAATTCTAATGACATGGAGACGATCATATGTGTTAGGGTTGTCATAAAAGTAAACCAAATGTATTTTCTAACCACACTCATTCCACAACATTTACACATTTAAATCAAACTTGAACAACAAACTGTGCAGGCTTGTATTCTACTTTTAAGCTTATTCTTTAATTCTAAGCTTATTTTTGAACTATAATGACATGGAGACGATTATATGTGTTTGGGTTGTCATAAAAGTAAACCAAATGTCATTTCTAACCACACTCATTCCACAACATTCACACATTTAAATCAAACTTGTACAACGAACTGTAAAAGCTTATATTCTACTTTTAAGCTTATTCTTTGATTCTAAGCTTATTTCAGAATTCTAATGACATGGAGACGATCATATGTGTTAGGGTTGTCATAAAAGTAAACCAAATGTCATTTCTAACCACACTCAATCCTCAACATTCACACATTTGAATCAAACTTGAACAACAAACTGTGCAGGCTTGTATTCTAGTTTTAAGCTTATTCGTTAATTCTAAGCTTATTTCAGAATTCTAATTACATGGAGACAATCATATGTGTTAGAGTTGTCATAAAAGTAAACCAAATGTCATTTCTAACCACACTCATTCCACAACATTGACACATTTGAATCAAACTTGTAAAACGAACTGTGAAGACTTTTATTCTATTTTTAAGCTTATTCTTTGATTCTAAACTTATTTTAGAATTCTAATGACATGGAGACGATCATATGTGTTAGGGTTGTCATCAAAGTAAACCAAATGTCATTTCTAACCACACTCATCCCACAACATTCACACATTTGAATCAAACTTGTACAACGAACTATGCATGCTTGTATTCTACTTTTCAACTTATTCTTTGATTCTAATCTTATTTTTGAATTCTAATGACATGGAGACGATTATATGTGTTAGGGTTGTCATAAAAGTAAACCAAATTTCATTTCTAACCACACTCAATCCACAACATTCCCACATTTGAATCAAACTTGTACAACGAACTGTGCATGCTTGTATTCTACTTTTAAGCTTATTCTTTGATTCTAAGCTTAATTTTGAATTCTAATGACATGGAGGCGATTATATGTGTTAGGGTTGTCATCAAAGTAAACCAAATGTCATTTCTAACCACACTCATCCCACAACATTCACACATTTGAATCAAACTTGTACAACGAACTATGCATTCTTGTATTCTACTTTTAAGCTTATTCTTTGATTATAAGTTTATTTTTGACTTCTAATGACATGGTGACGATTATATGTATTAGGGTTGTCATAAAAGTAAACCAAATGTCATTTATAACCACACTCATTCCACAACATTCACACATTTGAATCAAACTTGTAAAACGAACTGTGCATGCTTTTATTCTACTTTTAAGCTTATTCTTTGATTCTAAGCTTATTTTTGAACTATAATGACATGGAGACGATTATATGTGTTTGGGTTGTCATAAAAGTAAACCAAATGTCATTTCTAACCACACTCATTCCACAACATTCACACATTTGAATCAAACTTGTACAACGAACTATGCATTCTTGTATTTTACTTTTAAGCTTATTCTTTGATTCTAAGCTTATTTCAGAATTCTAATTACATGGAGACAATCATATGTGTTAGAGTTGTCATAAAAGTAAACCAAATGTCATTTCAAACCACACTTATTTCTCAACATTCACACATTTGTATCAAACTTGAACAACAAACTGTGCAGGCTTGTAATCTACTTTTAAGCTTATTCTTTGATTCTAAGTTTATTTCAGAATTCTAATGACATGGAGACGATCATATGTGTTAGGGTTGTCATAAAAGTAAACCAAATGTATTTTCTAACCACACTCATTCCACAACATTCACACATTTGAATCAAACTTGTAAAACGAACTGTGCATGCTTTTATTATACTTTTAAGCTTATTCTTTGATTCTAAGCTTATTTTTGAACTATAATGACATGGAGACGATTATATGTGTTTGGGTTGTCATAAAAGTAAACCAAATGTCATTTCTAACCACACTCATTCCACAACATTCACACATTTAAATCAAACTTGTACAACGAATTGTACAAGCTTATATTCTACTTTTAAGCTTATTCTTTGATTCTAAGTTTATTTCAGAATTCTAATGACATGGAGACGATCATATGTGTTAGGGTTGTCATAAAAGTAAACCAAATGTATTTTCTAACCACACTCATTCCACAACATTCACACATTTAAATCAAACTTGAACAACAAACTGTGCAGGCTTGTATTCTACTTTTAAGCTTATTCTTTAATTCTAAGCTTATTTTAGAATTCTAATTACATGGAGACGATTATATGTGTTAGAGTTGTCATAAAAGTAAACCAAATGTCATTTCTAACCACACTCATTCCACAACATTGACACATTTGAATCAAACTTGTAAAACGAACTGTGAAGACTTTTATTTTATTTTTAAGCTTATTCATTGATTCTAATCTTATTTTAGAATTCTAATGACATGGAGACGATCATATGTGTTAGGGTTGTCATAAAAGTAAACCAAATGTCATTTCAAACCACACTCATTCCTCAACATTCACACATTTGAATCAAACTTCAACAACGAACTGTGCAGGCTTGTATTCTACTTTTAAGCTTATTCTATGATTCTAAGCTTATTTAAGAATTCTAATGACATGGAGACAATCATATGTGTTAGGGTTGTCATAAAAGTAAACCAATTGTCATTTCTAACCACACTCATTCCACAACATTGACACATTTGAATCAAACTTGTAAAACGAACTGTGCATGCTGTTATTCTACTTTTAAGCTTATTCTTTGATTCTAAGCTTATTTTTGAACTATAATGACATGGAGACGATTATATGTGTTTGGGTTGTCATAAAAGTAAACCAAATGTCATTTCTAACCACACTCATTCCACAACATTCACACATTTAAATCAAACTTGTACAACGAACTGTACAAGCTTATATTCTACTTTTAAGCTTATTCTTTGATTCTAAGCTTATTTAAGAATTCTAATGACATGGAGACGATCATATGTGTTAGGGTTGTCATAAAAGTAAACCAAATGTCATTTCTAACCACACTCAATCCTCAACATTCACACATTTGAATCAAACTTGAACAACAAACTGTGCAGGCTTGTATTCTACTTTTAAGCTTATTCGTTAATTCTAAGCTTATTTCAGAATTCTAATTACATGGAGACAATCATATGTGTTAGAGTTGTCATAAAAGTAAACCAAATGTCATTTCTAACCACACTCATTCCACAACATTGACACATTTGAATCAAACTTGTAAAACAAACTGTGAAGACTTTTATTCTATTTTTGAGCTTATTCTTTGATTCTAAGCTTATTTCAGAATTCTAATGACATGGAGACGATCATATGTGTTAGGGTTGTCATCAAAGTAAACCAAATGTCATTTCTAACCACACTCATTCCACAACATTCACACATTTGAATCAAACTTGTACAACGAACTGTGCATGCTTGTATTCTACTTTTAAGCTTATTCTTTGATTCTAAGCTTATTTTTGAATTATAATGACATGGTGACGATTATATGTGTTAGGGTTGTCATCAAAGTAAACCAAATGTCATTTCTAACCACACGCATTCCACAACATTGACACATTTGAATCAAACTTGTACAACGAACTATGCATTCTTGTATTCTACTTTTAAGCTTATTCTTTGATTCTAAGCTTATTTTTGAATTCTAATGACATGGAGGCGATTATATGTGTTAGGGTTGTCATCAAAGTAAACCAAATGTCATTTCTAACCACACTCATTCCACAACATTCACACATTTGAATCAAACTTGTACAACGAACTATGCATTCTTGTATTCTACTTTTAAGCTTATTCTTTGATTATAAGCTTATTTTTGACTTCTAATGACATGGAGACGATCATATGTATTAGGGTTGTCATAAAAGTAAACCAAATGTCATTTATAACCACACTCATTCCACAACATTCACACATTTGAATCAAACTTGTAAAACGAACTATGCATGCTTTTATTCTAAATTTAAGCTTATTCTTTGATTCTAAGCTTATTTTTGAACTATAATGACATGGAGACGATTATATGTGTTAGGGTTGTCATAAAAGTGAACCAAATGTCATTTCAAACCACACTCATTCCTCAACATTCACACATTTGAATCAAACTTGTACAACGAACTATGCATTCTTGTATTCTACTTTTAAGCTTATTCGTTAATTCTAAGCTTATTTCAGAATTCTAATTACATGGAGACAATCATATGTGTTAGACTTGTCATAAAAGTAAACCAAATGTCATTTCAAACCACACTCATTCCTCAACATTCACACATTTGAATCAAACTTGAACAACGAACTGTGCAGGCTTGTATTCTACTTTTAAGCTTATTCTATGATTCTAAGCTTATTTCAGAATTCTAATGACATGGAGACGATCATATGTGTTAGGGTTGTCATAAAAGTAAACCAATTGTCATTTCTAACCACACTCATTCCACAACATTGACACATTTGAATCAATCTTGTAAAACGAACTGTGCATGCTGTTATTCTACTTTTAAGCTTATTCTTTGATTCTAAGCTTATTTTTGAACTATAATGACATGGAGACGATTATATGTGTTTGGGTTGTCATAAAAGTAAACCAAATGTCATTTCTAACCACACTCATTCCACAACATTCACACATTTAAATCAAACTTGTACAACGAACTGTACAAGCTTATATTCTACTTTTAAGCTTATTCTTTGATTCTAAGCTTATTTAAGAATTCTAATGACATGGAGACGATCATATGTGTTAGGGTTGTCATAAAAGTAAACCAAATGTCATTTCTAACCACACTCAATCCTCAACATTCACACATTTGAATCAAACTTGAACAACAAACTGTGCAGGCTTGTATTCTACTTTTAAGCTTATTCGTTAATTCTAAGCTTATTTCAGAATTCTAATTACATGGAGACAATCATATGTGTTAGAGTTGTCATAAAAGTAAACCAAATGTCATTTCTAACCACACTCATTCCACAACATTGACACATTTGAATCAAACTTGTAAAACAAACTGTGAAGACTTTTATTCTATTTTTGAGCTTATTCTTTGATTCTAAGCTTATTTCAGAATTCTAATGACATGGAGACGATCATATGTGTTAGGGTTGTCATCAAAGTAAACCAAATGTCATTTCTAACCACACTCATTCCACAACATTCACACATTTGAATCAAACTTGTACAACGAACTGTGCATGCTTGTATTCTACTTTTAAGCTTATTCTTTGATTCTAAGCTTATTTTTGAATTATAATGACATGGTGACGATTATATGTGTTAGGGTTGTCATCAAAGTAAACCAAATGTCATTTCTAACCACACGCATTCCACAACATTGACACATTTGAATCAAACTTGTACAACGAACTATGCATTCTTGTATTCTACTTTTAAGCTTATTCTTTGATTCTAAGCTTATTTTTGAATTCTAATGACATGGAGGCGATTATATGTGTTAGGGTTGTCATCAAAGTAAACCAAATGTCATTTCTAACCACACTCATTCCACAACATTCACACATTTGAATCAAACTTGTACAACGAACTATGCATTCTTGTATTCTACTTTTAAGCTTATTCTATGATTCTAAGCTTATTTCAGAATTCTAATGACATGGAGACGATCATATGTGTTAGGGTTGTCATAAAAGTAAACCAAATGTCATTTCAAACCACACTCATTTCTCAACATTCACACATTTGTATCAAACTTGAACAACAAACTATGCAGGCTTGTAATCTACTTTTAAGCTTATTCAATGATTCTAAGTTTATTTCAGAATTCTAATGACATGGAGACGATCATATGTGTTAGGGTTGTCATAAAAGTAAACCAAATGTATTTTCTAACCACACTCATTCCACAACATTCACACATTTGAATCAAACTTAAACAACAAACTGTGCAGGCTTGTATTCTACTTTTAAGCTTATTCTTTAATTCTAAGCTTGTTTCAGAATTCTAATTACATGGAGACGATTATATGTGTTAGAGTTGTCATAAAAGTAAACCAAATGTCATTTCTAACCACACTCATTCCACAACATTGACACATTTGAATCAAACTTGTAAAACGAACTGTGCAAGCTTGTATTCTACTTTTAAGCTTATTCTTTGATTCTAAGTTTATTTCAGAATTCTAATGACATGGAGACAATCATATGTGTTAGGGTTGTCATAAAAGTAAACCAAATGTATTTTCTAACCACACTCATTCCACAACATTCACCCATTTGAATCAAACTTGAACAACAAACTGTGCAGGCTTGTATTCTACTTTTAAGCTTATTCTTTAATTCTAAGCTTGTTTCAGAATTCTAATTACATGGAGACGATTATATGTGTTAGAGTTGTCATAAAAGTAAACCAAATGTCATTTCTAACCACACTCATTCCACAACATTGACACATTTGAATCAAACTTGTAAAACGAACTGTGAAGACTTTTATTCTATTTTTAATCTTATTCATTGATTCAAAAGTTATTTTAGAATTCTAATGACATGGAGACGATCATATGTGTTAGGGTTGTCATAAAAGTAAACCAAATGTCATTTCAATCCACACTCATTACTCAACATTCACACATTTGAATCAAACCTGATCAACGAACTGTGCAGGCTTGTATTCTACTTTTAAGCTTATTCTATGATTCTAAGCTTATTTCAGAATTCTAATGACATGGAGACGATCATATGTGTTAGGGTTGTCATAAAAGTAAACCAAATGTCATTTCTAACCACACTCATTCCACAACATTGACACATTTGAATCAAACTTGTAAAACGAACTGTGCAAGCTTGTATTCTACTTTTAAGCTTATTCTTTGATTCTAAGTTTATTTCAGAATTCTAATGACATGGAGACGATCATATGTGTTAGGGTTGTCATAAAAGTAAACCAAATGTATTTTCTAACCACACTCATTCCACAACATTCACACATTTGAATCAAACTTAAACAACAAACTGTGCAGGCTTGTATTCTACTTTTAAGCTTATTCTTTAATTCTAAGCTTGTTTCAGAATTCTAATTACATGGAGACGATTATATGTGTTAGAGTTGTCATAAAAGTAAACCAAATGTCATTTCTAACCACACTCATTCCACAACATTGACACATTTGAATCAAACTTGTAAAACGAACTGTGAAGACTTTTATTCTATTTTTAATCTTATTCATTGATTCTAATCTTATTTTAGAATTCTAATGACATGGAGACGATCATATGTGTTAGGGTTGTCGTAAAAGTAAACCAAATTTCATTTCAAACAACACTCAATCCTCAACATTCACACATTTGAATCAAACTTGAACATAAACTGTGCAGGCTTGTATTCTACTTTTAAGCTTATTCTTTAATTCTAAGCTTATTTCAGAATTCTAATTACATGGAGACAATCATATGTGTTAGAGTTGTCATAAAAGTAAACCAAATGTCATTTCTATCCACACTCATTCCACAACATTCACACATTTAAATCAAACTTGTACAACGAACTGTACAAGCTTATATTCTACTTTTATGCTTATTCTTTGATTCTAAGCTTATTTTAGAATTCTAATGACATGGAGACGATCATATGTGTTAGGGTTGTCGTAAAAGTAAACCAAATTTCATTTCAAACAACACTCAATCCTCAACATTCACACATTTGAATCAAACTTGAACATAAACTGTGCAGGCTTGTATCCTACTTTTAAGCTTATTCGTTAATTCTAAGCTTATTTCAGAATTCTAATTACATGGAGACAATCATATGTGTTAGAGTTGTCATAAAAGTAAACCAAATGTCATTTCTAACCACACTCATTCCACAACATTGACACATTTGAATCAAACTTGTAAAACGAACTGTGAAGACTTGTATTCTATTTTTAAGCTTATTCTTTGATTCAAAAGTTATTTTAGAATTCTAATGACATGGAGACGATCATATGTGTTAGGGTTGTCATAAAAGTAAACCAAATGTCATTTCAATCCACACTCATTCCTCAACATTCACACATTTGAATCAAACTTGAACAACGAACTGTGCAGGCTTGTATTCTACTTTTAAGCTTATTCTATGATTCTAAGCTTATTTCAGAATTCTAATGACATGGAGACGATCATATGTGTTAGGGTTGTCATAAAAGTAAACCAAATGTCATTTCTAACCACACTCATTCCACAACATTGACACATTTGAATCAAACTTGTAAAACGAACTGTGCAAGCTTGTATTCTACTTTTAAGCTTATTCTTTGATTCTAAGCTTATTTCAGAACTCTAATGACATGGAGACGATCATATGTGTTAGGGTTGTCATAAAAGTAAACCAAATGTCATTTCAAACCACACTCATTTCTCAACATTCACACATTTGTATCAAACTTGAACAACAAACTATGCAGGCTTGTAATCTACTTTTAAGCTTATTCTTTGATTCTAAGTTTATTTCAGAATTCTAATGACATGGAGACAATCATATGTGTTAGGGTTGTCATAAAAGTAAACCAAATGTATTTTCTAACCACACTCATTCCACAACATTCACCCATTTGAATCAAACTTGAACAACAAACTGTGCAGGCTTGTATTCTACTTTTAAGCTTATTCTTTAATTCTAAGCTTGTTTCAGAATTCTAATTACATGGAGACGATTATATGTGTTAGAGTTGTCATAAAAGTAAACCAAATGTCATTTCTAACCACACTCATTCCACAACATTGACACATTTGAATCAAACTTGTAAAACGAACTGTGAAGACTTTTATTCTATTTTTAATCTTATTCATTGATTCTAATCTTATTTTAGAATTCTAATGACATGGAGACGATCATATGTGTTAGGGTTGTCGTAAAAGTAAACCAAATTTCATTTCAAACAACACTCAATCCTCAACATTCACACATTTGAATCAAACTTGAACATAAACTGTGCAGGCTTGTATTCTACTTTTAAGCTTATTCGTTAATTCTAAGCTTATTTCAGAATTCTAATTACATGGAGACAATCATATGTGTTAGAGTTGTCATAAAAGTAAACCAAATGTCATTTCTAACCACACTCATTCCACAACATTCACACATTTAAATCAAACTTGTACAACGAACTGTACAAGCTTATATTCTACTTTTAAGCTTATTCTTTGATTCTAAGCTTATTTTAGAATTCTAATGACATGGAGACGATCATATGTGTTAGGGTTGTCGTAAAAGTAAACCAAATTTCATTTCAAACAACACTCAATCCTCAACATTCACACATTTGAATCAAACTTGAACATAAACTGTGCAGGCTTGTATTCTACTTTTAAGCTTATTCGTTAATTCTAAGCTTATTTCAGAATTCTAATTACATGGAGACAATCATATGTGTTAGAGTTGTCATAAAAGTAAACCAAATGTCATTTCTAACCACACTCATTCCACAACATTGACACATTTGAATCAAACTTGAACAACGAACTGTGCAGGCTTGTATTCTACTTTTAAGCTTATTCTATGATTCTAAGCTTATTTCAAAATTCTAATGACATGGAGACGATCATATGTGTTAGGGTTGCCATAAAAGTAAACCAAATGTCATTTCTAACCACACTCATTCCACAACATTGACACATTTGAATCAAACTTGTAAAACGAACTGTGCAAGCTTGTATTCTACTTTTAAGCTTATTCTTTGATTCTAAGCTTGTTTCAGAATTCTAATGACATGGAGACGATCATATGTGTTAGGGTTGTCATAAAAGTAAACCAAATGTCATTTCAAACCACACTCATTTCTCAACATTCACACATTTGTATCAAACTTGAACAACCAACTGTGCAGGCTTGTAATCTACTTTTAAGCTTATTCTTTGATTCTAAGTTTATTTCAGAATTCTAATGACATGGAGACGATCATATGTGTTAGGGTTGTCATAAAAGTAAACCAAATGTATTTTCTAACCACACTCATTCCACAACATTCACACATTTGAATCAAACTTGAACAACAAACTGTGCAGGCTTGTATTCTATTTTTAAGCTTATTCTTTGATTCTAAAGTTATTTTAGAATTCTAATGACATGGAGACGATCATATGTGTTAGGGTTGTCATAAAAGTAAACCAAATCTCATTTCTAACCACACTCATTCCACAACATTCACACATTTTAATGAAACTTGTAAAACGAACTATGCATGCTTGTATTCTACTTTTAAGCTTATTCTTTGATGCTAAGCTTATTTTTGAATTATAATGACATGGTGACGATTATATGTATTAGGGTTGTCATAAAAGTTAACCAAATGTCATTTATAACAACACTCATTCCACAACATTCACACATTTGAATCAAACTTGTACAACGAACTATGCATTCTTGTATTCTACTTTTAAGCTTATTCTTTGATTCTAAGCTTATTTTTGAATTCTAATGACATGGTGACGATTATATGTATTAGGGTTGTCATAAAAGTAAACCAATTGTCATTTCTAACCACACTCATTCCACAACATTGACACATTTGAATCAAACTTGTAAAACGAACTCTGCATGCTTTTAATCTACTTTTAAGCTTATTCATTGATTCTAATCTTATATTTGAACTATAATGACATGGAGACGATTATAAGTGTTAGGGTTGTCATAAAAGTAAACCAAATGTATTTTCTAACCACACTCATTCCACAACATTGACACATTTGAATCGAACTTGTAAAATGAACTGTGCATGCTTTTATTCTACTTTTAAGCTTATTCTTTGATTCTAAGCTTATTTTTGAACTATAATGACATGGAGACGATTATATGTGTTAGGGTTGTCATAAAAGTAAACCAAATGTATTTTCTAACCACACTCATTCCACAACATTCACACATTTGAATCAAACTTGTAAAACGAACTGTGAAGACTAGTATTCTACTTTTAACTTTATTCTTTGATTCTAAGCTTATTTTAGAATTCTAATGACATGGAGACGATCATATGTGTTAGGGTTGTCGTAAAAGTAAATCAAATCTCATTTCTAACCACACTCATTCCACAACATTCACACATTTGAATCAAACTTGTAAAACGAACTGTGCATGCTTTTATTCTACTTTTAAGCTTATTCTTTGATTCTAAGCTTATTTTTGAACTATAATGACATGGAGACGATTATATGTGTTAGGGTTGTCATAAAAGTGAACCAAATGTCATTTCAAACCACACTCATTCCTCAACATTCACACATTTGAATCAAACTTGAACAACAAACTGTGTAGGCTTGTATTCTACTTTTAAGCTTATTCTTTGATTCTAAGCTTATTTCAGAATTCTAATTACATGGAGACAAGCATATGTGATAGAGTTGTCATAAAAGTAAACGAAATGTCATTTCTAACCACACTCATTCCACAACATTCACACATTTGAATCAAACTTGTAAAACGAACTGTGAAGACTTGTATTCTATTTTTAAGCTTATTCTTTGATTCTAAGCTTATTTTAGAATTCTAATGACATGGAGACAATCATATGTGTTAGAGTTATCATAAAAGTAAACCAATTGTCATTTCTAACCACACTCATTCCACACCATTCACACATTTAAATGAAACTTGTAAAACAAACTATGCATGCTTGTATTCTACTTTTAAGCTTATTCTTTGATTCTAACCTTATTTTTGAGTTCTAATGACATGGTGACGATTATATGTATTAGGGTTGTCATAAAAGTAAACCAAATGTCATTTATAACCACACTCATTCCACAACATTCACACATTTGAATCAAACTTGTACAACGAACGATGCATTCTTGTATTCTACTTTTAAGCTTATTCTTTGATTCTAAGCTTATTTTTGAACTATAATGACATGGAGACGATTATATGTGTTAGGGTTGTCATAAAAGTAAACCAAATGTCATTTCTAACCACACTCATTCCACAACATTCACACATTTGAATCAAACTTGTAAAACGAACTGTGAAGACTTGTATTCTATTTTTAAGCTTATTCTTTGATTCTAAGCTTATTTTAGAATTCTAATGACATGGAGACAATCATATGTGTTAGAGTTATCATAAAAGTAAACCAATTGTCATTTCTAACCACACTCATTCCACAACATTCACACATTTAAATGAAACTTGTAAAACAAACTATGCATGCTTGTATTCTACTTTTAAGCTTATTCTTTGATTCTAAGCTTATTTTTGAATTCTAATGACATGGTGACGATTATATGTATTAGGGTTGTCATAAAAGTAAACCAAATGTCATTTATAACCACACTCATTCCACAACATTCACACATTTGAATCAAACTTGTACAACGAACTATGCATTCTTGTATTCTACTTTTAAGCTTATTCTTTGATTCTAAGCTTATTTTTGAATTCTAATGACATGGTGACGATTATATGTATTAGGGTTGTCATAAAAGTAAACCAAATTTCATTTATAACCACCCTCATTCCACAACATTCACACATTTGAATCAAACTTGTAAAACGAACTGTGCATGCTTTTATTTTACTTTTAAGCTTATTCTTTGATTCTAATCTTATATTTGAACTATAATGACATGGAGACGATTATAAGTGTTAGGGTTGTCATAAAAGTAAACCAAATGTATTTTCTAACCACACTCATTCCACAACATTCACACATTTGAATCAAACTTGTAAAACGAACTGTGCAGGCTTGTAATCTACTTTTAAGCTTATTCTTTGATTCTAAGCTTATTTCAGAATTCTAATGACATGGAGACGATCATATGTGTTAGGGTTGTCATAAAAGTAAACCAAATGTATTTTCTAACCACACTCATTCCACAACATTCACACATTTGAATCAAACTTGAACAACAAACTGTGCAGGCTTGTATTCTACTTTTAAGCTTATTCTTTAATTCTAAGCTTATTTCAGAATTCTAATTACATGGAGACGATTATATGTGTTAGAGTTGTCATAAAAGTAAACCAAATGTATTTTCTAACCACACTCATTCCACAACATTCACACATTTGAATCAAACTTGTAAAACGAACTGTGCAGGCTTGTATTCTACTTTTAAGCTTATTCTATGATTCTAAGCTTATTTCAGAATTCTAATGACATGGAGACGATCATATGTGTTAGGGTTGTCATAAAAGTAAACCAATTGTCATTTCTAACCACACTCATTCCACAACATTGACACATTTGAATCAAACTTGTAAAACGAACTGTGCATGCTTTTATTCTACTTTTAAGCTTATTCTTTGATTCTAAGCTTATTTTTGAACTATAATGACATGGAGACGATTATATGTGTTTGGGTTGTCATAAAAGTAAACCAAATGTCATTTCTAACCACACTCATTCCACAACATTCACACATTTAAATCAAACTTGTACAACGAACTGTACAAGCTCATATTCTACTTTTAAGCTTATTCTTTGATTCTAAGCTTATTTTAGAATTCTAATGACATGGAGACGATCATATGTGTTTGGGTTGTCATAAAAGTAAACCAAATCTCATTTCTAACCACACTCATTCCACAACATTCACACATTTTAATGAAACTTGTAAAACGAACTATGCATGCTTGTATTCTACTTTTAAGCTTATTCTTTGATGCTAAGCTTATTTTTGAATTATAATGACATGGTGACGATTATATGTATTAGGGTTGTCATAAAAGTTAACCAAATGTCATTTATAACAACACTCATTCCACAACATTCACACATTTGAATCAAACTTGTACAACGAACTATGCATTCTTGTATTCTACTTTTAAGCTTATTCTTTGATTCTAAGCTTATTTTTGAATTCTAATGACATGGTGACGATTATATGTATTAGGGTTGTCATAAAAGTAAACCAATTGTCATTTCTAACCACACTCATTCCACAACATTGACACATTTGAATCAAACTTGTAAAACGAACTGTGCATGCTTTTAATCTACTTTTAAGCTTATTCTTTGATTCTAATCTTATATTTGAACTATAATGACATGGAGACGATTATAAGTGTTAGGGTTGTCATAAAAGTAAACCAAATGTATTTTCTAACCACACTCATTCCACAACATTGACACATTTGAATCGAACTTGTAAAATGAACTGTGCATGCTTTTATTCTACTTTTAAGCTTATTCTTTGATTCTAAGCTTATTTTTGAACTATAATGACATGGAGACGATTATATGTGTTAGGGTTGTCATAAAAGTAAACCAAATGTCATTTCTAACCACACTCATTCCACAACATTCACACATTTAAATGAAACTTGTAAAACAAATTATGCATGCTTGTATTCTACTTTTAAGCTTATTCTTTGATTCTAAGCTTATTTTTGAATTCTAATGACATGGTGACGATTATATGTATTAGGGTTGTCATAAAAGTAAACCAAATGTCATTTATAACCACACTCATTCCACAACATTCAGACATTTGAATCAAACTTGTAAAACGAACTATGCATGCTTGTATTCTACTTTTAAGCTTATTCTTTGATGCTAAGCTTATTTTTGAATTCTAATGACATGGTGACGATTATATGTATTAGGGTTGTCATAAAAGTAAACCAAATGTCATTTATAACCACACTCATTCCACAACATTCACACATTTGAATCAAACTTGTACAACGAACTATGCATTCTTCTATTCTACTTTTAAGCTTATTCTTTGATTCTAAACTTATTTTTGAATTCTAATGACATGGTGACGATTATATGTATTAGGGTTGTCATAAAAGTAAACCAAATGTCATTTCTAACCACACTCATTCCACAACATTGACACATTTGAATCAAACTTGTAAAACGAACTGTGCATGCTTTTATTCTACTTTTAAGCTTATTCTTTGATTCTAAGCTTATTTTTGAACTATAATGACATGGAGACGATTATATGTGTTTGGATTGTCATAAAAGTAAACCAAATGTCATTTCTAACCACACTCATTCCACAACATTCACACATTTAAATCAAACTTGTACAACGAACTATGCATTCTTGTATTCTACTTTTAAGCTTATTCTTTGATTCTAAACTTATTTTTGAATTCTAATGACATGGTGACGATTATATGTATTAGGGTTGTCATAAAAGTAAACCAAATGTCATTTCTAACCACACTCATTCCACAACATTGACACATTTGAATCAAACTTGTAAAACGAACTGTGCATGCTTTTATTCTACTTTTAAGCTTATTCTTTGATTCTAAGCTTATTTTTGAACTATAATGACATGGAGACGATTATATGTGTTTGGATTGTCATAAAAGTAAACCAAATGTCATTTACAACCACACTGAATCCTCAACATTCACACATTTGAATCAAACTTGAACAACAAACTGTGCAGGCTTGTATTCTTTTTTTAAGCTTATTCTTTGATTCTAAGCTTATTTTTGAACTATAATGACATGGAGACGATTATATGTGTTTGGATTGTCATAAAAGTAAACCAAATGTCATTTCTAACCACACTCATTCCACAACATTCACACATTTAAATCAAACTTGTACAACGAACTATGCATTCTTGTATTCTACTTTTAAGCTTATTCTTTGATTCTAAACTTATTTTTGAATTCTAATGACATGGTGACGATTATATGTATTAGGGTTGTCATAAAAGTAAACCAAATGTCATTTCTAACCACACTCATTCCACAACATTGACACATTTGAATCAAACTTGTAAAACGAACTGTGCATGCTTATATTCTACTTTTAAACTTATTCTTTGATTCTAAGCTTATTTTTGAACTATCATGACATGGAGACGATCATATGTGTTTGGGTTGTCATAAAAGTAAACCAAATGTCATTTCAAACCACACTCAATCCTCAACATTCACACATTTGAATCAAACTTGAACAACAAACTGTGCAGGCTTGTATTCTACTTTTAAGCTTATTCTTTGATTCTAAGCTTATTTCAGAATTCTAATTACATGGAGACAATCATATGTGTTAGAGTTGTCATAAAAGTAAACCAAATGTCATTTCTAACCACACTCATTCCACAACATTGACACATTTGAATCAAACTTGTAAAACGAACTGTGCATGCTTTTATTTTACTTTTAAGCTTATTCTTTGATTCTAATCTTATATTTGAACTATAATGACATGGAGACGATTATATGTGTTAGGGTTGTCATAAAATTAAACCAAATGTCATTTCTAACCACACTCATTCCTCACCATTCCCACATTTGAATCAAACTTGTAAAACGAACTGTGCAGGCTTCCATTCTACTTTTAAGCTTATTCTATGATTCTATGCTTATTTTTGAATTCTAATGACATGGAGACGATTATATGTGTTAGGGTTGTCATAAAAGTAAACCAAATGTCATTTCTAACCACACTCATTCCTCAACATTCACACATTTAAATCAAACTTGTACAACGAACTGTACAAGCTTATATTCTACTTTTAAACTTATTCTTTGATTCTAAGCTTATTTTTGAACTATCATGACATGGAGACGATTATATGTGTTAGGGTTGTCATAAAAGTAAACCAAATGTCATTTCTAACCACACTCATTCCACAACATTCACACATTTAAATGAAACTTGTAAAACAAATTATGCATGCTTGTATTCTACTTTTAAGATTATTCTTTGATTCTAAGCTTATTTTTGAATTCTAATGACATGGTGACGATTATATGTATTAGGGTTGTCATAAAAGTAAACCAAATGTCATTTATAACCACACTCATTCCACAACATTCAGACATTTGAATCAAACTTGTACAACAAACTCTGCATTCTTGTATTCTACTTTTAAGCTTATTCTTTGATTCTAAACTTATTTTTGAATTCTAATGACATGGTGACGATTATATGTATTAGGGTTGTCATAAAAGTAAACCAAATGTCATTTCTAACCACACTCATTCCACAACATTGACACATTTGAATCAAACTTGTAAAACGAACTGTGCCTGCTTTTATTCTACTTTTAAGCTTATTCTTTGATTCTAAGCTTATATTTGAACTATAATGACATGGAGACGATTATATGTGTTAGGATTGTCATAAAAGTAAACCAAATGTCATTTCTAACCACACTCATTCCACAACATTCACACATTTAAATGAAACTTGTAAAACGAACTATGCATGCTTGTATTTTACTTTTAAGCTTATTCTTTGATTCTAAGCTTATTTTTGAATTCTAATGACATGGTGACGATTATATGTATTAGGGTTGTCATAAAAGTAAACCAAATGTCATTTATAACCACACTCATTCCACAACATTCACACATTTGAATCAAACTTGTAAAACGAACTGTGCATGCTTTTATTTTACTTTTAAGCTTATTCTTTGATTCTAATCTTATATTTGAACTATAATGACATGGAGACGATTATATGTGTTAGGGTTGTCATAAAAGTAAACCAAATGTCATTTCTAACCACACTCATTCCACAACATTGACACATTTGAATCGAACTTGTAAAATGAACTGTGCATGCTTTTATTCTACTTTTAAGCTTATTCTTTGATTCTAAGCTTATTTTTGAACTATAATGACATGGAGACGATTATATGTGTTTGGGTTGTCATAAAAGTAAACCAAATGTCATTTCTAACCACACTCATTCCACAACATTCACACATTTAAATCAAACTTGTACAACGAATTGTACAAGCTTATATTCTACTTTTAAGCTTATTCTTTGATTCTAAGCTTATTTTTGAATTCTAATGACATGGTGACGATTATATGTGTTAGGGTTGTCATAAAAGTAAACCAAATGTCATTTCTAACCACACTCATTCCACAACATTGACACATTTGAATCAAACTTGTAAAACGAACTGTGCATGCTTTTATTCTACTTTTAAGCTTATTCTTTGATTCTAAGCTTATTTTTGAACTATAATGACATGGAGACGATTATATGTGTTTGGATTGTCATAAAAGTAAACCAAATGTCATTTCTAACCACACTCATTCCACAACATTCACACATTTAAATCAAACTTGTACAACAAACTGTACAAGCTTATATTCTACTTTTAAGCTTATTCTTTGATTCTAAGCTTATTTTTGAATTCTAATGACATGGTGACGATTATATGTATTAGGGTTGTCATAAAAGTAAACCAAATGTCGTTTATAACCACACTCATTCCACAACATTCACACATTTGAATCAAACTTGTAAAACGAACTGTGCATGCTTTTATTTTACTTTTAAGCTTATTCTTTGATTCTAATCTTATATTTGAACTATAATGACATGGAGACGATTATATGTGTTAGGGTTGTCATAAAAGTAAACCAAATGTCATTTCTAACCACACTCATTCCACAACATTGACACATTTGAATCGAACTTGTAAAATGAACTGTGCATGCTTTTATTCTACTTTTAAGCTTATTCTTTGACTCTAAGCTTATTTTTGAACTATAATGACATGGAGACGATTATATGTGTTTGGGTTGTCATAAAAGTAAACCAAATGTCATTTCTAACCACACTCATTCCACAACATTCACACATTTAAATCAAACTTGTACAACGAATTGTACAAGCTTATATTCTACTTTTAAGCTTATTCTTTGATTCTAAGCTTATTTTAGAATTCTAATGACATGGAGACGATCATATGTGTTTGGGTTGTCATAAAAGTAAACCAAATGTCATTTCAAACCACACTCAATCCTCAACATTCACACATTTGAATCAAACTTGAACAACAAACTGTGCAGGCTTGTATTCTACTTTTAAGCTTATTCTTTGATTCTAAGCTTATTTCAGAATTCTAATTACATGGAGACAATCATATGTGTTAGAGTTGTCATAAAAGTAAACCAAATGTCATTTCTAACCACACTCATTCCACAACATTGACACATTTGAATCAAACTTGTAAAACGAACTGTGAAGACTTGTATTCTATTTTTAAGCTTATTCTTTGATTCTAAGCTTATTTTAGAATTCTAATGACATGGAGACGATCATATGTGTTAGGGTTGTCATAAAAGTAAACCAAATGTCATTTCTAACCACACTCATTCCACAACATTCACACATTTAAATGAAACTTGTAAAAAGAACTATGCATGCTTGTATTCTACTTTTAAGCTTATTCTTTGATTCTAAGCTTATTTCAGAATTCTTATTACATGGAGACAATCATATGTATTAGAGTTGTCATAAAAGTAACCAAATGTCATTTCTAACCACACTCATTCCACAACATTGACACATTTGAATCAAACTTGTAAAACGAACTGTGAAGACTTGTATTCTATTTTTAAGCTTATTCTTTGATTCTAAGCTTATTTTAGAATTCTAATGACATGGAGACAATCATAGGTGTTAGAGTTGTCATAAAAGTAAACCAAATGTCATTTCTAACCACGCTCATTCCACAACATTCACACATTTAAATGAAACTTGTAAAACGAACTATGCATGCTTGTATTCTACTTTTAAGCTTATTCTTTGATTCGAACCTTATTTTTGAGTTCTAATGACATGGTGACGATTATATGTATTAGGGTTGTCATAAAAGTAAACCAAATGTCATTTCTAACCACACTCATTCCACAACATTGACACATTTGAATCAAACTTGTAAAACGAACTGTGCAGGCTTGTATTCTACTTTTAAGCTTATTCTTTGATTCTAAGCTTATATTTGAACTATAATGACATGGAGACGATTATATGTGTTAAGGTTGTCATAAAAGTAAACCAAATGTCATTTCTAACCACACTCATTCCACAACATTCACACATTTAAATGAAACTTGTAAAACGAACTATGCATGCTTGTATTTTACTTTTAAGCTTATTCTTTGATTCTAAGCTTATTTTTGAATTCTAATGACATGGTGACGATTATATGTATTAGGGTTGTCATAAAAGTAAACCAAATGTCATTTATAACCACACTCATTCCACAACATTCCCACATTTGAATCAAACTTGTACAACGAACTATGCATTCTTGTATTCTACTTTTAAGCTTATTCTTTGATTCTAAGCTTATTTTTTAATTCTAATGACATGGTGACGATTATATGTATTAGGGTTGTCATAAAAGTAAACCAAATGTCGTTTATAACCACACTCATTCCACAACATTCACACATTTGAATCAAACTTGTAAAACGAACTGTGCATGCTTTTATTTTACTTTTAAGCTTATTCTTTGATTCTAATCTTATATTTGAACTATAATGACATGGAGACGATTATATGTGTGAGGGTTGTCATAAAAGTAAACCAAATGTCATTTCTAACCACACTCATTCCACAACATTGACACATTTGAATCGAACTTGTAAAACGAACTGTGCATGCTTTTATTTTACTTTTAAGCTTATTCTTTGATTCTAATCTTATATTTGAACTATAATGACATGGAGACGATTATATGTGTGAGGGTTGTCATAAAAGTAAACCAAATGTCATTTCTAACCACACTCATTCCACAACATTCACACATTTAAATCAAACTTGTACAACGAATTGTACAAGCTTATATTCTACTTTTAAGCTTATTCTTTGATTCTAAGCTTATTTTAGAATTCTAATGACATGGAGACGATCATATGTGTTTGGGTTGTCATAAAACTAAACCAAATGTCATTTCAAACCACACTCAATCCTCAACATTCACACATTTGAATCAAACTTGAACAACAAACTGTGCAGGCTTGTATTCTACTTTTAAGCTTATTCTTTGATTCTAAGCTTATTTCAGAATTCTAATTACATGGAGACAATCATATGTGTTAGAGTTGTCATAAAAGTAAACCAAATGTCATTTCTAACCACACTCATTCCACAACATTGACACATTTGAATCAAACTTGTAAAACGAACTGTGCATGCTTTTATTTTACTTTTAAGCTTATTCTTTGATTCTAATCTTATATTTGAACTATAATGACATGGAGACGATTATATGTGTTAGGGTTGTCATAAAAGTAAACCAAATGTCATTTCTAACCACACTCATTCCACAACATTGACACATTTGAATCAAACTTGTAAAACGAACTGTGAAGACTTGTATTCTATTTTTAAGCTTATTCTTTGATTCTAAGCTTATTTTAGAATTCTAATGACATGGAGACAATCATAGGTGTTAGAGTTGTCATAAAAGTAAACCAAATGTCATTTCTAACCACACTCATTCCACAACATTCACACATTTAAATGAAACTCGTAAAACGAACTATGCATGCTTGTATTCTACTTTTAAGCTTATTCTTTGATTCTAACCTTATTTTTGAGTTCTAATGACATGGTGACGATTATATGTATTAGGGTTGTCATAAAAGTAAACCAAATGTCATTTATAACCACACTCATTCCACAACATTGACACATTTGAATCAAAGTTGTACAACGAACGATGCATTCTTGTATTCTACTTTTAAGCTTATTCTTTGATTCTAAGCTTATATTTGAACTATAATGACATGGAGACGATTATATGTGTTAGGGTTGTCATAAAAGTAAACCAAATGTCATTTCTAACCACACTCATTCCACAACATTCACACATTTAAATCAAACTTGTACAACGAATTGTACAAGCTTATATTCTACTTTTAAGCTTATTCTTTGATTCTAAGCTTATTTTAGAATTCTAATGACATGGAGACGATCATATGTGTTTGGGTTGTCATAAAAGTAAACCAAATGTCATTTCTAACCACACTCATTCCACAACATTGACACATTTGAATCAAACTTGTAAAACGAATTGTGCAAGCTTGTATTCTACTTTTAAGCTTATTCTTTGATTCTAAGCTTATTTCAGAATTCTAATTACATGGAGACAATCATATGTGTTAGAGTTGTCATAAAAGTAAACCAAATGTCATTTCTAACCACACTTATTCCACAACATTGACACATTTTAATCAAACTTGTAAAACGAACTGTGAAGACTTGTATTCTATTTTTAAGCTTATTCTTTGATTCTAAGCTTATTTTAGAATTCTAATCACATGGAGACGATCATATGTGTTAGGGTTGTCATAAAAGTAAACCAAATGTCATTTCTAACCACACTCATTCCACAACATTCACACATTTAAATGAAACTTGTAAAACAAATTATGCATGCTTGTATTCTACTTTTAAGCTTATTCTTTGATTCTAAGCTTATTTTTGAATTCTAATGACATGGTGACGATTATATGTATTAGGGTTGTCATAAAAGTAAACCAAATGTCATTTATAACCACACTCATTCCACAACATTCAGATATTTGAATCAAACTTGTACAACGAACTATGCATTCTTGTATTCTACTTTTAAGCTTATTCTTTGATTCTAAACTTATTTTTGAATTCTAATGACATGGTGACGATTATATGTATTAGGGTTGTCATAAAAGTAAACCAAATGTCATTTCTAACCACACTCATTCCACAACATTGACACATTTGAATCAAACTTGTAAAACGAACTGTGCAGGCTTGTATTCTACTTTTAAGCTTATTCTTTGATTCTAAGCTTATATTTGAACTATAATGACATGGAGACGATTATATGTGTTTGGATTGTCATAAAAGTAAACCAAATGTCATTTCTAACCACACTCATTCCACAACATTCACACATTTAAATCAAACTTGTACAACGAACTATGCATTCTTGTATTCTACTTTTAAGCTTATTCTTTGATTCTAAACTTATTTTTGAATTCTAATGACATGGTGACGATTATATGTATTAGGGTTGTCATAAAAGTAAACCAAATGTCATTTCTAACCACACTCATTCCACAACATTGACACATTTGAATCAAACTTGTAAAACGAACTGTGCATGCTTTTATTCTACTTTTAAGCTTATTCTTTGATTCTAAGCTTATTTTTGAACTATAATGACATGGAGACGATTATATGTGTTTGGATTGTCATAAAAGTAAACCAAATGTCATTTATAACCACACTCAATCCTCAACATTCACACATTTGAATCAAACTTGAACAACAAACTGTGCAGGCTTGTATTCTAGTTTTAAGCTTATTCTTTGATTCTAAGCTTATTTCAGAATTCTAATTACATGGAGACAATCATATGTGTTAGAGTTGTCATAAAAGTAAACCAAATGTCATTTCTAACCACACTCGTTCCACAACATTGACACATTTGAATCAAACTTGTAAAACGAACAGTGCATGCTTGTATTCTACTTTTAAGCTTATTCTTTGATTCTAACCTTATTTTTGAATTCTAATGACATGGTGACGATTATATGTATTAGGGTTGTCATAAAAGTAAACCAAATGTCATTTATAACCACACTCATTCCACAACATTCACACATTTGAATCAAACTTGTACAACGAACTATGCATTCTTGTATTCTACTTTTAAGCTTATTCTTTGATTCTAAGCTTATTTTTGAATTCTAATGACATGGTGACGATTATATGTATTAGGGTTGTCATAAAAGTAAACCAAATGTCGTTTATAACCACACTCATTCCACAACATTCACACATTTGAATCAAACTTGTAAAACGAACTGTGCATGCTTTTATTTTACTTTTAAGCTTATTCTTTAATTCTAATCTTATATTTGAACTATAATGACATGGAGACGATTATATGTGTTAGGGTTGTCATAAAAGTAAACCAAATGTCATTTCTAACCACACTCATTCCACAACATTGACACATTTGAATCGAACTTGTAAAATGAACTGTGCATGCTTTTATTCTACTTTTAAGCTTATTCTTTGATTCTAAGCTTATTTTTGAACTATAATGACATGGAGACGATTATATGTGTTTGGGTTGTCATAAAAGTAAACCAAATGTCATTTCTAACCACACTCATTCCACAACATTCACACATTTAAATCAAACTTGTACAACGAATTGTACAAGCTTATATTCTACTTTTAAGCTTATTCTTTGATTCTAAGCTTATTTTAGAATTCTAATGACATGGAGACGATCATATGTGTTTGGGTTGTCATAAAAGTAAACCAAATGTCATTTCAAACCACACTCAATCCTCAACATTCACACATTTGAATCAAACTTGAACAACAAACTGTGCAGGCTTGTATTCTACTTTTAAGCTTATTCTTTGATTCTAAGCTTATTTCAGAATTCTAATTACATGGAGACAATCATATGTGTTAGAGTTGTCATAAAAGTAAACCAAATGTCATTTCTAACCACACTCATTCCACAACATTGACACATTTTAATCAAACTTGTAAAACGAACTGTGAAGACTTGTATTCTATTTTTAAGCTTATTCTTTGATTCTAAGCTTATTTTAGAATTCTAATCACATGGAGACGATCATATGTGTTAGGGTTGTCATAAAAGTAAACCAAATGTCATTTCTAACCACACTCATTCCACAACATTCACACATTTAAATGAAACTTGTAAAACAAATTATGCATGCTTGTATTCTACTTTTAAGCTTATTCTTTGATTCTAAGCTTATTTTTGAATTCTAATGACATGGTGACGATTATATGTATTAGGGTTGTCATAAAAGTAAACCAAATGTCATTTATAACCACACTCATTCCACAACATTCAGATATTTGAATCAAACTTGTACAACGAACTATGCATTCTTGTATTCTACTTTTAAGCTTATTCTTTGATTCTAAACTTATTTTTGAATTCTAATGACATGGTGACGATTATATGTATTAGGGTTGTCATAAAAGTAAACCAAATGTCATTTCTAACCACACTCATTCCACAACATTGACACATTTGAATCAAACTTGTAAAACGAACTGTGCAGGCTTGTATTCTACTTTTAAGCTTATTCTTTGATTCTAAGCTTATTTCAGAATTCTAATTACATGGAGACAATCATATGTGTTAGAGTTGTCATAAAAGTAAACCAAATGTCATTTCTAACCACACTCATTCCACAACATTGACACATTTGAATCAAACTTGTAAAACGAACTGTGCATGCTTTTATTTTACTTTTAAGCTTATTCTTTGATTCTAATCTTATATTTGAACTATAATGACATGGAGACGATTATATGTGTTAGGGTTGTCATAAAATTAAACCAAATGTCATTTCTAACCACACTCATTCCTCACCATTCCCACATTTGAATCAAACTTGTAAAACGAACTGTGCAGGCTTCCATTCTACTTTTAAGCTTATTCTATGATTCTATGCTTATTTTTGAATTCTAATGACATGGAGACGATTATATGTGTTAGGGTTGTCATAAAAGTAAACCAAATGTCATTTCTAACCACACTCATTCCTCAACATTCCCACATTTGAATCAAACTTGTAAAACGAACTGTGCAGGCTTCCATTTTATTTTTAAGTTTATTCTTTGATTCTAAGCTTATTTTTGAATTCTAATGACATGGAGACGATTATATGTGTTAGGGTTGTCATAAAAGTAAACCAAATGTCATTTCTAACCACACTCATTCCACAACATTCACACATTTAAATGAAACTTGTAAAACGAACTATGCATGCTTGTATTCTGCTTTTAAGCTTATTCTTTGATTCTAACCTTATTTTTGAGTTCTAATGACATGGTGACGATTATATGTATTAGGGTTGTCATAAAAGTAAACCAAATGTCATTTATAACCACACTCATTCCACAACATTGACACATTTGAATCAAAGTTGTACAACGAACGATGCATTCTTGTATTCTACTTTTAAGCTTATTCTTTGATTCTAAGCTTATATTTGAACTATAATGACATGGAGACGATTATATGTGTTAGGGTTGTCATAAAAGTAAACCAAATGTCATTTCTAACCACACTCATTCCACAACATTCACACATTTAAATCAAACTTGTACAACGAATTGTACAAGCTTATATTCTACTTTTAAGCTTATTCTTTGATTCTAAGCTTATTTTAGAATTCTAATGACATGGAGACGATCATATGTGTTTGGGTTGTCATAAAAGTAAACCAAATGTCATTTCAAACCACACTCAATCCTCAACATTCACACATTTGAATCAAACTTGAACAACAAACTGTGCAGGCTTGTATTCTACTTTTAAGCTTATTCTTTGATTCTAAGCTTATTTCAGAATTCTAATTACATGGAGACAATCATATGTGTTAGAGTTGTCATAAAAGTAAACCAAATGTCATTTCTAACCACACTCATTCCACAACATTGACACATTTGAATCAAACTTGTAAAACGAACTGTGAAGACTTGTATTCTATTTTTAAGCTTATTCTTTGATTCTAAGCTTATTTTAGAATTCTAATCACATGGAGACGATCATATGTGTTAGGGTTGTCATAAAAGTAAACCAAATGTCATTTCTAACCACACTCATTCCACAACATTCACACATTTAAATGAAACTTGTAAAAAGAACTATGCATGCTTGTATTCTACTTTTAAGCTTATTCTTTGATTCTAAGCTTATTTCAGAATTCTTATTACATGGAGACAATCATATGTGTTAGAGTTGTCATAAAAGTAAACCAAATGTCATTTCTAACCACACTCATTCCACAACATTGACACATTTTAATCAAACTTGTAAAACGAACTGTGAAGACTTGTATTCTATTTTTAAGCTTATTCTTTGATTCTAAGCTTATTTTAGAATTCTAATCACATGGAGACGATCATATGTGTTAGGGTTGTCATAAAAGTAAACCAAATGTCATTTCTAACCACACTCATTCCACAACATTCACACATTTAAATGAAACTTGTAAAACAAATTATGCATGCTTGTATTCTACTTTTAAGCTTATTCTTTGATTCTAAGCTTATTTTTGAATTCTAATGACATGGTGACGATTATATGTATTAGGGTTGTCATAAAAGTAAACCAAATGTCATTTATAACCACACTCATTCCACAACATTCAGATATTTGAATCAAACTTGTACAACGAACTATGCATTCTTGTATTCTACTTTTAAGCTTATTCTTTGATTCTAAACTTATTTTTGAATTCTAATGACATGGTGACGATTATATGTATTAGGGTTGTCATAAAAGTAAACCAAATGTCATTTCTAACCACACTCATTCCACAACATTGACACATTTGAATCAAACTTGTAAAACGAACTGTGCAGGCTTGTATTCTACTTTTAAGCTTATTCTTTGATTCTAAGCTTATATTTGAACTATAATGACATGGAGACGATTATATGTGTTTGGATTGTCATAAAAGTAAACCAAATGTCATTTCTAACCACACTCATTCCACAACATTCACACATTTAAATCAAACTTGTACAACGAACTATGCATTCTTGTATTCTACTTTTAAGCTTATTCTTTGATTCTAAACTTATTTTTGAATTCTAATGACATGGTGACGATTATATGTATTAGGGTTGTCATAAAAGTAAACCAAATGTCATTTCTAACCACACTCATTCCACAACATTGACACATTTGAATCAAACTTGTAAAACGAACTGTGCATGCTTTTATTCTACTTTTAAGCTTATTCTTTGATTCTAAGCTTATTTTTGAACTATAATGACATGGAGACGATTATATGTGTTTGGATTGTCATAAAAGTAAACCAAATGTCATTTATAACCACACTCAATCCTCAACATTCACACATTTGAATCAAACTTGAACAACAAACTGTGCAGGCTTGTATTCTAGTTTTAAGCTTATTCTTTGATTCTAAGCTTATTTCAGAATTCTAATTACATGGAGACAATCATATGTGTTAGAGTTGTCATAAAAGTAAACCAAATTTCATTTCTAACCACACTCGTTCCACAACATTGACACATTTGAATCAAACTTGTAAAACGAACAGTGCATGCTTGTATTCTACTTTTAAGCTTATTCTTTGATTCTAACCTTATTTTTGAATTCTAATGACATGGTGACGATTATATGTATTAGGGTTGTCATAAAAGTAAACCAAATGTCATTTATAACCACACTCATTCCACAACATTCACACATTTGAATCAAACTTGTACAACGAACTATGCATTCTTGTATTCTACTTTTAAGCTTATTCTTTGATTCTAAGCTTATTTTTGAATTCTAATGACATGGTGACGATTATATGTATTAGGGTTGTCATAAAAGTAAACCAAATGTCGTTTATAACCACACTCATTCCACAACATTCACACATTTGAATCAAACTTGTAAAACGAACTGTGCATGCTTTTATTTTACTTTTAAGCTTATTCTTTAATTCTAATCTTATATTTGAACTATAATGACATGGAGACGATTATATGTGTTAGGGTTGTCATAAAAGTAAACCAAATGTCATTTCTAACCACACTCATTCCACAACATTGACACATTTGAATCGAACTTGTAAAATGAACTGTGCATGCTTTTATTCTACTTTTAAGCTTATTCTTTGATTCTAAGCTTATTTTTGAACTATAATGACATGGAGACGATTATATGTGTTTGGGTTGTCATAAAAGTAAACCAAATGTCATTTCTAACCACACTCATTCCACAACATTCACACATTTAAATCAAACTTGTACAACGAATTGTACAAGCTTATATTCTACTTTTAAGCTTATTCTTTGATTCTAAGCTTATTTTAGAATTCTAATGACATGGAGACGATCATATGTGTTTGGGTTGTCATAAAAGTAAACCAAATGTCATTTCAAACCACACTCAATCCTCAACATTCACACATTTGAATCAAACTTGAACAACAAACTGTGCAGGCTTGTATTCTACTTTTAAGCTTATTCTTTGATTCTAAGCTTATTTCAGAATTCTAATTACATGGAGACAATCATATGTGTTAGAGTTGTCATAAAAGTAAACCAAATGTCATTTCTAACCACACTCATTCCACAACATTGACACATTTTAATCAAACTTGTAAAACGAACTGTGAAGACTTGTATTCTATTTTTAAGCTTATTCTTTGATTCTAAGCTTATTTTAGAATTCTAATCACATGGAGACGATCATATGTGTTAGGGTTGTCATAAAAGTAAACCAAATGTCATTTCTAACCACACTCATTCCACAACATTCACACATTTAAATGAAACTTGTAAAAAGAACTATGCATGCTTGTATTCTACTTTTAAGCTTATTCTTTGATTCTAAGCTTATTTCAGAATTCTTATTACATGGAGACAATCATATGTGTTAGAGTTGTCATAAAAGTAAACCAAATGTCATTTCTAACCACACTCATTCCACAACATTGACACATTTTAATCAAACTTGTAAAACGAACTGTGAAGACTTGTATTCTATTTTTAAGCTTATTCTTTGATTCTAAGCTTATTTTAGAATTCTAATCACATGGAGACGATCATATGTGTTAGGGTTGTCATAAAAGTAAACCAAATGTCATTTCTAACCACACTCATTCCACAACATTCACACATTTAAATGAAACTTGTAAAACAAATTATGCATGCTTGTATTCTACTTTTAAGCTTATTCTTTGATTCTAAGCTTATTTTTGAATTCTAATGACATGGTGACGATTATATGTATTAGGGTTGTCATAAAAGTAAACCAAATGTCATTTATAACCACACTCATTCCACAACATTCAGATATTTGAATCAAACTTGTACAACGAACTATGCATTCTTGTATTCTACTTTTAAGCTTATTCTTTGATTCTAAACTTATTTTTGAATTCTAATGACATGGTGACGATTATATGTATTAGGGTTGTCATAAAAGTAAACCAAATGTCATTTCTAACCACACTCATTCCACAACATTGACACATTTGAATCAAACTTGTAAAACGAACTGTGCAGGCTTGTATTCTACTTTTAAGCTTATTCTTTGATTCTAAGCTTATATTTGAACTATAATGACATGGAGACGATTATATGTGTTTGGATTGTCATAAAAGTAAACCAAATGTCATTTCTAACCACACTCATTCCACAACATTCACACATTTAAATCAAACTTGTACAACGAACTATGCATTCTTGTATTCTACTTTTAAGCTTATTCTTTGATTCTAAACTTATTTTTGAATTCTAATGACATGGTGACGATTATATGTATTAGGGTTGTCATAAAAGTAAACCAAATGTCATTTCTAACCACACTCATTCCACAACATTGACACATTTGAATCAAACTTGTAAAACGAACTGTGCATGCTTTTATTCTACTTTTAAGCTTATTCTTTGATTCTAAGCTTATTTTTGAACTATAATGACATGGAGACGATTATATGTGTTTGGATTGTCATAAAAGTAAACCAAATGTCATTTATAACCACACTCAATCCTCAACATTCACACATTTGAATCAAACTTGAACAACAAACTGTGCAGGCTTGTATTCTAGTTTTAAGCTTATTCTTTGATTCTAAGCTTATTTCAGAATTCTAATTACATGGAGACAATCATATGTGTTAGAGTTGTCATAAAAGTAAACCAAATGTCATTTCTAACCACACTCGTTCCACAACATTGACACATTTGAATCAAACTTGTAAAACGAACAGTGCATGCTTGTATTCTACTTTTAAGCTTATTCTTTGATTCTAACCTTATTTTTGAATTCTAATGACATGGTGACGATTATATGTATTAGGGTTGTCATAAAAGTAAACCAAATGTCATTTATAACCACACTCATTCCACAACATTCACACATTTGAATCAAACTTGTACAACGAACTATGCATTCTTGTATTCTACTTTTAAGCTTATTCTTTGATTCTAAGCTTATTTTTGAATTCTAATGACATGGTGACGATTATATGTATTAGGGTTGTCATAAAAGTAAACCAAATGTCGTTTATAACCACACTCATTCCACAACATTCACACATTTGAATCAAACTTGTAAAACGAACTGTGCATGCTTTTATTTTACTTTTAAGCTTATTCTTTAATTCTAATCTTATATTTGAACTATAATGACATGGAGACGATTATATGTGTTAGGGTTGTCATAAAAGTAAACCAAATGTCATTTCTAACCACACTCATTCCACAACATTGACACATTTGAATCGAACTTGTAAAATGAACTGTGCATGCTTTTATTCTACTTTTAAGCTTATTCTTTGATTCTAAGCTTATTTTTGAACTATAATGACATGGAGACGATTATATGTGTTTGGGTTGTCATAAAAGTAAACCAAATGTCATTTCTAACCACACTCATTCCACAACATTCACACATTTAAATCAAACTTGTACAACGAATTGTACAAGCTTATATTCTACTTTTAAGCTTATTCTTTGATTCTAAGCTTATTTTAGAATTCTAATGACATGGAGACGATCATATGTGTTTGGGTTGTCATAAAAGTAAACCAAATGTCATTTCAAACCACACTCAATCCTCAACATTCACACATTTGAATCAAACTTGAACAACAAACTGTGCAGGCTTGTATTCTACTTTTAAGCTTATTCTTTGATTCTAAGCTTATTTCAGAATTCTAATTACATGGAGACAATCATATGTGTTAGAGTTGTCATAAAAGTAAACCAAATGTCATTTCTAACCACACTCATTCCACAACATTGACACATTTTAATCAAACTTGTAAAACGAACTGTGAAGACTTGTATTCTATTTTTAAGCTTATTCTTTGATTCTAAGCTTATTTTAGAATTCTAATCACATGGAGACGATCATATGTGTTAGGGTTGTCATAAAAGTAAACCAAATGTCATTTCTAACCACACTCATTCCACAACATTCACACATTTAAATCAAACTTGTACAACGAATTGTACAAGCTTATATTCTACTTTTAAGCTTATTCTTTGATTCTAAGCTTATTTTAGAATTCTAATGACATGGAGACGATCATATGTGTTTGGGTTGTCATAAAAGTAAACCAAATGTCATTTCAAACCACACTCAATCCTCAACATTCACACATTTGAATCAAACTTGAACAACAAACTGTGCAGGCTTGTATTCTACTTTTAAGCTTATTCTTTGATTCTAAGCTTATTTCAGAATTCTAATTACATGGAGACAATCATATGTGTTAGAGTTGTCATAAAAGTAAACCAAATGTCATTTCTAACCACACTCATTCCACAACATTGACACATTTTAATCAAACTTGTAAAACGAACTGTGAAGACTTGTATTCTATTTTTAAGCTTATTCTTTGATTCTAAGCTTATTTTAGAATTCTAATCACATGGAGACGATCATATGTGTTAGGGTTGTCATAAAAGTAAACCAAATGTCATTTCTAACCACACTCATTCCACAACATTCACACATTTAAATGAAACTTGTAAAAAGAACTATGCATGCTTGTATTCTACTTTTAAGCTTATTCTTTGATTCTAAGCTTATTTCAGAATTCTTATTACATGGAGACAATCATATGTGTTAGAGTTGTCATAAAAGTAAACCAAATGTCATTTCTAACCACACTCATTCCACAACATTGACACATTTTAATCAAACTTGTAAAACGAACTGTGAAGACTTGTATTCTATTTTTAAGCTTATTCTTTGATTCTAAGCTTATTTTAGAATTCTAATCACATGGAGACGATCATATGTGTTAGGGTTGTCATAAAAGTAAACCAAATGTCATTTCTAACCACACTCATTCCACAACATTCACACATTTAAATGAAACTTGTAAAACAAATTATGCATGCTTGTATTCTACTTTTAAGCTTATTCTTTGATTCTAAGCTTATTTTTGAATTCTAATGACATGGTGACGATTATATGTATTAGGGTTGTCATAAAAGTAAACCAAATGTCATTTATAACCACACTCATTCCACAACATTCAGATATTTGAATCAAACTTGTACAACGAACTATGCATTCTTGTATTCTACTTTTAAGCTTATTCTTTGATTCTAAACTTATTTTTGAATTCTAATGACATGGTGACGATTATATGTATTAGGGTTGTCATAAAAGTAAACCAAATGTCATTTCTAACCACACTCATTCCACAACATTGACACATTTGAATCAAACTTGTAAAACGAACTGTGCAGGCTTGTATTCTACTTTTAAGCTTATTCTTTGATTCTAAGCTTATATTTGAACTATAATGACATGGAGACGATTATATGTGTTTGGATTGTCATAAAAGTAAACCAAATGTCATTTCTAACCACACTCATTCCACAACATTCACACATTTAAATCAAACTTGTACAACGAACTATGCATTCTTGTATTCTACTTTTAAGCTTATTCTTTGATTCTAAACTTATTTTTGAATTCTAATGACATGGTGACGATTATATGTATTA
The DNA here is from genome assembly GCA_963680865.1 of Spergularia marina. NCBI lineage: Eukaryota > Viridiplantae > Streptophyta > Magnoliopsida > Caryophyllales > Caryophyllaceae > Spergularia > Spergularia marina. The sequence continues at coordinate 11,412,954 of OY804557.1, read as the reverse complement.
GGGTTGTCATAAAAGTAAACCAAATGTCATTTCTAACCACACTCATTCCACAACATTGACACATTTGAATCAAACTTGTAAAACGAACTGTGCATGCTTTTATTCTACTTTTAAGTTTATTCTTTGATTCTAAGCTTATTTTTGAACTGTAATGACATGGAGACGATTATATGTGTTTGGATTGTCATAAAAGTAAACCAAATGTCATTTATAACCACACTCAATCCTCAACATTCACACATTTGAATCAAACTTGAACAACAAACTGTGCAGGCTTGTATTCTAGTTTTAAGCTTATTCTTTGATTCTAAGCTTATTTCAGAATTCTAATTACATGGAGACAATCATATGTGTTAGAGTTGTCATAAAAGTAAACCAAATGTCATTTCTAACCACACTCGTTCCACAACATTGACACATTTGAATCAAACTTGTAAAACGAACAGTGCATGCTTGTATTCTACTTTTAAGCTTATTCTTTGATTCTAACCTTATTTTTGAATTCTAATGACATGGTGACGATTATATGTATTAGGGTTGTCATAAAAGTAAACCAAATGTCATTTATAACCACACTCATTCCACAACATTCACACATTTGAATCAAACTTGTACAACGAACTATGCATTCTTGTATTCTACTTTTAAGCTTATTCTTTGATTCTAAGCTTATTTTTGAATTCTAATGACATGGTGACGATTATATGTATTAGGGTTGTCATAAAAGTAAACCAAATGTCGTTTATAACCACACTCATTCCACAACATTCACACATTTGAATCAAACTTGTAAAACGAACTGTGCATGCTTTTATTTTACTTTTAAGCTTATTCTTTGATTCTAATCTTATATTTGAACTATAATGACATGGAGACGATTATATGTGTTAGGGTTGTCATAAAAGTAAACCAAATGTCATTTCTAACCACACTCATTCCACAACATTGACACATTTGAATCGAACTTGTAAAATGAACTGTGCATGCTTTTATTCTACTTTTAAGCTTATTCTTTGATTCTAAGCTTATTTTTGAACTATAATGACATGGAGACGATTATATGTGTTTGGGTTGTCATAAAAGTAAACCAAATGTCATTTCTAACCACACTCATTCCACAACATTCACACATTTAAATCAAACTTGTACAACGAATTGTACAAGCTTATATTCTACTTTTAAGCTTATTCTTTGATTCTAAGCTTATTTTAGAATTCTAATGACATGGAGACGATCATATGTGTTTGGGTTGTCATAAAAGTAAACCAAATGTCATTTCAAACCACACTCAATCCTCAACATTCACACATTTGAATCAAACTTGAACAACAAACTGTGCAGGCTTGTATTCTACTTTTAAGCTTATTCTTTGATTCTAAGCTTATTTCAGAATTCTAATTACATGGAGACAATCATATGTGTTAGAGTTGTCATAAAAGTAAACCAAATGTCATTTCTAACCACACTCATTCCACAACATTGACACATTTGAATCAAACTTGTAAAACGAACTGTGAAGACTTGTATTCTATTTTTAAGCTTATTCTTTGATTCTAAGCTTATTTTAGAATTCTAATGACATGGAGACGATCATATGTGTTAGGGTTGTCATAAAAGTAAACCAAATGTCATTTCTAACCACACTCATTCCACAACATTCACACATTTAAATGAAACTTGTAAAAAGAACTATGCATGCTTGTATTCTACTTTTAAGCTTATTCTTTGATTCTAAGCTTATTTCAGAATTCTTATTACATGGAGACAATCATATGTGTTAGAGTTGTCATAAAAGTAACCAAATGTCATTTCTAACCACACTCATTCCACAACATTGACACATTTGAATCAAACTTGTAAAACGAACTGTGAATACTTGTATTCTATTTTTAAGCTTATTCTTTGATTCTAATCTTATATTTGAACTATAATGACATGGAGACGATTATATGTGTTAGGGTTGTCATAAAAGTAAACCAAATGTCATTTCTAACCACACTCATTCCACAACATTGACACATTTGAATCAAACTTGTAAAACGAACAGTGAAGACTTGTATTCTATTTTTAAGCTTATTCTTTGATTCTAAGCTTATTTTAGAATTCTAATGACATGGAGACAATCATAGGTGTTAGAGTTGTCATAAAAGTAAACCAAATGTCATTTCTAACCACGCTCATTCCACAACATTCACACATTTAAATGAAACTTGTAAAACGAACTATGCATGCTTGTATTCTACTTTTAAGCTTATTCTTTGATTCTAACCTTATTTTTGAGTTCTAATGACATGGTGACGATTATATGTATTTGGGTTGTCATAAAAGTAAACCAAATGTCATTTATAACCACACTCATTCCACAACATTGACACATTTGAATCAAAGTTGTACAACGAACGATGCATTCTTGTATTCTACTTTTAAGCTTATTCTTTGATTCTAAGCTTATATTTGAACTATAATGACATGGAGACGATTATATGTGTTAGGGTTGTCATAAAAGTAAACCAAATGTCATTTCTAACCACACTCATTCCACAACATTCACACATTTAAATGAAACTTGTAAAACGAACTATGCATGCTTGTATTTTACTTTTAAGCTTATTCTTTGATTCTAAGCTTATTTTTGAATTCTAATGACATGGTGACGATTATATGTATTAGGGTTGTCATAAAAGTAAACCAAATGTCATTTATAACCACACTCATTCCACAACATTCACACATTTGAATCAAACTTGTACAACGAACTATGCATTCTTGTATTCTACTTTTAAGCTTATTCTTTGATTCTAAGCTTATTTTTGAATTCTAATGACATGGTGACGATTATATGTATTAGGGTTGTCATAAAAGTAAACCAAATGTCGTTTATAACCACACTCATTCCACAACATTCACACATTTGAATCAAACTTGTAAAACGAACTGTGCATGCTTTTATTTTACTTTTAAGCTTATTCTTTGATTCTAATCTTATATTTGAACTATAATGACATGGAGACGATTATATGTGTTAGGGTTGTCATAAAAGTAAACCAAATGTCATTTCTAACCACACTCATTCCACAACATTGACACATTTGAATCGAACTTGTAAAATGAATTGTGCATGCTTTTATTCTACTTTTAAGCTTATTCTTTGATTCTAAGCTTATTTTTGAACTATAATGACATGGAGACGATTATATGTGTTTGGGTTGTCATAAATGTAAACCAAATGTCATTTCTAACCACACTCATTCCACAACATTCACACATTTAAATCAAACTTGTACAACGAATTGTACAAGCTTATATTCTACTTTTAAGCTTATTCTTTGATTCTAAGCTTATTTTAGAATTCTAATGACATGGAGACGATCATATGTGTTTGGGTTGTCATAAAAGTAAACCAAATGTCATTTCAAACCACACTCAATCCTCAACATTCACACATCTGAATCAAACTTGAACAACAAACTGTGCAGGCTTGTATTCTACTTTTAAGCTTATTCTTTGATTCTAAGCTTATTTCAGAATTCTAATTACATGGAGACAATCATATGTGTTAGAGTTGTCATAAAAGTAAACCAAATGTCATTTCTAACCACACTCATTCCACAACATTGACACATTTGAATCAAACTTGTAAAACGAACTGTGCATGCTTTTATTTTACTTTTAAGCTTATTCTTTGATTCTAATCTTATATTTGAACTATAATGACATGGAGACGATTATATGTGTTAGGGTTGTCATAAAAGTAAACCAAATGTCATTTCTAACCACACTCATTCCACAACATTGACACATTTGAATCGAACTTGTAAAATGAACTGTGCATGCTTTTATTCTACTTTTAAGCTTATTCTTTGATTCTAAGCTTATTTTTGAACTATAATGACATGGAGACGATTATATGTGTTTGGGTTGTCATAAAAGTAAACGAAATGTCATTTCTAACCACACTCATTCCACAACATTCACACATTTAAATCAAACTTGTACAACGAACTGTACAAGCTTATATTCTACTTTTAAGCTTATTCTTTGATTCTAAGCTTATTTTAGAATTCTAATGACATGGAGACGATCATATGTGTTTGGGTTGTCATAAAAGTAAACCAAATGTCATTTCAAACCACACTCAATCCTCAACATTCACACATTTGAATCAAACTTGAACAACAAACTGTGCAGGCTTGTATTCTACTTTTAAGCTTATTCTTTGATTCTAAGCTTATTTCAGAATTCTAATTACATGGAGACAATCATATGTGTTAGAGTTGTCATAAAAGTAAACCAAATGTCATTTCTAACCACACTCATTCCACAACATTGACACATTTGAATCAAACTTGTAAAACGAATTGTGAAGACTTGTATTCTATTTTTAAGCTTATTCTTTGATTCTAAGCTTATTTTAGAATTCTAATGACATGGAGACGATCATATGTGTTAGGGTTGTCATAAAAGTAAACCAAATGTCATTTCTAACCACACTCATTCCACAACATTCACACATTTAAATCAAACTTGTAAAAAGAACTATGCATGCTTGTATTCTACTTTTAAGCTTATTCTTTGATTCTAAGCTTATTTCAGAATTCTTATTACATGGAGACAATCATATGTGTTAGAGTTGTCATAAAAGTAACCAAATGTCATTTCTAACCACACTCATTCCACAACATTGACACATTTGAATCAAACTTGTAAAACGAACTGTGAATACTTGTATTCTATTTTTAAGCTTATTCTTTGATTCTAATCTTATATTTGAACTATAATGACATGGAGACGATTATATGTGTTAGGGTTGTCATAAAAGTAAACCAAATGTCATTTCTAACCACACTCATTCCACAACATTGACACATTTGAATCAAACTTGTAAAACGAACAGTGAAGACTTGTATTCTATTTTTAAGCTTATTCTTTGATTCTAAGCTTATTTTAGAATTCTAATGACATGGAGACAATCATAGGTGTTAGAGTTGTCATAAAAGTAAACCAAATGTCATTTCTAACCACGCTCATTCCACAACATTCACACATTTAAATGAAACTTGTAAAACGAACTATGCATGCTTGTATTCTACTTTTAAGCTTATTCTTTGATTCTAACCTTATTTTTGAGTTCTAATGACATGGTGACGATTATATGTATTTGGGTTGTCATAAAAGTAAACCAAATGTCATTTATAACCACACTCATTCCACAACATTGACACATTTGAATCAAAGTTGTACAACGAACGATGCATTCTTGTATTCTACTTTTAAGCTTATTCTTTGATTCTAAGCTTATATTTGAACTATAATGACATGGAGACGATTATATGTGTTAGGGTTGTCATAAAAGTAAACCAAATGTCATTTCTAACCACACTCATTCCACAACATTCACACATTTAAATGAAACTTGTAAAACGAACTATGCATGCTTGTATTTTACTTTTAAGCTTATTCTTTGATTCTAAGCTTATTTTTGAATTCTAATGACATGGTGACGATTATATGTATTAGGGTTGTCATAAAAGTAAACCAAATGTCATTTATAACCACACTCATTCCACAACATTCACACATTTGAATCAAACTTGTACAACGAACTATGCATTCTTGTATTCTACTTTTAAGCTTATTCTTTGATTCTAAGCTTATTTTTGAATTCTAATGACATGGTGACGATTATATGTATTAGGGTTGTCATAAAAGTAAACCAAATGTCGTTTATAACCACACTCATTCCACAACATTCACACATTTGAATCAAACTTGTAAAACGAACTGTGCATGCTTTTATTTTACTTTTAAGCTTATTCTTTGATTCTAATCTTATATTTGAACTATAATGACATGGAGACGATTATATGTGTTAGGGTTGTCATAAAAGTAAACCAAATGTCATTTCTAACCACACTCATTCCACAACATTGACACATTTGAATCGAACTTGTAAAATGAATTGTGCATGCTTTTATTCTACTTTTAAGCTTATTCTTTGATTCTAAGCTTATTTTTGAACTATAATGACATGGAGACGATTATATGTGTTTGGGTTGTCATAAATGTAAACCAAATGTCATTTCTAACCACACTCATTCCACAACATTCACACATTTAAATCAAACTTGTACAACGAATTGTACAAGCTTATATTCTACTTTTAAGCTTATTCTTTGATTCTAAGCTTATTTTAGAATTCTAATGACATGGAGACGATCATATGTGTTTGGGTTGTCATAAAAGTAAACCAAATGTCATTTCAAACCACACTCAATCCTCAACATTCACACATCTGAATCAAACTTGAACAACAAACTGTGCAGGCTTGTATTCTACTTTTAAGCTTATTCTTTGATTCTAAGCTTATTTCAGAATTCTAATTACATGGAGACAATCATATGTGTTAGAGTTGTCATAAAAGTAAACCAAATGTCATTTCTAACCACACTCATTCCACAACATTGACACATTTGAATCAAACTTGTAAAACGAACTGTGCATGCTTTTATTTTACTTTTAAGCTTATTCTTTGATTCTAATCTTATATTTGAACTATAATGACATGGAGACGATTATATGTGTTAGGGTTGTCATAAAAGTAAACCAAATGTCATTTCTAACCACACTCATTCCACAACATTGACACATTTGAATCGAACTTGTAAAATGAACTGTGCATGCTTTTATTCTACTTTTAAGCTTATTCTTTGATTCTAAGCTTATTTTTGAACTATAATGACATGGAGACGATTATATGTGTTTGGGTTGTCATAAAAGTAAACGAAATGTCATTTCTAACCACACTCATTCCACAACATTCACACATTTAAATCAAACTTGTACAACGAACTGTACAAGCTTATATTCTACTTTTAAGCTTATTCTTTGATTCTAAGCTTATTTTAGAATTCTAATGACATGGAGACGATCATATGTGTTTGGGTTGTCATAAAAGTAAACCAAATGTCATTTCAAACCACACTCAATCCTCAACATTCACACATTTGAATCAAACTTGAACAACAAACTGTGCAGGCTTGTATTCTACTTTTAAGCTTATTCTTTGATTCTAAGCTTATTTCAGAATTCTAATTACATGGAGACAATCATATGTGTTAGAGTTGTCATAAAAGTAAACCAAATGTCATTTCTAACCACACTCATTCCACAACATTGACACATTTGAATCAAACTTGTAAAACGAACTGTGAAGACTTGTATTCTATTTTTAAGCTTATTCTTTGATTCTAAGCTTATTTTAGAATTCTAATGACATGGAGACGATCATATGTGTTAGGGTTGTCATAAAAGTAAACCAAATGTCATTTCTAACCACACTCATTCCACAACATTCACACATTTAAATCAAACTTGTACAACGAACTGTACAAGCTTATATTCTACTTTTAAACTTATTCTTTGATTCTAAGCTTATTTTTGAACTATCATGACATGGAGACGATTATATGTGTTAGGGTTGTCATAAAAGTAAACCAAATGGCATTTCTAACCACACTCATTCCACAACATTCACACATTTGAATCAAACTTTTAAAACGAACTGTGCAGGCTTGTATTCTACTTTTAAGCTTATTCTTTGATTCTAAGCTTATTTTTTTAAATCTACTGACATGGTGACGATTATATGTGTTAGGGTTGTCATAAAAGTAAACCAAATGTCAATTCTAACCACACTCATTCCACAACATTCACACATTTGAATCAAACATGTTAAACGAACTGTGAAGACTTGTATTCTTGTTTTAACTTTATTCTTTGATTCTAAGCTTCTTTTAGAATTCTAATGACATGGAGACGATCATATGTGTTAGGGTTGTCATAAAAGTAAATCAAATGTCATTTCTAACCACACTCATTCGATAACATTCACACATTTTAATCAAACTTGTACAACGAACTATACATGCTTGTATTCTACTTTTAAGGTTATTCTTTGATTCTAAGCTTATTTTTGAAATCTACTGACATGATGACGATTATATGTGTTAGGGTTGTCATAAAAGTAAACCAAATGTCATTTCTAACCACATTCATTCCACAACATTCAAACATTTGAATCAAACTTGTAAAACGACATGTGCAGGCTAGTATTCTACTTTTAAGCTGATTCTTTGATTCTAAGCTTATTTTTAGAATTCTAATGACATGGAGACGATCATATGTGTTAGGGTTGTCATAAAAGTAAACCAAATGGCATTTCTAACCACACTCATTCCACAACATTCACACATTTGAATCAAACTTGTACAACGAACTGTGAAGACTTGTATTCTACTTTTAAGCTTATTCTTTGATTCTAAGCTTATTTTAGAATTCTAATGACATGGAGACGATCATATGTGTTAGGGTTGTCATAAAAGTAAACCAAATGGCATTTCTAACCACACTCATTCCACAACATTCACACATTTGAATCAAACTTTTAAAACGAACTGTGCAGGCTTGTATTCTACTTTTAAGCTTATTCTTTGATTCTAAGCTTATTTTTGAAATCTACTGACATGGAGACGATCATATGTGTTAGGGTTGTCATAAAAGTAAACCAAATGGCATTTCTAACCACACTCATTCCACAACCTTCACACATTTGAATCAAACTTGTAAAACGAACTGTGAAGACTTGTATTCTACTTTTAAGCTTATTCTTTGATTCTAAGCTTATTTTTGAATTCTAATGACATGGAGACGATCATATGTGTTAGGGTTGTCATAAAAGTAAACCAAATGGCATTTCTAACCACACTCATTCCACAACCTTCACACATTTGAATCAAACTTGTAAAACGAACTGTGAAGACTTGTATTCTACTTTTAAGCTTATTCTTTGATTCTAAGCTTATTTTTGAATTCTAATGACATGGAGACGATCATATGTGTTAGGGTTGTCATAATAGTAAACCAAATGTCATTTCTAACCACACTCATTCCACAGCATTCACACATTTGAATCAAACTTGTAAAACGAACTGTGAAGACTTTTATTCTACTTTTAACTTTATTCTTTGATTCTAAGCTTATTTTAGAATTCTAATGACATGGAGACGATCATATGTGTTAGGGTTGTCATAAAAGTAAACCAAATGGCATTTCTAACCATACTCATTCCACAACATTCACACATTTGAATCAAACTTGTACAACGAACTATGCATGCTTGTATTCTACTTTTAAGCTTATTCTTTGATTCTAAGCTTATTTTTGAAATCTACTGACATGGTGACGATTATATGTGTTAGGGTTGTCATAAAAGTAAACCAAATGTCAATTCTAACCACACTCATTCCACAACATTCACACATTTGAATCAAACATGTTAAACGAACTGTGAAGACTTGTATTCTTGTTTTAACTTTATTCTTTGATTCTAAGCTTCTTTTAGAATTCTAATGACATGGAGACGATCATATTTGTTAGGGTTGTCATAAAAGTAAACCAAATGGCATTTATAACCACACTCATTCCACAACATTCACACATTTGAATCAAACTTTTAAAACGAACTGTGCAGGCTTGTATTCTACTTTTAAGCTTATTCTTTGATTCTAAGCTTATTTTTTTAAATCTACTGACATGGTGACAATTATATGTGTTAGGGTTGTCATAAAAGTAAACCAAATGTCAATTCTAACCACACTCATTCCACAACATTCACACATTTGAATCAAACATGTTAAACGAACTGTGAAGACTTGTATTCTTGTTTTAACTTTATTCTTTGATTCTAAGCTTCTTTTAGAATTCTAATGACATGGAGACGATCATATTTGTTAGGGTTGTCATAAAAGTAAACCAAATGGCATTTATAACCACACTCATTCCACAACATTCACACATTTGAATCAAACTTTTAAAACGAACTGTGCAGGCTTGTATTCTACTTTTAAGCTTATTCTTTGATTCTAAGCTTATTTTTTTAAATCTACTGACATGGTGACAATTATATGTGTTAGGGTTGTCATAAAAGTAAACCAAATGTCAATTCTAACCACACTCATTCCACAACATTCACACATTTGAATCAAACATGTTAAACGAACTGTGAAGACTTGTATTCTTGTTTTAACTTTATTCTTTGATTCTAAGCTTCTTTTAGAATTCTAATGACATGGAGACGATCATATGTGTTAGGGTTGTCATAAAAGTAAATCAAATGTCATTTCTAACCACACTCATTCGACAACATTCACACATTTTAATCAAACTTGTACAACGAACTATACATGCTTGTATTCTACTTTTAAGGTTATTCTTTGATTCTAAGCTTATTTTTGAAATCTACTGACATGATGACGATTATATGTGTTAGGGTTGTCATAAAAGTAAACCAAATGTCAATTCTAACCACACTCATTCCACAACATTCACACATTTGAATCAAACATGTTAAACGAACTGTGAAGACTTGTATTCTTGTTTTAACTTTATTCTTTGATTCTAAGCTTCTTTTAGAATTCTAATGACATGGAGACGATCATATTTGTTAGGGTTGTCATAAAAGTAAACCAAATGGCATTTCTAACCACACTCATTCCACAACATTCACACATTTGAATCAAACTTTTAAAACGAACTGTGCAGGCTTGTATTCTACTTTTAAGCTTATTCTTTGATTCTAAGCTTATTTTTTTAAATCTACTGACATGGTGACGATTATATGTGTTAGGGTTGTCATAAAAGTAAACCAAATGTCAATTCTAACCACACTCATTCCACAACATTCACACATTTGAATCAAACATGTTAAACGAACTGTGAAGACTTGTATTCTTGTTTTAACTTTATTCTTTGATTCTAAGCTTCTTGTACAAGCTTGTTAAATCAAACTTGTACAACGAATTGTACAAGCTTATATTCTACTTTTAAGCTTATTCTTTGATTCTAAGCTTATTTTAGAATTCTAATGACATGGAGACGATCATATGTGTTAGGGTTGTCATAAAAGTAAATCAAATGTCATTTCTAACCACACTCATTCGACAACATTCACACATTTTAATCAAACTTGTACAACGAACTATACATGCTTGTATTCTACTTTTAAGGTTATTCTTTGATTCTAAGCTTATTTTTGAAATCTACTGACATGATGACGATTATATGTGTTAGGGTTGTCATAAAAGTAAACCAAATGTCATTTCTAACCACATTCATTCCACAACATTCAAACATTTGAATCAAACTTGTAAAACGACATGTGCAGGCTAGTATTCTACTTTTAAGCTGATTCTTTGATTCTAAGCTTATTTTTAGAATTCTAATGACATGGAGACGATCATATGTGTTAGAGTTGTCATAAAAGTAAACCAAATGGCATTTCTAACCACACTCATTCCACAACATTCACACATTTGAATCAAACTTGTACAACAAACTGTGAAGACTTGTATTCTACTTTTAAGCTTATTCTTTGATTCTAAGCTTATTTTAGAATTCTAATGACATGGAGACGATCATATGTGTTAGGGTTGTCATAAAAGTAAACCAAATGGCATTTCTAACCACACTCATTCCACAACATTCACACATTTGAATCAAACTTGTAAAACGAACTGTGAAGACATTTATTCTACTTTTAACTTTATTCTTTGATTCTAAGCTTATTTTAGAATTCTAATGACATGGAGACGATCATATGTGTTAGGGTTGTCATAAAAGTAAACCAAATGGCATTTCTAACCACACTCATTCCACAACCTTCACACATTTGAATCAAACTTGTAAAACGAACTGTGAAGACTTGTATTCTACTTTTAAGCTTATTCTTTGATTCTAAGCTTATTTTTGAAATCTACTGACATGATGACGATTATATGTGTTAGGGTTGTCATAAAAGTAAACCAAATGTCATTTCTAACCACATTCATTCCACAACATTCAAACATTTGAATCAAACTTGTAAAACGACATGTGCAGGCTAGTATTCTACTTTTAAGCTGATTCTTTGATTCTAAGCTTATTTTTAGAATTCTAATGACATGGAGACGATCATATGTGTTAGGGTTGTCATAAAAGTAAACCAAATGGCATTTCTAACCATACTCATTCCACAACATTCACACATTTGAATCAAACTTGTACAACGAACTATGCATGCTTGTATTCTACTTTTAAACTTATTCTTTGATTCTAAGCTTATTTTTGAAATCTACTGACATGGTGACGATTATATGTGTTAGGGTTGTCATAAAAGTAAACCAAATGTCAATTCTAACCACACTCATTCCACAACATTCACACATTTGAATCAAACATGTTAAACGAACTGTGAAGACTTGTATTCTTGTTTTAACTTTATTCTTTGATTCTAAGCTTATTTTAGAATTCTAATGACATGGAGACGATCATATGTGTTAGGGTTGTCATAAAAGTAAATCAAATGTCATTTCTAACCACACTCATTCGATAACATTCACACATTTTAATCAAACTTGTACAACGAACTATACATGCTTGTATTCTACTTTTAAGGTTATTCTTTGATTCTAAGCTTATTTTTGAAATCTACTGACATGATGACGATTATATGTGTTAGGGTTGTCATAAAAGTAAACCAAATGTCATTTCTAACCACATTCATTCCACAACATTCAAACATTTGAATCAAACTTGTAAAACGACATGTGCAGGCTAGTATTCTACTTTTAAGCTGATTCTTTGATTCTAAGCTTATTTTTAGAATTCTAATGACATGGAGACGATCATATGTGTTAGGGTTGTCATAAAAGTAAACCAAATGGCATTTCTAACCACACTCATTCCACAACATTCACACATTTGAATCAAACTTGTACAACGAACTGTGAAGACTTGTATTCTACTTTTAAGCTTATTCTTTGATTCTAAGCTTATTTTAGAATTCTAATGACATGGAGACGATCATATGTGTTAGGGTTGTCATAAAAGTAAACCAAATGGCATTTCTAACCACACTCATTCCACAACATTCACACATTTGAATCAAACTTTTAAAACGAACTGTGCAGGCTTGTATTCTACTTTTAAGCTTATTCTTTGATTCTAAGCTTATTTTTGAAATCTACTGACATGGAGACGATCATATGTGTTAGGGTTGTCATAAAAGTAAACCAAATGGCATTTCTAACCACACTCATTCCACAACCTTCACACATTTGAATCAAACTTGTAAAACGAACTGTGAAGACTTGTATTCTACTTTTAAGCTTATTCTTTGATTCTAAGCTTATTTTTGAATTCTAATGACATGGAGACGATCATATGTGTTAGGGTTGTCATAAAAGTAAACCAAATGGCATTTCTAACCACACTCATTCCACAACCTTCACACATTTGAATCAAACTTGTAAAACGAACTGTGAAGACTTGTATTCTACTTTTAAGCTTATTCTTTGATTCTAAGCTTATTTTTGAATTCTAATGACATGGAGACGATCATATGTGTTAGGGTTGTCATAATAGTAAACCAAATGTCATTTCTAACCACACTCATTCCACAGCATTCACACATTTGAATCAAACTTGTAAAACGAACTGTGAAGACTTTTATTCTACTTTTAACTTTATTCTTTGATTCTAAGCTTATTTTAGAATTCTAATGACATGGAGACGATCATATGTGTTAGGGTTGTCATAAAAGTAAACCAAATGGCATTTCTAACCATACTCATTCCACAACATTCACACATTTGAATCAAACTTGTACAACGAACTATGCATGCTTGTATTCTACTTTTAAGCTTATTCTTTGATTCTAAGCTTATTTTTGAAATCTACTGACATGGTGACGATTATATGTGTTAGGGTTGTCATAAAAGTAAACCAAATGTCAATTCTAACCACACTCATTCCACAACATTCACACATTTGAATCAAACATGTTAAACGAACTGTGAAGACTTGTATTCTTGTTTTAACTTTATTCTTTGATTCTAAGCTTCTTTTAGAATTCTAATGACATGGAGACGATCATATTTGTTAGGGTTGTCATAAAAGTAAACCAAATGGCATTTATAACCACACTCATTCCACAACATTCACACATTTGAATCAAACTTTTAAAACGAACTGTGCAGGCTTGTATTCTACTTTTAAGCTTATTCTTTGATTCTAAGCTTATTTTTTTAAATCTACTGACATGGTGACAATTATATGTGTTAGGGTTGTCATAAAAGTAAACCAAATGTCAATTCTAACCACACTCATTCCACAACATTCACACATTTGAATCAAACATGTTAAACGAACTGTGAAGACTTGTATTCTTGTTTTAACTTTATTCTTTGATTCTAAGCTTCTTTTAGAATTCTAATGACATGGAGACGATCATATTTGTTAGGGTTGTCATAAAAGTAAACCAAATGGCATTTATAACCACACTCATTCCACAACATTCACACATTTGAATCAAACTTTTAAAACGAACTGTGCAGGCTTGTATTCTACTTTTAAGCTTATTCTTTGATTCTAAGCTTATTTTTTAAAATCTACTGACATGGTGACAATTATATGTGTTAGGGTTGTCATAAAAGTAAACCAAATGTCAATTCTAACCACACTCATTCCACAACATTCACACATTTGAATCAAACATGTTAAACGAACTGTGAAGACTTGTATTCTTGTTTTAACTTTATTCTTTGATTCTAAGCTTCTTTTAGAATTCTAATGACATGGAGACGATCATATGTGTTAGGGTTGTCATAAAAGTAAATCAAATGTCATTTCTAACCACACTCATTCGACAACATTCACACATTTTAATCAAACTTGTACAACGAACTATACATGCTTGTATTCTACTTTTAAGGTTATTCTTTGATTCTAAGCTTATTTTTGAAATCTACTGACATGATGACGATTATATGTGTTAGGGTTGTCATAAAAGTAAACCAAATGTCAATTCTAACCACACTCATTCCACAACATTCACACATTTGAATCAAACATGTTAAACGAACTGTGAAGACTTGTATTCTTGTTTTAACTTTATTCTTTGATTCTAAGCTTCTTTTAGAATTCTAATGACATGGAGACGATCATATTTGTTAGGGTTGTCATAAAAGTAAACCAAATGGCATTTCTAACCACACTCATTCCACAACATTCACACATTTGAATCAAACTTTTAAAACGAACTGTGCAGGCTTGTATTCTACTTTTAAGCTTATTCTTTGATTCTAAGCTTATTTTTTTAAATCTACTGACATGGTGACGATTATATGTGTTAGGGTTGTCATAAAAGTAAACCAAATGTCAATTCTAACCACACTCATTCCACAACATTCACACATTTGAATCAAACATGTTAAACGAACTGTGAAGACTTGTATTCTTGTTTTAACTTTATTCTTTGATTCTAAGCTTCTTGTACAAGCTTGTTAAATCAAACTTGTACAACGAATTGTACAAGCTTATATTCTACTTTTAAGCTTATTCTTTGATTCTAAGCTTATTTTAGAATTCTAATGACATGGAGACGATCATATGTGTTAGGGTTGTCATAAAAGTAAATCAAATGTCATTTCTAACCACACTCATTCGACAACATTCACACATTTTAATCAAACTTGTACAACGAACTATACATGCTTGTATTCTACTTTTAAGGTTATTCTTTGATTCTAAGCTTATTTTTGAAATCTACTGACATGATGACGATTATATGTGTTAGGGTTGTCATAAAAGTAAACCAAATGTCATTTCTAACCACATTCATTCCACAACATTCAAACATTTGAATCAAACTTGTAAAACGACATGTGCAGGCTAGTATTCTACTTTTAAGCTGATTCTTTGATTCTAAGCTTATTTTTAGAATTCTAATGACATGGAGACGATCATATGTGTTAGAGTTGTCATAAAAGTAAACCAAATGGCATTTCTAACCACACTCATTCCACAACATTCACACATTTGAATCAAACTTGTACAACGAACTGTGAAGACTTGTATTCTACTTTTAAGCTTATTCTTTGATTCTAAGCTTATTTTAGAATTCTAATGACATGGAGACGATCATATGTGTTAGGGTTGTCATAAAAGTAAACCAAATGGCATTTCTAACCACACTCATTCCACAACATTCACACATTTGAATCAAACTTGTAAAACGAACTGTGAAGACATTTATTCTACTTTTAACTTTATTCTTTGATTCTAAGCTTATTTTAGAATTCTAATGACATGGAGACGATCATATGTGTTAGGGTTGTCATAAAAGTAAACCAAATGGCATTTCTAACCACACTCATTCCACAACCTTCACACATTTGAATCAAACTTGTAAAACGAACTGTGAAGACTTGTATTCTACTTTTAAGCTTATTCTTTGATTCTAAGCTTATTTTTGAAATCTACTGACATGATGACGATTATATGTGTTAGGGTTGTCATAAAAGTAAACCAAATGTCATTTCTAACCACATTCATTCCACAACATTCAAACATTTGAATCAAACTTGTAAAACGACATGTGCAGGCTAGTATTCTACTTTTAAGCTGATTCTTTGATTCTAAGCTTATTTTTAGAATTCTGATGACATGGAGACGATCATATGTGTTAGGGTTGTCATAAAAGTAAACCAAATGGCATTTCTAACCATACTCATTCCACAACATTCACACATTTGAATCAAACTTGTACAACGAACTATGCATGCTTGTATTCTACTTTTAAACTTATTCTTTGATTCTAAGCTTATTTTTGAAATCTACTGACATGGTGACGATTATATGTGTTAGGGTTGTCATAAAAGTAAACCAAATGTCAATTCTAACCACACTCATTCCACAACATTCACACATTTGAATCAAACTTGTACAACGAACTATGGATGCTTGTATTCTACTTTTAAGCCTATTCTTTGATTCTAAACTTATTTAAGAATTCTAATGACATGGAGACGATCATATGTGTTAGGGTTGTCATAAAAGTAAAATAAATGGCATTTCTAACCACACTCATTCCACAACATTCACACATTTGAATAAAACTTGTACAATGAACTATGCATGCTTGTATTTTACTTTTAAGCTTATTCTATGATTCTAAGCTTATTTTTCAAATCTACTGACATGGTGACGATTATATGTGTTAGGGTTGTCATAAAAGTAAACCAAATGTCAATTCTAACCACACTCATTCCACAACATTCACACATTTGAATCAAACTTGTACAACGAACTATGGATACTTGTATTCTACTTTTAAGCCTATTCTTTGATTCTAAGCTTATTTTAGAATTCTAATGACATGGAGACGATCATATGTGTTAGGGTTGTCATAAAAGTAAACCAAATGGCATTTCTAACCATACTCATTCCACAACATTCACACATTTGAATCAAACTTGTACAACGAACTATGCTTGCTTGTATTCTACTTTTAAGCTTATTCTTTGATTCTAAGCTTATTTTTGAAATCTACAGACATGGTGACGATTATATGTGTTAGGGTTGTCATAAAAGTAAACCAAATGTCAATTCTAACCACACTCATTCCACAACATTCACACATTTGAATCAAACTTTTAAAACGAACTGTGCAGGCTTGTATTCTAGTTTTAAGCTTATTCTTTGATTCTATGCTTATTTTTGAATTCTAATAACATGGAGACAATTATATGTGTTAGGGTTGTCATAAAAGTAAACCAAATGTCATTTCTAACCACACTCATTCCACAACATTGACACATTCGAATGAAACTTGTAAAACGAATTGTGAAGACTTGTATTCTACTTTTAAGCTTAATCTTTGATTCTATGCTTATTTTATAATTCTAATGACATGGAGACGATCATATGTGTTAGGGTTGTCATAAAAGTAAATAAAATGTCATTTCTAACCACACTCATTCGACAACATTCACACATTTTAATCAAACTTGTACAACGAACTATACATGCTTGTATTCTACTTTTAAGCTTATTCTTTGATTCTAAGCTTATTTTTGAAATCTACTGACATGATGACGATTATATGTGTTAGGGTTGTCATAAAAGTAAACCAAATGTCATTTCTAACCATACTCATTCCACAACATTCACACATTTGAATCAAACTTGTACAACGAACTATGCATGCTTGTATTCTACTTTTAAACTTATTCTTTGATTCTAAGCTTATTTTTGAAATCTACTGACATGGTGACGATTATATGTGTTAGGGTTGTGATAAAAGTAAACCAAATGTCAATTCTAACCACACTCATTCCACAACATTCACACATTTGAATCAAACTTGTACAACGAACTATGGATACTTGTATTCTACTTTTAAGCCTATTCTTTGATTCTAAGCTTATTTTAGAATTCTAATGACATGGAGACGATCATATGTGTTAGGGTTGTCATAAAAGTAAACCAAATGGCATTTCTAACCATACTCATTCCACAACATTCACACATTTGAATCAAACTTGTACAACGAACTATGCATGCTTGTATTCTACTTTTAAGCTTATTCTTTGATTCTAAGCTTATTTTTGAAATCTACTGACATGGTGACGATTATATGTGTTAGGGTTGTCATAAAAGTAAACCAAATGTCAATTCTAACCACACTCATTCAACAACATTCACACATTTGAATCAAACTTGTACAACGAACTGTGCACGCTTGTATTCTACTTTTAAGCTTATTCTTTGATTTTAAGCTTATTTTAGAATTCTAATGACATGGAGACGATCATATGTGTTAGGGTTGTCATAAAAGTAAACCAAATCTCATTTCTAACCACACTCATTCCACAACATTGACACATTCGAATGAAACTTGTAAAACGAACTGTGAACACTTGTATTCTACTTTTAAGCTTATTCTTTGATTCTATACTTATTTTAGAATTCTAATGACATGGAGACGATCATATGTGTTAGGGTTGTCATAATAGTAAACCAAATGGCATTTCTAACCACACTCATTCCACAACATTCACACATTTGAATCAAACTTGTAAAACGAACTTCGAAGACTTTTATTCTACTTTTAACTTTATTCTTTGATTCTAAGCTTATTTTTGAATTCTAATGACATGGAGACGATCATATGTGTTAGGGTTGTCATAAAAGTAAACCAAATGTCAATTCTAACCACACTCATTCCACAGCATTCACACATTTGAATCAAACTTGTACAACGAACTATGGATGCTTGTATTCTACTTTTAAGCACATTCTTTGATTCTAAGCTTATTTTTGAATTCTAATGACATGGTGAAGATTATATGAATTAGGGTTGTCATAAAAGTAAACCAAATGTCATTTATAACCACACTCATTCCACAGCATTCACACATTTGAATCAAACTTGTACAACGAACTATGGATGCTTGTATTCTACTTTTAAGCTTATTCTTTGATTCTAAGCTTCTTTTAGAATTCTAATGACATGGAGACGATCGTATGTGTTAGGGTTGTCATAAAAGTAAACCAAATGGCATTTCTAACCACACTCATTCCACAACATTCACACATTTGAATCAAACTTGTAAAACGAACTGTGAAGACTTGTATTCTACTTTTAAGCTTATTCTTTGATTCTAAGCTTATTTTAGAATTCTAATGACATGGAGACGATCATATGTGTTAGGGTTGTCATAAAAGTAAACCAAATGGCATTTCTAACCACACTCATTCCACAACCTTCACACATTTGAATCAAACTTGTAAAACGAACTGTGAAGACTTGTATTCTACTTTTAAGCCTATTCTTTGATTCTAAGCTTATTTTAGAATTCTAATGACATGGAGACGATCATATGTGTTAGGGTTGTCATAAAAGTAAACCAAATGGCATTTCTAACCATACTCATTCCACAACATTCACACATTTGAATCAAACTTGTACAACGAACTATGCATGCTTGTATTCTACTTTTAAGCTTATTCTTTGATTCTAAGCTTATTTTTGAAATCTACTGACATGGTGACGATTATATGTGTTAGGGTTGTCATAAAAGTAAACCAAATGTCAATTCTAACCACACTCATTCAACAACATTCACACATTTGAATCAAACATGTTAAACGAACTGTGAAGACTTGTATTCTTGTTTTAACTTTATTCTTTGATTCTAAGCTTCTTTTAGAATTCTAATGACATGGAGACGATCATATGTGTTAGGGTTGTCATAAAAGTAAACCAAATGGCATTTCTAACCACACTCATTCCACAGCATTCACACATTTGAATCAAACTTGTACAACGAACTATGGATGCTTGTATTCTACTTTTAAGCTTATTCTTTGATTCTAAGCTTAATTTTGAATTCTAATGACATGGTGAAGATTATATGTATTATGGTTGTCATAAAAGTAAACCAAATGTCATTTATAACCACACTCATTCCACAACATTCACACATTTGAATCAAACTTTTAAAACGAACTGTGCAGGCTTGCATTCTACTTTTAAGCTTATTCTTTGATTCTATGCTTATTTTTGAATTCTAATAACATGGAGACAATTATATGTGTTAGGGTTGTCATAAAAGTAAACCAAATGTCATTTCTAACCACACTCATTCCACAACATTGACACATTCGAATGAAACTTGTAAAACGAATTGTGAAGACTTGTATTCTACTTTTAAGCTTAATCTTTGATTCTATGCTTATTTTATAATTCTAATGACATGGAGACGATCATATATGTTAGGGTTGTCATAAAAGTAAATCAAATGTCATTTCTAACCACACTCATTCGACAACATTCACACATTTTAATCAAACTTGTACAACGAACTATACATGCTTGTATTCTACTTTTATGCTTATTATTTGATTCTAAGCTTATTTTTGAAATCTACTGACATGATGACGATTATATGTGTTAGGGTTGTCATAAAAGTAAACCAAATGTCATTTCTAACCACATTCATTCCACAACATTCAAACATTTGAATCAAACTTGTAAAACGACATGTGCAGGCTAGTATTCTACTTTTAAGCTGATTCTTTGATTCTAAGCTTATTTTTAGAATTCTAATGACATGGAGACGATCATATGTGTTAGGGTTGTCATAAAAGTAAACCAAATGGCATTTCTAACCACACTCATTCCACAACATTCACACATTTGAATCAAACTTGTAAAACGAACTGTGAAGACTTTTATTCTACTTTTAACTTTATTCTTTGATTCTAAGCTTATTTTAGAATTCTAATGACATGGAGACGATCATATGTGTTAGGGTTGTCATAAAAGTAAACCAAATGTCATTTCTAACCACACTCATTCCACAGCATTCACACATTTGAATCAAACTTGTACAACGAACTATGGATGCTTGTATTCTACTTTTAAGCTTATTCTTTGATTCTAAGCTTAATTTTGAATTCTAATGACATGGTGAAGATTATATGTATTATGGTTGTCATAAAAGTAAACCAAATGTCATTTATAACCACACTCATTCCACAACATTCACACATTTGAATCAAACTTTTAAAACGAACTGTGCAGGCTTGTATTCTACTTTTAAGCTTATTCTTTGATTCTAAGCTTATTTTAGAATTTTAATAACATGGAGACAATTATATGTGTTAGGGTTGTCATAAAAGTAAACCAAATGTCATTTCTAACCACAATCATTCCACAACATTGACACATTCGAATGAAACTTGTAAAACGAATTGTGAAGACTTGTATTCTACTTTTAAGCTTAATCTTTGATTCTATGCATATTTTATAATTCTAATGACATGGAGACGATCATATATGTTAGGGTTGTCAATAAAGTAAATCAAATGTCATTTCTAACCACACTCATTCGACAACATTCACACATTTTAATCAAACTTGTACAACGAACTATACATGCTTGTATTCTACTTTTAAGCTTATTATTTGATTCTAAGCTTATTTTTGAAATCTACTGACATGATGACGATTATATGTGTTAGGGTTGTCATAAAAGTAAACCAAATGTCATTTCTAACCACATTCATTCCACAACATTCAAACATTTGAATCAAACTTGTAAAACGACATGTGCAGGCTAGTATTCTACTTTTAAGCTGATTCTTTGATTCTAAGCTTATTTTTAGAATTCTAATGACATGGTGACGATCATATGTGTTAGGGTTGTCATAAAAGTAAACCAAATGGCATTTCTAACCACACTCATTCCACAACATTCACACATTTGAATCAAACTTGTAAAACGAACTGTGAAGACTTTTATTCTACTTTTAACTTTATTCTTTGATTCTAAGCTTATTTTAGAATTCTAATGACATGGAGACGATCATATGTGTTAGGGTTGTCATAAAAGTAAACCAAATGGCATTTCTAACCACACTCATTCCACAACATTCACACATTTGAATCAAACTTGTACAATGAACTATGCATGCTTGTATTTTACTTTTAAGCTTATTCTTTGATTCTAAGCTTATTTTTGAAATCTACTAACATGGTGACGATTATATGTGTTAGGGTTGTCATAAAAGTAAACCAAATGTCAATTCTAACCACACTCATTCCACAACATTCACACATTTGAATCAAACTTGTACAACGAACTATGGATGCTTGTATTCTAGTTTTAAGCCTATTCTTTGCTTCTAAGCTTATTTAAGAATACTAATGACATGGAGACGATCATATGTGTTAGGGTTGTCATAAAAGTAAACCAAATGGCATTTCTAACCACACTCATTCCACAACATTCACACATTTGAATAAAACTTGTACAATGAACTATGCATGCTTGTATTTTACTTTTAAGCATATTCTTTGATTCTAAGCTTATTTTTCAAATCTACTGACATGGTGACGATTATATGTGTTAGGGTTGTCATAAAAGTAAACCAAATGTCAATTCTAACCACACTCATTCCACAACATTCACACATTTGAATCAAACTTGTACAACGAACTATGGATACTTGTATTCTACTTTTAAGCTTATTCTTTGATTCTAAGCTTATTTTTGAAATCTACAGACATGGTGACGATTATATGTGTTAGGGTTGTCATAAAAGTAAACCAAATTTCAATTCTAACCACACTCATTCCACAACATTCACACATTTGAATCAAACTTGTACAATGAACTATGCATGCTTGTATTCTACTTTTAAGCACATTCTTTGATTCTAAGCTTATTTTTGAATTCTAATGACATGGTGAAGATTATATGAATTAGGGTTGTCATAAAAGTAAACCAAATGTCATTTATAACCACACTCATTCCACAGCATTCACACATTTAAATCAAACTTGTACAACGAACTATGGATGCTTGTATTCTACTTTTAAGCACATTCTTTGATTCTAAGCTTATTTTTGAATTCTAATGACATGGTGAAGATTATATGAATTAGGGTTGTCATAAAAGTAAACCAAATGTCATTTATAACCACACTCATTCCAAAGCATTCACACATTTGAATCAAACTTGTACAACGAACTATGGATGCTTGTATTCTACTTTTAAGCTTATTCTTTGATTCTAAGCTTATTTTTGAATTCTAATGACATGGAGACGATCATATGTGTTAGGGTTGTCATAAAAGTAAACCAAATGTCATTTCTAACCACACTCATTCCACAGCATTCACACATTTGAATCAAACTTGTACAACGAACTATGGATGCTTGTATTCTACTTTTAAGCACATTCTTTGATTCTAAGCTTATTTTTGAATTCTAATGACATGGTGAAGATTATATGAATTAGGGTTGTCATAAAAGTAAACCAAATGTCATTTATAACCACACTCATTCCACAGCATTCACACATTTGAATCAAACTTGTACAACGAACTATGGATGCTTGTATTCTACTTTTAAGCTTATTCTTTGATTCTAAGCTTCTTTTAGAATTCTAATGACATGGAGACGATCGTATGTGTTAGGGTTGTCATAAAAGTAAACCAAATGGCATTTCTAACCACACTCATTCCACAACATTCACACATTTGAATCAAACTTGTAAAACGAACTGTGAAGACTTGTATTCTACTTTTAAGCTTATTCTTTGATTCTAAGCTTATTTTAGAATTCTAATGACATGGAGACGATCATATGTGTTAGGGTTGTCATAAAAGTAAACCAAATGGCATTTCTAACCACACTCATTCCACAACCTTCACACATTTGAATCAAACTTGTAAAACGAACTGTGAAGACTTGTATTCTACTTTTAAGCTTATTCTTTGATTCTAAGCTTATTTTTGAATTCTAATGACATGGAGACGATCATATGTGTTAGGGTTGTCATAAATGTAAAAAAAATGTCATTTCTAACCATACTCATTCCACAACATTCACACATTTGAATCAAACTTATACAACGAACTATGGATGCTTGTATTCTACTTTTAAGCTAATTCTTTGATTCTAAGCTTATTTTTGAATTCTAATGACATGGTGAAGATTATATGAATTAGGGTTGTTATAAAAGTAAACCAAATGTCATTTATAACCACACTCATTCCACAACATTCACACATATGAATCAAACTTTTAAAACGAACTGTGCAGGCTTGTATTCTAATTTTAAGCTTATTCTTTGATTTTAAGCTTATTTTTGAATTCGAATGACATGGTGAAGATTATATGAATTAGGGTTGTCATAAAAGTAAACCAAATGTCAGTTATAACCACACTCATTCCACAACCTTCAGACATTTGAATCAAACTTTTAAAACGAACTGTGCAGGCTTGTATTCTACTTTTAAGCTTATTCTTTGATTTTAAGCTTATTTTAGAATTCTAATGACATGGAGACGATCATATGTGTTAGGGTTGTCATAAAAGTAAACAAAATGGCATTTCTAACCACACTCATTCCACAACCTTCACACATTTGAATCAAACTTGTAAAACGAACTGTGAAGACTTGTATTCTACTTTTAAGCTTATTCTTTGATTCTAAGCTTATTTTAGAATTCTAATGACATGGAGACGATCATATGTGTTAGGGTTGTCATAAAAGTAAACCAAATGGCATTTCTAACCACACTCATTCCACAACCTTCACACATTTGAATCAAACTTGTAAAACGAACTGTGAAGACTTGTATTCTACTTTTAAGCTTATTCTTTGATTCTAAGATGATTTTTGAATTCTAATGACATGGAGACGATCATATGTGTTAGGGTTGTCATAAAAGTAAACCAAATGTCATTTCTAACCACACTCATTCCACAACATTCACACATTTGAATCAAACTTGTACAACGAACTATGGATGCTTGTATTCTACTTTTAAGCTAATTCTTTGATTCGAAGCTTATTTTTGAATTCTAATGACATGGTGAAGATTATATGAATTAGGGTTGTTATAAAAGTAAACCAAATGTCATTCATAACCACACTCATTCCACAACATTCACACATTTGAATCAAACTTTTAAAACGAACTGTGCAGGCTTGTATTCTACTTTTAAGCTTATTCTTTGATTCTAAGCTTATTTTTGAAATCTACTGACATGGAGACGATCATATGTGTTAGGGTTGTCAGAAAAGTAAACCAAATGTCATTTCTAACCACACTCATTACACAACCTTCACACATTTGAATCAAACTTGTAAAACGATCTATGAAGACTTGTATTCTACTTTTAAGCTTATTCTTTGATTCTAAGCTTATTTATGAATTCTAATGACATGGAGACGATCATATGTGTTAGGGTTGTCATAAAAGTAAACCCAAATGTCATTTCTAACCACACTCATTCCACAGCATTCACACATTTGAATCAAACTTGTACAACGAACTGTGCACGCTTGTATTCTACTTTTAAGCTTATTCTTTGATTCTCAGCTTATTTTTGAATTATAATGACATGGAGACGATTATATGTGTTAGGGTTGTCAGAAAAGTAAATCAAATGTCATTTCTAACCACACTCATTCCACAACATTCACTCATTTTAATCAAACTTGTACAACGAACTGTGCATGCTAGTATTCTACTTTTAAGCTGATTCTTTGATTCTAAGCTTATTTTTAGAATTCTAATGACATGGAGACGATCATATGTGTTAGGGTTGTCATAATAGTAAACCAAATGGCATTTCTAACCACACTCATTCCACAACATTCACACATTTGAATCAAACTTGTAAAACGAACTTTGAAGACTTTTATTCTACTTTTAACTTTATTCTTTGATTCTAAGCTTATTTTAGAATTCTAATGACATGGAGACGATCATATGTGTTAGGGTTGTCATAAAAGTAAACCAAATGTCATTTCTAACCACACTCATTCCACAACATTCACGCATTTGAATCAAACTTGTAAAACGAACTATGAATGCTTGTATTCTACTTTTAAGCTTATTCTTTGATTCGAAGCTTATTTTTGAATTCTAATGACATGGAGACGATTATATGAATTAGGGTTGTCATAAAAGTAAACCAAATGTCATTTATAACCACACTCATTCCACAACATTCACACATTTGAATCAAACTTTTAAAACGAACTATGCAGGCCTGTATTCTACTTTTAAGCTTATTCTTTGATTCTAAGCTTATTTTTGAATTCTAATGACATGGAGACGATTATATGTGTTAGGGTTGTCATAAAAGTAAACCAAATGTCATTTCTAACCACACTGATTCCACAACATTGACACATTTGAATCAAACTTGTAAAACGAACTGTGAAGACTTGTATTCTACTTTTAAGCTTATTCTTTGACTCTAAGCTTATTTTAGAATTCTAATGACATGGTGAAGATTATATGAATTAGGGTTTTGAAATGTAATAACATGGAGACGATCATATGTGTTAGGGTTGTCATAAAAGTAAACCAGATGTCATTTCTAACCACACTCATTCCACAGCATTCACACATTTGAATCAAACTTGTACAACGAACTATGGATGCTTGTATTCTACTTTTAAGCTTATTCTTTGATTCTAAGCTTATTTTTAAATTCTAATGACATAGGGACGATCATATGTGTTAGGATTGTCATAAAAGTAAACCAAATGTCATTTCTAACCACACTCATTCTACATCATTCACACATTTGAATCAAACTTGTACAACGAATTATGGATGCTTGTATTCTACTTTTAAGCTTATTCTTTGATTCTAAGCTTATTTTTAAATTCTAATGACATGGTGAAGATTATATGAATTAGGGTTGTCATAAAAGTAAACCAAATGTCATTTCTAACCACACTCATTCCACAACATTCACACATTTGAACCAAACTTGTACAACGAACTATGGATGCTTGTATTCTACTATTAAGCATATTCTTTGATTCTAAGCTTATTTTTGAATTCTAATGACATGGTGAAGATTATATGAATTAGGGTTTTGAAATGTAATAACATGGAGACGATCATATGTGTTAGGGTTGTCATAAAAGTAAACCAGATGTCATTTCTAACCACACTCATTCCACAGCATTCACACATTTGAATCAAACTTGTACAACGAACTATGGATGCTTGTATTCTACTTTTAAGCTTATTCTTTGATTTTAAGCTTATTTTTGAATTCTAATGACATAGGGACGATCATATGTGTTAGGATTGTCATAAAAGTAAACCAAATGGCATTTCTTACTACACTCATTCCACAACATTCACACATTTGAATGAAACTTCTAAAACGAACTGTGAAGACTTGTATTCTACTTTTAAACTTATTCTTTGATTCTAAGCTTATTTTTGAATTCTAATGACATAGGGACGATCATATGTGTTAGGGTTGTCATAAAAGTAAACCAAATGTCATTTCTAACCACATTCATTCCTCAACATTCACACATTTGAATGAAACTTGTAAAACGAACTATGCATGCTTGTATTCTACTTTTAAACTTATTCTTTGATTCTAAGCTTATTTTTGAATTCTAATGACATGGAGACGATTATATGTGTTAGGGTTGTCATAAAATTAAACCAAATGTCATTTCTAACCACACTCATTCCACAGCATTCACACATTTGAATCAAACTTGTAAAACGAACTATGCATGCTTGTATTCTACTTTTAAGCTTATTCTTTGATTCTAAGCTTATTTTTCAATTTTAATGACATGATGACGATTATATGTATTAGGGTTGTCATAAAAGTAAACCAAATGTCATTTATAACCACACTCATTCCACAGCATTCACACATTTGAATCAAACTTCTACAACGAATTATGCATGCTTGTATTCTACTTTTAAACTTATTCTTTGATTCTAAGCTTATTTTTGAATTCCAATGACATGGAGACGATTTTATGTGTTAGGGTTGTCATAAAAGTAAACCAAATGTCATTTCTAACCACACTCATTCCACAAGATTCACACATTTGAATGGAACTTGTAAAATGAACTGTGCATGCTTGTATTCTACTTTTAAACTTATTCTTTGATTCTTAGCTTACTTTTGAATTATAATGACATGGAGAGGATTATATGTGTTAGGTTTGTCATAAAAGTAAACCAAATGTCATTTCTAACCACACCCATTCCACAACATTAACACATTTGAATGAAACTTGTACAACGAACTGTGCCGGCTTGTATTCTACTTTTAAACTTATTCTTTGATTCTAAGCTTATTTTTGAATTCTAATGACATGCTGACGATTATATAAATTAGGGGGTTGTCTTAAAATTAAACCAAATGTCATTTCTAACCACACTCATTCCACAACATTCACACATTTGAATCAAACTTGTACAACGAACTATGGATGCTTGTATTCTACTTTTAAGCTTATTCTTTGATTTTAAGCTTATTTTTGAATTCTAATGACATAGGGACGATCATATGTGTTAGGATTGTCATAAAAGTAAACCAAATGGCATTTCTTACTACACTCATTCCACAACATTCACACATTTGAATCAAACTTCTAAAACGAACTGTGAAGACTTGTATTCTACTTTTAAACTTCTTCTTTGATTCTAAGCTTATTTTTGAATTCTAATGACATAGGGACGATCATATGTGTTAGGGTTGTCATAAAAGTAAACCAAATGTCATTTCTAACCACATTCATTCCTCAACATTCACACATTTGAATGAAACTTGTAAAACGAACTATGCATGCTTGTATTCTACTTTTAAACTTATTCTTTGATTCTAAGCTTATTTTTGAATTCTAATGACATGGAGACGATTATATGTGTTAGGGTTGTCATAAAATTAAACCAAATGTCATTTATAACCACACTCATTCCACAGCATTCACACATTTGAATCAAACTTGTACAACGAACTATACAGGCTTGTATCCTACTTTTAAGCTTATTCTTTTAATCTAAGCTTATTTTTGAATTCTAATAACATGGAGACGATTATATGTGTTAGGGTTGTCATAAAAGTAAACCAAATGTCATTTATAACAACACTGATTCCACAACATTCACACATTTGAATCAAACTTGTAAAACCAACTGTGAAGACATGTATTCTACTTTTAAGCTTATTCTTTGATTCTAAGCTTATTTTTGAATTCTAATAACATGGAGACGATTATATGTGTTTGGGTTGTCATAAAAGTAAACCAAATGTCATTTCTAACATCACCCATTCCACAACATTCACATATTTGAATGAAACTTGTAAAACGAACTGTGAAGACTTGAATTATACTTTTAAGCTTATTTTTTTATTTTAAGCTTATTTTTATATTCTAATGACATGGAGACGATCATATGTATTAGGGTTGTCATAAAAGTAAACCAAATGTCATTTCTAACCACACTCATTCCACAGCATTCACACATTTGAATGAAACTTGTAAAACGAACTATGCATGCTTGTATACTACTTTTAAGCTTATTCTTTGATTCAAAGCTTATTTTTGAATTCTAATGACATGGAGACGATTATATGTGTTAGGTTTGTCATAAAAGTAAACCAAATGTCATTTCTAACCACACTCATTCCACAAGATTCACACATTTGAATGGAACTTGTAAAATGAACTGTGCATGCTTGTATTCTACTTTTAAACTTATTCTTTGATTCTTAGCTTATTTTTGAATTATAAAGACATGGAGACGATTATATGTGTTAGGGTTGTCATAAAAGTAAACCAAATGTCATTTCTAACATCACCCATTCCACAACATTCACATATTTGAATGAAACTTGTAAAACGAACTGTGAAGACTTGAATTATACTTTTAAGCTTATTTTTTTATTTTAAGCTTATTTTTATATTCTAATGACATGGAGACGATCATATGTATTAGGGTTGTCATAAAAGTAAACCAAATGTCATTTCTAACCACACTCATTCCACAACATTCACACATTTGAATCAAACTTGTACAACGAACTGTGCAGGCTTGTATTCTACTTTTAAGCTTATTATTTGATTCTAAGCTTATTTTTGAATTCTAATGACATGCTGACGATTATATAAATTATGGGGTTGTCATAAAAGTTAACCAAATGGCATTTCTAACCACACTCATTCCACAACATTCACACATTTGAATCAAACTTGTACAACGAACTATGGATGCTTGTATTCTACTTTTAAGCTTATTCTTTGATTCAAAGCTTATTTTTGAATTCTAATGACATGGTGACGATTTTATGTATTAGAGTAGTCATAAAAGTAAACCAAATGTCATTTATAACAACACTGATTCCACAACATTCACACATTTGAATCAAACTTGTAAAACCAACTGTGAAGACATGTATTCTACTTTTAAGCTTATTCTTTGATTCTAAGCTTATTTTTGAATTCTAATAACATGGAGACGATTATATGTGTTAGGGTTGTCATAAAAGTAAACCAAATGTCATTTCTAACATCACCCATTCCACAACATTCACATATTTGAATGAAACTTGTAAAACGAACTATGAAGACTTGTATTCTATTTTTAAGCTTATTTTTTTATTTTAAGCTTATTTTTGAAATGTAATAACATGGAGACGATTATATGTGTTAGGGTTGTCAGAAAAGTAAATCAAATGTCATTTATAACCACACTCATTCCACAACATTCACACATTTGAATCAAACTTTTAAAACGAACTATGCAGGCTTGGATTCTACTTTTAAGCTTATTCTTTGATTCTAAGATTATTTTATAATTCCAATGACATGAAGACGATTATATGTGTTCGGGTTGTCATAAAAGTAAACCAGATGTCATTTCTAACCACACCCATTCCACAACATTAACACATTTGAATGAAACTTGTAAAACGAACTATGAAGACTTGTATTCTATTTTTAAGCTTATTTTTTTATTTTAAGCTTATTTTTGAAATGTAATAACATGGAGACGATCATATGTGTTAGGGTTGTCATAAAAGTAAACCAGATGTCATTTCTAACCACACTCATTCCACAGCATTCACACATTTGAATCAAACTTGTACAACGAACTATGGATGCTTGTATCCTACTTTTAAGCTTATTCTTTGATTTTAAGCTTATTTTTGAATTCTAATGACATAGGGACGATCATATGTCTTAGGATTGTCATAAAAGTAAACCAAATGGCATTTCTTACTACACTCATTCCACAACATTCACACATTTGAATCAAACTTCTAAAACGAACTGTGAAGACTTGTATTCTACTTTTAAGCTTATTCTTTGATTCTAAGCTTATTTTTGAATTCTAATGACATAGGGACGATCATATGTGTTAGGGTATTCATAAAAGTAAACCAAATGTCATTTCTAACCACATTCATTCCTCAACATTCACACATTTGAATGAAACTTGTAAAACGAAGTGTGCATGCTTGTATTCTACTTTTAAACTTATTCTTTGATTCTAAGCTTATTTTTGAATTCTAATGACATGGAGACGATTATATGTGTTAGGGTTGTCATAAAATTAAACCAAATGTCATTTCTAACATCACCCATTCCACAACATTCACATATTTGAATGAAACTTGTAAAACGAACTGTGAAGACTTGAATTATACTTTTAAGCTTATTTTTTTATTTTAAGCTTATTTTTATATTCTAATGACATGGAGACGATCATATGTATTAGGGTTGTCATAAAAGTAAACCAAATGTCATTTCTAACCACACTCATTCCACAACATTCACACATTTGAATCAAACTTGTACAACGAACTGTGCAGGCTTGTATTCTACTTTTAAACTTATTCTTTGATTCTAAGCTTATTTTTGAATTCTAATGACATGGAGACGATCATATGTGTTAGGGTTGTCATAAACGTAAACAAAATGTCGTTTCTAACCACACTCATTCCACAACATTCACACATTTGAATCAAACTTGTACAACGAACTATGCATGCTTGTATTCTACTTTTAAGCTTATTCTTTGATTCTAAGCTTATTTTTGAATTCTAATGACATGGTGACGATTATATGTATTAGGGTTGTCATAAAACTAAACAAAATGTCATTTATAACCACACTCATTCCACAACATTCACACATTTGAATCAAACTTGTAAAACCAACTGTGAACACTTGTATTCTACTTTTAAGCTTGTTCTTTGATTCTAAGCTTATTTTTGAATTCTAATGACATGGAGACGATCATATGTGTTAGGGTTGTCATAAACGTAAACAAAATGTCATTTCTAACCACAATCATTCCACAACATTCACACATTTGAATGAAACTTGTAAAACGAACTGTGAAGACTTGTATTCTACTTTTAAGCTTATTCTTTGATTCTAAGCTTTTTTTAGAATTCTAATGACATGGAGACGATCATATGTGTTAGGGTTGTCATAAAAGTAAACCAAATGTCATTTCTAACCACACTCATTCCACAGTATTCACACATTTGAATCAAACTTGTAAAACGTACTGTGAAGACTTGTATTCTACTTTTAAGCTTATTCTTTAATTCTAAGCTTATTTTTGAATTCTAATGTCATGGTGACGATGATATGTGTTAGGGTTGTCATAAAAGTAAACCAAATGGCATTTTTAACCACACTCATTCCACAACATTCACACATTTGAATCAAACTTGTAAAACGAACTGTGAAGACTTGTATTCTACTTTAAAGCTTATTCTTTAATTCTAAGCTTATTTTTGAATTCTAATGTCATGGTGACGATTATATGTGTTAGGGTTGTCATAAAAGTAAACCAAATGGCATTTTTAACTACACTCATTCCACAACATTCACACATTTGAATCAAACTTTTAAAACGAACTGTGAAGACTTGTATTCTACTTTTAAGCTTATTCTTTGATTCTAAGCTTATTTTTGAATTCTAATGACATGGTGACGATTATATGTATTAGGGTTGTCATAAAACTAAACAAAATGTCATTTATAACCACACTCATTCCACAACATTCACACATTTGAATCAAACTTGTAAAACCAACTGTGAAGACTTGTATTCTACTTTTAAGCTTATTCTTTGATTCTAAGCTTATTTTTGAATTCTAATGACATGGAGACAAATATATGTGTTAGGGTTGTCATAAAAGTAAACCAAATCTCATTTCTAACCACACTCATTCCACAACATTCACACATTTGAATCAAACTTTTAAAACGAACTGTGAAGACTTGTATTCTACTTTTAAGCTTATTCTTTGATTCTAAGCTTATTTTTGAATTCTAATGACATGGAGACAAATATATGTGTTAGGGTTGTCATAAAAGTAAACCAAATCTCATTTCTAACCACACTCATTCCACAATATTCACACATTTGAATCAAACTTGTACAACGAACTATGCATGCTTGTATTCTACTTTTAAGCTTATTCTTTGATTCTAAGCTTATTTTTGAATTCTAATGACATGGTGACGATTATATGTATTAGGGTTGTCAAAAAACTAAATCAAATGTCATTTATAACCACACTCATTCCACAACATTCACACATTTGAATCAAACTTGTACAACGAACTATGCATGCTTGTATTCTACTTTTAAGCTTATTCTTTGATTCTAAGCTTATTTTTGAATTCTAATGACATGGAGACGATTATATGTGTTAGGGTTGTCATAAACGTAAACAAAATGTCATTTCTAACCACACTCATTCCACAACATTCACACATTTGAATCAAACTTGTAAAACGTACTGTGAAGACTTGTATTCTACTTTTAAGCTTATTCTTTAATTCTAAGCTTATTTTTGAATTCTAATGTCATGGTGACGATGATATGTGTTAGGGTTGTCATAAAAGTAAACCAAATGGCATTTTTAACCACACTCATTCCACAACATTCACACATTTGAATCAAACTTGTAAAACGAACTGTGAA
Source organism: Spergularia marina (assembly GCA_963680865.1). Taxonomy (NCBI): domain Eukaryota; kingdom Viridiplantae; phylum Streptophyta; class Magnoliopsida; order Caryophyllales; family Caryophyllaceae; genus Spergularia; species Spergularia marina. The sequence continues at coordinate 11,378,763 of OY804557.1, read as the reverse complement.
GACTTGTATTCTACTTTAAAGCTTATTCTTTAATTCTAAGCTTATTTTTGAATTCTAATGTCATGGTGACGATTATATGTGTTAGGGTTGTCATAAAAGTAAACCAAATGGCATTTTTAACTACACTCATTCCACAACATTCAGACATTTGAATCAAACTTGTACAACGAACTATGCATGCTTGTATTCTACTTTTAAGCTTATTCTTTGATTCTAAGCTTATTTTTGAATTCTAATGACATGGTGACGATTATATGTATTAGGGTTGTCATAAAACTAAACAAAATGTCATTTATAACCACACTCATTCCACAACATTCACACATTTGAATCAAACTTGTAAAACCAACTGTGAAGACTTGTATTCTACTTTTAAGCTTATTCTTTGATTCTAAGCTTATTTTTGAATTCTAATGACATGGAGACAAATATATGTGTTAGGGTTGTCATAAAAGTAAACCAAATCTCATTTCTAACCACACTCATTCCACAACATTCACACATTTGAATCAAACTTTTAAAACGAACTGTGAAGACTTGTATTCTACTTTTAAGCTTATTCTTTGATTCTAAGCTTATTTTTGAATTCTAATGACATGGAGACAAATATATGTGTTAGGGTTGTCATAAAAGTAAACCAAATCTCATTTCTAACCACACTCATTCCACAATATTCACACATTTGAATCAAACTTGTACAACGAACTATGCATGCTTGTATTCTACTTTTAAGCTTATTCTTTGATTCTAAGCTTATTTTTGAATTCTAATGACATGGTGACGATTATATGTATTAGGGTTGTCAAAAAACTAAATCAAATGTCATTTATAACCACACTCATTCCACAACATTCACACATTTGAATCAAACTTGTACAACGAACTATGCATGCTTGTATTCTACTTTTAAGCTTATTCTTTGATTCTAAGCTTATTTTTGAATTCTAATGACATGGAGACGATTATATGTGTTAGGGTTGTCATAAACGTAAACAAAATGTCATTTCTAACCACACTCATTCCACAACATTCACACATTTGAATCAAACTTGTAAAACGTACTGTGAAGACTTGTATTCTACTTTTAAACTTATTCTTTAATTCTAAGCTTATTTTTGAATTCTAATGTCATGGTGACGATGATATGTGTTAGGGTTGTCATAAAAGTAAACCAAATGGCATTTTTAACCACACTCATTCCACAACATTCACACATTTGAATCAAACTTGTAAAACGAACTGTGAAGACTTGTATTCTACTTTAAAGCTTATTCTTTAATTCTAAGCTTATTTTTGAATTCTAATGTCATGGTGACGATTATATGTGTTAGGGTTGTCATAAAAGTAAACCAAATGGCATTTTTAACTACACTCATTCCACAACATTCAGACATTTGAATCAAACTTGTACAACGAACTATGCATGCTTGTATTCTACTTTTAAGCTTATTCTTTGATTCTAAGCTTATTTTTGAATTCTAATGACATGGTGACGATTATATGTATTAGGGTTGTCATAAAACTAAACAAAATGTCATTTATAACCACACTCATTCCACAACATTCACACATTTGAATCAAACTTGTAAAACCAACTGTGAAGACTTGTATTCTACTTTTAAGCTTATTCTTTGATTCTAAGCTTATTTTTGAATTCTAATGACATGGAGACAAATATATGTGTTAGGGTTGTCATAAAAGTAAACCAAATCTCATTTCTAACCACACTCATTCCACAACATTCACACATTTGAATCAAACTTTTAAAACGAACTGTGAAGACTTGTATTCTACTTTTAAGCTTATTCTTTGATTCTAAGCTTATTTTTGAATTCTAATGACATGGAGACAAATATATGTGTTAGGGTTGTCATAAAAGTAAACCAAATCTCATTTCTAACCACACTCATTCCACAATATTCACACATTTGAATCAAACTTGTACAACGAACTATGCATGCTTGTATTCTACTTTTAAGCTTATTCTTTGATTCTAAGCTTATTTTTGAATTCTAATGACATGGTGACGATTATATGTATTAGGGTTGTCAAAAAACTAAATCAAATGTCATTTATAACCACACTCATTCCACAACATTCACACATTTGAATCAAACTTGTACAACGAACTATGCATGCTTGTATTCTACTTTTAAGCTTATTCTTTGATTCTAAGCTTATTTTTGAATTCTAATGACATGGAGACGATTATATGTGTTAGGGTTGTCATAAACGTAAACAAAATGTCATTTCTAACCACACTCATTCCACAACATTCACACATTTGAATCAAACTTGTAAAACGTACTGTGAAGACTTGTATTCTACTTTTAAGCTTATTCTTTAATTCTAAGCTTATTTTTGAATTCTAATGTCATGGTGACGATGATATGTGTTAGGGTTGTCATAAAAGTAAACCAAATGGCATTTTTAACCACACTCATTCCACAACATTCACACATTTGAATCAAACTTGTAAAACGAACTGTGAAGACTTGTATTCTACTTTAAAGCTTATTCTTTAATTCTAAGCTTATTTTTGAATTCTAATGTCATGGTGACGATTATATGTGTTAGGGTTGTCATAAAAGTAAACCAAATGGCATTTTTAACTACACTCATTCCACAACATTCACACATTTGAATCAAACTTTTAAAACGAACTGTGAAGACTTGTATTCTACTTTTAAGCTTATTCTTTGATTCTAAGCTTATTTTTGAATTCTAATGTCATGGTGACGATCATATGTGTTAGGGTTGTCATAAAAGTAAACCAAATGTCATTTCTAACCACACTCATTCCACAACATTCACACATTTAAATCAAACTTGTAGAACGAACTATACAGGCTTGTATCCTACTTTTAAGCTTATTATTTTATTCTAAGCTTATTTTTGAATTCTAATAACATGGAGACGATTATATGTGTTAGGGTTGTCATAAAAGTAAACCAAATGTCATTTCTAACCACACCCATTTCACAACATTCACACATTTGAATGAAACTTGTAAAACGAACTGTGAAGACTTGTATTCTACTTTTAAGCTTATTTTTTGATTTTAAGCTTATTTTTGAATTCTAATGACATGGAGACGATTATATGTGTTCGGGTTGTCATAAAAGTAAACCAGATGTCATTTCTAACCACACCCATTCCACAACATTAACACATTTGAATGAAACTTGTAAAACGAACTATGAAGACTTGTATTCTATTTTTAAGCTTATTTTTTTATTTTAAGCTTATTTTTGAAAGGTAATAACATGGAGACGATCATATGTGTTAGGGTTGTCATAAAATTAAACCAAATGTCATTTCTGACCACACTCATTCCACAGCATTCACAAATTTGAATCAAACTAGTAAAACGAACTGTGAAGACTTGTATTCTACTTTTAAGCTTATTCTTTGATTCTAAGTTTATTTTTGAATTCTAATGACATGGTGACTATTATATGTGTTAGGGTTGTCATAAAAGTAAACCAAATGTCATTTCTAACCACACTCATTCCACAACATTCACACATTTGAATCAAACTTGTAGAACGAACTATACAGGCTTGTATCCTACTTTTAAGCTTATTCTTTTAATCTAAGCTTATTTTTGAATTCTAATAACATGGAGACGATTATATGTGTTAGGGTTGTCATAAAAGTAAACCAAATGTCATTTCTAACCACACCCATTTCACAACATTCACACATTTGAATGAAACTTGTAAAACAAACTGTGAAGACTTGTATTCTACTTTTAAGCTTATTTTTTGATTTTAAGCTTATTTTTGAATTCTAATGACATGGAGACGATTATATGTGTTCGGGTTGTCATAAAAGTAAACCAGATGTCATTTCTAACCACACCCATTCCACAACATTAACACATTTGAATGAAACTTGTAAAACGAACTATGAAGACTTCTATTCTATTTTTAAGCTTATTTTTTGATTTTAAGCTTATTTTTGAAATGTAATAACAAGGAGACGATCATATGTGTTAGGGTTGTCATAAAATTAAACCAAATGTCAATTCTGACCACACTCATTCCACAGCATTCACACATTTGAATCAAACTAGTAAAACCAACTGTGAAGACTTGTATTCTACTTTTAAGCTTATTCTTTGATTCTAAGTTTATTTTTGAATTCTAATGACATGGTGACTATTATATGTGTTAGGGTTGTCATAAAAGTAAACCAAATGTCATTTCTAACCACACTCATTCCACAACATTCACACATTTGAATCAAACATGTACAACGAACTGTGCAGGCTTGTATCCTACTTTTAAACTTACTCTTTGATTCTAAGCTTATTTTTGAATTCTAATAAAATGGAAATGATTATATGTGTTAGGGTTCTCATAAAACTAAACCAAATGTCATTTCTAACCACACCCATTCCACAACATTCACACATTTGAATGAAACTTGTAAAACGAACTATGAAGACTTATATTCTACTTTTAAGCTTATTCTTTGATTTTAAACTTATTTTTCAATTCTAATGACATGGAGACGATCATATGTGTTAGGGTTGTCATAAAAGTAAACCAAATCTCATTTCTAACCACACTCATTCCACAATATTCACACATTTGAATCAAACTTGTACAACGAACTATGCATGCTTGTATTCTACTTTTAAGCTTATTCTTTGATTCTAAGCTTATTTTTGAATTCTAATGACATGGTGACGAATTTATGTATTAGGGTTGTCATAAAAGTAAACCAAATGTCATTTCTAACCACACTCATTCCACAATATTCACACATTTGAATCAAACTTGTACAACGAACTATGCATGCTTGTATTCTACTTTTAAGCTTATTCTTTGATTCTAAGCTTATTTTTGAATTCTAATGACATGGTGACTATTATATGTGTTTGGGTTGTCATAAAAGTAAACCAAATGTCATTTCTAACCACACTCATTCCAAAACATTCACACATTTGAATCAAACATGTACAACGAACTGTGCAGGCTTGTATCCTACTTTTAAACTTATTCTTTGATTCTAAGCTTATTTTTGAATTCTAATAAAATGGAAATGATTATATGTGTTAGGGTTATCATAAAACTAAACCAAATGTCATTTCTAACCACACCCATTCCACAACATTCACACATTTTAATGAAACTTGTAAAACGAACTATGAAGACTTATATTCTACTTTTAAGCTTATTCTTTGATTTTAAACTTATTTTTGAATTCTAATGACATGGTGACGATTATATGTATTAGGGTTGTCATAAAACTAAACCAAATGTCATTTATAACCACACTCATTCCACAACATTCACACATTTGAATCAAACTTGTAAAACCAACTGTGAAGACTTGTATTCTACTTTTGAGCCTGTTCTTTGATTCTAAGCTTATTTTTGAATTCTAATGACATGGAGACGATCATATGTGTTAGGGTTGTCATAAAAGTAAACAAAATGTCATTTCTAACCACACTCATTCCACAACATTCACACATTGGAATGAAACTTGTAAAACGAACTGTGAAGACTTGTATTCTACTTTTAAGCTTATTCTTTGATTCTAAGCTTTTTTTAGAATTCTAATGACATGGAGACAATCATATGTGTTAGGGTTGTCATAAAAGTAAACCAAATGTCATTTCTAACCACACTCATTCCACAACATTCACACATTTGAATCAAACTTGTAGAACGAACTATACAGGCTTGTATCCTACTTTTAAGCTTATTCTTTTAATCTAAGCTTATTTTTGAATTCTAACAACATGGAGACGATTATATGTGTTAGGGTTGTCATAAAAGTAAACAAAATGTCATTTCTAACCACACTCATTCCACAACATTCACACATTTGAATCAAACTTGTCAAACGAACTGTGAAGACTTGTATTCTACTTTTAAGCTTATTTTTTAATTCTAAGCTTATTTTTGAATTCTAATGTCATGGTGACGATTATATGTGTTAGGGTTGTCATAAAAGTAAACCAAATGGCATTTTTGACCACACTCATTCCACAACATTCACACATTTGAATCAAACTTTTAAAACGAACTGTGAAGACTTGTATTCTACTTTTAAGCTTATTCTTTGATTCTAAGCTTATTTTTGAATTCTAATGACATGGAGACAAATATATGTGTTAGGGTTGTCATAAAAGTAAACCAAATGTCATTTCTAACCACACTCATTCCACAACATTCACACATTTGAATCAAACTTGTACAACGAACTATGCATGCTTGTATTCTACTTTTAAGCTTATTCTTTGATTCTAAGCTTATTTTTGAATTCTAATGACATGGAGACGATTATATGTGTTAGGGTTGTCATAAAAGTAAACAAAATGTCATTTCTAACCACACTCATTCCACAACATTCACACATTTGAATCAAACTTGTAAAACGTACTGTGAAGACTTGTATTCTACTTTTAAGCTTATTCTTTAATTCTAAGCTTATTTTTGAATTCTAATGTCATGGTGACGATGATATGTGTTAGGGTTGACATAAAAGTAAACCAAATGGCATTTTTAACCACACTCATTCCACAACATTCACACATTTGAATCAAACTTGTACAACGAACTATGCATGCTTGTATTCTACTTTTAAGCTTATTCTTTGATTCTAAGCTTATTTTTGAATTCTAATGACATGGTGACGATTATATGTATTAGGGTTGTCAAAAAACTAAATCAAATGTCATTTATAACCACACTCATTCCACAACATTCACACATTTGAATCAAACTTGTACAACGAACTATGCATGCTTGTATTCTACTTTTAAGCTTATTCTTTGATTCTAAGCTTATTTTTGAATTCTAATGACATGGAGACGATTATATGTGTTAGGGTTGTCATAAACGTAAACAAAATGTCATTTCTAACCACACTCATTCCACAACATTCACACATTTGAATCAAACTTGTAAAACGTACTGTGAAGACTTGTATTCTACTTTTAAGCTTATTCTTTAATTCTAAGCTTATTTTTGAATTCTAATGTCATGGTGACGATGATATGTGTTAGGGTTGTCATAAAAGTAAACCAAATGGCATTTTTAACCACTCATTCCACAACATTCACACATTTGAATCAAACTTGTAAAACGAACTGTGAAGACTTGTATTCTACTTTAAAGCTTATTCTTTAATTCTAAGCTTATTTTTGAATTCTAATGTCATGGTGACGATTATATGTGTTAGGGTTGTCATAAAAGTAAACCAAATGGCATTTTTAACTACACTCATTCCACAACATTCACACATTTGAATCAAACTTTTAAAACGAACTGTGAAGACTTGTATTCTACTTTTAAGCTTATTCTTTGATTCTAAGCTTATTTTTGAATTCTAATGTCATGGTGACGATCATATGTGTTAGGGTTGTCATAAAAGTAAACCAAATGTCATTTCTAACCACACTCATTCCACAACATTCACACATTTAAATCAAACTTGTAGAACGAACTATACAGGCTTGTATCCTACTTTTAAGCTTATTATTTTATTCTAAGCTTATTTTTGAATTCTAATAACATGGAGACGATTATATGTGTTAGGGTTGTCATAAAAGTAAACCAAATGTCATTTCTAACCACACCCATTTCACAACATTCACACATTTGAATGAAACTTGTAAAACGAACTGTGAAGACTTGTATTCTACTTTTAAGCTTATTTTTTGATTTTAAGCTTATTTTTGAATTCTAATGACATGGAGACGATTATATGTGTTCGGGTTGTCATAAAAGTAAACCAGATGTCATTTCTAACCACACCCATTCCACAACATTAACACATTTGAATGAAACTTGTAAAACGAACTATGAAGACTTGTATTCTATTTTTAAGCTTATTTTTTTATTTTAAGCTTATTTTTGAAAGGTAATAACATGGAGACGATCATATGTGTTAGGGTTGTCATAAAATTAAACCAAATGTCATTTCTGACCACACTCATTCCACAGCATTCACAAATTTGAATCAAACTAGTAAAACGAACTGTGAAGACTTGTATTCTACTTTTAAGCTTATTCTTTGATTCTAAGTTTATTTTTGATATCTAATGACATGGTGACTATTATATGTGTTAGGGTTGTCATAAAAGTAAACCAAATGTCATTTCTAACCACACTCATTCCACAACATTCACACATTTGAATCAAACTTGTAGAACGAACTATACAGGCTTGTATCCTACTTTTAAGCTTATTCTTTTAATCTAAGCTTATTTTTGAATTCTAATAACATGGAGACGATTATATGTGTTAGGGTTGTCATAAAAGTAAACCAAATGTCATTTCTAACCACACCCATTTCACAACATTCACACATTTGAATGAAACTTGTAAAACAAACTGTGAAGACTTGTATTCTACTTTTAAGCTTATTTTTTGATTTTAAGCTTATTTTTGAATTCTAATGACATGGAGACGATTATATGTGTTCGGGTTGTCATAAAAGTAAACCAGATGTCATTTCTAACCACACCCATTCCACAACATTAACACATTTGAATGAAACTTGTAAAACGAACTATGAAGACTTCTATTCTATTTTTAAGCTTATTTTTTGATTTTAAGCTTATTTTTGAAATGTAATAACAAGGAGACGATCATATGTGTTAGGGTTGTCATAAAATTAAACCAAATGTCAATTCTGACCACACTCATTCCACAGCATTCACACATTTGAATCAAACTAGTAAAACCAACTGTGAAGACTTGTATTCTACTTTTAAGCTTATTCTTTGATTCTAAGTTTATTTTTGAATTCTAATGACATGGTGACTATTATATGTGTTAGGGTTGTCATAAAAGTAAACCAAATGTCATTTCTAACCACACTCATTCCACAACATTCACACATTTGAATCAAACATGTACAACGAACTGTGCAGGCTTGTATCCTACTTTTAAACTTATTCTTTGATTCTAAGCTTATTTTTGAATTCTAATAAAATGGAAATGATTATATGTGTTAGGGTTCTCATAAAACTAAACCAAATGTCATTTCTAACCACACCCATTCCACAACATTCACACATTTGAATGAAACTTGTAAAACGAACTATGAAGACTTATATTCTACTTTTAAGCTTATTCTTTGATTTTAAACTTATTTTTCAATTCTAATGACATGGAGACGATCATATGTGTTAGGGTTGTCATAAAAGTAAACCAAATCTCATTTCTAACCACACTCATTCCACAATATTCACACATTTGAATCAAACTTGTACAACGAACTATGCATGCTTGTATTCTACTTTTAAGCTTATTCTTTGATTCTAAGCTTATTTTTGAATTCTAATGACATGGTGACGAATTTATGTATTAGGGTTGTCATAAAAGTAAACCAAATGTCATTTCTAACCACACTCATTCCACAATATTCACACATTTGAATCAAACTTGTACAACGAACTATGCATGCTTGTATTCTACTTTTAAGCTTATTCTTTGATTCTAAGCTTATTTTTGAATTCTAATGACATGGTGACTATTATATGTGTTTGGGTTGTCATAAAAGTAAACCAAATGTCATTTCTAACCACACTCATTCCAAAACATTCACACATTTGAATCAAACATGTACAACGAACTGTGCAGGCTTGTATCCTACTTTTAAACTTATTCTTTGATTCTAAGCTTATTTTTGAATTCTAATAAAATGGAAATGATTATATGTGTTAGGGTTATCATAAAACTAAACCAAATGTCATTTCTAACCACACCCATTCCACAACATTCACACATTTTAATGAAACTTGTAAAACGAACTATGAAGACTTATATTCTACTTTTAAGCTTATTCTTTGATTTTAAACTTATTTTTGAATTCTAATGACATGGTGACGATTATATGTATTAGGGTTGTCATAAAACTAAACCAAATGTCATTTATAACCACACTCATTCCACAACATTCACACATTTGAATCAAACTTGTAAAACCAACTGTGAAGACTTGTATTCTACTTTTGAGCCTGTTCTTTGATTCTAAGCTTATTTTTGAATTCTAATGACATGGAGACGATCATATGTGTTAGGGTTGTCATAAAAGTAAACAAAATGTCATTTCTAACCACACTCATTCCACAACATTCACACATTGGAATGAAACTTGTAAAACGAACTGTGAAGACTTGTATTCTACTTTTAAGCTTATTCTTTGATTCTAAGCTTTTTTTAGAATTCTAATGACATGGAGACAATCATATGTGTTAGGGTTGTCATAAAAGTAAACCAAATGTCATTTCTAACCACACTCATTCCACAACATTCACACATTTGAATCAAACTTGTAGAACGAACTATACAGGCTTGTATCCTACTTTTAAGCTTATTCTTTTAATCTAAGCTTATTTTTGAATTCTAACAACATGGAGACGATTATATGTGTTAGGGTTGTCATAAAAGTAAACAAAATGTCATTTCTAACCACACTCATTCCACAACATTCACACATTTGAATCAAACTTGTCAAACGAACTGTGAAGACTTGTATTCTACTTTTAAGCTTATTTTTTAATTCTAAGCTTATTTTTGAATTCTAATGTCATGGTGACGATTATATGTGTTAGGGTTGTCATAAAAGTAAACCAAATGGCATTTTTGACCACACTCATTCCACAACATTCACACATTTGAATCAAACTTTTAAAACGAACTGTGAAGACTTGTATTCTACTTTTAAGCTTATTCTTTGATTCTAAGCTTATTTTTGAATTCTAATGACATGGAGACAAATATATGTGTTAGGGTTGTCATAAAAGTAAACCAAATGTCATTTCTAACCACACTCATTCCACAACATTCACACATTTGAATCAAACTTGTACAACGAACTATGCATGCTTGTATTCTACTTTTAAGCTTATTCTTTGATTCTAAGCTTATTTTTGAATTCTAATGACATGGAGACGATTATATGTGTTAGGGTTGTCATAAAAGTAAACAAAATGTCATTTCTAACCACACTCATTCCACAACATTCACACATTTGAATCAAACTTGTAAAACGTACTGTGAAGACTTGTATTCTACTTTTAAGCTTATTCTTTAATTCTAAGCTTATTTTTGAATTCTAATGTCATGGTGACGATGATATGTGTTAGGGTTGACATAAAAGTAAACCAAATGGCATTTTTAACCACACTCATTCCACAACATTCACACATTTGAATCAAACTTGTAAAACGAACTGTGAAGACTTGTATTCTACTTTAAAGCTTATTCTTTAATTCTAAGCTTATTTTTGAATTCTAATGTCATGGTGACGATTATATGTGTTAGGGTTGTCATAAAAGTAAACCAAATGGCATTTTTAACCACACTCATTCCACAACATTCACACATTTGAATCAAACTTTTAAAACGAATTGTGAAGACTTGTATTCTACTTTTAAGCTTATTCTTTAATTCTAAGCTTATTTTTGAATTCTAATGTCATGGTGACGATCATATGTGTTAGGGTTGTCATAAAAGTAAACCAAATGTCATTTCTAACCACACTCATTCCACAACATTCACACATTTAAATCAAACTTGTAGAACGAACTATACAGGCTTGTATCCTACTTTTGAGCTTATTCTTTTATTCTAAGCTTATTTTTGAATTCTAATAACATGGAGACGATTATATGTGTTAGGGTTGTCATAAAAGTAAACCAAATGTCATTTCTAACCACACCCATTTCACAACATTCACACATTTGAATGAAACTTGTAAAACGAACTGTGAAGACTTGTATTCTACTTTTAAGTTTATTCTTTGATTTTAAACTTATTTTTGAATTCTAATGACATGGAGACGATCATATGTGTTAGGGTTGTCATAAAAGTAAACCAAATCTCATTTTTAACCACACTCATTCCACAATATTCACACATTTGAATCAAACTTGTACAACAAACTATGCATGCTTGTATTCTACTTTTAAGCTTATTCTTTGATTCTAAGCTTTTTTTTAATTCTAATGACATGGTGACGATTATATGTATTAGGGTTGTCATAAAACTAAACAAAATGTCATTTATAACCACACTCATTCCACAACATTCACACATTTGAATCAAACTTGTAAAACGAACTATACAGGCTTGTATCCTACTTTTAAGCTTATTCTTTTAATCTAAGCTTATTTTTGAATTCTAATAACATGGAGACGATCATATGTGTTAGGGTTGTCATACAAGTAAACCAAATGTCATTTCTAACCACACCCATTTCACAACATTCATACATTTGAATGAAACTTGTAAAACGAACTGTGAAGACTTGTATTCTACTTTTAAGCTTATTTTTTGATTTTAAGCTTATTTTTGAATTCTAATGACATGGAGACGATTATATGTGTTCGGGTTGTCATAAAAGTAAACCAGATGTCATTTCTAACCACACCCATTCCACAACATTAACACATTTGAATGAAACTTGTAAAACGAACTATGTAGACTTGTATTCTATTTTTAAGCTTATTTTTTTTATTTTAAGCTTATTTTGGAAATGTAATAACATGGAGACGATCATATGTGTTAGGGTTGTCATAAAATTAAACCAAATGTCATTTCTGACCACACTCATTCCACAGCATTCACACATTTGAATCAAACTAGTAAAACCAACTGTGAAGACTTGTATTCTACTTTTAAGCTTATTCTTTGATTCTAAGTTTATTTTTGAATTCTAATGACATGGTGACTATTATATGTGTTAGGGTTGTCATAAAAGTAAACCAAATGTCATTTCTAACCACACTCATTCCACAACATTCACACATTTGAATCAAACATGTACAACGAACTGTGCAGGCTTGTATCCTACTTTTAAACTTATTCTTTGATTCTAAGCTTATTTTTGAATTCTAATAAAATGGAAATGATTATATGTGTTAGAGTTCTCATAAAACTAAACCGAATGTCATTTCTAACCACACCCATTCCACAACATTCACACATTTGAATGAAACTTGTAAAACGAACTATGAAGACTTATATTTTACTTTTAAGCTTATTCTTTGATTTTAAACTTATTTTTGAATTCTATTGACATGGAGACGATCATATGTGTTAGGGTTGTCATAAAAGTAAACCAAATCTCATTTCTAACCACACTCATTCCACAATATTCACACATTTGAATCAAACTTGTACAACGAACTATGCATGCTTGTATTCTACTTTTAAGCTTATTCTTTGATTCTAAGCTTATTTTTGAATTCTAATGACATGGTGACGATTATATGTATTAGGGTTGTCAAAAAACTAAATCAAATGTCATTTATAACCACACTCATTCCACAACATTCACACATTTGAATCAAACTTGTAAAACCAACTGTGAAGACTTGTATTCTACTTTTAAGCTTGTTCTTTGATACTAAGCTTATTTTTGAATTCTAATGACATGGAGACGATCATATGTGTTAGGGTTGTCATAAAAGTAAACAAAATGTCATTTCTAACCACACTCATTCCACAACATTCACACATTTGAATGAAACTTGTAAAACGAACTGTGAAGACTTGTATTCTACTTTTAAGCTTATTCTTTGATTCTAAGCTTATTTTTGAATTCTAATGACATGGTGACGATTATATGTATTAGGGTTGTCATAAAACTAAACCAAATGTCATTTATAACCATACTCATTCCACAACATTCACACATTTGAATCAAACTTGTAAAACCAACTGTGAAGACTTGTATTCTAGTTTTAAGCCTGTTCTTTGATTCTAAGCTTATTTTGAATTCTAATGACATGGAGACGATCATATGTGTTAGGGTTGTCATAAAAGTAAACAAAATGTCATTTCTAACCACACTCATTCCACAACATTCACACATTTGAATCAAACTTGTAAAACGAACTGTGAAGACTTGTATTCTACTTTTAAGCTTATTTTTTGATTTTAAGCTTATTTTTGAATTCTAATGACATGGAGACGATTATATGTGTTCGGGTTGTCATAAAAGACAACCAGATGTCATTTCTAACAACACCCATTCGACAACATTAACACATTTTAATGAAACTTGTAAAACGAACTATGAAGACTTGTATTCTATTTTTAAGCTTATTTTTTGATTTTAAGCTTATTTTTGAAATGTAATAACATGGAGACGATCATATGTGTTAGGGTTGTCATAAAATTAAACCAAATGTCATTTCTGACCACACTCATTCCACAGCATTCACACATTTGAATCAAACTAGTAAAACCAACTGTGAAGACTTGTATTCTACTTTTAAGCTTATTCTTTGATTCTAAGTTTATTTTTGAATTCTAATGACATGGTGACTATTATATGTGTTAGGGTTGTCATAAAAGTAAACCAAATGTTATTTCTAACCACACTCATTCCACAACATTCACACATTTGAATCAAACATGTACAACGAACTGTGCAGGCTTGTATCCTACTTTTAAACTTATTCTTTGATTCTAAACTTATTTTTGAATTCTAATAAAATGGAAATGATTATATCTATTAGGGTTGTCAAAAAACTAAACCAAATGTCATTTATAACCACACTCATTCCACAACATTCACACATTTGAATCAAACTTGTAGAACCAACTGTGAAGACTTGTATTCTACTTTTAAGCTTGTTCTTTGATTCTAAGCTTATTTTTGAATTCTTATGACATGGAGACGATCATATGTGTTAGGGTTGTCATAAAAGTAAACAAAATAGCATTTCTAACCACACTCATTCCAAAACATTCACACATTTGAATGAAACTTGTAAAACGAACTGTGAAGACTTGTATTCTACTTTTAAGCTTATTCTTTGATTCTAAGCTTTTTTTAGAATTCTAATGACATGGAGACAATCATATGTGTTAGGGTTGTCATAAAAGTAAACCAAATGTCATTTCTAACCACACTCATTCCACAACATTCACACATTTGAATCAAACTTGTAGAACGAACTATACAGGCTTGTATCCTACTTTTAAGCTTATTCTTTTAATCTAAACTTATTTTTGAATTCTAATAACATGGAGACGATTATATGTGTTAGGGTTGTCATAAAAGTAAACAAAATGTCATTTCTAACCACACTCATTCCACAACATTCACACATTTGAATCAAAGTTGTCAAACGAACTGTGAAGACTTGTATTCTACTTTTAAGCTTATTTTTTAATTCTAAGCTTATTTTTGAATTCTAATGTCATGGTGACGATGATATGTGTTAGGGTTGTCATAAAAGTAAACCAAATGGCATTTTTGACCACACTCATTCCACAACATTCACACATTTGAATCAAACTTTTAAAACGAACTGTGAAGACTTGTATTCTACTTTTAAGCTTATTCTTTGATTCTAAGCTTATTTTTGAATTCTAATGACATGGAGACGAATATATGTGTTAGGGTTGTCATAAAAGTAAACAAAATGTCATTTCTAACCACACTCATTCCACAACATTCACACATTTGAATCAAACTTGTACAACGAACTATGCATGCTTGTATTCTACTTTTAAGCTTATTTTTTGATTCTAAGCTTATTTTTGAATTCTAATGACATGGAGACGATTATATGTGTTAGGGTTGTCATAAAAGTAAACAAAAGGTCATTTCTAACCACACTCATTCCACAACATTCACACATTTGAATCAAACTTGTAAAACGAACTGTGAAGACTTGTATTCTACTTTTAAGCTTATTCTTTAATTCTTAGCTTATTTTTGAATTCTAATGTCATGGTGACGATGATATGTGTTAGGGTTGTCATAAAAGTAAACCAAATGGCATTTTTAACCACACTCATTCCACAACATTCACACATTTGAATCAAACTTGTAAAACGAACTGTGAAGACTTGTATTCTACTTTAAAGCTTATTCTTTAATTCTAAGCTTATTTTTGAATTCTAATGTCATGGTGACGATTATATGTGTTAGGGTTGTCATAAAAGTAAACCAAATGGCATTTTTAACCACACTTATTCCACAACATTCACACATTTGAATCAAACTTTTAAAACGAACTGTGAAGACTTGTATTCTACTTTTAAGCTTATTCTTTAATTCTAAGCTTATTTTTGAATTCTAATGTCATGGTGACGATCATATGTGTTAGGGTTGTCATAAAAGTAAACCAAATGTCATTTCTAACCACACTCATTCCACAACATTCACACATTTAAATCAAACTTGTAGAACGAACTATACAGGCTTGTATCCTACTTTTAAGCTTATTCTTTTATTCTAAGCTTATTTTTGAATTCTAATAACATGGAGACGATTATATGTGTTAGGGTTGTCATAAAAGTAAACCAAATGTCATTTCTAACCACACACATTTCACAACATTCACACATTTGAATGAAACTTGTAAAACGAACTGTGAAGACTTGTATTCTACTTTTAAGCTTATTTTTTGATTTTAAGCTTATTTTTGAATTCTAATAACATGGAGACGATCATATGTGTTAGGGTTGTCATAAAAGTAAACCAAATGTCATTTCTAACCACACCCATTTCACAACATTCACACATTTGAATGAAACTTGTAAAACGAACTGTGAAGATTTGTATTCTACTTTTAAGCTTATTCTTTGATTCTAAGCTTATTTTTGAATTCTAATGACATGGAGACGATCATATGTGTTAGAGTTGTTATAAAAGTAAATCAAATGTCATTTGTAACCACACTCATTTAACAGTATTCACACATTTGAATCAAACTTGTACAACGAACTGTGCATGCTTGTATTCTACTTTTAAGCTTATTCTTTGATTCAAATCTTATTTTTGAATTCTAATGACATGGTGACGATTTTATGTGTTAGGTTGTCATAAAAGTAAACCAAATGTCATTTATAACCACACTCATTCCACAACATTCACACATTTGAATCAAACTTTTAAAACTAACTATGCAGGCTCGGATTCTACTTTTAAGCTTATTCTTTGATTCTAAGCTTATTTTATAATTCCAATGACATGAAGGCGATTATATGTGTTCGGGTTGTCATAAAAGTAAACCAGATGTCATTTCTAACCACACCCATTCCACAACATTAACACATTTGAATGAAACTTGTAAAACGAACTATGAAGACTTGTATTCTATTTTTAAGCTTATTTTTTTATTTTAAGCTTATTTTTGAAATGTAATAACATGGAGACGATCATATGTGTTAGGGTTGTCATAAAAGTAAACCAGATGTCATTTCTAACCACACTCATTCCACAGCATTCACACATTTGAATCAAACTTGTACAACGAACTATGGATGCTTGTATCCTACTTTTAAGCTTATTCTTTGATTCTAAGTTTATTTTTGAATTCTAATGACATGGTGACTATTATATGTGTTAGGGTTGTCATAAAAGTAAACCAAATGTCATTTCTAACCACACTCATTCCACAACATTCACACATTTGAATCAAACTTGTAGAACGAACTATACAGGCTTGTATCCTACTTTTAAGCTTATTCTTTTAATCTAAGCTTATTTTTGAATTCTAATAACATGGAGACGATTATATGTGTTAGGGTTGTCATAAAAGTAAACCAAATGTCATTTCTAACCACACCCAATTCACAACATTCACACATTTGAATGAAACTTGTAAAACAAACTGTGAAGACTTGTATTCTACTTTTAAGCTTATTTTTTGATTTTAAGCTTATTTTTGAATTCTAATGACATGGAGACGATTATATGTGTTCGGGTTGTCATAAAAGTAAACCAGATGTCATTTCTAACCACACCCATTCCACAACATTAACACATTTGAATGAAACTTGTAAAACGAACTATGAAGACTTCTATTCTATTTTTAAGCTTATTTTTTGATTTTAAGCTTATTTTTGAAATGTAATAACAAGGAGACGATCATATGTGTTAGGGTTGTCATAAAATTAAACCAAATGTCAATTCTGACCACACTCATTCCACAGCATTCACACATTTGAATCAAACTAGTAAAACCAACTGTGAAGACTTGTATTCTACTTTTAAGCTTATTCTTTGATTCTAAGTTTATTTTTGAATTCTAATGACATGGTGACTATTATATGTGTTAGGGTTGTCATAAAAGTAAACCAAATGTCATTTCTAACCACACTCATTCCACAACATTCACACATTTGAATCAAACATGTACAACGAACTGTGCAGGCTTGTATCCTACTTTTAAACTTATTCTTTGATTCTAAGCTTATTTTTGAATTCTAATAAAATGGAAATGATTATATGTGTTAGGGTTCTCATAAAACTAAACCAAATGTCATTTCTAACCACACCCATTCCACAACATTCACACATTTGAATGAAACTTGTAAAACGAACTATGAAGACTTATATTCTACTTTTAAGCTTATTCTTTGATTTTAAACTTATTTTCCAATTCTAATGACATGGAGACGATCATATGTGTTAGGGTTGTCATAAAAGTAAACCAAATCTCATTTCTAACCACACTCATTCCACAATATTCACACATTTGAATCAAACTTGTACAACGAACTATGCATGCTTGTATTCTACTTTTAAGCTTATTCTTTGATTCTAAGCTTATTTTTGAATTCTAATGACATGGTGACGAATTTATGTATTAGGGTTGTCATAAAAGTAAACCAAATGTCATTTCTAACCACACTCATTCCACAATATTCACACATTTGAATCAAACTTGTACAACGAACTATGCATGCTTGTATTCTACTTTTAAGCTTATTCTTTGATTCTAAGCTTATTTTTGAATTCTAATGACATGGTGACTATTATATGTGTTTGGGTTGTCATAAAAGTAAACCAAATGTCATTTATAACCACACTCATTCCACAACATTCACACATTTGAATCAAACATGTACAACGAACTGTGCAGGCTTGTATCCTACTTTTAAACTTATTCTTTGATTCTAAGCTTATTTTTGAATTCTAATAAAATGGAAATGATTATATGTGTTAGGGTTATCATAAAACTAAACCAAATGTCATTTCTAACCACACCCATTCCACAACATTCACACATTTGAATGAAACTTGTAAAACGAACTATGAAGACTTATATTCTACTTTTAAGCTTATTCTTTGATTTTAAACTTATTTTTGAATTCTAATGACATGGTGACGATTATATGTATTAGGGTTGTCATAAAACTAAACCAAATGTCATTTATAACCACACTCATTCCACAACATTCACACATTTGAATCAAACTTGTAAAACCAACTGTGAAGACTTGTATTCTACTTTTGAGCCTGTTCTTTGATTCTAAGCTTATTTTTGAATTCTAATGACATGGAGACGATCATATGTGTTAGGGTTGTCATAAAAGTAAACAAAATGTCATTTCTAACCACACTCATTCCACAACATTCACACATTGGAATGAAACTTGTAAAACGAACTGTGAAGACTTGTATTCTACTTTTAAGCTTATTCTTTGATTCTAAGCTTTTTTTAGAATTCTAATGACATGGAGACAATCATATGTGTTAGGGTTGTCATAAAAGTAAACCAAATGTCATTTCTAACCACACTCATTCCACAACATTCACACATTTGAATCAAACTTGTAGAACGAACTATACAGGCTTGTATCCTACTTTTAAGCTTATTCTTTTAATCTAAGCTTATTTTTGAATTCTAACAACATGGAGACGATTATATGTGTTAGGGTTGTCATAAAAGTAAACAAAATGTCATTTCTAACCACACTCATTCCACAACATTCACACATTTGAATCAAACTTGTCAAACGAACTGTGAAGACTTGTATTCTACTTTTAAGCTTATTTTTTAATTCTAAGCTTATTTTTGAATTCTAATGTCATGGTGACGATTATATGTGTTAGGGTTGTCATAAAAGTAAACCAAATGGCATTTTTGACCACACTCATTCCACAACATTCACACATTTGAATCAAACTTTTAAAACGAACTGTGAAGACTTGTATTCTACTTTTAAGCTTATTCTTTGATTCTAAGCTTATTTTTGAATTCTAATGACATGGAGACAAATATATGTGTTAGGGTTGTCATAAAAGTAAACAAAATGTCATTTCTAACCACACTCATTCCACAACATTCACACATTTGAATCAAACTTGTACAACGAACTATGCATGCTTGTATTCTACTTTTAAGCTTATTCTTTGATTCTAAGCTTATTTTTGAATTCTAATGACATGGAGACGATTATATGTGTTAGGGTTGTCATAAAAGTAAACAAAATGTCATTTCTAACCACACTCATTCCACAACATTCACACATTTGAATCAAACTTGTAAAACGTACTGTGAAGACTTGTATTCTACTTTTAAGCTTATTCTTTAATTCTAAGCTTATTTTTGAATTCTAATGTCATGGTGACGATGATATGTGTTAGGGTTGTCATAAAAGTAAACCAAATGGCATTTTTAACCACACTCATTCCACAACATTCACACATTTGAATCAAACTTGTAAAACGAACTGTGAAGACTTGTATTCTACTTTTAAGCTTATTCTTTAATTCTAAGCTTATTTTTGAATTCTAATGTCATGGTGACGATTATATGTGTTAGGGTTGTCATAAAAGTAAACCAAATGGCATTTTTAACCACACTCATTCCACAACATTCACACATTTGAATCAAACTTTTAAAACGAACTGTGAAGACTTGTATTCTACTTTTAAGCTTATTCTTTAATTCTAAGCTTATTTTTGAATTCTAATGTCATGGTGACGATCATATGTGTTAGGGTTGTCATAAAAGTAAACCAAATGTCATTTCTAACCACACTCATTCCACAACATTCACACATTTAAATCAAACTTGTAGAACGAACTATACAGGCTTGTATCCTACTTTTAAGCTTATTATTTTATTCTAAGCTTATTTTTGAATTCTAATAACATGGAGACGATTATATGTGTTAGGGTTGTCATAAAAGTAAACCAAATGTCATTTCTAACCACACCCATTTCACAACATTCACACATTTGAATGAAACTTGTAAAACGAACTGTGAAGACTTGTATTCTACTTTTAAGCTTTTTTTTTTATTTTAAGCTTATTTTTGAATTCTAATGACATGGAGACGATTATATGTGTTCGGGTTGTCAGAAAAGTAAACCAGATGTCATTTCTAACCACACCCATTCCACAACATTAACACATTTGAATGAAACTTGTAAAACGAACTATGAAGACTTCTATTCTATTTTTAAGCTTATTTTTTTATTTTAAGCTTATTTTTGAAATGTAATAACAAGGAGACGATCATATGTGTTAGGGTTGTCATAAAATTAAACCAAATGTCATTTCTGACCACACTCATTCCACAGCATTCACACATTTGAATCAAACTAGTAAAACCAACTGTGAAGACTTGTATTCTACTTTTAAGCTTATTCTTTGATTCTAAGTTTATTTTTGAATTCTAATGACATGGTGACTATTATATGTGTTAGGGTTGTCATAAAAGTAAACCAAATGTCATTTCTAACCACACTCATTCCACAACATTCACACATTTGAATCAAACATGTACAACGAACTGTGCAGGCTTGTATCCTACTTTTAAACTTATTCTTTGATTCTAAGCTTATTTTTGAATTCTAATAAAATGGAAATGATTATATGTGTTAGGGTTCTCATAAAACTAAACCAAATGTCATTTCTAACCACACCCATTCCACAACATTCACACATTTGAATGAAACTTGTAAAACGAACTATGAAGACTTATATTCTACTTTTAAGCTTATTCTTTGATTTTAAACTTATTTTTGAATTCTAATGACATGGAGACGATCATATGTGTTAGGGTTGTCATAAAAGTAAACCAAATCTCATTTCTAACCACACTCATTCCACAATATTCACACATTTGAATCAAACTTGTACAACGAACTATGCATGCTTGTATTCTACTTTTAAGCTTATTCTTTGATTCTAAGCTTATTTTTGAATTCTAATGACATGGTGACGAATTTATGTATTAGGGTTGTCATAAAAGTAAACCAAATGTCATTTCTAACCACACTCATTCCACAATAATCACACATTTGAATCAAACTTGTACAACGAACTATGCATGCTTGTATTCTAATTTTAAGCTTATTCTTTGATTCTAAGCTTATTTTTGAATTCAAATGACATGGTGACTATTATATGTGTTAGGGTTGTCATAAAAGTAAACCAAATGTCATTTCTAACCACACTCATTCCACAACATTCACACATTTGAATCAAACATGTACAACAAACTGTGCAGGCTTGTATCCTAATTTTAAACTTATTCTTTGATTCTAAGCTTATTTTTGAATTCTAATAAAATGGAAATGATTATATGTGTTAGGGTTATCATAAAACTAAACCAAATGTCATTTCTAACCACACCCATTCCACAACATTCACACATTTGAATGAAACTTGTAAAACGAACTATGAAGACTTATATTCTACTTTTAAGCTTATTCTTTGATTTTAAACTTATTTTTGAATTCTAATGACATGGTGACGATTATATGTATTAGGGTTGTCATAAAACTAAACCAAATGTCATTTATAACCACACTCATTCCACAACATTCACACATTTGAATCAAACTTGTAAAACCAACTATGAAGACTTGTATTCTACTTTTGAGCCTGTTCTTTGATTCTAAGCTTATTTTTGAATTCTAATGACATGGAGACGATCATATGTGTTAGGGTTGTCATAAAAGTAAACAAAATGTCATTTCTAACCACACTCATTCCACAACATTCACACATTGGAATGAAACTTGTAAAACGAACTGTGAAGACTTGTATTCTACTTTTAAGCTTGTTCTTTGATTCTAAGCTTATTTTTGAATTCTTATGACATGGAGACGATCATATGTGTTAGGGTTGTCATAAAAGTAAACAAAATGGCATTTCTAACCACACTCATTCCAAAACATTCACACATTTGAATGAAACTTGTAAAACGAACTGTGAAGACTTGTATTCTACTTTTAAGCTTATTCTTTGATTCTAAGCTTTTTTTAGAATTCTAATGACATGGAGACAATCATATGTGTTAGGGTTGTCATAAAAGTAAACCAAATGTCATTTCTAACCACACTCATTCCACAACATTCACACATTTGAATCAAACTTGTAGAACGAACTATACAGGCTTGTATCCTACTTTTAAGCTTATTCTTTTAATCTAAACTTATTTTTGAATTCTAATAACATGGAGACGATTATATGTGTTAGGGTTGTCATAAAAGTAAACCAAATGTCATTTATAACCATACTCATTCCACAACATTCACACATTTGAATCAAACTTGTAAAACCAACTGTGAAGACTTGTACTCTAGTTTTAAGCCTGTTCTTTGATTCTAAGCTTATTTTTGAATTCTTATGACATGGAGACGATCATATGTGTTAGGGTTGTCATAAAAGTAAACAAAATGTCATTTCTAACCACACTCATTCCACAACATTCACACATTTGAATCAAACTTGTAAAACGAACTGTGAAGACTTGTATTCTACTTTTAAGCTTATTTTTTGATTTTAAGCTTATTTTTGAATTCTAATGACATGGAGACGATTATATGTGTTCGGGTTGTCATAAAAGACAACCAGATGTCATTTCTAACAACACCCATTCGACAACATTAACACATTTTAATGAAACTTGTAAAACGAACTATGAAGACTTGTATTCTATTTTTAAGCTTATTTTTTGATTTTAAGCTTATTTTTGAAATGTAATAACATGGAGACGATCATATGTGTTAGGGTTGTCATAAAATTAAACCAAATGTCATTTCTGACCACACTCATTCCACAGCATTCACACATTTGAATCAAACTAGTAAAACCAACTGTGAAGACTTGTATTCTACTTTTAAGCTTATTCTTTGATTCTAAGTTTATTTTTGAATTCTAATGACATGGTGACTATTATATGTGTTAGGGTTGTCATAAAAGTAAACCAAATGTCATTTCTAACCACACTCATTCCACAACATTCACACATTTGAATCAAACATGTACAACGAACTGTGCAGGCTTGTATCCTACTTTTAAACTTATTCTTTGATTCTAAACTTATTTTTGAATTCTAATAAAATGGAAATGATTATATCTATTAGGGTTGTCAAAAAACTAAACCAAATGTCATTTATAACCACACTCATTCCACAACATTCACACATTTGAATCAAACTTGTAGAACCAACTGTGAAGACTTGTATTCTACTTTTAAGCTTGTTCTTTGATTCTAAGCTTATTTTTGAATTCTTATGACATGGAGACGATCATATGTGTTAGGGTTGTCATAAAAGTAAACAAAATGGCATTTCTAACCACACTCATTCCAAAACATTCACACATTTGAATGAAACTTGTAAAACGAACTGTGAAGACTTGTATTCTACTTTTAAGCTTATTCTTTGATTCTAAGCTTTTTTTAGAATTCTAATGACATGGAGACAATCATATGTGTTAGGGTTGTCATAAAAGTAAACCAAATGTCATTTCTAACCACACTCATTCCACAACATTCACACATTTGAATCAAACTTGTAGAACGAACTATACAGGCTTGTATCCTACTTTTAAGCTTATTCTTTTAATCTAAACTTATTTTTGAATTCTAATAACATGGAGACGATTATATGTGTTAGGGTTGTCATAAAAGTAAACAAAATGTCATTTCTAACCACACTCATTCCACAACATTCACACATTTGAATCAAAGTTGTCAAACGAACTGTGAAGACTTGTATTCTACTTTTAAGCTTATTTTTTAATTCTAAGCTTATTTTTGAATTCTAATGTCATGGTGACGATGATATGTGTTAGGGTTGTCATAAAAGTAAACCAAATGGCATTTTTGACCACACTCATTCCACAACATTCACACATTTGAATCTAACTTTTAAAACGAACTGTGAAGACTTGTATTCTACTTTTAAGCTTATTCTTTGATTCTAAGCTTATTTTTGAATTCTAATGACATGGAGACGAATATATGTGTTAGGGTTGTCATAAAAGTAAACAAAATGTCATTTCTAACCACACTCATTCCACAACATTCACACATTTGAATCAAACTTGTACAACGAACTATGCATGCTTGTATTCTACTTTTAAGCTTATTTTTTGATTCTAAGCTTATTTTTGAATTCTAATGACATGGAGACGATTATATGTGTTAGGGTTGTCATAAAAGTAAACAAAATGTCATTTCTAACCACACTCATTCCACAACATTCACACATTTGAATCAAACTTGTAAAACGAACTGTGAAGACTTGTATTCTACTTTTAAGCTTATTCTTTAATTCGTAGCTTATTTTTGAATTCTAATGTCATGGTGACGATGATATGTGTTAGGGTTGTCATAAAAGTAAACCAAATGGCATTTTTAACCACACTCATTCCACAACATTCACACATTTGAATCAAACTTGTAAAACGAACTGTGAAGACTTGTATTCTACTTTAAAGCTTATTCTTTAATTCTAAGCTTATTTTTGAATTCTAATGTCATGGTGACGATTATATGTGTTAGGGTTGTCATAAAAGTAAACCAAATGGCATTTTTAACCACACTTATTCCACAACATTCACACATTTGAATCAAACTTTTAAAACGAACTGTGAAGACTTGTATTTTACTTTTAAGCTTATTCTTTAATTCTAAGCTTATTTTTGAATTCTAATGTCATGGTGACGATCATATGTGTTAGGGTTGTCATAAAAGTAAACCAAATGTCATTTCTAACCACACTCATTCCACAACATTCACACATTTAAATCAAACTTGTAGAACGAACTATACAGGCTTGTATCCTACTTTTAAGCTTATTCTTTTATTCTAAGCTTATTTTTGAATTCTAATAACATGGAGACGATTATATGTGTTAGGGTTGTCATAAAAGTAAACCAAATGTCATTTCTAACCACACACATTTCACAACATTCACACATTTGAATGAAACTTGTAAAACGAACTGTGAAGACTTGTATTCTACTTTTAAGCTTATTTTTTGATTTTAAGCTTATTTTTGAATTCTAATAACATGGAGACGATCATATGTGTTAGGGTTGTCATAAAAGTAAACCAAATGTCATTTCTAACCACACCCATTTCACAACATTCACACATTTGAATGAAACTTGTAAAACGAACTGTGAAGATTTGTATTCTACTTTTAAGCATATTTTTTGATTTTAAGCTTATTTTTGAATTCTAATGACATGGAGACGATTATATGTGTTCGGGTTGTCATAAAAGTAAACCAAATGGCATTTCTAACCACACCCATTCCACAACATTAACACATTTGAATGAAACTTGTAAAACGAACTATGAAGACTTCTATTCTATTTTTAAGCTTATTTTTTGATTTTAAGCTTATTTTTGAAATGTAATAACAAGGAGACAATCATATGTGTTAGGGTTGTCATAAAATTAAACCAAATGTCATTTCTGACCACACTCATTCCACAGCATTCACACATTTGAATCAAACTAGTAAAACCAACTGTGAAGACTTGTATTCTACTTTTAAGCTTATTCTTTGATTCTAAGTTTATTTTTGAATTCTAATGACATGGTGACTATTATCTGTGTTAGGGTTGTCATAAAAGTAAACCAAATGTCATTTCTAACCACACCCATTCCACAACATTGACACATTTGAATGAAACTTGTAAAACGAACTATGAAGACTTATATTCTACTTTTAAGCTTATTCTTTGATTTTAAACTTATTTTTGAATTCTAATGACATGGAGACGATCATATGTGTTAGGGTTGTCATAAAAGTAAACCAAATCTCATTTCTAACCACACTCATTCCACAACATTCACACATTTGAATCAAACTTGTACAACGAACTATGCATGGTTTTATTCTACTTTTAAGCTTATTCTTTGATTCTAAGCTTATTTTTGAATTCTAATGACATGGTGACGATTATAAGTATTAGGGTTGTCATAAAACTAAACCAAATGTCATTTATAACCACACTCATTCCACAACATTCACACATTTGAATGAAACTTGTAGAACCAACTATGAAGACTTGTATTCTACTTTTAAGCTTGTTCTTTGATTCTAAGCTTATTTTTGAATTCTAATGACATGGAGACGATCATATGTGTTAGGGTTGTCATAAAAGTAAACAAAATGGCATTTCTAACCACACTCATTCCACAACATTCACACATTTGAATGAAACTTGTAAAACGAACTGTGAAGACTTGTATTCTACTTTTAAGCTTATTCTTTGATTCTAAGCTTTTTTTAGATATCTAATGACATGGAGACAATCATATGTGTTAGGGTTGTCATAAAAGTAAACCAAATGTCATTTCTAACCACACTCATTCCACAACATTCACACATTTGAATCAAACTTGTAGAACGAACTATACAGGCTTGTATCCTACTTTTAAGCTTATTCTTTTAATCTAAGCTTATTTTTGAATTCTAATAACATGGAGACGATTATATGTGTTAGGGTTGTCATAAAAGTAAACAAAATGTCATTTCTAGCCACACTCATTCCACAACATTCACACATTTGAATCAAACTTGTCAAACGAACTGTGAAGACTTGTATTCTACTTTTAAGCTTATTTTTTAATTCTAAGCTTATTTTTGAATTCTAATGTCATGGTGACGATTATATGTGTTAGGGTTGTCATAAAAGTAAACCAAATGGCATTTTTGACCACACTCATTCCACAACATTCACACATTTGAATCAAACTTTTAAAACGAACTGTGCAGGCTTGTATTCTACTTTTAAGCTTATTCTTTGATTCTAAGCTTATTTTTGAATTCTAATGACATGGAGACGAATATATGTGTTAGGGTTGTCATAAAAGTAAACAAAATGTCATTTCTAACCACACTCATTCCACAACATTCACACATTTGAATCAAACTTGTAAAACGAACTGTGAAGACTTGTATTCTACTTTTAAGCTTATTCTTTAATTCTTTGCTTATTTTTGAATTCTAATGTCATGGTGACGATGATATGTGTTAGGGTTGTCATAAAAGTAAACCAAATGGCATTTCTAACCACACTCATTCCACAACATTCACACATTTGAATCAAACTTGTAAAACGAACTGTGAAGACTTGTATTCTACTTTAAAGCTTATTCTTTAATTCTAAGCTTATTTTTGAATTCTAATGTCATGGTGACGATTATATGTGTTAGGGTTGTCATAAAAGTAAACCAAATGGCATTTTTAACCACACTCATTCCACAACATTCACACATTTGAATCAAACTTTTAAAACGAACTGTGAAGACTTGTATTCTACTTTTAAGCTTATTCTTTAATTCTAAGCTTATTTTTGAATTCTAATGTCATGGTGACGATCATATGTGTTAGGGTTGTCATAAAAGTGAATCAAATGTCATTTCTAACCACACTCATTCCACAACATTCACACATTTAAATCAAACTTGTAGAACGAACTATACAGGCTTGTATCCTACTTTTAAGCTTAATCTTTTATTCTACGCTTATTTTTGAATTCTAATAACATGGAGACGATTATATGTGTTAGGGTTGTCATAAAAGTAAACCAAATGTCATTTCTAACCACACCCATTTCACAACATTCACACATTTGAATCAAACATGTACAACGAACTATGCAGGCTTGTATCCTACTTTTAAACTTATTCTTTGATTCTAAGCTTATTTTTGAATTCTAATAAAATGGAAATGATTATATGTGTTAGGGTTCTCATAAAACTAAACCAAATGTCATTTCTAACCACACCCATTCCACAACATTCACACATTTGAATGAAACTTGTAAAACGAACTATGAAGACTTATATTCTACTTTTAAGCTTATTCTTTGATTTTAAACTTATTTTGAATTCTAATGACATGGAGACGATCATATGTGTTAGGGTTGTCATAAAAGTAAACAAAATCTCATTTCTAACCACACTCATTCCACAATATTCACACATTGGAATCAAACTTGTACAACGAACTATGCATCCTTGTATTCTACTTTTAAGCTTATTCTTTGATTCTAAGCTTATTTTTGAATTCTAATGACATGGTGACGATTATATGTATTAGGGTTGTCATAAAAGTAAACCAAATCTCATTTCAAACCACACTAATTCCACAACATTCACACATTTGAATCAAACTTGTAGAACCAACTGTGAAGACTTGTATTCTACTTTTAAGCTTGTTCTTTGATTCTAAGCTTATTTTTGAATTCTAATGACATGGAGACGATTATATGTGTTAGGGTTGTCATAAAAGTAAACAAAATGGCATTTCTAACCACACTCATTCCACAACATTCACACATTTGAATCAAACTTTTAAAACGAACTCTGCAGGCTTATATTCTACTTTAAAGCTTATTCTTTAATTCTAAGCTTATTTTTGAATTCTAATGTCATGGTGACGATTATATGTGTTAGGGTTGTCATAAAAGTAAACCAAATGGCATTTTTAACCACACTCATTCCACAACATTCACACATTTGAATCAAACTTTTAAAACGAACTGTGAAGACTTGTCTTCTACTTGTAAGCTTATTCTTTGATTCTAAGCTTTTTTTAGAATTCTAATGACATGGAGACAATCATATGTGTTAGGGTTGTCATAAAAGGAAACCAAATGTCATTTCTAACCACACTCATTCCACAACATTCACACATTTGAATCAAACTTGTAGAACGAACTATACAGGCATGTATCCTACTTTTAAGCTTATTCTTTTAATCTAAGCTTATTTTTGAATTCTAATAACATGGAGACGATTATATGTGTTAGGGTTGTCATAAAAGTAAACAAAATGTCATTTCTAACCACACTCATTCCACAATATTCACACATTTGAATCAAACTTGTACAACGAACTATGCATGCTTGTATTCTACTTTTAAGCTTATTCTTTGATTCTAAGCTTATTTTTGAATTCTAATGACATGGAGACGATTATATGTGTTAGGGTTGTCATAAAAGTAAACAAAATGTCATTTCTAACCACACTCATTCCACAACATTCACACATTTGAATCAAACTTTTAAAACGAACTGTGAAGACTTGTATTCTACTTTAAAGCTTATTATTTAATTCTTAGCTTATTTTTGAATTCTAATGTCATGGTGACGATGATATGTGTTAGGGTTGTCATAAAAGTAAACCAAATGGCATTTTTAACCACACTCATTCCACAACATTCACACATTTGAATCAAACTTTTAAAACGAACTATGAAGACTTGTATTCTACTTTTAAGCTTATTCTTTAATTCTAAGCTTATTTTTGAATTCTAATGTCATGGTGACGATCATATGTGTTAGGGTTGTCATAAAAGTAAACCAAATGTCATTTCGAACCACACTCATTCCACAACATTCACACATTTAAATCAAACTTGTAGAACGAACTATACAGGCTTGTATCCTACTTTTAAGCTTATTCTTTTATTCTAAGCTTATTTTTGAATTCTAATAACATGGAGACGATTATATGTGTTAGGGTTGACATAAAAGTAAACCAAATGTCATTTCTAACCACACCCATTTCACAACATTCACACATTTGAATGAAACTTGTAAAACGAACTGTGAAGACTTGTATTCTACTTTTAAGCTTATTTTTTTATTTTAAGCTTATTTTTGAATTCTAATAACATGGAGACGATCATATGTGTTAGGGTTGTCATAAAAGTAAACCAAATGTCATTTCTAACCACACCCATTTCACAACATTCACACATTTGAATGAAACTTGTAAAACGAACTGTGAAGATTTGTATTCAACTTTTAAGCTTATTTTTTGATTTTAAGCTTATTTTTGAATTCTAATGACATGGAGACGATTATATGTGTTAGGGTTGACATAAAAGTAAACCAAATGTCATTTCTAACCACACCCATTTCACAACATTCACACATTTGAATGAAACTTGTAAAACGAACTGTGAAGACTTGTATTCTACTTTAAAGCTTATTCTTTAATTCTAAGCTTATTTTTGAATTCTAATGTCATGGTGACGATTATATGTGTTAGGGTTGTCATAAAAGTAAACCAAATGGCATTTTTAACCACACTCATTCCACAACATTCACACATTTGAATCAAACTTTTAAAACGAACTGTGAAGACTTGTATTCTACTTTTAAGCTTATTCTTTAATTCTAAGCTTATTTTTGAATTCTAATGTCATGGTGACGATCATATGTGTTAGGGTTGTCATAAAGGTAAACCAAATGTCATTTCTAACCACACTCATTCCACAACAGTCACACATTTAAATCAAACTTGTAGAACGAACTATATAGGCTTGTATCCTACTTTTAAGCTTATTCTTTTATTCTAAGCTTATTTTTGAATTCTAATAACATGGAGACGATTATATGTGTTAGGGTTGTCATAAAAGTAAACCAAATGTCATTTCTAACCACACCCATTTCACAACATTCACACATTTGAATGAAACTTGTAAAACGAACTGTGAAGATTTGTATTCTACTTTTAAGCTTATTTTTTGATTTTAAGCTTATTTTTGAATTCTAATGACATGGAGACGATATATGTGTTCGGGTTGTCATAAAAGTAAACCAGATGTCATTTCTAACCACACCCATTCCACAACATTAACACATTTGAATGAAACTTGTAAAACGAACTATGAATACTTCTATTCTATTTTTAAGCTTATTTTTTGATTTTAAGCTTATTTTTGAAATGTAATAACAAGGAGACAATCATATGTGTTAGGGTTGTCATAAAATTAAACCAAATGTCATTTCTGACCATACTCATTCCACAGCATTCACACATTTGAATCAAACTAGTAAAACCAACTGTGAAGACTTGTATTCTACTTTTAAGCTTATTCTTTGATTCTAAGTTTATCTATGAATTCTAATGACATGGTGACTATTATATGTGTTAGGGTTGTCATAAAAGTAAACCAAATGTCATTTCTAACCACACTCATTCCACAACATTCACACATTTGAATCAAACATGTACAACGAACTATGCAGGCTTGTATCCTACTTTTAAACTTATTCTTTGATTCTAAGCTTATTTTTGAATTCTAATAAAATGGAAATGATTATATGTGTTAGGGTTCTCATAAAACTAAACCAAATGTCATTTCTAACCACACCCATTCCACAACATTCACACATTTGAATGAAACTTGTAAAACGAACTGTGAAGATTTGTATTCTACTTTTAAGCTTATTCTTTGATTTTAAACTTATTTTGAATTCTAATGACATGGAGACGATCATATGTGTTAGGGTTGTCATAAAAGTAAACCAAATCTCATTTTTAACCACACTCATTCCACAACATTCACACATTTGAATCAAACTTGTAAAACGAACTGTGAAGACTTGTATTCTACTTTAAAGCTTATTCTTTAATTCTAAGCTTATTTTTGAATTCTAATGTCATGGTGACGATTATATGTGTTAGGGTTGTCATAAAAGTAAACCAAATGGCATTTTTAACCACACTCATTCCACAACATTCACACATTTGAATCAAACTTTTAAAACGAACTGTGAAGACTTGTATTCTACTTTTAAGCTTATTCTTTGATTCTAAGCTTATTTTTGAATTCTAATGACATGGTGACGATTATATGTATTAGGGTTGTCATAAAAGTAAACCAAATGTCATTTATAACCACACTCATTCCACAACATTCACACATTTGAATCAAACTGTTAAAACGAACTGTGCAGGCTTGGATTCTACTTTTAAGCTTATTCTTTGATTCTAATCTTATTTTTGAATTCTAATGACATGGAGACGACTATATGTGTTAGGGTTGTCATAAAAGTAAACCAAATGGCATTTCTAACCACACTCATTCCACAACATTCACACATTTGAATCAAACTTGTAAAACGAACTGTGAATACTTGTATTCTACTTTTAAGCTTATTTTTTAATTCTAAGCTTATTTTTGAATTCTAATGTCATGGTGACGATTATATGTGTTAGGGTTGTCATAAAAGTAAACCAAATGGCATTTTTGACCACACTCATTCCACAACATTCACACATTTGAATCAAACTTTTAAAACGAACTGTGAAGACTTGTATTCTACTTTTAAGCTTATTCTTTGATTCTAAGCTTATTTTTGAATTCTAATGACATGGAGACGAATATATGTGTTAGGGTTGTCATAAAAGTAAACAAAATGTCATTTCTAACCACACTCATTCCACAACATTCACACATTTGAATCAAACTTGTAAAACGAACTGTGAAGACTTGTATTCTACTTTTAAGCTTTTTCTTTAATTCTTAGCTTATTTTTGAATTCTAATGTCATGGTGACGATGATATGTGTTAGGGTTGTCATAAAAGTAAACCAAATGGCATTTCTAACCGCACTCATTCCACAACATTCACACATTTGAATCAAACTTGTAAAACGAACTGTGAAGACTTGTATTCTACTTTAAAGCTTATTCTTTAATTCTAAGCTTATTTTTGAATTCTAATGTCATGGTGACGATTATATGTGTTAGGGTTGTCATAAAAGTAAACCAAATGGCATTTTTAACCACACTCATTCCACAACATTCACACATTTGAATCAAACTTTTAAAACGAACTGTAAAGACTTGTATTCTACTTTTAAGCTTATTCTTTAATTCTAAGCTTATTTTTGAATTCTAATGTCATGGTGACGATCATATGTGTTAGGGTTGTCATAAAACTGAACCAAATGTCATTTCTAACCACACTCATTCCACAACATTCACACATTTAAATCAAACTTGTAGAACGAACTATACAGGCTTGTATCCTACTTTTAAGCTTAATCTTTTATTCTAAGCTTATTTTTGAATTCTAATAACATGGAGACGATTATATGTGTTAGGGTTGTCATAAAAGTAAACCAAATGTCATTTCTAACCACACCCATTTCACAACATTCACACATTTGAATCAAACATGTACAACGAACTATGCAGGCTTGTATCCTACTTTTAAACTTATTCTTTGATTCTAAGCTTATTTTTGAATTTTAATAAAACGGAAATGATTATATGTGTTAGGGTTCTCATAAAACTAAACCAAATATCATTTCTAACCACACCCATTCCACAACATTCACACATTTGAATCAAACTTGTAAAACGAACTATGAAGACTTATATTCTACTTTTAAGCTTATTCTTTGATTTTAAACTTATTTTGAATTCTAATGACATGGAGACGATCATATGTGTTAGGGTTGTCATAAAAGTAAACCAAATCTCATTTCTAACCACACTCATTCCACAATATTCACACATTGGAATCAAACTTGTACAACGAACTATGCATGCTTGTATTCTACTTTTAAGCTTATTCTTTGATTCTAAGCTTATTTTTGAATTCTAATGACATGGTGACGATTATATGTGATAGTGTTGTCATAAAAGTAAACCAAATGTCATTTCTAACCACACTTATTCCACAACATTCACACATTTGAATCAAACTTGTAAAACGAACTATGAAGACTTATATTCTACTTTTAAGCTTATTCTTTGATTTTAAACTTATTTTGAATTCTAATGACATGGAGACGATCATATGTGTTAGGGTTGTCATAAAAGTAAACCAAATCTCATTTCTAACCACACTCATTCCACAATATTCACACATTGGAATCAAACTTGTACAACGAACTATGCATGCTTGTATTCTACTTTTAAGCTTATTCTTTGATTCTAAGCTTATTTTTGAATTCTAATGACATGGTGACGATTATATGTATTAGGGTTGTCATAAAAGTAAACCAAATGTCATTTCAAACCACACTAATTCCACAACATTCACACATTTGAATCAAACTTGTAGAACCAACTGTTAAGACTTGTATTCTACTTTTAAGCTTGTTCTTTGATTCTAAGCTTATTTTTGAATTCTAATGACATGGAGACGATCATATGTGTTAGGGTTGTCATAAAAGTAAACAAAATGGCATTTCTAACCACACTCATTCCACAACATTCACACATTTGAATGAAACTTGTAAAACGAACTGTGAAGACTTGGATTCTACTTTTAAGCTTATTCTTTGATTCTAAGCTTTTTTTAGAATTCTAATGACATGGAGACAATCATATGTGTTAGGGTTGTCATAAAAGTAAACCAAATGTCATTTCTAACCACACTCATTCCACAACATTCACACATTTGAATCAAACTTGTAGAACGAACTATACAGGCCTGTATCCTACTTTTAAGCTTATTCTTTTAATCTAAGCTTATTTTTGAATTCTAATAACATGGAGACGATTATATGTGTTAGGGTTGTCATAAAAGTAAACAAAATGTCATTTCTAACCACACTCATTCCACAACATTCACACATTTGAATCAAACTTGTACAACGAACTATGCATGCTTGTATTCTACTTTTAAGCTTATTCTTTGATTCTAAGCTTATTTTTGAATTCTAATGACATGGAGACGATTATATGTGTTAGGGTTGTCATAAAAGTAAACAAAATGGCATTTTTAACCACACTCATTCCACAACATTCACACATTTGAATCAAACTTTTAAAACGAACTGTGAAGACTTGTATTCTACTTTAAAGCTTATTCTTTAATTCTAAGCTTATTTTTGAATTCTAATGTCATGGTGACGATTATATGTGTTAGGGTTGTCATAAAAGTAAACCAAATGGCATTTTTAACCACACTCATTCCACAACATTCACACATTTGAATCAAACTTTTAAAACGAACTATGAAGACTTGTATTCTACTTTTAAGCTTATTCTTTAATTCTAAGCTTATTTTTGAATTCTAATGTCATGGTGACGATCATATGTGTTAGGGTTGTCATAAAAGTAAACCAAATGTCATTTCTAACCACACTCATTCCACAACATTCACACATTTAAATCAAACTTGTACAACAAACAGTGCAGGCTTGTATTCTACTTTTAAGCTTATTATTTAATTCTTAGCTTATTTTTGAATTCTAATGTCATGGTGACGATGATATGTGTTAGGGTTGTCATAAAAGTAAACCAAATGTCATTTCTAACCACACTCATTCCACAACATTCACACATTTGAATCAAACTTGTACAACGAACTATGCATGCTTGTATTCTACTTTTAAGCTTATTCTTTGATTCTAAGCTTATTTTTGAATTCTAATGACATGGAGACGATCATATGTGTTAGGGTTGTCATAAAAGTAAACAAAATGGCATTTCTAACCACACTCATTCCACAACATTCACACATTTGAATGAAACTTGTAAAACGAACTGTGAAGACTTGGATTCTACTTTTAAGCTTATTCTTTGATTCTAAGCTTTTTTTAGAATTCTAATGACATGGAGACAATCATATGTGTTAGGGTTGTCATAAAAGTAAACCAAATGTCATTTCTAACCACACTCATTCCACAACATTCACACATTTGAATCAAACTTGTAGAACGAACTATACAGGCCTGTATCCTACTTTTAAGCTTATTCTTTTAATCTAAGCTTATTTTTGAATTCTAATAACATGGAGACGATTATATGTGTTAGGGTTGTCATAAAAGTAAACCAAATGTCATTTCTAACCACACTCATTCCACAACATTCACACATTTGAATCAAACTTTTAAAACGAACTGTGCAGGCTTGTATTCTACTTTTAAGCTTATTATTTAATTCTTAGCTTATTTTTGAATTCTAATGTCATGGTGACGATGATATGTGTTAGGGTTGTCATAAAAGTAAACCAAATGGCATTTTTAACCACACTCATTCCACAACATTCACACATTTGAATCAAACTTTTAAAACGAACTGTGAAGACTTGTATTCTACTTTAAAGCTTATTCTTTAATTCTAAGCTTATTTTTGAATTCTAATGTCATGGTGACGATTATATGTGTTAGGGTTGTCATAAAAGTAAACCAAATGGCATTTTTAACCACACTCATTCCACAACATTCACACATTTGAATCAAACTTTTAAAACGAACTATGAAGACTTGTATTCTACTTTTAAGCTTATTCTTTAATTCTAAGCTTATTTTTGAATTCTAATGTCATGGTGACGATCATATGTGTTAGGGTTGTCATAAAAGTAAACCAAATGTCATTTCTAACCACACTCATTCCACAACATTCACACATTTAAATCAAACTTGTAGAACGAACTATACAGGCTTGTATCCTACTTTTAAGCTTATTCTTTTATTCTAAGCTTATTTTTGAATTCTAATAACATGGAGACGATTATATGTGTTAGGGTTGTCATAAAAGTAAACCAAATGGCATTTTTAACCACACTCATTCCACAACATTCACACATTTGAATCAAACTTTTAAAACGAACTGTGAAGACTTGTATTCTACTTTAAAGCTTATTCTTTAATTCTAAGCTTATTTTTGAATTCTAATGTCATGGTGACGATTATATGTGTTAGGGTTGTCATAAAAGTAAACCAAATGGCATTTTTAACCACACTCATTCCACAACATTCACACATTTGAATCAAACTTTTAAAACGAACTATGAAGACTTGTATTCTACTTTTAAGCTTATTCTTTAATTCTAAGCTTATTTTTGAATTCTAATGTCATGGTGACGATCATATGTGTTAGGGTTGTCATAAAAGTAAACCAAATGTCATTTCTAACCACACTCATTCCACAACATTCACACATTTAAATCAAACTTGTAGAACGAACTATACAGGCTTGTATCCTACTTTTAAGCTTATTCTTTTATTCTAAGCTTATTTTTGAATTCTAATAACATGGAGACGATTATATGTGTTAGGGTTGACATAAAAGTAAACCAAATGTCATTTCTAACCACACCCATTTCACAACATTCACACATTTGAATGAAACTTGTAAAACGAACTGTGAAGACTTGTATTCTACTTTTAAGCTTATTTTTTTATTTTAAGCTTATTTTTGAATTCTAATAACATGGAGACGATCATATGTGTTAGGGTTGTCATAAAAGTAAACCAAATGTCATTTCTAACCACACCCATTTCACAACATTCACACATTTGAATGAAACTTGTAAAACGAACTGTGAAGATTTGTATTCTACTTTTAAGCTTATTCTTTGATTTTAAACTTATTTTGAATTCTAATGACATGGAGACGATCATATGTGTTAGGGTTGTCATAAAAGTAAACCAAATCTCATTTTTAACCACACTCATTCCACAACATTCACACATTTGAATCAAACTTGTAAAACGAACTGTGAAGACTTGTATTCTACTTTAAAGCTTATTCTTTAATTCTAAGCTTATTTTTGAATTCTAATGTCATGGTGACGATTATATGTGTTAGGGTTGTCATAAAAGTAAACCAAATCTCATTTCTAACCACACTCATTCCACAGCATTCACACATTTGAATCAAACTTGTACAACAAACTATGCATGCTTGTATTCTACTTTTAAGCTTATTCTTTGATTCTAAGTTTATTTATGAATTCTAATGACATGGTGACGATCATATGTGTTAGGGTTGTCATAAAAGTAAACCAAATCTCATTTCTAACCACACTCATTCCACAACATTCACACATTTGAATCAAACTTGTACAACGAACTATGCATGCTTTTATTCTACTTTTAAGCTTATTCTTTGATTCTAAGCTTATTTTTGAATTCTAATGACATGGTGATGATTATATGTATTAGGGGATTCATAAAACTAAACCAAATGTCATTTATAACCACACTCATTCCACAACATTCACACATTTGAATCAAACTTGTAGAACCAACTGTGAAGACTTGTATTCTACTTTTAAGCTTGTTCTTTGATTCTAAGCTTATTTTTGAATTCTAATGACATGGAGACGATCATATGTGTTAGGGTTGTCATAAAAGTAAACCAAATGTCATTTCTAACCACACTCATTCCACAACATTCACACATTTGAATCAAACTTGTAGAACGAACTATGCATGCTTTTATTCTACTTTTAAGCTTATTCTTTGATTCTAAGCTTATTTTTGAATTCTAATGACATGGTGATGATTATATGTATTAGGGGATTCATAAAACTAAACCAAATGTCATTTATAACCACACTCATTCCACAACATTCACACATTTGAATGAAACTTGTAAAACGAACTGTGAAGACTTGTATTCTACTTTTAAGCTTATTCTTTGATTCTAAGCTTTTTTTAGAATTCTAATGACATGGAGACAATCATATGTGTTAGGGTTGTCATAAAAGTAAACCAAATCTCATTTCTAACCACACTCATTCCACAGCATTCACACATTTGAATCAAACTTGTACAACAAACTATGCATGCTTGTATTCTACTTTTAAGCTTATTCTTTGATTCTAAGTTTATTTATGAATTCTAATGACATGGTGACGATCATATGTGTTAGGGTTGTCATAAAAGTAAACCAAATCTCATTTCTAACCACACTCATTCCACAACATTCACACATTTGAATCAAACTTGTACAACGAACTATGCATGCTTTTATTCTACTTTTAAGCTTATTCTTTGATTCTAAGCTTATTTTTGAATTCTAATGACATGGTGATGATTATATGTATTAGGGGATTCATAAAACTAAACCAAATGTCATTTATAACCACACTCATTCCACAACATTCACACATTTGAATGAAACTTGTAAAACGAACTGTGAAGACTTGTATTCTACTTTTAAGCTTATTCTTTGATTCTAAAATTTTTTTAGAATTCTAATGACATGGAGACAATCATATGTGTTAGGGTTGTCATAAAAGTAAACCAAATGTCATTTCTAACCACACTCATTCCACAACATTCACACATTTGAATCAAACTTGTAGAACGAACTATACAGGCTTGTATCCTACTTTTAAGCTTATTCTTTTAATCTAAGCTTATTTTTGAATTCTAATAACATGGAGACGATTATATGTGTTAGGGTTGTCATAAAAGTAAACAAAATGTCATTTCTAACCACACTCATTCCACAACATTCACACATTTGAATCAAACTTGTCAAACGAACTGTGAACACTTGTATTCTACTTTTAAGCTTATTTTTTAATTCTAAGCTTATTTTTGAATTCTAATGTCATGGTGACGATTATATGTGTTAGGGTTGTCATAATAGTAAACCAAATGGCATTTTTGACCACACTCATTCCACAACATTCACACATTTGAATCAAACTTTTAAAACGAACTGTGAAGACTTGTATTCTACTTTTAAGCTTATTCTTTGATTCTAAGCTTATTTTTGAATTCTAATGATATGGAGACGAATATATGTGTTAGGGTTGTCATAAAAGTAAACAAAATGTCATTTCTAACCACACTCATTCCACAACATTCACACATTTGAATCAAAGTTGTTCAACGAACTATGCATGCTTGTATTCTACTTTTAAGCTTATTCTTTGATTCTAAGCTTATTTTTTAATTCTAATGACATGGAGACGATTATATGTGTTAGGGTTGTCATAAAAGTAAACAAAATGTCATTTCTAACCACACTCATTCCACAACATTCACACATTTGAATCAAACTTGTAAAACGAACTGTGAAAACTTGTATTCTACTTTTAAGCTTTTTCTTTAATTCTTAGCTTATTTTTGAATTCTAATGTCATGGTGACGATGATATGTGTTAGGGTTGTCATAAAAGTAAACCAAATGGCATTTTTAACCACACTCATTCCACAACATTCACACATTTGAACCAAACTTGTAAAACGAACTGTGAAGACTTGTATTCTACTTTAAAGCTTATTCTTTAATTCTAAGCTTATTTTTGAATTCTAATGTCATGGTGACGATTATATGTGTTAGGGTTGTCATAAAAGTAAACCAAATGGCATTTTTAACCACACTCATTCCACAACATTCACACATTTGAATCAAACAGGTACAACGAACTATGCAGGCTTGTATCCTACTTTTTAACTTATTCTTTGATTCTAAGCTTATTTTTGAATTCTAATAAAATGGAAATGATTATATGTGTTAGGGTTCTCATAAAACTAAACCAAATGTCATTTCTAACCACACCCATTCCACAACATTCACACATTTGAATGAAACTTGTAAAACGAACTGTGAAGATTTGTATTCTACTTTTAAGCTTATTCTTTGATTTTAAACTTATTTTGAATTCTAATGACATGGAGACGATCATATGTGTTAGGGTTGTCATAAAAGTAAACCAAATCTCATTTTTAACCACACTCATTCCACAACATTCACACATTTGAATCAAACTTGTAAAACGAACTGTGAAGACTTGTATTCTACTTTAAAGCTTATTCTTTAATTCTAAGCTTATTTTTGAATTCTAATGTCATGGTGACGATTATATGTGTTAGGGTTGTCATAAAAGTAAACCAAATGGCATTTTTAACCACACTCATTCCACAACATTCACACATTTGAATCAAACTTTTAAAACGAACTGTGAAGACTTCTATTCTACTTTTAAGCTTATTCTTTAATTCTAAGCTTATTTTTGAATTCTAATGTCATGGTGACGATCATATGTGTTAGGGTTGTCATAAAAGTAAACCAAATGTCATTTCTAACCACACTCATTCCACAACAATCACACATTTAAATCAAACTTGTAGAACGAACTATACAGGCTTGTATCCTACTTTTAAGCTTATTCTTTTATTCTAAGCTTATTTTTGAATTCTAATAACATGGAGACGATTATATGTGTTAGGGTTGTCATAAAAGTAAACCAAATGTCATTTCTAACCACACCCATTTCACAACATTCACACATTTGAATGAAACTTGTAAAACGAACTCTGAAGACTTGTATTCTATTTTTAAGCATATTTTTTGATTTTAAGCTTATTTTTGAATTCTAATAACATGGAGACGATCATATGTGTTAGGGTTGTCATAAAAGTGAACCAAATGTCATTTCTAACCACACCCATTTCACAACATTCACACATTTGAATGAAACTTGTAAAACGAACTGTGAAGATTTGTATTCTACTTTTAAGCTTATTTTTTGATTTTAAGCTTATTTTTGAATTCTAATGACATGGAGACAATTATATGTGTTCGGGTTGTCATAAGAGTAAACCAGATGTCATTTCTAACCACACCCATTCCACAACATTAACACACTTGAATGAAACTTGTAAAACGAACTATGAAGACTTCAATTCTATTTTTAAGCTTATTTTTTGATTTTAAGCTTATTTTTGAAATGTAATAACAAGGAGACAATCATATGTGTTAGGGTTGTCATAATAGTAAACCAAATGGCATTTTTGACCACACTCATTCCACAACATTCACACATTTGAATCAAACTTTTAAAACGAACTGTGAAGACTTGTATTCTACTTTTAAGCTTATTCTTTGATTCTAAGCTTATTTTTGAATTCTAATGATATGGAGACGAATATATGTGTTAGGGTTGTCATAAAAGTAAACAAAATGTCATTTCTAACCACACTCATTCCACAACATTCACACATTTGAATCAAAGTTGTTCAACGAACTATGCATGCTTGTATTCTACTTTTAAGCTTATTCTTTGATTCTAAGCTTATTTTTCAATTCTAATGACATGGAGACGATTATATGTGTTAGGGTTGTCATAAAAGTAAACAAAATGTCATTTCTAACCACACTCATTCCACAACATTCACACATTTGAATCAAACTTGTAAAACGAACTGTGAAAACTTGTATTCTACTTTTAAGCTTTTTCTTTAATTCTTAGCTTATTTTTGAATTCTAATGTCATGGTTACGATGATATGTGTTAGGGTTGTCATAAAAGTAAACCAAATGGCATTTTTAACCACACTCATTCCACAACATTCACACATTTGAATCAAACTTGTAAAACGAACTGTGAAGACTTGTATTCTACTTTAAAGCTTATTCTTTAATTCTAAGCTTATTTTTGAATTCTAATGTCATGGTGACGATTATATGTGTTAGGGTTGTCATAAAAGTAAACCAAATGGCATTTTTGACCACACTCATTCCACAACATTCACACATTTGAATCAAACTTTTAAAACGAACTGTGAAGACTTGTATTCTACTTTTAAGCTTATTCTTTGATTCTAAGCTTATTTTTGAATTCTAATGATATGGAGACGAATATATGTGTTAGGGTTGTCATAAAAGTAAACAAAATGTCATTTCTAACCACACTCATTCCACAACATTCACACATTTGAATCAAACTTGTAAAACGAACTGTGAAAACTTGTATTCTACTTTTAAGCTTTTTCTTTAATTCTTAGCTTATTTTTGAATTCTAATGTCATGGTGACGATGATATGTGTTAGGGTTGTCATAAAAGTAAACCAAATGGCATTTTTAACCACACTCATTCCACAACATTCACACATTTGAATCAAACTTGTAAAACGAACTGTGAAGACTTGTATTCTACTTTAAAGCTTATTCTTTAATTCTAAGCTTATTTTTGAATTCTAATGTCATGGTGACGATTATATGTGTTAGGGTTGTCATAAAAGTAAACCAAATAGCATTTTTAACCACACTCATTCCACAACATTCACACATTTGAATCAAACATGTACAACGAACTATGCAGGCTTGTATCCTACTTTTTAACTTATTCTTTGATTCTAAGCTTATTTTTGAATTCTAATAAAATGGAAATGATTATATGTGTTAGGGTTCTCATAAAACTAAACCAAATGTCATTTCTAACCACACCCATTCCACAACATTCACACATTTGAATGAAACTTGTAAAACGAACTGTGAAGATTTGTATTCTACTTTTAAGCTTATTCTTTGATTTTAAACTTATTTTGAATTCTAATGACATGGAGACGATCATATGTGTTAGGGTTGTCATAAAAGTAAACCAAATCTCATTTCTAACCACACTCATTCCACAATATTCACACATTTGAATCAAACTTTTACAACGAACTATGCATGCTTGTATTCTACTTTTAAGCTTATTCTTTGATTCTAAGCTTATTTTTGAATTCTAATGACATGGTGACGATTATATGTATTAGGGTTGTCATAAAACTAAACCAAATGTCATTTATAACCACACTCATTCCACAACATTCACACATTTGAATCAAACTTGTAAAACCAACTGTGAAGACTTGTATTCTACTTTTAAGCCTGTTCTTTGATTCTAAGCTTATTTTTGAATTCTAATGACATGGAGACGATCATATGTGTTAGGGTTGTCATAAAAGTAAACAAAATGTCATTTCTAACCACACTCATTCCACAACATTCACACATTTGAATGAAACTTGTAAAACGAACTGTGAAGACTTGTATTCTACTTTTAAGCTTATTCTTTGATTCTAAGCTTTTTTTAGAATTCTAATGACATGGAGACAATCATATGTGTTAGGGTTGTCATAAAAGTAAACCAAATGTCATTTCTAACCACACTCATTCCACAACATTCACACATTTGAATCAAACTTGTAGAACGAACTATATAGGCTTGTATCCTACTTTTAAGCTTATTCTTTTAATCTAAGCTTATTTTTGAATTCTAATAACATGGAGACGATCATATGTGTTAGGGTTGTCATAAAAGTAAACCAAATGTCATTTCTAACCACACCCATTTCACAACATTCACACATTTAAATGAAACTTGTAAAACGAACCGTGAAGACTTGTATTCTTTTTTTAAGCTTATTTTTTGATTTTAAGCTTATTTTTGAATTCTAATGACATGGAGACGATTATATGTGTTCGGGTTGTCATAAAAGTAAACCAGATGTCATTTCTAACCACACCCATTCCACAACATTAACACATTTGAATGAAACTTGTAAAACGAACTATG
The DNA here is from genome assembly GCA_963680865.1 of Spergularia marina. Lineage (NCBI taxonomy): Eukaryota > Viridiplantae > Streptophyta > Magnoliopsida > Caryophyllales > Caryophyllaceae > Spergularia > Spergularia marina. The sequence goes on along the minus strand of OY804557.1, from coordinate 11,333,921 downwards.
AAGACTTGTATTCTATTTTTAAGCTTATTTTTTGATTTTAAGCTTATTTTTGAAATGTAATAACATGGAGACGATCATATGTGTTAGGGTTGTCATAAAATTAAACCAAATGTCATTTCTGACCACACTCATTCCACAACATTCACACATTTGAATGAAACTTGTAATACGAACTGTGAAGACTTGTATTCTACTTTTAAGCTTATTCTTTGATTCTAAGCTTTTTTTAGAATTCTAATGACATGGAGACAATCATATGTGTTAGGGTTGTCATAAAAGTAAACCAAATGTCATTTCTAACCACACTCATTCCACAACATTCACACATTTGAATCAAACTTGTAGAACGAACTATACAGGCTTGTATCCTACTTTTAAGCTTATTCTTTGATTCTAAGCTTATTTTTGAATTCTAATGACATGGTGACGATTATATGTATTACGGTTGTCATAAAACTAAACCAAATGTCATTTATAACCACAATCATTCCACAACATTCACACATTTGAATCAAACTTGTAGAACCAACTGTGAAGACTTGTATTCTACTTTTAAGCTTATTTTTGAAATGTAATAACATGGAGACGATCATATGTGGTAGGGTTGTCATAAAATTAAACCAAATGTCATTTCTGACCACACTCATTCCACAACATTCACACATTTGAATGAAACTTGTAATACGAACTGTGAAGACTTGTATTCTACTTTTAAGCTTATTCTTTGATTCTAAGCTTTTTTTAGAATTCTAATGACATGGAGACAATCATATGTGTTAGGGTTGTCATAAAAGTAAACCAAATGTCATTTCTAACCACACTCATTCCACAACATTCACACATTTGAATCAAACTTGTAGAACGAACTATACAGGCTTGTATCCTACTTTTAAGCTTATTCTTTGATTCTAAGCTTATTTTTGAATTCTAATGACATGGTGACGATTATATGTATTACGGTTGTCATAAAACTAAACCAAATGTCATTTATAACCACAATCATTCCACAACATTCACACATTTGAGTCAAACTTGTAGAACCAACTGTGAAGACTTGTATTCTACTTTTAAGCTTGTTCTTTGATTCTAAGCTTATTTTTGAATCCTAATGACATGGAGACGATCATATGTGGTAGGGTTGTCATAAAATTAAACCAAATGTCATTTCTGACCACACTCATTCCACAACATTCACACATTTGAATGAAACTTGTAATACGAACTGTGAAGACTTGTATTCTACTTTTAAGCTTATTCTTTGATTCTAAGCTTTTTTTAGAATTCTAATGACATGGAGACAATCATATGTGTTAGGGTTGTCATAAAAGTAAACCAAATGTCATTTCTAACCACACTCATTCCACAACATTCACACATTTGAATCAAACTTGTAGAACGAACTATACAGGCTTGTATCCTACTTTTAAGCTTATTCTTTGATTCTAAGCTTATTTTTGAATTCTAATGACATGGTGACGATTATATGTATTACGGTTGTCATAAAACTAAACCAAATGTCATTTATAACCACAATCATTCCACAACATTCACACATTTGAATCAAACTTGTAGAACCAACTGTGAAGACTTGTATTCTACTTTTAAGCTTGTTCTTTGATTCTAAGCTTATTTTTGAATCCTAATGACATGGAGACGATCATATGTGGTAGGGTTGTCATAAAAGTAAACAAAATGTCATTTCTGACCACACTCATTCCACAACATTCACACATTTGAATGAAACTTGTAATACGAACTGTGAAGACTTGTATTCTACTTTTAAGCTTATTCTTTGATTCTAAGCTTTTTTTAGAATTCTAATGACATGGAGACAATCATATGTGTTAGGGTTGTCATAAAAGTAAACCAAATGTCATTTCTAACCACACTCATTCCACAACATTCACACATTTGAATCAAACTTGTAGAACGAACTATACAGGCTTGTATCCTACTTTTAAGCTTATTCTTTGATTCTAAGCTTATTTTTGAATTCTAATGACATGGTGACGATTATATGTATTACGGTTGTCATAAAACTAAACCAAATGTCATTTATAACCACAATCATTCCACAACATTCACACATTTGAATCAAACTTGTAGAACCAACTGTGAAGACTTGTATTCTACTTTTAAGCTTGTTCTTTGATTCTAAGCTTATTTTTGAATCCTAATGACATGGAGACGATCATATGTGGTAGGGTTGTCATAAAAGTAAACAAAATGTCATTTCTAACCACACTCATTCCACAACATTCACACATTTGAATGAAACTTGTAAAACGAACTGTGAAGACTTGTATTCTACTTTTAAGCTTATTCTTTGATTCTAAGCTTTTTTTAGAATTCTAATGACATGGAGACAATCATATGTGTTAGGGTTGTCATAAAAGTAAACCAAATGTCATTTCTAACCACACTCATTCCACAACATTCACACATTTGAATCAAACTTGTAGAACGAACTATACAGGCTTGTATCCTACTTTTAAGCTTATTCTTTGATTCTAAGCTTATTTTTGAATTCTAATGACATGGTGACGATTATATGTATTACGGTTGTCATAAAACTAAACCAAATGTCATTTATAACCACAATCATTCCACACCATTCACACATTTGAATCAAACTTGTAGAACCAACTATGAAGACTTGTATTCTACTTTTAAGCTTGTTCTTTGATTCTAAGCTTATTTTTGAATCCTAATGACATGGAGACGATCATATGTGGTAGGGTTGTCATAAAAGTAAACAAAATGTCATTTCTAACCACACTCATTCCACAACATTCACACATTTGAATGAAACTTGTAAAACGAACTGTGAAGACTTGTATTCTACTTTTAAGCTTATTCTTTGATTCTAAGCTTTTTTTAGAATTCTAATGACATGGAGACAATCATATGTGTTAGGGTTGTCATAAAAGTAAACCAAATGTCATTTCTAACCACACCCATTTCACAACATTCACACATTTGAATGAAACTTGTAAAACGAACTATGAAGACTTGTATTCTATTTTTAAGCTTATTTTTTGATTTTAAGCTTATTTTTGAAATGTAATAACATGGAGACGATCATATGTGTTAGGGTTGTCATAAAATTAAACCAAATGTCATTTCTGACCACACTTATTCCACAGCAGTCACACATTTGAATCAAACTAGTAAAACCAACTGTGAAGACTTGTATTCTACTTTTAAGCTTATTCTTTGATTCTAAGTTTATTTTTGAATTCTAATGACATGGAGACGATCATATGTGTTAGGGTTGTCATAAAAGTAAACCAAATCTCATTTCTAACCACACTCATTCCACAATATTCACACATTTGAATCAAACTTGTACAACGAACTATGCATGCTTGTATTCTACTTTTAAGCTTATTCTTTGATTCTAAGCTTATTTTTGAATTCTAATGACATGGTGACGATTATATGTATTACGGTTGTCATAAAACTAAACCAAATGTCATTTATAACCACAATCATTCCACAACATTCACACATTTGAATCAAACTTGTAGAACCAACTGTGAAGACTTGTATTCTACTTTTAAGCCTGTTCTTTGATTCTAAGCTTATTTTTGAATTCTAATGACATGGAGACGATCATATGTGGTAGGGTTGTCATAAAAGTAAACAAAATGTCATTTCTAACCACACTCATTCCACAACATTCACACATTTGAATGAAACTTGTAGAACGAACTGTGAAGACTTGTATTCTACTTTTAAGCTTATTTTTAAATTCTAAGCTTATTTTTGAATTCTAATGTCATGGTGACGATTATATGTGTTAGGGTTGTCATAAAAGTAAACCAAATGGCATTCTTGACCACACTCATTCCACAACATTCACACATTTGAATCAAACTTGTAGAACGAACTATACAGGCTTGTATCCTACTTTTAAGCTTATTCTTTGATTCTAAGCTTATTTTTGAATTCTAATGACATGGTGACGATTATATGTATTACGGTTGTCATAAAACTAAACCAAATGTCATTTATAACCACAATCATTCCACAACATTCACACATTTGAATCAAACTTGTAGAACCAACTATGAAGACTTGTATTCTACTTTTAAGCTTGTTCTTTGATTCTAAGCTTATTTTTGAATCCTAATGACATGGAGACGATCATATGTGGTAGGGTTGTCATAAAAGTAAACAAAATGTCATTTCTAACCACACTCATTCCACAACATTCACACATTTGAATGAAACTTGTAAAACGAACTGTGAAGACTTGTATTCTACTTTTAAGCTTATTCTTTGATTCTAAGCTTTTTTTAGAATTCTAATGACATGGAGACAATCATATGTGTTAGGGTTGTCATAAAAGTAAACCAAATGTCATTTCTAACCACACCCATTTCACAACATTCACACATTTGAATGAAACTTGTAAAACGAACTATGAAGACTTGTATTCTATTTTTAAGCTTATTTTTTGATTTTAAGCTTATTTTTGAAATGTAATAACATGGAGACGATCATATGTGTTAGGGTTGTCATAAAATTAAACCAAATGTCATTTCTGACCACACTTATTCCACTGCAGTCACACATTTGAATCAAACTAGTAAAACCAACTGTGAAGACTTGTATTCTACTTTTAAGCTTATTCTTTGATTCTAAGTTTATTTTTGAATTCTAATGACATGGTGACTATTATATGTGTTAGGGTTGTCATAAAATTAAACCAAATGTCATTTCTAACCACACTCATTCCACAACATTCACACATTTGAATCAAACATGTACAACGAACTGTGCAGGCTTGTATCCTACTTTTAAACTTATTCTTTGATTCTAAGCTTATTTTTGAATTCTAATAAAATGGAAATGATTATATGTGTTAGGGTTCTCATAAAACTAAACCAAATGTCATTTCTAACCACACCCATTCCACAACATTCACACATTTGAATGAAACTTGTAAAACGAACTATGAAGACTTATATTCTACTTTTAAGCTTATTCTTTGATTTTAAACTTATTTTTGAATTCTAATGACATGGAGACGATCATATGTGTTAGGGTTGTCATAAAAGTAAACCAAATCTCATTTCTAACCACACTCATTCCACAATATTCACACATTTGAATCAAACTTGTACAACGAACTATGCATGCTTGTATTCTACTTTTAAGCTTATTCTTTGATTCTAAGCTTATTTTTGAATTCTAATGACATGGTGACGATTATATGTATTACGGTTGTCATAAAACTAAACCAAATGTCATTTATAACCACAATCATTCCACAACATTCACACATTTGAATCAAACTTGTAGAACCAACTGTGAAGACTTGTATTCTACTTTTAAGCTTGTTCTTTGATTCTAAGCTTATTTTTGAATTCTAATGACATGGAGACGATCATATGTGGTAGGGTTGTCATAAAAGTAAACAAAATGTCATTTCTAACCACACTCATTCCACAACATTCACACATTTGAATGAAACTTGTAAAACGAACTGTGAAGACTTGTATTCTACTTTTAAGCTTATTCTTTGATTCTAAGCTTTTTTTAGAATTCTAATGACATGGAGACAATCATATGTGTTAGGGTTGTCATAAAAGTAAACAAAATGTCATTTCTAACCACACTCATTCCACAACATTCACACATTTGAATGAAACTTGTAATACGAACTGTGAAGACTTGTATTCTACTTTTAAGCTTATTCTTTGATTCTAAGCTTTTTTTAGAATTCTAATGACATGGAGACGATTATATGTGTTAGGGTTGTCATAAAAGTAAACAAAATGTCATTTCTAACCACACTCATTCCACAACATTCACACATTTGAATCAAACTTGTAAAACGAACTGTGAAGACTTGTATTCTACTTTTAAGCTTATTCTTTAATTCTAAGCTTATTTTTGAATTCTAATGTCATGGTGACGATCCTATGTGTTAGGGTTGTCATAAAAGTAAACCAAATGTCATTTCTAACCACACTCATTCCACAACATTCACACATTTGAATCAAACTTGTAGAACGAACTGTACAGGCTTGTATCCTACTTTTAAGCTTATTCTTTGATTCTAAGCTTATTTTTGAATTCTAATGACATGGAGACGATTATATGTGTTAGGGTTATCATAAAAGTAAACAAAATGTCATTTTTAACCACACTCATTCCACAACATTCACACATTTGAATCAAACTTTTAAAACGAACTGTGAAGACTTGTATTCTACTTTTAAGCTTATTCTTTAATTCTAAGCTTATTTTTGAATTCTAATGTCATGGTGACGATCATATAAGTTAGGGTTGTCATAAAAGTAAACCAAATGTCATTTCTAACCACACTCATTCCACAACATTCACACATTTGAATCAAACTTGTAGAACGAACTATACAGGCTTGTATCCTACTTTTAAGCTTATTCTTTTATTCAAAGCTTATTTTTGAATTCTAATAACATGGAGACGATTATATGTGTGAGGGTTGTCATAAAAGTAAACCAAATGTCATTTCTAACCACACCCATTTCACAACGTTCACACATTTGAATGAAACTTGTAAAACGAACTGTGAAGACTTGTATTCTACTTTTAAGCTTATTTTTTTATTTCATGCTTATTTTTGAATTCTAATAACATGGAGACGATCATATGTGTTAGGGTTGTCATAAAAGTAAACCAAATGTCATTTCTAACCACACTCATTCCACAACATTCACACATTTGAATCAAACTTGTACAACGAATTATGCATGCTTGTATTCTACTTTTAAGCTTATTCTTTGATTCTAAGCTTATTTTTGAATTCTAATGACATGGTGACGATTATATGTATTAGGGTTGTCATAAAAGTAAACCAAATGTCATTTCTAACCACACTCATTCCACAACATTCACACATTTGAATCAAACTTGTAAAACGAACTCTGAAGACTTGTATTCTACTTTTAAGCTTATTCTTTAATTCTAAGCTTATTTTGAATTCTAATGTCATGGTGACGATTATATGTGTTAGGGTAGTCATAAAAGTAAACCAAATGGCATTTTTAACCACACTCATTCCACAACATTCACACATTTGAATCAAACTTTTAAAACGAACTGTGAAGACTTGTATTCTACTTTTAAGCTTATTCTTTAATTCTAAGCTTATTTTTGAATTCTAATGTCATGGTGACGATCATATGTGTTAGGGTTGTCATAAAAGAAAACCAAATTGCATTTCTAACCACACTCATTCCACAACATTCACACATTTTAATCAAACTTGTACAACGAACTATACATGCTTGTATTCTACTTTTAAGCGTATTCTTTGATTCTAAGCTTATTTTTGAATTCTAATGACATGGAGACGATTATATGTGTTAGGGTTGTCATAAAAGTAAACAAAATGTCATTTCTAACCACACTCATTCCACAACATTCACACATTTGAATCAAACTTGTAAAACGAACTGTGAAGACTTGTATTCTACTTTTAAGCTTATTCTTTAATTCTAAGCTTATTTTTGAATTCTAATGTCATGGTGACGATCCTATGTGTTAGGGTTGTCATAAAAGTAAACCAAATGTCATTTCTAACCACACTCATTCCACAACATTCACACATTTGAATCAAACTTGTAGAACGAACTGTACAGGCTTGTATCCTACTTTTAAGCTTATTCTTTGATTCTAAGCTTATTTTTGAATTCTAATGACATGGAGACGATTATATGTGTTAGGGTTATCATAAAAGTAAACAAAATGTCATTTTTAACCACACTCATTCCACAACATTCACACATTTGAATCAAACTTTTAAAACGAACTGTGAAGACTTGTATTCTACTTTTAAGCTTATTCTTTAATTCTAAGCTTATTTTTGAATTCTAATGTCATGGTGACGATCATATAAGTTAGGGTTGTCATAAAAGTAAACCAAATGTCATTTCTAACCACACTCATTCCACAACATTCACACATTTGAATCAAACTTGTAGAACGAACTATACAGGCTTGTATTCTAGTTTTAAGCTTATTCTTTTATTCAAAGCTTATTTTTGAATTCTAATAACATGGAGACGATTATATGTGTGAGGGTTGTCATAAAAGTAAACCAAATGTCATTTCTAACCACACCCATTTCACAACGTTCACACATTTGAATGAAACTTGTAAAACGAACTGTGAAGACTTGTATTCTACTTTTAAGCTTATTTTTTTATTTCATGCTTATTTTTGAATTCTAATAACATGGAGACGATCATATGTGTTAGGGTTGTCATAAAAGTAAACCAAATGTCATTTCTAACCACACTCATTCCACAACATTCACACATTTGAATCAAACTTGTACAACGAATTATGCATGCTTGTATTCTACTTTTAAGCTTATTCTTTGATTCTAAGCTTATTTTTGAATTCTAATGACATGGTGACGATTATATGTATTAGGGTTGTCATAAAAGTAAACCAAATGTCATTTCTAACCACACTCATTCCACAACATTCACACATTTGAATCAAACTTGTAAAACGAACTCTGAAGACTTGTATTCTACTTTTAAGCTTATTTTTTAATTCTAAGCTTATTTTTGAATTCTAATGTCATGGTGACGATTATATGTGTTAGGGTTGTCATAAAAGTAAACCAAATGGCATTTTTAACCACACTCATTCCACAACATTCACACATTTGAATCAAACTTGTAAAACGAACTGTGAAGACTTCTATTCTACTTTTATGCTTATTCTTTAATTCTAAGCTTATTTTGAATTCTAATGTCATGGTGACGATTATATGTGTTAGGGTAGTCATAAAAGTAAACCAAATGGCATTTTTAACCACACTCATTCCACAACATTCACACATTTGAATCAAACTTTTAAAACGAACTGTGAAGACTTGTATTCTACTTTTAAGCTTATTCTTTAATTCTAAGCTTATTTTTGAATTCTAATGTCATGGTGACGATCATATGTGTTAGGGTTGTCATAAAAGAAAACCAAATTGCATTTCTAACCACACTCATTCCACAACATTCACACATTTTAATCAAACTTGTACAACGAACTATACATGCTTGTATTCTACTTTTAAGCGTATTCTTTGATTCTAAGCTTATTTTTGAATTCTAATGACATGGAGACGATTATATGTGTTAGGGTTGTCATAAAAGTAAACAAAATGTCATTTCTAACCACACTCATTCCACAACATTCACACATTTGAATCAAACTTGTAAAACGAACTGTGAAGACTTGTATTCTACTTTTAAGCTTATTCTTTAATTCTAAGCTTATTTTTGAATTCTAATGTCATGGTGACGATCCTATGTGTTAGGGTTGTCATAAAAGTAAACCAAATGTCATTTCTAACCACACTCATTCCACAACATTCACACATTTGAATCAAACTTGTAGAACGAACTGTACAGGCTTGTATCCTACTTTTAAGCTTATTCTTTGATTCTAAGCTTATTTTTGAATTCTAATGACATGGAGACGATTATATGTGTTAGGGTTATCATAAAAGTAAACAAAATGTCATTTTTAACCACACTCATTCCACAACATTCACACATTTGAATCAAACTTTTAAAACGAACTGTGAAGACTTGTATTCTACTTTTAAGCTTATTCTTTAATTCTAAGCTTATTTTTGAATTCTAATGTCATGGTGACGATCATATAAGTTAGGGTTGTCATAAAAGTAAACCAAATGTCATTTCTAACCACACTCATTCCACAACATTCACACATTTGAATCAAACTTGTAGAACGAACTATACAGGCTTGTATTCTAGTTTTAAGCTTATTCTTTTATTCAAAGCTTATTTTTGAATTCTAATAACATGGAGACGATTATATGTGTGAGGGTTGTCATAAAAGTAAACCAAATGTCATTTCTAACCACACCCATTTCACAACGTTCACACATTTGAATGAAACTTGTAAAACGAACTGTGAAGACTTGTATTCTACTTTTAAGCTTATTTTTTTATTTCATGCTTATTTTTGAATTCTAATAACATGGAGACGATCATATGTGTTAGGGTTGTCATAAAAGTAAACCAAATGTCATTTCTAACCACACTCATTCCACAACATTCACACATTTGAATCAAACTTGTACAACGAATTATGCATGCTTGTATTCTACTTTTAAGCTTATTCTTTGATTCTAAGCTTATTTTTGAATTCTAATGACATGGTGACGATTATATGTATTAGGGTTGTCATAAAAGTAAACCAAATGTCATTTCTAACCACACTCATTCCACAACATTCACACATTTGAATCAAACTTGTAAAACGAACTCTGAAGACTTGTATTCTACTTTTAAGCTTATTTTTTAATTCTAAGCTTATTTTTGAATTCTAATGTCATGGTGACGATTATATGTGTTAGGGTTGTCATAAAAGTAAACCAAATGGCATTTTTAACCACACTCATTCCACAACATTCACACATTTGAATCAAACTTGTAAAACGAACTGTGAAGACTTCTATTCTACTTTTATGCTTATTCTTTAATTCTAAGCTTATTTTTGAATTCTAATGTCATGGTGACGATTATATGTGTTAGGGTTGTCATAAAAGTAAACCAAATGACATTTTTAACCACACTCATTCCACAACATTCACACATTTGAATCAAAATTTTAAAACGAACTGTGAAGACTTGTATTCTACTTTTAAGCTTATTCTTTGATTCTAATCTTATTTTTGAATTCGAATGACATGGAGACGATTATATGTGATAGGGTTGTCATTAAAGTAAACCAAATGTCATTTCTAACCACACTCATTCCACAACATTCACACATTTGAATCAAACTTTTAAAACGAACTGTGAAAACTTGTATTCTACTTTGAAGCATATTCTTTGATTCTAAGCTTATTTTTGAATTCTAATGACATGGAAACGATTATATGTGTTAGGGTTGTCATAAAAGTAAACAAAATGTCATTTCTAACCACACTCATTCCACAACATTCACACATTTGAATCAAACTTGTAAAACGAACTGTGAAGACTTCTATTCTACTTTTAAGCTTATTCTTTGATTCTAAGCTTATTTTTGAATTCTAATGACATGGAGACGATTATATGTGTTAGGGTTGTCATAAAAGTAAACAAAATGTCATTTCTAACCACACTCATTCCACAACATTCATACATTTGAATCAAACTTTTAAAACGAACTGTGAAGACTTGTATTCTACTTTAAGCTTATTGTTTTATTTTAAGCTTATTTTTGAATTCTAATGACATGGAGACGATTATATGTGTTAGGGTTGTCATAAAAGTAAACAAAATGTCATTTCTAACCACACTCATTCCACAACATTCACACCTTTGAATCAAACTTGTAAAACGAACTCTGAAGACTTGTATTCTACTTTTAAGCTTATTTTTTAATTCTAAGCTTATTTTTGAATTCTAATGTCATGGTGACGATTATATGTGTTAGGGTTGTCATAAAAGTAAACCAAATGGCATTTTTAACCACACTCATTCCACAACATTCACACATTTGAATCAAACTTTTAAAACGAACTGTGAAGACTTGTATTCTACTTTGAAGCTTATTCTTTGATTCTAAGCTTATTTTTGAATTCTAATGACATGGAAACGATTATATGTGTTAGGGTTGTCATAAAAGTAAACAAAATGTCATTTCTAACCACACTCATTCCACAACATTCAGACATTTGAATCAAACTTGTAAAACGAACTCTGAAGACTTGTATTCTACTTTTAAGCTTATTTTTTAATTCTAAGCTTATTTTTGAATTCTAATGTCATGGTGACGATTATATGTGTTAGGGTTGTCATAAAAGTAAACCAAATGGCATTTTTAACCACACTCATTCCACAACATTCACACATTTGAATCAAACTTTTAAAACGAACTGTGAAGACTTGTATTCTACTTTTAAGCTTATTCTTTGATTCTAAGCTTATTTTTGAATTCTAATGACATGGAGACGAATATATGTGTTAGAGTTGTCATAAAAGTAAACCAAATGTCATTTCTAACCACACTCATTCCACAACATTCACACATTTTAATCAAACTTGTACAACGAACTATGCATGCTTGTATTCTACTTTTAAGCTTATTCTTTGATTCTAAGCTTATTTTTGAATTCTAATGACATGGAGACGATTATATGTGTTAGGGTTGTCATAAAAGTAAACAAAATGTCATTTCTAACCTCACTCATTCCACAACATTCACACATTTGAATCAAACTTTTAAAACGAACTGTGCAGGCTTGTATTCTACTTTAAGCTTATTGTTTTATTTTAAGCTTATTTTTGAATTCTAATGACATGGAGACGATTATATGTGTTAGGGTTGTCATAAAAGTAAACAAAATGTCATTTCTAACCACACTCATTCCACAACATTCACACATTTGAATCAAACTTGTAAAACGAACTCTGAAGACTTGTATTCTACTTTTAAGCTTATTTTTTAATTCTAAGCTTATTTTTGAATTCTAATGTCATGGTGACGATTATATGTGTTAGGGTTGTCATAAAAGTAAACCAAATGGCATTTTTAACCGCACTCATTCCACAACATTCATACATTTGAATCAAACTTTTAAAACGAACTGTGAAGACTTGTATTCTACTTTTAAGCTTATTCTTTGATTCTAAGCTTATTTTTGAATTCTAATGACATGGAAACGATTATATGTGTTAGGGTTGTCATAAAAGTAAACAAAATGTCATTTCTAACCACACTCATTCCACAACATTCAGACATTTGAATCAAACTTGTAAAACGAACTCTGAAGACTTGTATTCTACTTTTAAGCTTATTTTTTAATTCTAAGCTTATTTTTGAATTCTAATGTCATGGTGACGATTATATGTGTTAGGGTTGTCATAAAAGTAAACCAAATGGCATTTTTAACCACACTCATTCCACAACATTCACACATTTGAATCAAACTTTTAAAACGAACTGTGAAGACTTGTATTCTACTTTTAAGCTTATTCTTTGATTCTAAGCTTATTTTTGAATTCTAATGACATGGAGACGAATATATGTGTTAGGGTTGTCATAAAAGTAAACCAAATGTCATTTCTAACCACACTCATTCCACAACATTCACACATTTTAATCAAACTTGTACAACGAACTATGCATGCTTGTATTCTACTTTTAAGCTTATTCTTTGATTCTAAGCTTATTTTTGAATTCTAATGACATGGAGACGATTATATGTGTTACGGTTGTCATAAAAGTAAACAAAATGTCATTTCTAACCACACTCATTCCACAACATTCACACATTTGAATCAAACTTGAAAAACGAACTGTGAAGACTTGTATTCTACTTTTAAGCTTATTCTTTAATTCTAAGCTTATTTTTGAATTCTAATGTCATGGTGACGATCATATGTGTTAGGGTTGTCATAAAAGTAAACCAAATGTCATTTCTAACCACACTCATTCCACAACATTCACACATTTGAATCAAACTTGAAAAACGAACTGTGAAGACTTGTATTCTACTTTTAAGCTTATTCTTTAATTCTAAGCTTATTTTTGAATTCTAATGTCATGGTGATGATCATATGTGTTAGGGTTGTCATAAAAGTAAACCAAATGTCATTTCTAACCACACTCATTCCACAACATTCACACATTTGAATCTAAATTGTAGAACGAACTATACAGGCTTGTATCCTACTTTTAAGCTTATTCTTTGATTCTAAGCTTATTTTTGAATTCTAATGACATGGAGACGATTATATGTATTAGGGTTGTCATAAAAGTAAACCAAATGGCATTTTTAACCGCACTCATTCCACAACATTCATACATTTGAATCAAACTTTTAAAACGAACTGTGAAGACTTGTATTCTACTTTTAAGCTTATTCTTTGATTCTAAGCTTATTTTTGAATTCTAATGACATGGAAACGATTATATGTGTTAGGGTTGTCATAAAAGTAAACAAAATGTCATTTCTAACCACACTCATTCCACAACATTCAGACATTTGAATCAAACTTGTAAAACGAACTCTGAAGACTTGTATTCTACTTTTAAGCTTATTTTTTAATTCTAAGCTTATTTTTGAATTCTAATGTCATGGTGACGATTATATGTGTTAGGGTTGTCATAAAAGTAAACCAAATGGCATTTTTAACCACACTCATTCCACAACATTCACACATTTGAATCAAACTTTTAAAACGAACTGTGAAGACTTGTATTCTACTTTTAAGCTTATTCTTTGATTCTAAGCTTATTTTTGAATTCTAATGACATGGAGACGAATATATGTGTTAGGGTTGTCATAAAAGTAAACCAAATGTCATTTCTAACCACACTCATTCCACAACATTCACACATTTTAATCAAACTTGTACAACGAACTATGCATGCTTGTATTCTACTTTTAAGCTTATTCTTTGATTCTAAGCTTATTTTTGAATTCTAATGACATGGAGACGATTATATGTGTTACGGTTGTCATAAAAGTAAACAAAATGTCATTTCTAACCACACTCATTCCACAACATTCACACATTTGAATCAAACTTGAAAAACGAACTGTGAAGACTTGTATTCTACTTTTAAGCTTATTCTTTAATTCTAAGCTTATTTTTGAATTCTAATGTCATGGTGACGATCATATGTGTTAGGGTTGTCATAAAAGTAAACCAAATGTCATTTCTAACCACACTCATTCCACAACATTCACACATTTGAATCAAACTTGAAAAACGAACTGTGAAGACTTGTATTCTACTTTTAAGCTTATTCTTTAATTCTAAGCTTATTTTTGAATTCTAATGTCATGGTGATGATCATATGTGTTAGGGTTGTCATAAAAGTAAACCAAATGTCATTTCTAACCACACTCATTCCACAACATTCACACATTTGAATCTAAATTGTAGAACGAACTATACAGGCTTGTATCCTACTTTTAAGCTTATTCTTTGATTCTAAGCTTATTTTTGAATTCTAATGACATGGAGACGATTATATGTATTAGGGTTGTCATAAAAGTAAACAAAATGTCATTTCTAACCACACTCATTCCACAACATTCACACATTTGAATCAAACTTGTAAAACGAACTGTGAAGACTTCTATTCTACTTTTAAGCTTATTCTTTAATTCTAAGCTTATTTTTGAATTCTAATGTCATGGTGACGATTATATGTGTTAGAGTTGTCATAAAAGTAATCCAAATGGCATTTTTAACCACACTCATTCCACAACATTCACACATTTGAATGAAACTTGTAAAACGAACTGTGAAGACTTGTATTCTACTTTTAAGCTTATTTTTTTATTTCATGCTTATTTTTGAATTCTA
Source organism: Spergularia marina (assembly GCA_963680865.1). NCBI lineage: Eukaryota > Viridiplantae > Streptophyta > Magnoliopsida > Caryophyllales > Caryophyllaceae > Spergularia > Spergularia marina. The sequence continues at coordinate 11,318,577 of OY804557.1, read as the reverse complement.
ATAACATGGAGACGATCATATGTGTTAGGGTTGTCATAGAAGTAAACCAAATGTCATTTCTAACCACACTCATTCCACAACATTCACACATTTGAATCAAACTTGTGTAACGAACTATGCATGCTTGTATTCTACTTTTAAGCTTATTCTTTGATTCTAAGCTTATTTTTGAATTCTAATGACATGGTGACGATTATATGTATTAGGGTTGTCATAAAAGTAAACCAAATGTCATTTATAACCACACTCATACCACAACATTCACACATTTGAATCAAACTTGAAAAACGAACTGTGAAGACTTGTACTCTACTTTTAAGCTTATTCTTTAATTCTAAGCTTATTTTTGAATTCTAATGTCATGGTGACGATCATATGTGTTAGGGTTGTCATAAAAGTAAACCAAATGTCATTTCTAACCACACTCATTCCACAACATTCACACATTTGAATCTAAATTGTAGAACGAACTATACAGGCTTGTATCCTACTTTTAAGCTTATTCTTTGATTCTAAGCTTATTTTTGAATTCTAATGACATGGAGACGTTTATATGTGTTAGGGTTATCATAAAAGTAAACAAAATGTCATTTTTAACCACACTCATTCCACAACATTCACACATTTGAATCAAACTTTTAAAACGAACTGTGAAGACTTGTATTCTACTTTTAAGCTTATTCTTTAATTCTAAGCTTATTTTTGAATTCTAATGTCATGGTGACGATCATATGTGTTAGGGTTGTCATAAAAGTAAACCAAATGTCATTTCTAACCACACTCATTCCACAACATTCACACATTTGAATCAAACTTGTAGAACGAACTATACAGGCTTGTATCCTACTTTTAAGCTTATTCTTTTATTCTAAGCTTATTTTTGAATTCTAATAACATGGAGACGATTATATGTGTGAGGGTTGTCATAAAAGTAAACCAAATGTTATTTCTAACCACACCCATTTCACAACATTCACACATTTGAATGAAACTTGTAAAACGAACTGTGAAGACTTGTATTCTACTTTTAAGCTTATTTTTTGTTCTTAAGCTTATTTTTGAATTCTAATAACATGGAGACGATCAGATGTGTTAGTGTTGTCATAAAAGTAAACCAAATGTCATTTCTAACCACACTCATTCCACAACATTCACACATTTGAATCAAACTTGTATAACGAACTATGCATGCTTGTATTCTACTTTTAAGCTTATTCTTTGATTCTAAGCTTATTTTTGAATTCTAATGACATGGTGACGATTATATGTATTAGGGTTGTCATAAAAGTAAACCAAATGTCATTTATAACCACACTCATTCCACAATATTCACACATTTGAATCAAACTTTTAAAACGAACTGTGAAGGCTTGTATTCTACTTTTAAGCTTATTCATTGATTCTAAGCTTAGTTTTGAATTCTAATGACATGGAGACGATTATATGTATTAGGGTTATCATAAAAGTAAACCAAATGTCATTTATAACCACACTCATTCCACAACATTCACACATTTGAATCAAACTTGTAGAACGAACTATGAAGACATGTATTCTACTTTTAAGCTTATTCTTTAATTCTAAACTTATTTTTGAATTCTAATGTCATGGTGACGATTATATGTGTTAGGGTTGTCATAAAAGTAAACCAAATGGCATTTTTAACCACACTCATTCCACAACATTCACACATTTGAATCAAACTTGTAAAACGAACTGTGAAGACTTCTATTCTACTTTTAAGCTTATTCTTTAATTCTAAGCTTATTTTTGAATTCTAATGTCATGGTGACGATTATATGTGTTAGGGTATTCATAAAAGTAAACCAAATGGCATTTTTAACCACACTCATTCCACAACATTCACACATTTGAATCAAACTTTTAAAACGAACTGTGAAGACTTAGATTCTACTTTTAAGCTTATTCTTTAATTCTAAGCTTATTTTTGAATTCTAATGTCATGGTGACGATCATATGTGTTAGGGTTGTCATAAAAGTAAACCAAATGGCATTTTTAACCACACTCATTCCACAACATTCACACATTTGAATCAAACTTTTAAAACGAACTGTGAAGACTTGTATTCTACTTTTAAGCTTATTCTTTAATTCTAAGCTTATTTTTGAATTCTAATGTCATGGTGACGATCATATGTGTTAGGGTTGTCATAGAAGTAAACCAAATGTCATTTCTAACCACACTCATTCCACAACATTCACACATTTGACTCAAACTTGCAGAACGAACTATACAGGCTTGTATCCTACTTTTAAGCTTATTCTTTTATTCTAAGCTTATTTTTGAATTCTAATAACATGGAGACGATTATATGTGTTAGGGTTGTCATAAAAGTAAACAAAATGTCATTTCTAACCACACCCATTTCACAACATTCACACATTTGAATGAAACTTGTAAAACGAACTGTGAAGACTTGTATTCTACTTTTAAGCTTATTTTTTTATTTTAAGCTTATTTTTGAATTCTAATAACATGGAGACGATCATATGTGTTATGGTTGTCATCGAAGTAAACCAAATGTCATTTCTAACCACACTCATTCCACAACATTCACACATTTGACTCAAACTTGCAGAACGAACTATACAGGCTTGTATCCTACTTTTAAGCTTATTCTTTTATTCTAAGCTTATTTTTGAATTCTAATAACATGGAGACGATTATATGTGTTAGGGTTGTCATAAAAGTAAACAAAATGTCATTTCTAACCACACCCATTTCACAACATTCACACATTTGAATGAAACTTGTAAAACGAACTGTGAAGACTTGTATTCTACTTTTAAGCTTATTTTTTTATTCTAAGCTTATTTTTGAATTCTAATGACATGGTGAAGATTATATGAATTAGGGTTGTTATAAAAGTAAACCAAATGTCATTTATAACCACACTCATTCCACAACATTCACACATTTGAATCAAACTTGTAGAACGAACTATACAGGCTTGTATCCTACTTTTATGCGTATTCTTTTATTCTAAGCTTATTTTTGAATTCTAATGACATGGTGAAGATTATATGAATAAGGGTTGTTATAAAAGTAAACCAAATGTCATTTATAACCACACTCATTCCACAACATTCACACATTTGAATCAAACTTTTAAAACGAACTGTGCAGGCTTGTATTCTACTTTTAAGCTTATTCATTGATTCTAAGCTTAGTTTTGAATTCTAATAACATGGAGACGATCATATGTGTTAGGGTTGTCATAAAATTAAACCAAATGTCATTTCTAACCACACTCATTCCACAACATTCACACATTTGAATCAAACTTGTATAACGAACTATGCATGCTTGTATTCTACTTTTAAGCTTATTCTTTGATTCTAAGCTTATTTTTGAATTCTAATGACATGGTGACGATTATATGTATTAGGGTTGTCATAAAAGTAAACCAAATGTCATTTATAACCACACTCATTCCACAACATTCACACATTTGAATCAAACTTTTAAAACGAACTGTGAAGGCTTGTATTCTACTTTTAAGCTTATTCATTGATTCTAAGCTTAGTTTTGAATTCTAATGACATGGAGACGATTATATGTATTAGGGTTATCATAAAAGTAAACCAAATGTCATTTATAACCACACTCATTCCACAACATTCACACATTTGAATCAAACTTGTAGAACGAACTATGAAGACATGTATTCTACTTTTAAGCTTATTCTTTAATTCTAAACTTATTTTTGAATTCTAATGTCATGGTGACGATTATATGTGTTAGGGTTGTCATAAAAGTAAACCAAATGGCATTTTTAACCACACTCATTCCACAACATTCACACATTTGAATCAAACTTGTAAAACGAACTGTGAAGACTTCTATTCTACTTTTAAGCTTATTCTTTAATTCTAAGCTTATTTTTGAATTCTAATGTCATGGTGACGATTATATGTGTTAGGGTATTCATAAAAGTAAACCAAATGGCATTTTTAACCACACTCATTCCACAACATTCACACATTTGAATCAAACTTTTAAAACGAACTGTGAAGACTTAGATTCTACTTTTAAGCTTATTCTTTAATTCTAAGCTTATTTTTGAATTCTAATGTCATGGTGACGATCATATGTGTTAGGGTTGTCATAAAAGTAAACCAAATGGCATTTTTAACCACACTCATTCCACAACATTCACACATTTGAATCAAACTTTTAAAACGAACTGTGAAGACTTGTATTCTACTTTTAAGCTTATTCTTTAATTCTAAGCTTATTTTTGAATTCTAATGTCATGGTGACGATCATATGTGTTAGGGTTGTCATAGAAGTAAACCAAATGTCATTTCTAACCACACTCATTCCACAACATTCACACATTTGACTCAAACTTGCAGAACGAACTATACAGGCTTGTATCCTACTTTTAAGCTTATTCTTTTATTCTAAGCTTATTTTTGAATTCTAATAACATGGAGACGATTATATGTGTTAGGGTTGTCATAAAAGTAAACAAAATGTCATTTCTAACCACACCCATTTCACAACATTCACACATTTGAATGAAACTTGTAAAACGAACTGTGAAGACTTGTATTCTACTTTTAAGCTTATTTTTTTATTTTAAGCTTATTTTTGAATTCTAATAACATGGAGACGATCATATGTGTTATGGTTGTCATCGAAGTAAACCAAATGTCATTTCTAACCACACTCATTCCACAACATTCACACATTTGACTCAAACTTGCAGAACGAACTATACAGGCTTGTATCCTACTTTTAAGCTTATTCTTTTATTCTAAGCTTATTTTTGAATTCTAATAACATGGAGACGATTATATGTGTTAGGGTTGTCATAAAAGTAAACAAAATGTCATTTCTAACCACACCCATTTCACAACATTCACACATTTGAATGAAACTTGTAAAACGAACTGTGAAGACTTGTATTCTACTTTTAAGCTTATTTTTTTATTCTAAGCTTATTTTTGAATTCTAATGACATGGTGAAGATTATATGAATTAGGGTTATCATAAAAGTAAACCAAATCTCATTTATAACCACACTCATTCCACAACATTCACACATTTGAATCAAACTTTTAAAACGAACTGTGCAGGATTGGATTCTACTTTTAAGCTTATTCTTTGATTCTAATCTTGTTTTTGAATTCTAATGACATGGAGACGAATATATGTGTTAGGGTTGTCATAAAAGTAAACCAAATGGCATTTCTAACCACACTCATTCCACAACATTCACACATTTGAATCAAACTTTTAAAACGAACTGTGCATGCTTGTATCCTACTTTTAAACTTATTCTTTGATTTTAAGCTTATTTTTGAATTCTAATAACATGGAAACGATTATATGTGTTAGGGTTCTCATAAAAGTAAACCAAATGTCATTTCTAACCACACCTATTCCACAACATTCACACATTTGAATGAAACTTGTAAAACGAACTGTGAAGACTTATATTCTACTTTTAAGCTTATTCTTTGATTTTAAACTTATTTTTGAATTCTAATGACATGGAGACGATTATATGTGTTAGGGTTGTCATAAAAGTAAACCAAATGGCATTTCTAACCACACTCATTCCACAACATTCACACATTTGAATCAAACTTGTAAAACGAACTGTGAAGACTTGTGTTCTACTTTTAAGCTTATTCTTTTATTCTAACCTTATTTTTGAATTCTAATGACATGGACACTATCATATGTGTTAGGGTTGTCATAAAACTAAACCAAAATGTCATTTCTAACCCCACTCATTCCACAACATTCACACATTTGAATCAAACTTGTAAAACCAACTGTGAAGACTTGTATTCTACTTTTAAGCTTATTCTTTTATTCTAACCTTATTTTTGAATTCTAATTACATGGAGACGATCATATGTGTTAGGGTTGTCATAAAAGTAAACCAAATCTCATTTCTAACCACACTCATTCCACAACATTCACACATTTGAATCAAACTTGTATAACGAACTATGCATGCTTGTATTCTACTTTTAAGCTTATTCTTTTATTCTAACCTTATTTTTGAATTCTAATGACATGGACACTATCATATGTGTTAGGGTTGTGATAAAAGTAAACCAAATGTCATTTCTAACCCCACTCATTCCACAACATTCACACATTTGAATCAAACTTGTAAAACCAACTGTGAAGACTTGTATTCTACTTTTAAACTTATTCTTTGATTCTAACCTTATTGTTGAATTCTAATAACATGGAAACGATTATATGTGTTAGGGTTGTCATAAAAGTAAACAAAATGTCATTTCTAACCACACTCATTCCACAACATTCACACATTTGAATCAAACTTTTAAAACGAACTGTGCATGCTTGTATCCTACTTTTAAACTTATTCTTTGATTCTAAGCTTATTTTTGAATTCTAATAACATGGAAACGATTATATGTGTTAGGGTTGTCATAAAAGTAAACCAAATGTCATTTCTAACCACACCCATTCCACAACATTCACACATTTGAATGAAACTTGTAAAACGAACTGTGAAGACTTGTGTTCTACTTTTAAGCTTATTCTTTTATTCTAACCTTATTTTTGAATTCTAATGACATTGAGACGATCATATGTGTTAGGGTTGTCATAAAAGTAAACGAAATCTCATTTCTAACCACACTCATTCCACAGCATTCACACATTTAAATCAAACTTGTACAACGAACTATGCATGCTTGTATTCTACTTTTAAGCTTATTCTTTAATTCTAAGCTTATTTTTGAATTCTAATGACATGGAGACGATTATATGTGTGAGGGTTGTCATAAAAGTAAACCAAATGGCATTTCTAACCACACTCATTCCACAACATTCACACATTTGAATCAAACTTGTAAAACGAACTGTGAAGACTTGTATTCTACTTTTAAGCTTATTGTTTTATTCTAACCTTATTTTTGAATTCTAATGACATGGACACTATCATATGTGTTAGGGTTGTCATAAAAGTAAACCAAATGTCATTTCTAACCCCACTCATTCCACAACATTCACACATTTGAATCAAACTTGTAAAACCAACTGTGAAGACTTATATTCTACTTTTAAACTTATTCTTTGATTTTAAACTTATTTTTGAATTCTAATGACATTGAGACGATCATATGTGTTAGGGTTGTCATAAAAGTAAACGAAATCTCATTTCTAACCACACTCATTCCACAGCATTCACACATTTAAATCAAACTTGTACAACGAACTATGCATGCTTGTATTCTACTTTTAAGCTTATTCTTTGATTCTAAGCTTATTTTTGAATTCTAATGACATGGTGACCATTATATGTATTAGGGTTGTCATAAAACTAAACCAAATGTCATTCTTTTCCACACTCATTCCACAACATTCACACATTTGAATCAAACTTTTAAAACGAACTGTGCATGCTTGTATCCTACTTTTTAACTTATTCTTTAATTCTAAGCTTATTTTTGAATTCTAATAACATGGAAACGATTATATGTGTTAGGGTTCTCATAAAAGTAAACCAAATGTCATTTCTAACCACACCCATTCCACAACATTCACACATTTGAATGAAACTTGTAAAACGAACTGTGAAGACTTATATTCTACTTTTAAGCTTATTCTTTGATTTTAAACTTATTTTTGAATTCTAATGACATGGGGACGATCATATGTGTTAGGGTTGTCATAAAAGTAAACCAAATCTCATTTCTAACCACACTCATTCCACAGCATTCACACATTTGAATCAAACTTGTAAAACGAACTGTGAAGACTTGTGTTCTACTTTTAAGCTTATTCTTTTATTCTAACCTTATTTTTGAATTCTAATGACATGGACACTATCATATGTGTTAGGGTTGTCATAAAAGTAAACCAAATGTCATTTCTAACCCCACTCATTCCACAACATTCACACATTTGAATCAAACTTGTAAAACCAACTGTGAAGACTTGTATTCTACTTTTAAGCTTATTCTTTTATTCTAACCTTATTTTTGAATTCTAATGACATGGACACTATCATATGTGTTAGGGTTTTCATAAAAGTAAACCAAATGTCATTTCTAACCCCACTCATTCCACAACATTCACACATTTGAATCAAACTTGTAAAACCAACTGTGAAGACTTATATTCTACTTTTAAACTTATTCTTTGATTTTAAACTTATTTTTGAATTCTAATGACATTGAGACGATCATATGTGTTAGGGTTGTCATAAAAGTAAACCAAATCTCATTTCTAACCACACTCATTCCACAGCATTCACACATTTGAATCAAACTTTTAAAACGAACTGTGCATGCTTGTATCCTACTTTTAAACTTATTCTTTGATTCTAAGCTTATTTTTGAATTCTAATAACATGGAAACGATTATATGTGTTAGGTTTCTCATAAAAGTAAACCAAATGTCATTTCTAACCACACCCATTCCACAACATTCACACATTTGAATGAAACTTGTAAAACGAACTGTGAAGACTTATATTTTACTTTTAAGCTTATTCTTTGATTTTCAACTTATTTTTGAATTCTAATGACAAAGGGACGATCATATGTGTTAGGGTTGTCATAAAAGTAAACCAAATCTCATTTCAAACCACACTCATTCCACAGCATTCACACATTTGAATCAAACTTGTACAACAAACTATGCATGCTTGTATTCTACTTTTAAGCTTATTCTTTAATTCAAAGCTTATTTTTGAATTCTAATGACATGGAGACGATTATATGTGTTAGGGTTGTCATAAAAGTAAACCAAATGGCATTTCTAACCACACTCATTCCACAATATTCACACATTTGAATCAAACTTGTAAAATGAACTGTGAAGACTTGTGTTCTACTTTTAAGCTTATTCTTTTATTCTAACCTTATTTTTGAATTCTAATGACATGGACACTATCATATGTGTTAGGGTTGTCATAAAAGTAAACCAAATGGCATTTCTAACCACACTCATTCCACAACATTCACACATTTGAATCAAACTTGTAAAACCAACTATGAAGACTTGTATTCTACTTTTAAGCTTATTCTTTTATTCTAACCTTATTTTTGAATTCTAATGACATGGACACTATCATATGTGTTAGGGTTGTCATAAAAGTAAACCAAATGTCATTTCTAACCCCACTCATTCCACAACATTCACACATTTGAATCAAACTTGTAAAACCAACTGTGAAGACTTATATTCTACTTTTAAACTTATTCTTTGATTTTAAACTTATTTTTGAATTCTAATGACATGGGGACGATCATATGTGTTAGGGTTGTCATAAAAGTAAACCAAATCTCATTTCTAACTACACTCATTCCACAGCATTCACACATTTGAATCAAACTTGTACAACAAACTATGCATGCTTGTATTCTACTTTTAAGCTTATTCTTTAATTCTAAGCTTATTTTTTAATTCTAATGACATGGAGACGATTATATGTGTTAGGGTTGTCATAAAAGTAAACCAAATGGCATTTCTAACCACACTCATTCCACAACTTTCACACATTTGAATCAAACTTGTAAAACGAACTGTGAAGACTTGTGTTCTACTTTTAAGCTTATTCTTTTATTCTAACCTTATTTTTGAATTCTAATGACATGGACACTATCATATGTGTTAGGGTTGTCATAAAAGTAAACCAAATGTCATTTCTAACCCCACTCATTCCACAACATTCACACATTTGAATCAAACTTGTAAAACCAACTGTGAAGACTTGTATTCTACTTTTAAGCTTATTCTTTTATTCTAACCTTATTTTTGAATTCTAATGACATGGACACTATCATATGTGTTAGGGTTGTCATAAAAGTAAACCAAATGTCATTTCTAACCCCACTCATTCCACAACATTCACACATTTGAATCAAACTTGTAAAACCAACTGTGAAGACTTATATTCTACTTTTAAACTTATTCTTTGATTTTAAACTTATTTTTGAATTCTAATGACATGGGGACGATCATATGTGTTAGGGTTGTCATAAAAGTAAACCAAATCTCATTTCTAACCACACTCATTCCACAGCATTCACACATTTGAATCAAACTTGTACAACAAACTATGCATGCTTGTATTCTACTTTTAAGCTTATTCTGTAATTCTAAGCTTATTTTTGAATTCTAATGACATGGAGACGATTATATGTGTTAGGTTTGTCATAAAAGTAAACCAAATGGCATTTCTAACCACACTCATTCCACAACATTCACACATTTGAATCAAACTTGTAAAACGAACTATGAAGACTTGTGTTCTACTTTTAAGCTTATTCTTTTATTCTAACCTTATTTTTGAATTCTAATGACATGGACACTATCATATGTGTTAGGGTTGTCATAAAAGTAAACCAAATGTCATTTCTAACCCCACTCATTCCACAACATTCACACATTTGAATCAAACTTGTAAAACCAACTGTGAAGACTTGTATTCTACTTTTAAGCTTATTCTTTTATTCTAACCTTATTTTTGAATTCTAATGACATGGACACTATCATATGTGTTCGGGTTGTCATAAAAGTAAACCAAATGTCATTTCTAACCCCACTCATTCCACAACATTCACACATTTGAATCAAACTTGTAAAACCAACTGTGAAGACTTATATTCTACTTTTAAACATATTCTTTGATTTTAAACTTATTTTTGAATTCTAATGACATGGGGACGATCATATGTGTTAGGGTTGTCATAAAAGTAAACCAAATCTCATTTCTAACCACACTCATTCCACAGCATTCACACATTTGAATCAAACTTGTACAACAAACTATGCATGCTTGTATTCTACTTTTAAGCTTATTCTTTAATTCTAAGCTTATTTTTGAATTCTAATGACATGGAGACGATTATATGTGTGAGGGTTGTCATAAAAGAAGACCAAATGGCATTTCTAACCACACTCATTCCACAACATTCACACATTTGAATCAAACTTGTAAAACGAACTGTGAAGACTTGTATTCTACTTTTAAGCTTATTCTTTTATTCTAACCTTATTTTTGAATTCTAATGACATGGACACTATCATATGTGTTAGGGTTGTCATAAAAGTAAACCAAATGTCATTTCTAACCCCACTCATTCCACAACATTCACACATTTGAATCAAACTTGTAAAACCAACTGTGAACACTTGTATTCTAGTTTTAAGCTTATTCTTTGATTCTAAGCTTATTTTTGAATTGTAATGACATGGAGACGATCATATGTGTTAGAGTTGTTATAAAAGTAAACCAAATGTCATTTCTAACCACACTCATTCCACAACATTCACACATTTGAATCAAACTTGTAGAACGAACTATACAGGCTTGTATCCTACTTTTAAGCTTATTCTTTTATTCTAAGCTTATTTTTGAATTCTAATAACATGGAGACGATAATATGTGTTAGGGCTGTCATAAAAGTAACCAAATGTCATTTATAACCACACTCATTCCACAACATTCACACATTTGAATCAAACTTGTAAAACGAACAGTGAAGACTTGTATTCTACTTTTAAACTTATTCTTTGATTCTAACCTTATTGTTGAATTCTAATAACATGGAAACGATTATATGTGTTAGGGTTGTCATAAAAGTAAACAAAATGTCATTTCTAACCACACTCATTCCACAACATTCACACATTTGAATCAAACTTTTAAAACGAACTGTGCATGCTTGTATCCTACTTTTAAACTTATTCTTTGATTCTAAGCTTATTTTTGAATTCTAATAACATGGAAACGATTATATGTGTTAGGGTTGTCATAAAAGTAAACCAAATGTCATTTCTAACCACACCCATTCCACAACATTCACACATTTGAATGAAACTTGTAAAACGAACTGTGAAGACTTGTGTTCTACTTTTAAGCTTATTCTTTTATTCTAACCTTATTTTTGAATTCTAATGACATGGACACTATCATATGTGTTAGGGTTGTCATAAAAGTAAACCAAATGTCATTTCTAACCCCACTCATTCCACAACATTCACACATTTGAATCAAACTTGTAAAACCAACTGTGAAGACTTGTATTCTACTTTTAAACTTATTCTTTGATTTTAAACTTATTTTTGAATTCTAATGACATGGAGACGATCATATGTGTTAGGGTTGTCATAAAAGTAAACCAAATCTCATTTCTAACCACACTCATTCCACAACATTCACACATTTGAATCAAACTTGTACAACGAACTATGCATGCTTGTATTCTACTTTTAAGCTTATTCTTTGACTCTAAGCTTATTTTTGAATTCTAATGACATGGTGATGATTATATGTATTAGGGTTGTCATAAAACTAAACCAAATGTCATTTATAACCACACTCATTCCACAACATTCACACATTTGAATCAAACTTGTAAAACCAACTGTGAAGACTTGTATTCTACTTTTAAGCTTATTCTTTGATTCTAAGCTTTTTTTAGAATTCTAATGACATGGTGACGATTATATGTGTTAGGGTTGTCATAAAAGTAAACCAAATGGCATTTCTAACCACACTCATTCCACAACATTCACACATTTGAATCAAACTTGTAAAACGAACTATGAAGACTTGTGTTCTACTTTTAAGCTTATTCTTTTATTCTAACCTTATTTTTGAATTCTAATGACATGGACACTATCATATGTGTTAGGGTTGTCATAAAAGTAAACCAAATGTCATTTCTAACCCCACTCATTCCACAACATTCACACATTTGAATCAAACTTGTAAAACCAACTGTGAAGACTTGTATTCTACTTTTAAGCTTATTCTTTTATTCTAACCTTATTTTTGAATTCTAATGACATGGACACTATCATATGTGTTCGGGTTGTCATAAAAGTAAACCAAATGTCATTTCTAACCCCACTCATTCCACAACATTCACACATTTGAATCAAACTTGTAAAACCAACTGTGAAGACTTATATTCTACTTTTAAACATATTCTTTGATTTTAAACTTATTTTTGAATTCTAATGACATGGGGACGATCATATGTGTTAGGGTTGTCATAAAAGTAAACCAAATCTCATTTCTAACCACACTCATTCCACAGCATTCACACATTTGAATCAAACTTGTACAACAAACTATGCATGCTTGTATTCTACTTTTAAGCTTATTCTTTAATTCTAAGCTTATTTTTGAATTCTAATGACATGGAGACGATTATATGTGTGAGGGTTGTCATAAAAGAAGACCAAATGGCATTTCTAACCACACTCATTCCACAACATTCACACATTTGAATCAAACTTGTAAAACGAACTGTGAAGACTTGTATTCTACTTTTAAGCTTATTCTTTTATTCTAACCTTATTTTTGAATTCTAATGACATGGACACTATCATATGTGTTAGGGTTGTCATAAAAGTAAACCAAATGTCATTTCTAACCCCACTCATTCCACAACATTCACACATTTGAATCAAACTTGTAAAACCAACTGTGAACACTTGTATTCTAGTTTTAAGCTTATTCTTTGATTCTAAGCTTATTTTTGAATTGTAATGACATGGAGACGATCATATGTGTTAGAGTTGTTATAAAAGTAAACCAAATGTCATTTCTAACCACACTCATTCCACAACATTCACACATTTGAATCAAACTTGTAGAACGAACTATACAGGCTTGTATCCTACTTTTAAGCTTATTCTTTTATTCTAAGCTTATTTTTGAATTCTAATAACATGGAGACGATAATATGTGTTAGGGCTGTCATAAAAGTAACCAAATGTCATTTATAACCACACTCATTCCACAACATTCACACATTTGAATCAAACTTGTAAAACGAACAGTGAAGACTTGTATTCTACTTTTAAACTTATTCTTTGATTCTAACCTTATTGTTGAATTCTAATAACATGGAAACGATTATATGTGTTAGGGTTGTCATAAAAGTAAACAAAATGTCATTTCTAACCACACTCATTCCACAACATTCACACATTTGAATCAAACTTTTAAAACGAACTGTGCATGCTTGTATCCTACTTTTAAACTTATTCTTTGATTCTAAGCTTATTTTTGAATTCTAATAACATGGAAACGATTATATGTGTTAGGGTTGTCATAAAAGTAAACCAAATGTCATTTCTAACCACACCCATTCCACAACATTCACACATTTGAATGAAACTTGTAAAACGAACTGTGAAGACTTGTGTTCTACTTTTAAGCTTATTCTTTTATTCTAACCTTATTTTTGAATTCTAATGACATGGACACTATCATATGTGTTAGGGTTGTCATAAAAGTAAACCAAATGTCATTTCTAACCCCACTCATTCCACAACATTCACACATTTGAATCAAACTTGTAAAACCAACTGTGAAGACTTGTATTCTACTTTTAAACTTATTCTTTGATTTTAAACTTATTTTTGAATTCTAATGACATGGAGACGATCATATGTGTTAGGGTTGTCATAAAAGTAAACCAAATCTCATTTCTAACCACACTCATTCCACAACATTCACACATTTGAATCAAACTTGTACAACGAACTATGCATGCTTGTATTCTACTTTTAAGCTTATTCTTTGATTCTAAGCTTATTTTTGAATTCTAATGACATGGTGACGATTATATGTATTAGGGTTGTCATAAAACTAAACCAAATGTCATTTATAACCACACTCATTCCACAACATTCACACATTTGAATCAAACTTGTAAAACCAACTGTGAAGACTTGTATTCTACTTTTAAGCTTATTCTTTGATTCTAAGCTTTTTTTAGAATTCTAATGACATGGTGACGATTATATGTGTTAGGGTTGTCATAAAAGTAAACCAAATGGCATTTCTAACCACACTCATTCCACAACATTCACACATTTGAATCAAACTTGTAAAACGAACTGTGAACACTTGTATTCTACTTTTAAGCTTATTCTTTTATTCTAATCTTATTTTTGAATTCTAATGATATGGACACTATCATATGTGTTCGGGTTGTCATAAAAGTAAACCAAATGTCATTTCTAACCCCACTCATTCCACAACATTCACACATTTGAATCAAACTTGTAAAACCAACTGTGGAGACTTGTATTCTACTTTTAAGCTTATTCTTTTATTCTAATCTTATTTTTGAATTCTAATGATATGGACACTATCATATGTGTTCGGGTTGTCATAAAAGTAAACCAAATGTCATTTCTAACCCCACTCATTCCACAACATTCACACATTTGAATCAAACTTGTAAAACCAAATGTGAAGACTTATATTCTACTTTTAAGCTTATTCTTTGATTCTAAGCTTTTTTGAGAATTCTAATGACATGGTGACGATTATATGTGTTAGGGTTGTCATAAAAGTAAACCAAATGGCATTTCTAACCACACTCATTCCACAACATTCACACATTTGAATCAAACTTGTAAAACGAATTGTGAAGACTTGTATTCTACTTTTAAGCTTATTCTTTGATTCTAATCTTATTTTTGAATTCTAATGACATGGAGACGAATATATGTGTTAGGTTTGTCATAAAAGTAAACCAAATGGCATTTATAACCACACTCATTCCACAACATTCACACATTTGAATGAAACTTGTAAAACGAACTGTGAAGACTTGTATTCTACTTTTAAGCTTATTCTTTGATTCTAAGCTTATTTTTGAATTCTAATGACATGGTGACGATTATATGTATTAGGGTTGTCATAAAAGTAAACCAAATGTCATTTATAACCACACTCATTCCACAACATTCACACATTTGAATCAAACTTGTAAAACCAAATGTGAAGACTTATATTCTACTTTTAAGCTTATTCTTTGATTCTAAGCTTTTTTGAGAATTCTAATGACATGGTGACGATTATATGTGTTAGGGTTGTCATAAAAGTAAACCAAATGGCATTTCTAACCACACTCATTCCACAACATTCACACATTTGAATCAAACTTGTAAAACGAACTCTGAAGACTTGTATTCTACTTTTAAGCTTATTCTTTGATTCTAATCTTATTTTTGAATTCTAATGACATGGAGACGAATATATGTGTTAGGTTTGTCATAAAAGTAAACCAAATGGCATTTATAACCACACTCATTCCACAACATTCACACATTTGAATGAAACTTGTAAAACGAACTGTGAAGACTTGTATTCTACTTTTAAGCTTATTCTTTGATTCTAAGCTTATTTTTGAATTCTAATGACATGGTGACGATTATATGTATTAGGGTTGTCATAAAAGTAAACCAAATGTCATTTATAACCACACTCATTCCACAACATTCACACATTTGAATCAAACTTTTAAAACGAACTGTGCAGGCTTGGATTCTACTTTTAAGCTTATTCTTTGATTCTAATCTTATTTTTGAATTCTAATGACATGGAGACGAATATATGTGTTAGGTTTGTCAAAAAAGTAAACCAAATGGCATTTATAACCACACTCATTCCACAACATTCACACATTTGAATCAAACTTGTAAAACGAACTGTGAAGACTTGTATTCTACTTTTAAGCTTATTCTTTTATTCTAACCTTATTTTTGAATTCTAATGACATGGACACTATCATATGTGTTAGGGTTGTCATAAAAGTAAACCAAATGTCATTTCTAACCCCACTCATTCCACAACATTCACACATTTGAATCAAACTTGTAAAACCAACTGTGAAGACTTGTATTCTACTTTTAAGCTTATTCTTTGATTCTAAGCTTATTTTTGAATTCTAATGACATGGAGACGATCATATGTGTTAGAGTTGTTATAAAAGTAAACCAAATGTCATTTCTAACCACACTCATTCCACAACATTCACACATTTGAATCAAACTTGTAGAACGAACTATACAGGCTTGTATCCTACTTTTAAGGTTATTCTTTTATTCTAAGCTTATTTTTGAATTCTAATAACATGGAGACGATTATATGTGTTAGGGTTGTCATAAAAGTACACCAAATGTCATTTCTAACCACACCCATTTCACAACATTCACACATTTGAATGAAACTTTTAAAACGAACTGTGCAGGCTTGTATTCTACTTTAAAGATTATTCTTTGATTCTAAGCTTATTTTTGAATTCTAATGACATGGAGACGATTATATGTGTTAGGGTTCTCATAAAAGTAAACCAAATGTCATTTCTAACCACACTCATTCCACAACATTCACACATTTGAATCAAACTTGTACAACGAACTATGCATGCTTGTATTCTACTTTTAAGCTTATTCTTTAATTCTAAGCTTATTTTTGAATTCTAATGACATGGTGACGATTATATGTATTAGGGTTGTCATAAAAGTAAACCAAATGTCATTTATAACCACACTCATTCCACAACATTCACACATTTGAATCAAACTTTTAAAACGAACTGTGCAGGCTTGTATTCTACTTTAAAGATTATTCTTTGATTCTAAGCTTATTTTTGAATTCTAATGACATGGAGACGATTATATGTGTTAGGGTTGTCATAAAAGTACACCAAATGTCATTTCTAACCACACCCATTTCACAACATTCACACATTTGAATGAAACTTGTAAAACGAACTGTGAAGACTTGTACTCTACTTTAAAGCTTATTTTTTTATTTTAAGCTTATTTTTGAATTCTAATAACATGGAGACGATTATATGTGTTAAGGTTGTCATAAAAGTAAACCAAATGTCATTTCTAACCACACTCATTCCACAACATTCACACATTTGAATCAAACTTGTACAACGAACTATGCATGCTTGTATTCTACTTTTAAGCTTATTCTTTGATTCTAAGCTTATTTTGTAATTCTAATGACATGGTGACGATTATATGTATTAGGGTTGTCATAAAAGTAAACCAAATGTCATTTATAACCACACTCATTCCACAACATTCACACATTTGAATCAAACTTTTAAAACAAACTGTGCAGGGTTGTATTCTACTTTTAAGCTTATTCTTTGATTCTAAGCTTATTTTTGAATTCTAATGACATGGAGACGATAATATGTGTTAGGGCTGTCATAAAAGTAACCAAATGTCATTTATAACCACACTCATTTCACAACATTCACACATTTGAATCAAACTTGTAAAACGAACTGTGAAGACTTGTATTCTACTTTTAAGCTTATTCTTTCATTTTAAGCTTATTTTTGAATTCTAATGACATGGAGACGATCATATGTGTTAGGGTTGTCATAAAAGTAAACCAAATGTCATTTCTAACCACACTCATTCCACAAAATTCACACATTTGAATAAAACTTGTAAAACGAACTGTGAAGATTTGTATTCTACTTTTAAGCTTATTCTTTGATTCTAAGCTTATTTTTGAATTCTAATGACATGGAGACGATAATATGTGTTAGGGCTGTCATAAAAGTAAACCAAATGTCATTTCTAACCACACTCATTCCACAACATTCACACATTTGAATCAAACTTCTAAAACGAACTGTGCAAGCTTGTATTCTACTTTAAAGATTATTCTTTGATTCTAAGCTTATTTTTGAATTCTAATGACATGGAGACGATTATATGTGTTAGGGTTGTCATAAAAGTACACCAAATGTCATTTCTAACCACACCCATTTCACAACATTCACACATTTGAATGAAACTTGTAAAACGAACTGTGAAGACTTGTATTCTACTTTAAAGCTTATTTTTTTATTTTAAGCTTATTTTTGAATTCTAATAACATGGAGACGATTATATGTGTTAAGGTTGTCATAAAAGTAAACCAAATGTCATTTCTAACCACACTCATTCCACAACATTCCCACATTTGAATCAAACGTGTAAAACCAACTGTGAAGACTTGTATTCTACTTTTAAGGTTATTCTTTTATTCTAACCTTATTTTTGAATTCTATTGACATGGACACGATCATATGTGTTAGGGTTGTCATAAAACTAAACCAAATGTCATTTATAACCACACTCATTCCACAACATTCACACATTTGAATCAAACGTGTAAAACCAACTATGAAGACTTGTATTCTACTTTTAAGCTTATTCTTTGATTCTAAGCTTATTTTTGAATTCTAATGACATGGAGACGATCATATGTGTTAGGGTTGTTATAAAAGTAAACCAAATGTCATTTCTAACCACACTCATTCCACAACATTCACACATTTGAATTAAACTTGTACAACGAACTATGCATGCTTGTATTCTAATTTTAAGCTTATTCTTTGATTCTAAGCTTATTGTTTAATTCTAATGACATGGTGACGATTATATGTATTAGGGTTGTCATAAAAGTAAACCAAATGTCATTTATAACCACACTCATTCCACAACATTCACACATTTGAATCAAACGTGTAAAACCAACTATGAAGACTTGTATTCTACTTTTAAGCTTATTCTTTGATTCTAACCTTATTGTTGAATTCTAATAACATGGAAACGATTATATGTGTTAGGGTTCTCATAAAAGTAAACCAAATGTCATTTCTAACCACACCCATTCCGCAACTTTCACACATTTGAATGAAACTTGTAAAACGAACTGTGAAGACTTATATTCTACTTTTAAGCTTATTCTTTGATTTTAAACTTATTTTTGAATTCTATTGACATGGAGACGATCATATGTGTTAGGGTTGTCATAAAAGTAAACCAAATCTCATTTCTAACCACACTCATTCCACAGCATTCACACATTTCAATCAAACTTGTACAACGAACTATGCATGCTTGTATTCTACTTTTAAGCTTATTCTTTGATTCTAAGCTTATTTTTGAATTCTAATGACATGGTGACGATTATATGTATTAGGATTGTCATAAAAGTAAACCAAATGTCATTTCTAACCCCACTCATTCCACAACATTCACACATTTGAATCAAACTTGTAAAACCAACTGTGAAGACTTGTATTCTACTTTTAAGCTTATTCTTTTATTCTAACCTTATTTTTGAATTCTAATGACATGGACACTATCATATGTGTTAGGGTTGTCATAAAAGTAAACCAAATGTCATTTCTAATCACACTCATTCCACAACATTCACACATTTGAATCAAACTTGTAAAACCAACTCTGCAGGCTTGTATTTTACTTTTAAGCTTATTCTTTGATTCTAATCTTATTATTGAATTCTAATGACATGGAGACGAATATATGTGTTAGGGTTGTCATAAAAGTAAACCAAATGTCATTTCTAACCACACTCATTCCACAACATTCACACATTTGAATCAAACTTGTACAACGAACTATGCATGCTTGTATTCTACTTTTAAGCTTATTCTTTAATTCTAAGCTTATTTTTGAATTCTAATGACATGGTGACGATTATATGTATTAGGGTTGTCATAAAAGTAAACCAAATGTCATTTATAACCACACTCATTCCACAACATTCACACATTTGAATCAAACTTTTAAAACGAACTGTGCAGGCTTGTATTCTACTTTAAAGATTATTCTTTGATTCTAAGCTTATTTTTGAATTCTAATGACATGGAGACGATTATATGTGTTAGGGTTGTCATAAAAGTACACCAAATGTCATTTCTAACCACACCCATTTCACAACATTCACACATTTGAATGAAACTTGTAAAACGAACTGTGAAGACTTGTATTCGACTTTAAAGCTTATTTTTTTATTTTAAGCTTATTTTTGAATTCTAATAACATGGAGACGATTATATGTGTTAAGGTTGTCATAAAAGTAAACCAAATGTCATTTCTAACCAAACTCATTCCACAACATTCACACATTTGAATCAAACTTGTACAACGAACTATGCATGCTTGTATTCTACTTTTAAGCTTATTCTTTGATTCTAAGCTTATTTTTTAATTCTAATGACATGGTGACGATTATATGTATTAGGGTTGTCATAAAAGTAAACCAAATGTCATTTATAACCACACTCATTCCACAACATTCACACATTTGAATCAAACTTTTAAAACAAACTGTGCAGGGTTGTATTCTACTTTTAAGCTTATTCTTTGATTCTAAGCTTATTTTTGAATTCTAATGACATGGAGACGATAATATGTGTTAGGGCTGTCATAAAAGTAACCAAATGTCATTTATAACCACACTCATTTCACAACATTCACACATTTGAATCAAACTTGTAAAACAAACTGTGAAGACTTGTATTCTACTTTTAAGCTTATTCTTTCATTTTAAGCTTATTTTTGAATTCTAATGACATGGAGACGATCATATGTGTTAGGGTTGTCATAAAAGTAAACCAAATGTCATTTCTAACCACACTCATTCCACAAAATTCACACATTTGAATAAAACTTGTAAAACGAACTGTGAAGATTTGTATTCTACTTTTAAGCTTATTCTTTGATGCTAAGCTTATTTTTGAATTCTAATGACATGGAGACGATAATATGTGTTAGGGCTGTCATAAAAGTAAACCAAATGTCATTTCTAACCACACTCATTCCACAACATTCACACATTTGAATCAAACTTTTAAAACGAACTGTGCAGGCTTGTATTCTACTTTAAAGATTATTCTTTGATTCTAAGCTTATTTTTGAATTCTAATGACATGGAGACGATTATATGTGTTAGGGTTGTCATAAAAGTAAACCAAATGTCATTTCTAACCACACTCATTCCACAACATTCACACATTTGAATCAAACTTGTACAACGAACTATGCATGCTTGTATTCTACTTTTAAGCTTATTCTTTAATTCTAAGCTTATTTTTGAATTCTAATGACATGGTGACGATTATATGTATTAGGGTTGTCATAAAAGTAAACCAAATGTCATTTATAACCACACTCATTCCACAACATTCACACATTTGAATCAAACTTTTAAAACGAACTGTGCAGGCTTGTATTCTACTTTAAAGATTATTCTTTGATTCTAAGCTTATTTTTGAATTCTAATGACATGGAGACGATTATATGTGTTAGGGTTGTCATAAAAGTACACCAAATGTCATTTCTAACCACACCCATTTCACAACATTCACACATTTGAATGAAACTTGTAAAACGAACTGTGAAGACTTGTATTCTACTTTAAAGCTTATTTTTTTATTTTAAGCTTATTTTTGAATTCTAATAACATGGAGACGATTATATGTGTTAAGGTTGTCATAAAAGTAAACCAAATGTCATTTCTAACCACACTCATTCCACAACATTCACACATTTGAATCAAACTTGTACAACGAACTATGCATGCTTGTATTCTACTTTTAAGCTTATTCTTTGATTCTAAGCTTATTTTTTAATTCTAATGACATGGTGACGATTATATGTATTAGGGTTGTCATAAAAGTAAACCAAATGTCATTTATAACCACACTCATTCCACAACATTCACACATTTGAATCAAACTTTTAAAACAAACTGTGCAGGGTTGTATTCTACTTTTAAGCTTATTCTTTGATTCTAAGCTTATTTTTGAATTCTAATGACATGGAGACGATAATATGTGTTAGGGCTGTCATAAAAGTAACCAAATGTCATTTATAACCACACTCATTTCACAACATTCACACATTTGAATCAAACTTGTAAAACGAACTGTGAAGACTTGTATTCTACTTTTAAGCTTATTCTTTCATTTTAAGCTTATTTTTGAATTCTAATGACATGGAGACGATCATATGTGTTAGGGTTGTCATAAAAGTAAACCAAATGTCATTTCTAACCACACTCATTCCACAAAATTCACACATTTGAATAAAACTTGTAAAACGAACTGTGAAGATTTGTATTCTACTTTTAAGCTTATTCTTTGATTCTAAGCTTATTTTTGAATTCTAATGACATGGAGACGATAATATGTGTTAGGGCTGTCATAAAAGTAAACCAAATGTCATTTCTAACCACACTCATTCCACAACATTCACACATTTGAATCAAACTTCTAAAACGAACTGTGCAGGCTTGTATTCTACTTTAAAGATTATTCTTTGATTCTAAGCTTATTTTTGAATTCTAATGACATGGAGACGATTATATGTGTTAGGGTTGTCATAAAAGTACACCAAATGTCATTTCTAACCACACCCATTTCACAACATTCACACATTTGAATGAAACTTGTAAAACGAACTGTGAAGACTTGTATTCTACTTTAAAGCTTATTTTTTTATTTTAAGCTTATTTTTGAATTCTAATAACATGGAGACGATTATATGTGTTAAGGTTGTCATAAAAGTAAACCAAATGTCATTTCTAACCACACTCATTCCACAACATTCCCACATTTGAATCAAACGTGTAAAACCAACTGTGAAGACTTGTATTCTACTTTTAAGGTTATTCTTTTATTCTAACCTTATTTTTGAATTCTATTGACATGGACACGATCATATGTGTTAGGGTTGTCATAAAACTAAACCAAATATCATTTATAACCACACTCATTCCACAACATTCACACATTTGAATCAAACGTGTAAAACCAACTATGAAGACTTGTATTCTACTTTTAAGCTTATTCTTTGATTCTAAGCTTATTTTTGAATTCTAATGACATGGAGACGATCATATGTGTTAGGGTTGTTATAAAAGTAAACCAAATGTCATTTCTAACCACACTCATTCCACAACATTCACACATTTGAATTAAACTTGTACAACGAACTATGCATGCTTGTATTCTAATTTTAAGCTTATTCTTTGATTCTAAGCTTATTGTTTAATTCTAATGACATGGTGACGATTATATGTATTAGGGTTGTCATAAAAGTAAACCAAATGTCATTTATAACCACACTCATTCCACAACATTCACACATTTGAATCAAACGTGTAAAACCAACTATGAAGACTTGTATTCTACTTTTAAGCTTATTCTTTGATTCTAAGCTTATTTTTGAATTCTAATGACATGGAGACGATCATATGTGTTAGGGTTGTCATAAAAGTAAACCAAATGTCATTTCTAACCCCACTCATTCCACAACATTCACACATTTGAATCAAACTTGTAAAACCAACTGTGAAGACTTATATTCTACTTTTAAACTTATTCTTTGATTTTAAACTTATTTTTGAATTCTAATGACATGGAGATGATCATATGTGTTAGGGTTGTCATAAAAGTAAACCAAATCTCATTTCTAACCACACTCATTCCACAACATTCACACATTTGAATCAAACTTGTAGAACGAACTATGCATGCTTGTATTCTACTTTTAACCTTATTCTTTGATTCTAAGCTTATTTTTGAATTCTAATGACATGGTGACGATTATATGTATTAGGGTTGTCATAAAAGTAAACCAAATGTCATTTATAACCACACTCATTCCACAACATTCACACATTTGAATCAAACTTTTAAAACGAACTGTGCAGGCTTGGATTCTACTTTTAAGCTTATTCTTTGATTCTAATCTTATTTTTGAATTCTAATGACATGGAGACGAATATATGTGTTAGGTTTGTGATAAAAGTAAACCAAATGGCATTTATAACCACACTCATTCTACAACATTCACACATTTGAATCAAACTTGTAAAACGAACTGTGAAGACTTGTATTCTACTTTTAAGCTTATTCTTTTATTCTAACCTTATTTTTGAATTCTAATGACATGGACACTATCATATGTGTTAGGGTTGTCATAAAAGTAAACCAAATGTCATTTCTAACCCCACTCATTCCACAACATTCACACATTTGAATCAAACTTGTAAAACCAACTGTGAAGACTTGTATTCTACTTTTAAGCTTATTCTTTGATTCTAAGCTTATTTTTGAATTCTAATGACATGGAGACGATCATATGTGTTAGAGTTGTTATAAAAGTAAACCAAATGTCATTTCTAACCACACTCATTCCACAACATTCACACATTTGAATCAAACTTGTAGAACGAACTATACAGGCTTGTATCCTACTTTTAAGCTTATTCTTTTATTCTAAGCTTATTTTTGAATTCTAATAACATGGAGACGATTATATGTGTTAGGGTTGTCATAAAAGTACACCAAATGTCATTTCTAACCACACCCATTTCACAACATTCACACATTTGAATGAAACTTGTACAACGAACTGTGCAGGCTTGTATCCTACTTTTAAACTTAATCTTTGATTCTAACCTTATTGTTGAATTCTAATAACATGGAAACGATTATATGTGTTAGGGTTCTCATAAAAGTAAACCAAATGTCATTTCTAACCACACCCATTCCGCAACTTTCACACATTTGAATGAAACTTGTAAAACGAACTGTGAAGACTTATATTCTACTTTTAAGCTTATTCTTTGATTTTAAACTTATTTTTGAATTCTATTGACATGGAGACGATCATATGTGTTAGGGTTGTCATAAAAGTAAACCAAATCTCATTTCTAACCACACTCATTCCACAGCATTCACACATTTCAATCAAACTTGTACAACGAACTATGCATGCTTGTATTCTACTTTTAAGCTTATTCTTTGATTCTAAGCTTATTTTTGAATTCTAATGACATGGTGACGATTATATGTATTAGGATTGTCATAAAAGTAAACCAAATGTCATTTCTAACCCCACTCATTCCACAACATTCACACATTTGAATCAAACTTGTAAAACCAACTGTGAAGACTTGTATTCTACTTTTAAGCTTATTCTTTTATTCTAACCTTATTTTTGAATTCTAATGACATGGACACTATCATATGTGTTAGGGTTGTCATAAAAGTAAACCAAATGTCATTTCTAATCACACTCATTCCACAACATTCACACATTTAAATCAAACTTGTAAAACCAACTCTGCAGGCTTGTATTTTACTTTTAAGCTTATTCTTTGATTCTAATCTTATTATTGAATTCTAATGACATGGAGACGAATATATGTGTTAGGGTTGTCATAAAAGTAAACCAAATGTCATTTCTAACCACACTCATTCCACAACATTCACACATTTGAATCAAACTTGTACAACGAACTATGCATGCTTGTATTCTACTTTTAAGCTTATTCTTTAATTCTAAGCTTATTTTTGAATTCTAATGACATGGTGACGATTATATGTATTAGGGTTGTCATAAAAGTAAACCAAATGTCATTTATAACCACACTCATTCCACAACATTCACACATTTGAATCAAACTTTTAAAACGAACTGTGCAGGCTTGTATTCTACTTTAAAGATTATTCTTTGATTCTAAGCTTATTTTTGAATTCTAATGACATGGAGACGATTATATGTGTTAGGGTTGTCATAAAAGTACACCAAATGTCATTTCTAACCACACCCATTTCACAACATTCACACATTTGAATGAAACTTGTAAAACGAACTGTGAAGACTTGTATTCTACTTTAAAGCTTATTTTTTTATTTTAAGCTTATTTTTGAATTCTAATAACATGGAGACGATTATATGTGTTAAGGTTGTCATAAAAGTAAACCAAATGTCATTTCTAACCAAACTCATTCCACAACATTCACACATTTGAATCAAACTTGTACAACGAACTATGCATGCTTGTATTCTACTTTTAAGCTTATTCTTTGATTCTAAGCTTATTTTTTAATTCTAATGACATGGTGACGATTATATGTATTAGGGTTGTCATAAAAGTAAACCAAATGTCATTTATAACCACACTCATTCCACAACATTCACACATTTGAATCAAACTTTTAAAACAAACTGTGCAGGGTTGTATTCTACTTTTAAGCTTATTCTTTGATTCTAAGCTTATTTTTGAATTCTAATGACATGGAGACGATAATATGTGTTAGGGCTGTCATAAAAGTAACCAAATGTCATTTATAACCACACTCATTTCACAACATTCACACATTTGAATCAAACTTGTAAAACAAACTGTGAAGACTTGTATTCTACTTTTAAGCTTATTCTTTCATTTTAAGCTTATTTTTGAATTCTAATGACATGGAGACGATCATATGTGTTAGGGTTGTCATAAAAGTAAACCAAATGTCATTTCTAACCACACTCATTCCACAAAATTCACACATTTGAATAAAACTTGTAAAACGAACTGTGAAGATTTGTATTCTACTTTTAAGCTTATTCTTTGATTCTAAGCTTATTTTTGAATTCTAATGACATGGAGACGATAATATGTGTTAGGGCTGTCATAAAAGTAAACCAAATGTCATTTCTAACCACACTCATTCCACAACATTCACACATTTGAATCAAACTTGTAAAACGAACTGTGAAGACTTGTATTCTACTTTTAAGCTTATTTTTTTCTTTTAAGCTTATTTTTGAATTCTAATAACATGGAGACGATTATATGTGTTAGGGTTGTCATAAAAGTAAACCAAATGTCATTTCTAACCACACTCATTCCACAACATTCACACATTTGAATCAAACTTGTACAACGAACTGTGCAGGCTTGTATCCTACTTTTAAACTTATTCTTTGATTCTAACCTTATTGCTGAATTCTAATAACATGGAAACGGTTATATGTGTTAGGTTTCTCATAAAAGTAAACCAAATGTCATTTCTAACCACACTCATTCCACAACATTCACACATTTGAATCAAACTTGTAAAACGAACTGTGAAGACTTGTATTCTACTTTTAAGCTTATTTTTTTCTTTTAAGCTTATTTTTGAATTCTAATAACATGGAGACGATTATATGTGTTAGGGTTGTCATAAAAGTACACCAAATGTCATTTCTAACCACACCCATTTCACAACATTCACACATTTGAATGAAACTTGTACAACGAACTGTGCAGGCTTGTATCCTACTTTTAAACTTATTCTTTGATTCTAACCTTATTGCTGAATTCTAATAACATGGAAACGGTTATATGTGTTAGGTTTCTCATAAAAGTAAACCAAATGTCATTTCTAACCACACCCATTCCGCAACTTTCACACATTTGAATGAAACTTGTAAAACGAACTGTGAAGACTTATATTCTACTTTTAAGCTTATTCTTTGATTTTAAACTTATTTTTGAATTCTAATGACATGGAGATGATCATATGTGTTAGGGTTGTCATAAAAGTAAACCAAATCTCATTTCTAACCACACTCATTCCACAGCATTCACACATTTCAATCAAACTTGTACAACGAACTATGCGTGCTTGTATTCTACTTTTAAGCTTATTCTTTGATTCTAAGCTTATTTTTGAATTCTAATGAAATGGTGACGATTATATGTATTAGGGTTGTCATAAAACTAAACCAAATGTCATTTCTAATCACACTCATTCCACAACATTCACACATTTGAATCAAACTTGTAAAACCAACTCTGCAGGCTTGTATTTTACTTTTAAGCTTATTCTTTGATTCTAATCTTATTTCTGAATTCTAATAACATGGAAACGGTTATATGTGTTAGGTTTCTCATAAAAGTACACCAAATGTCATTTCTAACCACACCCATTTCACAACATTCACACATTTGAATGAAACTTGTAAAACGAACTGTGAAGACTTGTATTCTACTTTAAAGCTTATTTTTTTCTTTTAAGCTTATTTTTGAATTCTAATAACATGGAGACGATTATATGTGTTAGGGTTGTCATAAAAGTAAACCAAATGCCATTTCTAACCACACTCATTCCACAACATTCACACATTTGAATCAAACTTGTACAACGAACTATGCATGCTTGTATTCTACTTTTAAGCTTATTCTTTGATTCTAAGCTTATTTTTTAATTCTAATGACATGGTGACGATTATATGTATTAGGGTTGTCATAAAAGTAAACCAAATGTCATTTATAACCACACTCATTCCACAACATTCACACATTTGAATCAAACTTTTAAAACGAACTGTGCAGGCTTGTATTCTACTTTTAAGCTTATTTTTTAATTCTAATGACATGGAGACGAATATATGTGTTAGGGTTGTCATAAAAGTAAACCAAATGTCATTTCTAACCACACTCATTCCACAACATTCACACATTTGAATCAAACTTGTACAACGAACTATGCACGCTTGTATTCGACTTTTAAGCTTATTCTTTAATTCTAAGCTTATTTTTGAATTCTAATGTTATGGTGACGATTATATGTGTTAGGGTTGTCATAAAAGTAAACCAAATGTCATTTTTAACCACACTCATTCCACAACATTCACACATTTGAATCAAACTTTTAAAACGAACTGTGAAGACTTGTATTCTACTTTTAAGCTTATTCTTTGATTCTAAGCTTATTTTTGAATTCTAATGACATGGATACGATCATATGTGTTAGGGTTGTCATAAAAGTAAACCAAATGTCATTGCTATCCACACTCATTCCACAACATTCACACATTTGAATCAAACTTGTAAAACGAACTGTGAAGACTTGTAT
Source organism: Spergularia marina (assembly GCA_963680865.1). Taxonomy (NCBI): domain Eukaryota; kingdom Viridiplantae; phylum Streptophyta; class Magnoliopsida; order Caryophyllales; family Caryophyllaceae; genus Spergularia; species Spergularia marina. Next base: position 11,289,279 of record OY804557.1, on the reverse strand, counting down.
TCTACTTTTAAGTTTATTCTTTTATTCTAACCTTATTTTTGAATTCTAATGACATTGAGACGATTATATGTGTTAGGGTTGTCATAAAAGTAAACAAAATGTCATTTCTAACCACACTCATTCCACAACATTCACACATTTGAATCAAACTTGTAAAACGAACTGTGAAGACATGTATTCTACTTTTAAGCTTATTCTTTAATTCTAAGCGCATTTTTGAATTCTAATGTCATGGTGACAATTATATGTGTTAGGGTTGTCATAAAAGTAAACCAAATGGCATTTTTAACCATACTCATTCCAGAACATTCACACATTTGAATCAAACTTTTAAAACGAACTGTGAAGACTTCTAATCTACTTTTAAGCTTATTCTTTTATTCTTAGCTTATTTGAGAATTCTAATGACATGGAGACGATCATATGTGTTAGGGTTGTCATAAAAGTAAACCTAATGGCATTTCTAACCACACTCATTCCACAACATTCACACATTTGAATAAAACTTGTAAAACGAACTGTGAAGATTTATATTCTACTTTTAAGTTTATTCTTTGATTCATATGGTTATTTTTGTTTCTAATGACATGGGGACGATCATATGTGTTAGGGTTGTCATAAAAGTAAACCAAATGTCATTTCTAACCACACTCATTCCACAACATTCACACATTTGAATCAAACTTGTACAACGAACTATGCAGGCTTGTATCCTACTTTTAAACTTATTCTTTGATTCTAACCTTATTTTTGAATTCTAATAACATGGAAACGATTATATGTGTTAGGGTTCTCATAAATGTAAACCAAATGCCATTTCTAACCACACCCATTCCACATCATTCACACATTTGAATGAAACTTGTAAAACGAACTGTGAAGACTTATATTCTACTTTTAAGCTTATTCTTTGATTTTAAACTTATTTTTGAATTCTAATGACATGGAGACGATCATATGTGTTAGGGTTGTCATAAAAGTAAACCAAATCTCATTTCTAACCACACTCATTCCACAGCATTCACACATTTCAATCAAACTTGTACAACGAACTATGCATGCTTGTATTCTACTTTTAAGCTTATTCTTTGATTCTAAGCTGATTTTTGAATTCTAATGACATGGTGACGATTATATGTATTAGGGTTGTCATATAACTAAACCAAATGTCATTTCTAATCACACTCATTCCACAACATTCACACATTTGAATCAAACTTGTAAAACCAACTGTGAAGACTTGTATTCTACTTTTAAGCTTATTCTTTGATTGTAAGCTTATTTTTGAATTCTAATGACATGGAGACGATCATATGTGTTAGGGTTGTCATAAAAGTAAACAAAATGTCATTTCTAACCACACTCATTCCACAACATTCACACATTTGAATGAAACTTGTAAAACGAACTGTGAAGACTTGTATTCTACTTTTAAGCTTATTCTTTGATTCTAAGCTTTTTTTAGAATTCTAATGACATGGAGACGATCATATGTGTTAGGCTTGTCATAAAAGTAAACCAAATGTCATTTCTAACCACACTCATTCCACAACAATCACACATTTGAATCAAACTTGTACAACAAACTATGCATGCTTGTATTCTACTTTTAAACTTATTCTTTGATTCTAATCTTATTTTTGAATTCTAATGACATGGTGACGATTATATGTATTAGGGTTGTCATAAAAGTAAACCAAATATCATTTATAACCACACTCATTCCACAACATTCACACATTTGAATCAAACTTTTAAAACGAACTGTGCAGGCTTGTATTTTACTTTTAAGCTTATTATTTGATTCTAATCTTATTTTCGAATTCTAATGACATGGAGACGATTATATGTGTTAGGGTTGTCATAAAAGTAAACCAAATGGCATTTCTAACCCCACTCATTCCACAACATTCACACATTTGAATCAAAGTTGTAAAACGAACTGTGAAGACTTGTATTCTACTTTTAAGCTTATTCTTTGATTCTAAGCTTATTTTTGAATTCTAATGACATGGATACGATCATATGTGTTAGGGTTGTCATAAAAGTAAACCAAATGTCATTGCTATCCACACTCATTCCACAACATTCACACATTTGAATCAAACTTGTAAAACGAACTGTGAAGACTTGTATTCTACTTTTAAGTTTATTCTTTTATTCTAACCTTATTTTTGAATTCTAATGACATTGAGACGATTATATGTGTTAGGGTTGTCATAAAAGTAAACAAAATGTCATTTCTAACCACACTCATTCCACAACATTCACACATTTGAATCAAACTTGTAAAACGAACTGTGAAGACATGTATTCTACTTTTAAGCTTATTCTTTAATTCTAAGCGCATTTTTGAATTCTAATGTCATGGTGACAATTATATGTGTTAGGGTTGTCATAAAAGTAAACCAAATGGCATTTTTAACCATACTCATTCCAGAACATTCACACATTTGAATCAAACTTTTAAAACGAACTGTGAAGACTTCTAATCTACTTTTAAGCTTATTCTTTTATTCTAAGCTTATTTGAGAATTCTAATGACATGGAGACGATCATATGTGTTAGGGTTGTCATAAAAGTAAACCTAATGGCATTTCTAACCACACTCATTCCACAACATTCACACATTTGAATAAAACTTGTAAAACGAACTGTGAAGATTTATATTCTACTTTTAAGTTTATTCTTTGATTCATATGGTTATTTTTGTTTCTAATGACATGGGGACGATCATATGTGTTAGGGTTGTCATAAAAGTAAACCAAATGTCATTTATAACCACACTCATTCCACAACATTCACACATTTCAATCAAACTTGTACAACGAACTATGCATGCTTGTATTCTACTTTTAAGCTTATTCTTTGATTCTAAGCTTAGTTTTGAATTCTAATGACATGGTGACGATTATATGTATTAGGGTTGTCATAAAACTAAACCAAATGTCATTTCTAATCACACTCATTCCACAACATTCACACATTTGAATCAAACTTGTAAAACCAACTGTGAAGACTTGTATTCTACTTTTAAGCTTATTCTTTGATTCTAAGCTTTTTTTAGAATTCTAATGACATGGAGACGATCATATGTGTTAGGCTTGTCATAAAAGTAAACCAAATGTCATTTCTAACCACACTCATTCCACAACATTAACACATTTGAATCAAACTTGTACCGCAACTATGCATGCTTGTATTCTACTTTTAAACTTATTTTTTGATTCTAATCTTATATTTGAATTCTAATGACATGGTGACGATTATATGTATTAGGGTTGTCATAAAAGTAAACCAAATATCATTTATAACCACACTCATTCCACAACATTCACACATTTGAATCAAACTTTTAAAACGAACTGTGCAGGCTTGTATTTTACTTTTAAGCTTATTATTTAATTCTAATCTTATTTTCGAATTCTAATGACATGGAGACGATTATATGTGTTAGGGTTGTCATAAAAGTAAACCAAATGGCATTTCTAACCCCACTCATTCCACAACATTCACACATTTGAATCAAAGTTGTAAAACGAACTGTGAAGACTTGTATTGTACTTTTAAGCTTATTATTTTATTCTAAGCTTATTTTTGAATTCTAAGGACATGGACACGATCATATGTGTTAGGGTTGTCATAAAAAGTAAACAAAATGTCATTTCTAACCACAATCATTCCACAGCATTCACACATTTGAATCAAACTTGTACAACCAACTGTGAAGACTTGTATTCTACTTTTAAGCTTATTCTATGATTCTAAGCTTTTTTTAGAATTCTAATGACATGGAGACGATCATATGTGTTAGGTTGTCATAAAAGTAAACCAAATGGCATTTCTAACCCCAATCATTCCACAGCATTCACACATTTGAATCAAACTTGTACAACCAACTGTGAAGACTTGTATTGTACTTTTAAGCTTATTATTTTATTCTAAGCTTATTTTTGAATTCTAAGGACATGGACACGATCATATGTTTTAGGGTTGTCATAAAAGTAAACTAAATGTCATTTATAACCACACTCATTCGACAACATTCATATATTTGAATCAAACTTTTAAAACGAACTGTGCATGCTTGTATTCTACTTTTAAGCTTATTCTTTGATTGTAAGCTTATTTTTGAATTCTAATGACATGGAGACGATCATATGTGTTAGGGTTGTTATAAATGTAAACAAAATGTCATTTCTAACCATACTCATTCCACAACATTAACACATTTGAATCAAACTTGTACCGCAACTATGCATGCTTGTATTCTACTTTTAAACTTATTTTTTGATTCTAATCTTATATTTGAATTCTAATGACATGGTGACGATTATATGTATTAGGGTTGTCATAAAAGTAAACCAAATATCATTTATAACCACACTCATTCCACAACATTCACACATTTGAATCAAACTTTTAAAACGAACTGTGCAGGCTTGTATTTTACTTTTAAGCTTATTATTTGATTCTAATCTTATTTTCGAATTCTAATGACATGGAGACGATTATATGTGTTAGGGTTGTCATAAAAGTAAACCAAATGGCATTTCTAACCCCACTCATTCCACAACATTCACACATTTGAATCAAAGTTGTAAAACGAACTGTGAAGACTTGTATTCTACTTTTAAGCTTATTCTTTGATTTTAAACTTATTTTGGAATTCTAATGACATGGAGACGATCATATGTGTTAGGGTTGTCATAAAAGTAAAACCAAATCTCATTTCTAACCACACTCATTCCACAACATTCACACATTTGAATCAAACGTGTAAAACCAACTATGAAGACTTGTATTCTACTTTTAAGCTTATTCTTTGATTCTAAGCTTATTTTTGAATTCTAATGACATGGTGACGATTATATGTATTAGGGTTGTCATAAAACTAAACCAAATGTCATTTATAACCACACTCATTCCAGAACATTCACACATTTGAATCAAACTTGTAAAACCAACTGTGAAGACTTGTATTCTACTTTTAAGCTTATTCTCTGATTTTAAACTTATTTTTGAATTCTAATGACATTGAGACGATCATATGTGTTAGGGTTGTCATAAAAGTAAACCAACTGTCATTTCCAACCACACTCATTCCACAACATTCACACATTTGAATCAAACTTGTAGAACGAACTATGCATGCTTGTATTCTACTTTTAAGCTTATTCTTTGATTCTAAGCTTATTTTTGAATTCTAATGACATGGTGACGATTATATGTATTAGGGTTGTCATAAAAGTAAACCAAATGTCATTTATAACCACACTCATTCCACAACATTCACACATTTGAATCAAACTTTTAAAACGAACTGTGCAGACTTGTATTCTACTTTTAAGCTTATTTTTTATTTCTAATGACATGGAGACGAATATATGTGTTAGGGTGGTCATAAAAGTAAACCAAATGTCATTTCTAACCACACTCATTCCACAACATTCACACATTTGAATCAAACGTGTAAAACCAACTATGAAGACTTGTATTCTACTTTTAAGCTTATTCTTTGATTCTAAGCTTATTTTTGAATTCTAATGACATGGTGACGATTATATGTATTAGGGTTGTCATAAAACTAAACCAAATGTCATTTATAACCACACTCATTCCACAACATTCACACATTTGAATCAAACTTGTAAAACCAACTGTGAAGACTTGTATTCTACTTTTAAGCTTATTCTCTGATTTTAAACTTATTTTTGAATTCTAATGACATGGAGACGATCATATGTGTTAGGGTTGTCATAAAAGTAAACCAACTGTCATTTCCAACCACACTCATTCCACAACATTCACACATTTGAATGAAACTTGTAAAACGAACTGTGCATGCATGTATTTTACGTTTAAGTTTATTCTTTGATTCTAAGCTTATTTTTGAATTATAATGACATGGAGACGATTATATGTGTTAGGGTTGTCATAAAAGTAAACCAAATGTCATTTCTAACCACACTCATTCCACAACATTCACACATTTGAATCAAACTTGTAAAACGAACTGTGAAGACTTGTATTCTACTTTTAAGCTTATTCTTTAATTCTATGCTTATTTTTGAATTCTTATGTCATGGTGACGATTATATGTGTTAGGGTTGTCATAAAAGTAAACCAAATGGCATTTTTGACCACACTCATTCCACAACATTCACACATTTGAATCAAACTTGTAAAACCAACTGTGAAGACTTGTATTCTACTTTTAACCTTATTCTTTGATTCTAAGCTTATTTTTGAATTCTAATGACATGGAGACGATCATATGTGTTAGGGTTGTCATAAAATTAAACAAAATGTCATTTCTTACCTCACTCATTCCACAACATTCACACATTTGAATGAAACTTTTAAAACGAACTGTGAAGACTTGTACTCTACTTTTAAGCTTATTCTTTGATTCTAAGCTTTTTTTAGAATTCTAATGACATGGAGACGATCATATGTGTTAGGGTTGTCATAAAAGTAAATCAAATGTCATTTCTAACCACACTCATTCCACAACATTCACACATTTGAATCAAACTTGTACAACGAACTATGCATGCTTGTATTCTACTTTTAAACTTATTCTTTAATTCTATGCTTATTTTTGAATTCTTATGTCATGGTGACGATTATATGTGTTAGGGTTGTCATAAAAGTAAACCAAATGGCATTTTTAACCACACTCATTCCACAACATTCACACATTTGAATCAAACTTTTAAAACGAACTGTGCAGGCTTGTATTCAACTTTTAAGCTTAGTTTTTAATTCTAATGACATGGAGACGAATATATGTGTTAGGGTTGTCATAAAAGTAAACAAAATGTCATTTCTAACCACACTCATTCCACAACATTCACACATTTGAATCAAACTTGTACAACGAACTATGCATGCTTGTATTCTACTTTTAAGCTTATTCTTTAATTCTAAGCTTATTTTTGAATTCTAATGTCATGGTGACGATTATATGTGTTAGGGTTGTCATAAAAGTAAACCAAATGGTATTTTTAACCACACTCATTCCACAACATTCACACATTTGAATCAAATTTTTTAAAACGAACTGTGAAGACTTGTATTCTACTTCTAAGCTTATTCTTTGATTCTAATCTTATTTTGGAATTCTAATGACATGGTGGCGATTATATGTATTAGGGTTGTCATAAAAGTAAACCAAAGGTCATTTATAACCACACTCATTCCACAACATTCACACATTTGAATCAAACTTTTAAAACGAACTGTGCAGGCTTGTATTCTACTTTTAAGCTTATTTTTTAATTCTAATGACATGGAGACGAATATATATGTTAGGGTTGTCATAAAAGTAAACCAAATGTCATTTCTAACCACACTCATTCCACAACATTCACACATTTGAATCAAACTTGTAGAACGAACTACACAGGCTTGTATCCTACTTTTAAGCTTATTCTTTTATTCTAAGCCTATTTTTGAATTCTAATAACATGGAGACGATTATATGTGTTAGGGTTCTCATAAAAGTAAACCAAATGTCATTTATAACCACACTCATTCCACAACATTCACACATTTGAATCAAACTTTTAAAACGAACTGTGCAGGCTTGTATTCTACTTTTAAGCTTATTTTTTAATTCTAATTACATGGAGACGAATATATGTGTTAGGGTTGTCATAAAAGTAAACCAAATCTCATTTCTAACCACGCTCATTCCACAACATTCACACATTTGAATCAAACTTGTACAACGAACTATGCATGCTTGTATTCGACTTTTAAGCTTATTCTTTAATTCTAAGCTTAGTTTTGAATTCAAATGTCATGGTGACGATTATATGTGTTAGGGTTGTCATAAAAGTAAACCAAATGTCATTTTTAACCACACTCATTCCACAACATTCACACATTTGAATCAAACTTTTAAAACGAACTGTGAAGACTTGTATTCTACTTTTAAGCTTATTCTTTGATTCTAAGCTTATTTTTGAATTCTAATGACATGGAGACGATCATATGTGTTAGGGTTGTCATAAAAGTAAACCAAATGTCATTGCTATCCACACTCATTCCACAACATTCACACATTTGAATCAAACTTGTACAACGAACTGTGGATGCTTGTATACTACTTTTAAACTTATTCTTTGATTCTAAGCTGATTTTTGAATTCTAATAACATCGAAATGATTATATGTGTTAGGGTTCTCATAAAAGTAAACCAAATGTCATTTCTAACCACACCCACTCCACAACATTCACACATTTGAATGAAACATGTAAAACGAACTGTGAAGACTTATATTTTACTTTTAAACTTATTCTTTGATATTAAACTTATTTTTGAATTCTAATGACATGGAGACGATCATATGTGTTAGGGTTGTCATAAAAGTAAACCAAATCTCATTTCTAACCACACTCATTCCACAGCATTCACACATTTGAATCAAACTTGTACAACGAACAATGCATGCTTGTATTCTACTTTTAAGCTTATTCTTTGATTCTAAGCTTATTTTGAATTCTAATGACATGGTGACGATTATATGTATTAGGGTTGTCATAAAACTAAACCAAATGTCATTTATAACCACACTCATTCCACAACATTCACACATTTGAATAAAACTTGTACAACCAACTGTGAAGACTTGTATTCTACTTTTAAGCTTATTGTTTGATTCAAAGCTTATTTGAGAATTCTAATGACATGGAGACGATCATATGTGTTAGGGTTGTCATAAAAGTAAACCAAATGTCATTTCTAACCACACTCATTCCACAACATTCACACATTTGAATCAAACTTGTAGAACGAACTACACAGGCTTGTATCCTACTTTTAAGCTTATTCTTTTATTCTAAGCTTATTTTTGAATTCTAATAACATGGAGACGATTATATGTGTTAGGGTTCTCATAAAAGTAAACCAAATGTCATTTATAACCACACTCATTCCACAACATTAACACATTTGAATCAAACTTTTAAAACGAACTGTGCAGGCTTGTATTCTACTTTTAAGCTTATTTTTTAATTCTAATGACATGGAGACGAATATATGTGTTAGGGTTGTCATAAAAGTAAACCAAATGTCATTTCTAACCACACTCATTCCACAACATTCACACATTTGAATCAAACTTTTAAAACGAACTGTGAAGACTTGTATTCTACTTTTAAGCTTATTCTTTGATTCTAAGCTTATTTGAGAATTGTAATGACATGCAGACGATCATATGTGTTAGGGTTGTCATAAAAGTAAACCAAATGTCATTTCTAACCACACTCATTCCACAACATTCACACATTTGAATCAAACTTGTAAAACGAACTGTGAAGACTTGTATTTTACTTTTAAGCTTATTCTTTAATTCTATGCTTATTTTTGAATTCTTATGTCATGGTGACGATTATATGTGTTAGGGTTGTCATAAAAGTAAACCAAATGGCATTTTTAACCACACTCATTCCACAACATTCACACATTTGAATCAAACTTTTAAAACGAACTGTGCAGGCTTGTATTCAACTTTTAAGCTTAGTTTTTAATTCTAATGACATGGAGACGAATATATGTGTTAGGGTTGTCATAAAAGTAAACAAAATGTCATTTCTAACCACACTCATTCCACAACATTCACACATTTGAATCAAACTTGTACAACGAACTATGCATGCTTGTATTCTACTTTTAAGCTTATTCTTTAATTCTAAGCTTATTTTTGAATTCTAATGTCATGGTGACGATTATATGTGTTAGGGTTGTCATAAAAGTAAACCAAATGGTATTTTTAACCACACTCATTCCACAACATTCACACATTTAAATCAAATTTTTTAAAACGAACTGTGAAGACTTGTATTCTACTTTTAAGCTTATTCTTTGATTCTAATCTTATTTTTGAATTGTAATGACATGGTGGCGATTATATGTATTAGGGTTGTCATAAAAGTAAACCAAAGGTCATTTATAACCACACTCATTCCACAACATTCACACATTTGAATCAAACTTTTAAAACGAACTGTGCAGGCTTGTATTCTACTTTTAAGCTTATTTTTTAATTCTAATGACATAGAGACGAATATATATGTTAGGGTTGTCATAAAAGTAAACCAAATGTCATTTCTAACCACACTTATTCCACAACATTCACACATTTGAATCAAACTTGTAAAACGAACTATGCATGCTTGTATTCTACTTTTAAGCTTATTCTTTAATTCTAAGCTTATTTTTGAATTCTAATGCCATGGTGACGATTATATGTGTTAGGGTTGTCATAAAAGTAAACCAAATGGCATTTCTAACCACACTCATTCCACAACATTCACACATTTGAATCAAACTTGTAAAACAAACTGTGAAGACTTGTATTCTACTTTTAAGCTTATTCTTTGATTCTAAGCTTATTTTTGAATTCTAATGACATGGACACGATCATATGTGTTAGGGTTGTCATAAAAGTAAACCAAATGTCATTGCTATCCACACTCATTCCACAACATTCACACATTTGAATCAAACTTGTAAAACCAACTGTGAAGACTTGTATTCTACTTTTAAACTTATTCTTTGATTCTAAGCTTATTTTTGAATTCTAATGACATGGAGACGATCATAAGTGTTAGGGTTGTCATAAAAGTAAACCAAATGTCATTTCTAACCACACTCATTCCACAACATTCACACATTTGAATCAAACTTGTAGAACGAACTATACAGGCTTGTATCCTACTTTTAAGCTTATTCTTTTATTCTAAGCCTATTTTTGAATTCTAATAACATGGAGACGATTATATGTGTTAGGGTTGTCATAAAAGTAAACCAAATGTCATTTATAACCACACTCATTCCACAACATTCACACATTTGAATCAAACTTTTAAAACGAACTGTGCAGGCTTGTATTCTACTTTTAAGCTTATTTTTTAATTCTAATTACATGGAGACGAATATATGTGTTAGGGTTGTCATAAAAGTAAACCAAATCTCATTTCTAACCACGCTCATTCCACAACATTCACACATTTGAATCAAACTTGTACAACGAACTATGCATGCTTGTATTCGACTTTTAAGCTTATTCTTTAATTCGAAGCTTATTTTTGAATTCTAATGTCATGGTGACGATTATATGTGTTAGGGTTGTCATAAAAGTAAACCAAATGTCATTTTTAACCACACTCATTCCACAACATTCACACATTTGAATCAAACTTTTAAAACGAACTGTGATGACTTGTATTTTACTTTTAAGCTTATTCTTTGATTCTAAGCTTATTTTTGAATTCTAATGACATGGAGAAGATCATATGTGTTAGGGTTGTCATAAAAGTAAACCAAATGTCATTGCTATCCACACTCATTCCACAACATTCACACATTTGAATCAAACTTGTACAACGAACTGTGGATGCTTGTATTCTACTTTTAAACTTATTCTTTGATTCTAAGCTGATTTTTGAATTCTAATAACATCGAAATGATTATATGTGTTAGGGTTCTCATAAAAGTAAACCAAATGTCATTTCTAACCACACCCACTCCACAGCATTCACACATTTGAATGAAACTTGTAAAACGAACTGTGAAGACTTATATTTTACTTTTAAACTTATTCTTTGATATTAAACTTATTTTTGAATTCTAATGACATGGAGACGATCATATGTGTTAGGGTTGTCATAAAAGTAAACCAAATCTCATTTCTAACCACACTCATTCCACAGCATTCACACATTTGAATCAAACTTGTACAACGAACAATGCATGCTTGTATTCTACTTTTAAGCTTATTCTTTGATTCTAAGCTTATTTTTGAATTCTAATGACATAGTGACGATTATATGTATTACGGTTGTCATAAAACTAAACCAAATGTCATTTATAACCACACTCATTCCACAACATTCACACATTTGAATAAAACTTGTACAACCAACTGTGAAGACATGTATTCTACTTTTAAGCTCATTCTTTGATTCTAAGCTTATTTTTGAATTCTAATGACATGGAGACGATCATATGTGTTAGGGTTGTCATAAAAGTAAACCAAATGTCATTTCTAACCACACTCATTCCACAACATTCACACATTTGAATCAAACTAGTACAACGAACTATGCATGCTTGTATTCTACTTTTAAGCTTATTCTTTAATTCTATGCTTATTTTTGAATTCTAATGTCATGGTGACGATTATATGTGTTAGGGTTGTCATAAAAGTAAACCAAATGGCATTTTTAACCACACTCATTCCACAACATTTACAAATGTGAATCAAACTTTTAAAACGAACTGTGAAGACTTGTATTCTACTTTTAAGCTTATTCTTTGATTCTAAGCTTATTTGAGAATTCTAATGACATGGAGACGATCATATGTGTTAGGATTGTCATAAAAGTAAACCAAATGTCATTTCTAACCACACTCATTCCACAACATTCACACATTTGAATCAAACTTGTACAACGAACTGTGCATGCTTGTATTCTACTTTTAAACATATTCTTTGATTCTAAGCTTATTTTTGAATTCTAATAACATCGAAATGATTATATGTGTTAGGGTTCTCATAAAAGTAAACCAAATGTCATTTCTAACCACACCCACTCCACAGCATTCACACATTTGAATGAAACTTGTAAAACGAACTGTGAAGACTTATATTTTACTTTTAAACTTATTCTTTGATATTAAACTTATTTTTGAATTCTAATGACATGGAGACGATCATATGTGTTAGGGTTGTCATAAAAGTAAACCAAATGGCATTTTTAACCACACTCATTCCACAACATTCACACATTTGAATCAAACTTTTAAAACGAACTGTGAAGACTTGTATTCTACTTTTAAGCTTATTTTTTGATTCTAAGCTTATTTGAGAATTCTAATGACATGGAGACGATCATATGTGTTAGGATTGTCATAAAAGTAAACCAAATGTCATTTCTAACCACACTCATTCCACAACATTCACACATTTGAATCAAACTTGTACAACGAACTGTGCATGCTTGTATTCTACTTTTAAACTTATTCTTTGATTCTAAGCTTATTTTTGAATTCTAATAACATCGAAATGATTATATGTGTTAGGGTTCTCATAAAAGTAAACCAAATGTCATTTCTAACCACACCCACTCCACAGCATTCACACATTTGAATGAAACTTGTAAAACGAACTGTGAAGACTTATATTTTACTTTTAAACTTATTCTTTGATATTAAACTTATTTTTGAATTCTAATGACATGGAGACGATCATATGTGTTAGGGTTGTCATAAAAGTAAACCAAATCTCATTTCTAACCACACTCATTCCACAGCATTCACACATTTGAATCAAACTTGTACAACGAACAATGCATGCTTGTATTCTACTTTTAAGCTTATTCTTTGATTCTAAGCTTATTTTTGAATTCTAATGACATGGTGACGATTATATGTATTAGGGTTGTCATAAAACTAAACCAAATGTCATTTCTAACCACACTCATTCCACAACATTCACACATTTGAATCAAACTTGTAGAACGAACTATACAGGCTTGTATCCTACTTTTAAGTTTATTCTTTTATTCTAAGCCTATTTTTGAATTGTAATAACATGGAGACGATTATATGTGTTAGGGTTGTCATAAAAGTAAACCAAATGTCATTTCTAACCACACTCATTGCACAACATTCACACATTTGAATGAAACTTGTAAAACGAACTGTGAAGACTTGTATTCTACTTTTAAGCTTATTCTTTGATTCTAACCTTTTTTCGAATTCTAATGACATGGAGACGATCATATGTGTTAGGGTTGTCATAAAAGTAAACCAAATGTCATTTCTAACCACACTCATTCCACAACATTCACACATTTGAATCAAACTTGTAAAACGAACTGTGAAGACTTGTATTCTACTTTTAAGCGTATTCTTTAATTCTATGCTTATTTTTGAATTCTAATGACATGGTGGCGATTATATGTATTAGGGTTGTCATAAAAGTAAATCAAATGTCATTTCTAACCACACTCATTCCACAACATTCACACATTTGAATCAAACTTGTACAACGAACTATGCATGCTTGTATTCTACTTTTAAACTTATTCTTTGATTCTAATCTTACTTTTGAATTCTAATGACATGGTGGCGATTATATGTATTAGGGTTGTCATAAAAGTAAACAAAATGTCATTTATAACCACACTCATTCCACAACATTCACACATTTGAATCAAACTTTTAAAACGAACTGTGCAGGCTTGTATTCTACTTTTAAGCTTATTTTTTAATTCTAATGACATGGAGACGAATATATGTGTTAGGGTTGTCATAAAAGTAAACCAAATGTCATTTCTAACCACACTCATTCCACAACATTCACACATTTGAATCAAACTTGTACAACGAACTATGCATGCTTGTATTCGACTTTTAAGCTTATTCTTTAATTCTAAGCTTATTTTTGAATTCTAATGTCATGGTGACGATTATATGTGTTAGGGTTGTCATAAAAGTAAACAATATGTCATTTTTAACCACACTCATTCCACAACATTCACACATTTGAATCAAACTTTTAAAACGAACTGTGAAGACTTGTATTCTACTTTTAAGCTTATTCTTTGATTCTAAGCTTATTTTTGAATTCTAATGACATGGAGACGATCATATGTGTTAGGGTTGTCATAAAAGTAAACCAAATGTCATTGCTATCCACACTCATTCCACAACATTCACACATTTGAATCAAACTTGTACAACGAACTGTGGATGCTTGTATTCTACTTTTAAACTTATTCTTTGATTCTAAGCTGATTTTTGAATTCTAATAACATCGAAATGATTATATGTGTTAGGGTTCTCATAAAAGTAAACCAAATGTCATTTCTAACCACACCCACTCCACAGCATTCACGCATTTGAATGAAACTTGTAAAACGAACTGTGAAGACTTATATTTTACTTTTAAACTTATTCTTTGATATTAAACTTATTTTTGAATTCTAATGACATGGAGACGATCATATGTGTTAGGGTTGTCATAAAAGTAAACCAAATGGCATTTTTAACCACACTCATTCCACAACATTCACACATTTGAATCAAACTTTTAAAACGAACTGTGAAGACTTGTATTCTACTTTTAAGCTTATTTTTTGATTCTAAGCTTATTTGAGAATTCTAATGACATGGAGACGATCATATGTGTTAGGATTGTCATAAAAGTAAACCAAATGTCATTTCTAACCACACTCATTCCACAACATTCACACATTTGAATCAAACTTGTACAACGAACTGTGCATGCTTGTATTCTACTTTTAAACTTATTCTTTGATTCTAAGCTTATTTTTGAATTCTAATAACATCGAAATGATTATATGTGTTAGGGTTCTCATAAAAGTAAACCAAATGTCATTTCTAACCACACCCACTCCACAGCATTCACACATTTGAATGAAACTTGTAAAACGAACTGTGAAGACTTATATTTTACTTTTAAACTTATTCTTTGATATTAAACTTATTTTTGAATTCTAATGACATGGAGACGATCATATGTGTTAGGGTTGTCATAAAAGTAAACCAAATCTCATTTCTAACCACACTCATTCCACAGCATTCACACATTTGAATCAAACTTGTACAACGAACAATGCATGCTTGTATTCTACTTTTAAGCTTATTCTTTGATTCTAAGCTTATTTTTGAATTCTAATGACATGGTGACGATTATATGTATTAGGGTTGTCATAAAACTAAACCAAATGTCATTTCTAACCACACTCATTCCACAACATTCACACATTTGAATCAAACTTGTAGAACGAACTATACAGGCTTGTATCCTACTTTTAAGCTTATTCTTTTATTCTAAGCCTATTTTTGAATTGTAATAACATGGAGACGATTATATGTGTTAGGGTTGTCATAAAAGTAAACCAAATGTCATTTCTAACCACACTCATTGCACAACATTCACACATTTGAATGAAACTTGTAAAACGAACTGTGAAGACTTGTATTCTACTTTTAAGCTTATTCTTTGATTCTAACCTTTTTTCGAATTCTAATGACATGGAGACGATCATATGTGTTAGGGTTGTCATAAAAGTAAACCAAATGTCATTTCTAACCACACTCATTCCACAACATTCACACATTTGAATCAAACTTGTAAAACGAACTGTGAAGACTTGTATTCTACTTTTAAGCGTATTCTTTAATTCTATGCTTATTTTTGAATTCTAATGACATGGTGGCGATTATATGTATTAGGGTTGTCATAAAAGTAAATCAAATGTCATTTCTAACCACACTCATTCCACAACATTCACACATTTGAATCAAACTTGTACAACGAACTATGCATGCTTGTATTCTACTTTTAAACTTATTCTTTGATTCTAATCTTATTTTTGAATTCTAATGACATGGTGGCGATTATATGTATTAGGGTTGTCATAAAAGTAAACAAAATGTCATTTATAACCACACTCATTCCACAACATTCACACATTTGAATCAAACTTTTAAAACGAACTGTGCAGGCTTGTATTCTACTTTTAAGCTTATTTTTTAATTCTAATGACATGGAGACGAATATATGTGTTAGGGTTGTCATAAAAGTAAACCAAATGTCATTTCTAACCACACTCATTCCACAACATTCACACATTTGAATCAAACTTGTACAACGAACTATGCATGCTTGTATTCGACTTTTAAGCTTATTCTTTAATTCTAAGCTTATTTTTGAATTCTAATGTCATGGTGACGATTATATGTGTTAGGGTTGTCATAAAAGTAAACAATATGTCATTTTTAACCACACTCATTCCACAACATTCACACATTTGAATCAAACTTTTAAAACGAACTTTGAAGACTTGTATTCTACTTTTAAGCTTATTCTTTGATTCTAAGCTTATTTTTGAATTCTAATGACATGGAGACGATCATATGTGTTAGGGTTGTCATAAAAGTAAACCAAATGTCATTGCTATCCACACTCATTCCACAACATTCACACATTTGAATCAAACTTGTACAACGAACTGTGGATGCTTGTATTCTACTTTTAAACTTATTCTTTGATTCTAAGCTGATTTTTGAATTCTAATAACATCGAAATGATTATATGTGTTAGGGTTCTCATAAAAGTAAACCAAATGTCATTTCTAACCACACCCACTCCACAGCATTCACGCATTTGAATGAAACTTGTAAAACGAACTGTGAAGACTTATATTTTACTTTTAAACTTATTCTGTGATATTAAACTTATTTTTGAATTCTAATGACATGGAGACGATCATATGTGTTAGGGTTGTCATAAAAGTAAACCAAATGGCATTTTTAACCACACTCATTCCACAACATTCACACATTTGAATCAAACTTTTAAAACGAACTGTGAAGACTTGTATTCTACTTTTAAGCTTATTTTTTGATTCTAAGCTTATTTGAGAATTCTAATGACATGGAGACGATCATATGTGTTAGGATTGTCATAAAAGTAAACCAAATGTCATTTCTAACCACACCCACTCCACAGCATTCACACATTTGAATGAAACTTGTAAAACGAACTGTGAAGACTTATATTTTACTTTTAAACTTATTCTTTGATATTAAACTTATTTTTGAATTCTAATGACATGGAGACGATCATATGTGTTAGGGTTGTCATAAAAGTAAACCAAATCTCATTTCTAACCACACTCATTCCACAGCATTCACACATTTGAATCAAACTTGTACAACGAACAATGCATGCTTGTATTCTACTTTTAAGCTTATTCTTTGATTCTAAGCTTATTTTTGAATTCTAATGACATGGTGACGATTATATGTATTAGGGTTGTCATAAAACTAAACCAAATGTCATTTCTAACCACACTCATTCCACAACATTCACACATTTGAATCAAACTTGTAGAACGAACTATACAGGCTTGTATCCTACTTTTAAGCTTATTCTTTTATTCTAAGCCTATTTTTGAATTGTAATAACATGGAGACGATTATATGTGTTAGGGTTGTCATAAAAGTAAACCAAATGTCATTTCTAACCACACTCATTGCACAACATTCACACATTTGAATGAAACTTGTAAAACGAACTGTGAAGACTTGTATTCTACTTTTAAGCTTATTCTTTGATTCTAACCTTTTTTCGAATTCTAATGACATGGAGACGATCATATGTGTTAGGGTTGTCATAAAAGTAAACCAAATGTCATTTCTAACCACACTCATTCCACAACATTCACACATTTGAATCAAACTTGTAAAACGAACTGTGAAGACTTGTATTCTACTTTTAAGCGTATTCTTTAATTTTATGCTTATTTTTGAATTCTAATGACATGGTGGCGATTATATGTATTAGCGTTGTCATAAAAGTAAATCAAATGTCATTTCTAACCACACTCATTCCACAACATTCACACATTTGAATCAAACTTGTACAACGAACTATGCATGCTTGTATTCTACTTTTAAACTTATTCTTTGATTCTAATCTTATTTTTGAATTCTAATGACATGGTGGCGATTATATGTATTAGGGTTGTCATAAAAGTAAACAAAATGTCATTTATAACCACACTCATTCCACAACATTCACACATTTGAATCAAACTTTTAAAACGAACTGTGCAGGCTTGTATTCTACTTTTAAGCTTATTTTTTAATTCTAATGACATGGAGACGAATATATGTGTTAGGGTTGTCATAAAAGTAAACCAAATGTCATTTCTAACCACACTCATTCCACAACATTCACACATTTGAATCAAACTTGTACAACGAACTATGCATGCTTGTATTCGACTTTTAAGCTTATTCTTTAATTCTAAGCTTATTTTTGAATTCTAATGTCATGGTGACGATTATATGTGTTAGGGTTGTCATAAAAGTAAACAATATGTCATTTTTAACCACACTCATTCCACAACATTCACACATTTGAATCAAACTTTTAAAACGAACTGTGAAGACTTGTATTCTACTTTTAAGCTTATTCTTTGATTCTAAGCTTATTTTTGAATTCTAATGACATGGAGACGATCATATGTGTTAGGGTTGTCATAAAAGTAAACCAAATGTCATTGCTATCCACACTCATTCCACAACATTCACACATTTGAATCAAACTTGTACAACGAACTGTGGATGCTTGTATTCTACTTTTAAACTTATTCTTTGATTCTAAGCTGATTTTTGAATTCTAATAACATCGAAATGATTATATGTGTTAGGGTTCTCATAAAAGTAAACCAAATGTCATTTCTAACCACACCCACTCCACAGCATTCACGCATTTGAATGAAACTTGTAAAACGAACTGTGAAGACTTATATTTTACTTTTAAACTTATTCTTTGATATTAAACTTATTTTTGAATTCTAATGACATGGAGACGATCATATGTGTTAGGGTTGTCATAAAAGTAAACCAAATGGCATTTTTAACCACACTCATTCCACAACATTCACACATTTGAATCAAACTTTTAAAACGAACTGTGAAGACTTGTATTCTACTTTTAAGCTTATTTTTTGATTCTAAGCTTATTTGAGAATTCTAATGACATGGAGACGATCATATGTGTTAGGATTGTCATAAAAGTAAACCAAATGTCATTTCTAACCACACTCATTCCACAACATTCACACATTTGAATCAAACTTGTACAACGAACTGTGCATGCTTGTATTCTACTTTTAAACTTATTCTTTGATTCTAAGCTTATTTTTGAATTCTAATAACATCGAAATGATTATATGTGTTAGGGTTCTCATAAAAGTAAACCAAATGTCATTTCTAACCACACCCACTCCACAGCATTCACACATTTGAATGAAACTTGTAAAACGAACTGTGAAGACTTATATTTTACTTTTAAACTTATTCTTTCATATTAAACTTATTTTTGAATTCTAATGACATGGAGACGATCATATGTGTTAGGGTTGTCATAAAAGTAAACCAAATCTCATTTCTAACCACACTCATTCCACAGCATTCACACATTTGAATCAAACTTGTACAACGAACAATGCATGCTTGTATTCTACTTTTAAGCTTATTCTTTGATTCTAAGCTTATTTTTGAATTCTAATGACATGGTGACGATTATATGTATTAGGGTTGTCATAAAACTAAACCAAATGTCATTTCTAACCACACTCATTCCACAACATTCACACATTTGAATCAAACTTGTAGAACGAACTATACAGGCTTGTATCCTACTTTTAAGCTTATTCTTTTATTCTAAGCCTATTTTTGAATTGTAATAACATGGAGACGATTATATGTGTTAGGGTTGTCATAAAAGTAAACCAAATGTCATTTCTAACCACACTCATTGCACAACATTCACACATTTGAATGAAACTTGTAAAACGAACTGTGAAGACTTGTATTCTACTTTTAAGCTTATTCTTTGATTCTAACCTTTTTTCGAATTCTAATGACATGGAGACGATCATATGTGTTAGGGTTGTCATAAAAGTAAACCAAATGTCATTTCTAACCACACTCATTCCACAACATTCACACATTTGAATCAAACTTGTAAAACGAACTGTGAAGACTTGTATTCTACTTTTAAGCGTATTCTTTAATTTTATGCTTATTTTTGAATTCTAATGACATGGTGGCGATTATATGTATTAGCGTTGTCATAAAAGTAAATCAAATGTCATTTCTAACCACACTCATTCCACAACATTCACACATTTGAATCAAACTTGTACAACGAACTATGCATGCTTGTATTCTACTTTTAAACTTATTCTTTGATTCTAATCTTATTTTTGAATTCTAATGACATGGTGGCGATTATATGTATTAGGGTTGTCATAAAAGTAAACAAAATGTCATTTATAACCACACTCATTCCACAACATTCACACATTTGAATCAAACTTTTAAAACGAACTGTGCAGGCTTGTATTCTACTTTTAAGCTTATTTTTTAATTCTAATGACATGGAGACGAATATATGTGTTAGGGTTGTCATAAAAGTAAACCAAATGTCATTTCTAACCACACTCATTCCACAACATTCACACATTTGAATCAAACTTGTACAACGAACTATGCATGCTTGTATTCGACTTTTAAGCTTATTCTTTAATTCTAAGCTTATTTTTGAATTCTAATGTCATGGTGACGATTATATGTGTTAGGGTTGTCATAAAAGTAAACAATATGTCATTTTTAACCACACTCATTCCACAACATTCACACATTTGAATCAAACTTTTAAAACGAACTGTGAAGACTTGTATTCTACTTTTAAGCTTATTCTTTGATTCTAAGCTTATTTTTGAATTCTAATGACATGGAGACGATCATATGTGTTAGGGTTGTCATAAAAGTAAACCAAATGTCATTGCTATCCACACTCATTCCACAACATTCACACATTTGAATCAAACTTGTACAACGAACTGTGGATGCTTGTATTCTACTTTTAAACTTATTCTTTGATTCTAAGCTGATTTTTGAATTCTAATAACATCGAAATGATTATATGTGTTAGGGTTCTCATAAAAGTAAACCAAATGTCATTTCTAACCACACCCACTCCACAGCATTCACGCATTTGAATGAAACTTGTAAAACGAACTGTGAAGACTTATATTTTACTTTTAAACTTATTCTTTGATATTAAACTTATTTTTGAATTCTAATGACATGGAGACGATCATATGTGTTAGGGTTGTCATAAAAGTAAACCAAATCTCATTTCTAACCACACTCATTCCACAACATTCACACATTTGAATCAAACTTGTACAACGAACTATGCATGCTTGTATTCTACTTTTAAGCTTATTCTTTAATTCTAAGCTTATTTTTGAATTCTAATGTCATGGTGACGATTATATGTGTTAGGGTTGTCATAAAAGTAAACCAAATGGCATTTCTAACCACACTCATTCCACAACATTCACACATTTGAATCAAACTTGTAAAACGAACTGTGAAGACTTGTATTCTACTTTTAAGCTTATTCTTTTATTCTAAGCTTATTTTTGAATTCTAATGACATGGACACGATCATATGTGTTAGGGTTGTCATAAAAGTAAACCAAATGTCATTGCTATCCAGACTCATTCCACAACATTCACACATTTGAATCAAACTTGTAAAACCAACTGTGAAGACATGTATTCTACATTTAAGCTTATTCTTTGATTCTAAGCTTATTTTTGAATTCTAATGACATGGAGACGATCATAAGTGTTAGGGTTGTCATAAAAGTAAACCAAATGTCATTTCTAACAACACTCATTCCACAACATTCACACATTTGAATCAAACTTGTAGAACGAACTATACAGGCTTGTATCCTACTTTTAAGCTTATTCTTTTATTCTAAGCCTATTTTTGAATTGTAATAACATGGAGACGATTATATGTGTTAGGGTTGTCATAAAAGTAAACAAAATGTCATTTCTAACCACACTCATTGCACAACATTCACACATTTGAATGAAACTTGTAAAACGAACTGTGAAGACTTGTATTCTACTTTTAAGCTTATTCTTTGATTCTAACCTTTTTTCGAATTCTAATGACATGGAGACGATCATATGTGTTAGGGTTGTCATAAAAGTAAACCAAATGTCATTTCTAACCACACTCATTCCACAACATTCACACATTTGAATCAAACTTGTAAAACGAACTGTGAAGACTTGTATTCTACTTTTAAGCTTATTCTTTAATTCTATGCTTATTTTTGAATTCTTATGTTGACGATTATATGTGTTAGGGTTGTCATAAAATTAAACCAAATGGCATTTTTAACCACACTCATTCCACAACATTCACACATTTGAATCAAACTTTTAAAACGAACTGTGCAGGCTTGTATTCTACTTTTAAGCTTATTTTTTAATTCTAATGACAGGGAGACGAATATATGTGTTAGGGTTGTCATAAAAGTAAACCAAATGTCATTTCTAACCACACCCATTCCATAACATTCACACATTTGAATCAAACTTGTACAACGAACTGTGCATCCTTGTATTCTACTTTTAAACTTATTCTTTGATTCTAACCTTATTTTTGAATTCTAATAACATGGAAACGATTATATGTGTTAGGGGTCTCATAAAAGTAAACCAAATGTCATTTCTAACCACACCCACTCCACAGCATTCACACATTTGAATGAAACTTGTAAAACGAACTGTGAAGACTTATATTCTACTTTTAAGCATATTCTTTGATTCTAAGGTTATTTTTGAATTCTAATGACATGGAGACGATCATATGTGTTAGGGTTGTCATAAAAGTAAACAAAATGTCATTTCTAACCACACTCATTCCACAACATTCACACATTTGAATGAAACTTGTAAAACGAACTGTGAAGACTTGTATTCTACTTTTAAGCTTATTCTTTGATTCTAAGCTTTTTTTAGAATTCTAATGACATGGAGACGATCATATGTGTTAGGGTTGTCATAAAAGTAAATCAAATGTCATTTCTAACCACATTCATTCCACAACATTCACACATTTGAATCAAACTTGTACAACGAACTATGCATGCTTGTATTCTACTTTTAAACTTATTCTTTGATTCTAATCTTATTTTTGAATTCTAATGACATGGTGGCGATTATATGTATTAGGGTTGTCATAAAAGTAAACAAAATGTCATTTATAACCACACTCCTTCCACAACATTCACACATTTGAATCAAACTTTTAAAACGAACTGTGCAGGCTTGTATTCTACTTTTAAGCTTATTTTTTAATTCTAATGACATGGAGACGAATATATGTGTTAGGGTTGTCATAAAAGTAAACCAAATCTCATTTCTAACCACACTCATTCCACAACATTCACGCATTTGAATCAAACTTGTACAACGAACAATGCATGCTTGTATTCTACTTTTAAGCTTATTCTTTAATTCTAAGCTTATTTTTGAATTCTAATGTCATGGTGACGATTATATGTGTTAGGATTGTCATAAAAGTAAACCAAATGGCATTTCTAACCACACTCATTCCACAACATTCACACATTTGAATCAAACTTTTAAAACGAACTGTGAAGACTTGTATTCTACTTTTAAGCTTATTCTTTTATTCTAAGCTGATTTTTGAATTCTAATGACATGGACACGATCATATGTGTTAGGGTTGTCATAAAAGTAAACCAAATGTCATTGCTATCCAGACTCATTCCACAACATTCACACATTTGAATCAAACTTGTAAAACCAACTGTGAAGACATGTATTCTACATTTAAACTTATTCTTTGATTCTAAGCTTATTTTTGAATTCTAATGACATGGAGACGATCATAAGTGTTAGGGTCGTCATAAAAGTAAACCAAATGTCATTTCTAACCACACTCATTCCACAACATTCACACATTTGAATCAAACTTGTAGAACGAACTATACAGGCTTGTATCCTATTTTTAAGCTTATTCTTTTATTCTAAGCCTATTTTTGAATTCTAATAACATGGAGACGATTATATGTGTTAGGGTTGACATAAAAGTAAACCAAATGTCATTTCTAACCACACCCATTTCAACACATTCACACATTTGAATGAAACTTGTAAAACGAACTGTGAAGACTTGTATTCAACTTTTAAGCTTATTTTTTTATTTCAAGCTTATTTTTGAATTCTAATAACATGGAGACGATCATATGTGTTAGGGTTGTCATAAAAGTAAACCAAATGTCATTTCTAACCACACTCATTCCACAACATTCACACATTTAATCAAACTTGTACAACGAACTATGCATGCTTGTATTCTACTCCTAAGCTTATTCTTTGATTCTAAGCTTATTTTTGAATTCTAATGACATGGTGACGATTATATGTTTTAGGGTTGTCATAAAAGTAAACTAAATGTCATTTATAACCACACTCATTCGACAACATTCATATATTTGAATCAAACTTTTAAAACGAACTGTGCATGCTTGTATTCTACTTTTAAGCTTATTCTTTGATTCTAAGCTTATTTTTTAATTCTAATGACATGGTGACGATTATATGTATTAAGGTTGTCATAAAACTAAACCAAATGTCATTTATAACCACACTCATTCCACAACATTCACACATTTGAATAAAACTTGTACAACCAACTGTGAAGACTTGTATTCTACTTTTAAGCTTATTCTTTGATTCTAAGCTTATTTTTGAATTCTAATGACATGGAGACGATCATATGTGTTAGGGTTGTCATAAAAGTAAACCAAATGTCATTTCTAACCACACTCATTCCACAACATTCACACATTTGAATCAAACTTGTACAACGAACTATGCATGCTTGTATTCTACTTCTAAGCTTATTCTTTGATTCTAAGCTTATTTTTGAATTCTAATGACATGGTGACGATTATATGTTTTAGGGTTGTCATAAAAGTAAACTAAATGTCATTTATAACCACACTCATTCGACAACATTCATATATTTGAATCAAACTTGTACAACGAACAATGCATGCTTGTATTCTACTTTTAAGCTTATTCTTTGATTCTAAGCTTATTTTTGAATTCTAATGACATGGTGACGATTATATGTATTAAGGTTGTCATAAAACTAAACCAAATGTCATTTATAACCACACTCATTCCACAACATTCACACATTTGAATAAAACTTGTACAACCAACTGTGAAGACTTGTATTCTACTTTTAAGCTTATTCTTTGATTCTAAGCTTATTTTTGAATTCTAATGACATGGAGACGATCATATGTGTTAGGATTGTCATAAAAGTAAACCAAATGGCATTTCTAACCACACTCATTCCACAACATTCACACATTTGAATCAAACTTGTAAAACGAACTGTGAAGACTTGTATTCTACTTTTAAGCTTATTCTTTTATTCTAAGCTTATTTTTGAATTCTAATGACATGGACACGATCATATGTGTTAGGGTTGTCATAAAAGTAAACCAAATGTCATTGCTATCCAGACTCATTCCACAACATTCACACATTTGAATCAAACTTGTAAAACCAACTCTGAAGACATGTATTCTACATTTAAGCTTATTCTTTGATTCTAAGCTTATTTTTGAATTCTAATGACATGGAGACGATCATAAGTGTTAGGGTCGTCATAAAAGTAAACCAAATGTCATTTCTAACCACACTCATTCCACAACATTCACACATTTGAATCAAACTTGTAGAACGAACTATACAGGCTTGTATCCTACTTTTAAGCTTATTCTTTTATTCTAAGCCTATTTTTGAATTCTAATAACATGGAGACGATTATATGTGTTAGGGTTGTCATAAAAGTAAACCAAATGTCATTTCTAACCACACCCATTTCACAACATTCACACATTTGAATGAAACTTTTAAAACGAACTGTGAACACTTGTATTCAACTTTTAAGCTTATTTTTTTATTTCAAGCTTATTTTTGAATTCTAATAACATGGAGACGATCATATGTGTTAGGGTTGTCATAAAAGTAAACCAAATGTCATTTCTAACCACACTCATTCCACAACATTCACACATTTGAATGAAACTTGTACAACCAACTATGAAGACTTGTATTCTACTTTTAAGCTTATTCTTTGATTCTAAGCTTATTTTTGAATTCTAATGACATGGGCACGATCATATGTGTTAGGGTTGTCATAAAAGTAAACCAAATGTCATTGCTATCCAGACTCATTCCACAACATTCACACATTTGAATCAAACTTGTAAAACCAACTGTGAAGACATGTATTCTACATTTAAGCTTATTCTTTGATTCTAAGCTTATTTTTGAATTCTAATGACATGGAGACGATCATAAGTGTTAGGGTTGTCATAAAAGTAAACCAAATGTCATTTCTAACAACACTCATTCCACAACATTCACACATTTGAATCAAACTTGTAGAACGAACTATACAGGCTTGTATCCTACTTTTAAGCTTATTCTTTTATTCTAAGCCTATTTTTGAATTCTAATAACATGGAGGCGATTATATGTGTTAGGGTTGTCATAAAATTAAACCAAATGTCATTTCTAACCACACTCATTGCACAACATTCACACATTTGAATGAAACTTGTAAAACGAACTTGGAAGACTTGTATTCTACTTTTAAGCTTATTCTTTGATTCTAAACTTTTTTCGAATTCTAATGACATGGAGACGATCATATGTGTTAGGGTTGTCATAAAAGTAAACCATATGTCATTTCTAACCACACTCATTCCACAACATTTACACATTTGAATCAAACTTGTAAAACGAACTGTGAAGACTTGTATTCTACTTTTAAGCTTATTCTTTAATTCTATGCTTATTTTTGAATTCTTATGTTGACGATTATATGTGTTAGGGTTGTCATAAAAGTAAACCAAATGGCATTTTTAACCACACTCATTCCACAACATTCACACATTTGAATCAAACTTTTAAAACGAACTGTGCAGGCTTGTATTCTACTTTTAAGCATATTTTTTAATTCCAATGACATGGAGACGAATATATGTGTTAGGGTTGTCATAAAAGTAAACCAAATGTCATTTCTAACCACACTCATTCCATAACATTCACACATTTGAATCAAACTTGTACAACGAACTGTGCATGCTTGTATTCTACTTTTAAGCTTATTCTTTGATTCTAAGCTTATTTGAGAATTCTAATGACATGGAGACGATCATATGTCTTAGGATTGTCATAAAAGTAAACCAAATGTCATTTCTAACCACACTCATTCCACAACATTCACACATTTGAATCAAACTTGTACAACGAATTGTGCATGCTTGTATTCTACTTTTAAACTTATTCTTTGATTCTAAGCTTATTTTTGAATTCTAATAACATGGAAACGATTATATGTGTTAGGGGTCTCATAAAAGTAAACCAAATGTCATTTCTAACCACACCCACTCCACAACATTCACACATTTGAATGAAACTTGTAAAACGAACTGTGAAGACTTATATTCTACTTTTAAGCTTATTCTTTGATATTAAACTTATTTTTGAATTCTAATGACATGGAGACGATCATATGTGTTAGGGTTGTCATAAAAGTAAATCAAATGTCATTTCTAACCACACTCATTCCACAACATTCACACATTTGAATCAAACTTGTACAACGAACAATGCATGCTTGTATTCTACTTTTAAGCTTATTCTTTGATTCTAAGCTTATTTTTGAATTCTAATGACATGGTGACGATTATATGTATTACGGTTGTCATAAAACTAAACCAAATGTCATTTATAACCACACTCATTCCACAACATTCACACATTTGAATCAAACTTGTAAAACCAACTCTGAAGACTTGTATTCTACTTTTAAGCTTATTCTTTGATTCTAAGCTTATTTTTGAATTCTAATGACATGGAGACGATCATATGTGTTAGGGTTGTCATAAAAGTAAACAAAATGTCATTTCTAACCACACTCATTCCACAACATTCACACATTTGAATGAAACTTGTACAACCAACTATGAAGACTTGTATTCTACTTTTAAGCTTATTCTTTGATTCTAAGCTTATTTTTGAATTCTAATGACATGGAGACGATCATATGTGTTAGGGTTGTCATAAAATTAAACCAAATGTCATTTCTAACCACACTCATTCCACAACATTCACACATTTGAATCAAACTTGTACAACGAACTATGCATGCTTGTATTCTACTTTTAAGCTTATTCTTTAATTCTAAGCTTATTTTTGAATTCTAATGTCATGGTGACGATTATATGTGTTAGGGTTGTCATAAAAGTAAACCAAATGGCATTTCTAACCACACTCATTCCACAACATTCACACATTTGAATCAAACTTGTAAAACGAACTGTGAAGACTTGTATTCTACTTTTAAGCTTATTCTTTTATTCTAAGCTTATTTTTGAATTCTAATGACATGGACACGATCATATGTGTTAGGGTTGTCATAAAAGTAAACCAAATGTCATTGCTATCCAGACTCATTCCACAACATTCACACATTTGAATCAAACTTGTAAAACCAACTGTGAAGACATGTATTCTACATTTAAGCTTATTCTTTGATTCTAAGCTTATTTTTGAATTCTAATGACATGGAGACGATCATAAGTGTTAGGGTTGTCATAAAAGTAAACCAAATGTCATTTCTAACAACACTCATTCCACAACATTCACACATTTGAATCAAACTTGTAGAACGAACTATACAGGCTTGTATCCTACTTTTAAGCTTATTCTTTTATTCTAAGCCTATTTTTGAATTCTAATAACATGGAGACGATTATATGTGTTAGGGTTGTCATAAAAGTAAACCAAATGTCATTTCTAACCACACTCATTGCACAACATTCACACATTTAAATGAAACTTGTAAAACGAACTGTGAAGACTTGTATTCTACTTTTAAGCTTATTCTTTGATTCTAAGCTTTTTTCGAATTCTAATGACATGGAGACGATCATATGTGTTAGGGTTGTCATAAAAGTAAACCAAATGTCATTTCTAACCACACTCATTCCACAACATTTACACATTTGAATCAAACTTGTAAAACGAACTGTGAAGACTTCTATTCTACTTTTAAGCTTATTCTTTTATTCTAAGCTTATTTTTGAATTCTAATGACATGGGCACGATCGTATGTGTTAGGGTTGTCATAAAAGTAAACCAAATGTCATTGCTATCCAGACTCATTCCACAACATTCACACATTTGAATCAAACTTGTAAAACCAACTGTGAAGACATGTATTCTACATTTAAGCTTATTCTTTGATTCTAAGCTTATTTTTGAATTCTAATGACATGGAGACGATCATAAGTGTTAGGGTTGTCATAAAAGTAAACCAAATGTCATTTCTAACAACACTCATTCCACAACCATTCACACATTTGAATCAAACTTGTAGAACGAACTATACAGGCTTGTATCCTACTTTTAAGCTTATTCTTTTATTCTAAGCCTATTTTTGAATTCTAATAACATGGAGGCGATTATATGTGTTAGGGTTGTCATAAAATTAAACCAAATGTCATTTCTAACCACACTCATTGCACAACATTCACACATTTGAATGAAACTTGTAAAACGAACTGTGAAGACTTGTATTCTACTTTTAAGCTTATTCTTTGATTCTAAACTTTTTTCGAATTCTAATGACATGGAGACGATCATATGTGTTAGGGTTGTCATAAAAGTAAACCAAATGTCATTTCTAACCACACTCATTCCACAACATTTACACATTTGAATCAAACTTGTAAAACGAACTGTGAAGACTTGTATTCTACCTTTAAGCTTATTCTTTAATTCTATGCTTATTTTTGAATTCTTATGTTGACGATTATATGTGTTAGGGTTGTCATAAAAGTAAACCAAATGGCATTTTTAACCACACTCATTCCACAACATTCACACATTTGAATCAAACTTTTAAAACGAACTGTGCAGGCTTGTATTCTACTTTTAAGCATATTTTTTAATTCCAATGACATGGAGACGAATATATGTGTTAGGGTTGTCATAAAAGTAAACCAAATGTCATTTCTAACCACACTCATTCCATAACATTCACACATTTGAATCAAACTTGTACAACGAACTGTGCATGCTTGTATTCTACTTTTAAGCTTATTCTTTGATTCTAAGCTTATTTGAGAATTCTAATGACATGGAGACGATCATATGTCTTAGGATTGTCATAAAAGTAAACCAAATGTCATTTCTAACCACACTCATTCCACAACATTCACACATTTGAATCAAACTTGTACAACGAACTGTGCATGCTTGTATTCTACTTTTAAACTTATTCTTTGATTCTAAGCTTATTTTTGAATTCTAATAACATGGAAACGATTATATGTGTTAGGGGTCTCATAAAAGTAAACCAAATGTCATTTCTAACCACACCCAGTCCACAACATTCACACATTTGAATGAAACTTGTAAAACGAACTGTGAAGACTTATATTCTACTTTTAAGCTTATTCTTTGATATTAAACTTATTTTTGAATTCTAATGACATGGAGACGATCATATGTGTTAGGGTTGTCATAAAAGTAAATCAAATGTCATTTCTAACCACACTCATTCCACAACATTCACACATTTGAATCAAACTTGTACAACGAACAATGCATGCTTGTATTCTACTTTTAAGCTTATTCTTTGATTCTAAGCTTATTTTTGAATTCTAATGACATGGTGACGATTATATGTATTACGGTTGTCATAAAACTAAACCAAATGTCATTTATAACCACACTCATTCCACAACATTCACACATTTGAATCAAACTTGTAAAACCAACTCTGAAGACTTGTATTCTACTTTTAAGCTTATTCTTTGATTCTAAGCTTATTTTCGAATTCTAATGACATGGAGACGATCATATGTGTTAGGGTTGTCATAAAAGTAAACCAAATGTCATTTCTAACCACACTCATTCCACAACATTTACACATTTGAATCAAACTTGTAAAACGAACTGTGAAGACTTGTATTCTACCTTTAAGCTTATTCTTTAATTCTATGCTTATTTTTGAATTCTTATGTTGACGATTATATGTGTTAGGGTTGTCATAAAAGTAAACCAAATGGCATTTTTAACCACACTCATTCCACAACATTCACACATTTGAATCAAACTTTTAAAACGAACTGTGCAGGCTTGTATTCTACTTTTAAGCATATTTTTTAATTCCAATGACATGGAGACGAATATATGTGTTAGGGTTGTCATAAAAGTAAACCAAATGTCATTTCTAACCACACTCATTCCATAACATTCACACATTTGAATCAAACTTGTACAACGAACTGTGCATGCTTGTATTCTACTTTTAAGCTTATTCTTTGATTCTAAGCTTATTTGAGAATTCTAATGACATGGAGACGATCATATGTCTTAGGATTGTCATAAAAGTAAACCAAATGTCATTTCTAACCACACTCATTCCACAACATTCACACATTTGAATCAAACTTGTACAACGAACTGTGCATGCTTGTATTCTACTTTTAAACTTATTCTTTGATTCTAAGCTTATTTTTGAATTCTAATAACATGGAAACGATTATATGTGTTAGGGGTCTCATAAAAGTAAACCAAATGTCATTTCTAACCACACCCAGTCCACAACATTCACACATTTGAATGAAACTTGTAAAACGAACTGTGAAGACTTATATTCTACTTTTAAGCTTATTCTTTGATATTAAACTTATTTTTGAATTCTAATGACATGGAGACGATCATATGTGTTAGGGTTGTCATAAAAGTAAATCAAATGTCATTTCTAACCACACTCATTCCACAACATTCACACATTTGAATCAAACTTGTACAACGAACAATGCATGCTTGTATTCTACTTTTAAGCTTATTCTTTGATTCTAAGCTTATTTTTGAATTCTAATGACATGGTGACGATTATATGTATTACGGTTGTCATAAAACTAAACCAAATGTCATTTATAACCACACTCATTCCACAACATTCACACATTTGAATCAAACTTGTAAAACCAACTCTGAAGACTTGTATTCTACTTTTAAGCTTATTCTTTGATTCTAAGCTTATTTTCGAATTCTAATGACATGGAGACGATCATATGTGTTAGGGTTGTCATAAAAGTAAACCAAATGTCATTTCTAACCACACTCATTCCACAACATTTACACATTTGAATCAAACTTGTAAAACGAACTGTGAAGACTTGTATTCTACCTTTAAGCTTATTCTTTAATTCTATGCTTATTTTTGAATTCTTATGTTGACGATTATATGTGTTAGGGTTGTCATAAAAGTAAACCAAATGGCATTTTTAACCACACTCATTCCACAACATTCACACATTTGAATCAAACTTTTAAAACGAACTGTGCAGGCTTGTATTCTACTTTTAAGCATATTTTTTAATTCCAATGACATGGAGACGAATATATGTGTTAGGGTTGTCATAAAAGTAAACCAAATGTCATTTCTAACCACACTCATTCCATAACATTCACACATTTGAATCAAACTTGTACAACGAACTGTGCATGCTTGTATTCTACTTTTAAGCTTATTCTTTGATTCTAAGCTTATTTGAGAATTCTAATGACATGGAGACGATCATATGTCTTAGGATTGTCATAAAAGTAAACCAAATGTCATTTCTAACCACACTCATTCCACAACATTCACACATTTGAATCAAACTTGTACAACGAACTGTGCATGCTTGTATTCTACTTTTAAACTTATTCTTTGATTCTAAGCTTATTTTTGAATTCTAATAACATGGAAACGATTATATGTGTTAGGGGTCTCATAAAAGTAAACCAAATGTCATTTCTAACCACACCCAGTCCACAACATTCACACATTTGAATGAAACTTGTAAAACGAACTGTGAAGACTTATATTCTACTTTTAAGCTTATTCTTTGATATTAAACTTATTTTTGAATTCTAATGACATGGAGACGATCATATGTGTTAGGGTTGTCATAAAAGTAAATCAAATGTCATTTCTAACCACACTCATTCCACAACATTCACACATTTGAATCAAATTTGTACAACGAACTATGCATGCTTGTATTCTACTTTTAAACTTATTCTTTGATTCTAATCTTATTTTTGAATTCTAATGACATGGTGGCGATTATATGTATTAGGGTTGTCATAAAAGTAAACAAAATGTCATTTATAACCACACTCATTCCACAACATTCACACATTTGAATCAAACTTTTAAAACGAATTGTGCAGGCTTGTATTCTACTTTTAAGCTTATTTTTTAATTCTAATGACACGGAGACGAATATATGTGTTAGGGTTGTCATAAAAGTAAACCAAATGTCATTTCTAACCACACTCAGTCCACAACATTCACACATTTGAATAAAACTTGTACAACAAACTGTGCATGCTTGTATTCGACTTTTAAGTTTATTCTTTAATTCTAAGCTTATTTTTGAATTCTAATGTCATGGTGACGATTATATGTGTTAGGGTTGTCATAAAAGTAAACCAAATGTCATTTTTAATCACACTCATTCCACAACATTCACACATTTGAATCAAACTTTTAAAACGAACTGTGAAGACTTGTATTCTACTTTTAAGCTTATTCTTTGATTCTAAGCTTATTTTTGAATTCTAATGACATGGAGACGATCATATGTGTTAGGGTTGTCATAAAAGTAAACCAAATGTCATTGCTATCCACACTCATTCCACAACATTCACACATTTGAATCAAACTTGTACAACGAACTGTGGATGCTTGTATTCTACTTTTAAACTTATTCTTTGATTCTAAGCTGATTTTTGAATTCTAATAACATCGAAATGATTATATGTGTTAGGGTTCTCATAAAAGTAAACCAAATGTCATTTCTAACCACACCCACTCCACAGCATTCACGCATTTGAATGAAACTTGTAAAACGAACTGTGAAGACTTATATTTTACTTTTAAACTTAT
This sequence comes from Spergularia marina, assembly GCA_963680865.1. Classification (NCBI taxonomy): domain Eukaryota; kingdom Viridiplantae; phylum Streptophyta; class Magnoliopsida; order Caryophyllales; family Caryophyllaceae; genus Spergularia; species Spergularia marina. The sequence continues at coordinate 11,254,768 of OY804557.1, read as the reverse complement.
TCTTTGATATTAAACTTATTTTTGAATTCTAATGACATGGAGACGATCATATGTGTTAGGGTTGTCATAAAAGTAAACCAAATCTCATTTCTAACCACACTCATTCCACAGCATTCACACATTTGAATCAAACTTGTACAACGAACAATGCATGCTTGTATTCTACTTTTAAGCTTATTCTTTGATTCTAAGCTTATTTTTGAATTCTAATGACATGGTGACGATTATATGTATTAGGGTTGTCATAAAACTAAACCAAATGTCATTTATAACCACACTCATTCCACAACATTCACACATTTGAATAAAACTTGTACAACCAACTGTGAAGACTTGTATTCTACTTTTAAGCTTATTCTTTGATTCTAAGCTTATTTTTGAATTCTAATGACATGGAGACGATCATATGTGTTAGGGTTGTCATAAAAGTAAACCAAATGTCATTTCTAACCACACTCATTCCACAACATTCACACATTTGAATCAAACTTGTACAACGAACTATGCATGCTTGTATTCTACTTTTAAGCTTATTCTTTAATTCTAAGCTTATTTTTGAATTCTAATGTCATGGTGACGATTATATGTGTTAGGGTTGTCATAAAAGTAAACCAAATGGCATTTCTAACCACACTCATTCCACAACATTCACACATTTGAATCAAACTTGTAAAACGAACTGTGAAGACTTGTATTCTACTTTTAAGCTTATTCTTTTATTCTAAGCTTATTTTTGAATTCTAATGACATGGACACGATCATATGTGTTAGGGTTGTCATAAAAGTAAACCAAATGTCATTGCTATCCAGACTCATTCCACAACATTTACACATTTGAATCAAACTTGTAAAACCAACTGTGAAGACATGTATTCTACATTTAAGCTTATTCTTTGATTCTAAGCTTATTTTTGAATTCTAATGACATGGACACGATCATATGTGTTAGGGTCGTCATAAAAGTAAACCAAATGTCATTTCTAACCACACTCATTCCACAACATTCACACATTTGAATCAAACTTGTAGAACGAACTATACAGGCTTGTATCCTACTTTTAAGCTTATTCTTTTATTCTAAGCCTATTTTTGAATTCTAATAACATGGAGACGATTATATGTGTTAGGCTTGTCATAAAAGTAAACCAAATGTCATTTCTAACCACACCCATTTCACAACATTCACACATTTGAATGAAACTTGTAAAACGAACTGTGAAGACTTGTATTCAACTTTTAAGCTTATTTTTTTATTTCAAGCTTATTTTTGAATTCTAATAACATGGAGACGATCATATGTGTTAGGGTTGTCATAAAAGTAAACCAAATGTCATTTCTAACCACACTCATTCCACAACATTCACACATTTGTATCAAACTTGTACAACGAACTATGCATGCTTGTATTCTACTTCTAAGCTTATTCTTTGATTCTAAGCTAATTTTTGAATTCTAATGACATGGTGACGATTATATGTTTTAGGGTTGTCATAAAAGTAAACTAAATGTCATTTATAACCACACTCATTCGACAACATTCACATATTTGAATCAAACTTTTAAAACGAACTGTGCATGCTTGTATTCTACTTTTAAGCTTATTCTTTGATTCTAAGCTTATTTTTTAATTCTAATGACATGGAGACGATTACATGTGTTAGGGTTGTCATAAAAGTAAACCAAATGTCATTTCTAACCACACTCATTCCACAACATTCACACATTTGAATCAAACTTTTAAAACGAACTGTGCAGGTTTGTATTCTACTTTTAAGCTTATTTTTTTATTCTAAGCTTATTTTTGAATTCTAATGACATAGTGACGATTATATGTGTTAGGGTTGTAATAAAAGTAAACAAAATGTCATTTCTAACCACACTCATTCCACAACATTCACACATTTGAATGAAACTTGTAAAACGCACTGTGAAGACTTGTATTCTACTTTAAAGCTTATTCTTTGATTCTAAGCTTTTTTTAGAATTCTAATGACATGGAGACGATCATATGTGTTAGGGTTGTCATAAAAGTAAATCAAATGTCATTTTTAACCACACTCATTCCACAACATTCACACATTTGAATCAAACTTGTACAACGAACTATGCATGCTTGTATTCTACTTTTAAGCTTATTCTTTGATTCTAAGCTTATTTTTGAATTCTAATGACATGGAGACGATCATATGTGTTAGGGTTGTCATAAAAGTAAACAAAATGTCATTTCTAACCACACTCATTCCACAACATTCACACATTTGATAGAAACTTGTAAAACGAACTGTGAAGACTTGTATTCCACTTTTAAGCTTATTGTTTGATTCTAAGCTTTTTCTAGAATTCTAATGACATGGACACCATCATATGTGTTAGGGTTGTCATATAAGTAAATCAAATGTCATTTATAACCACACTCATTCCAGAACATTCACACATTTGAATCAAACTTGTACAACGAACTATGCATGCTTGTATTCTACTTTTAAACTTATTCTTTGATTCTAATCTTATTTTTGAATTCTAATGACATGGTGATGATTATATGTATTAGGGTTGTCATAAAACTAAACCAAATGTCATTTATAACCACACTCATTCCACAACATTCACACATTTGAATCAAACTTTTAAAACTAACTGTGCAGGCTTGTATTCTACTTTTTAGCTTATTCTTTGATTCTAATCTTATTTTTGAATTCTAATGACATGGAAACGAATATATGTGTTAGGGTTGTCATAAAAGTAAACCAAATGTCATTTCTAACCACACTCATTCCACAACATTCACACATTTGAATCAAACTTGTACAACGAACTATGCATGCTTGTATTCGACTTTTAAGCTTTTTCTTTATTTCTAAGCTTATTTTTGAATTCTAATGTCATGGTGACGATTATATGTGTTAGGGTTGTCATAAATGTAAACCAAATGGCATTTCTAACCACGCTCATTCCACAACATTCACACATTTGAATCAAACTTGTAAAACAAACTGTGAAGACTTGTATTCTACTTTTAAGCTTATTCTTTTATTCTAAGCTTATTTTTGAATTCTAATGACATGGACAGGATCATATGTGTTAGGGTTGTCATAAAAGTAAACCAAATGTCATTTCTATCCACACTCATTCCACAACATTCACACATTTGAATCAAACTTGTAAAACTAACTATGATGACTTGTATTCTACTTTTAAGCTTATTCTTTGATTCTAAACTTATTTTTGAATTCTAATGACATGGAGACGATCATAAGTGTTAGGGTTGTCATAAAAGTAAACCAAATGTCATTTCTAACCACACTCATTCCACAACATTCGCACATTTGAATCAAACTTGTAGAATGAACTATACAGGCTTGTATCCTACTTTTAAGCTTATTCTTTTATTCTAAGCTTATTTTTGAATTATAATAACATGGAGACGATTATATGTGTTAGGGTTGTCATAAAAGTAAACCAAATGTCATTTCTATCCACACCCATTTCACAACATTCACACATTTGAATGAAACTTGTAAAACGAACTGTGAAGACTTGTATTCTACTTTTAAGCTTATTTTTGAATTCTAATAACATGGAGATGATCATATGTGTTAGGGTTGTCATAAAAGTAAACCAAATGTCATTTCTGACCACACTCATTCCACAACATTCACACATTTGAATCAAACTTGTACAACGAACTATGCATGCTTGTATTCTACTTTTAAGCTTATTCTTTGATTCTAAGCTTATTTTTTGAATTCTAATGACATGGTGACGATTATATGTATTAGGGTTGTCATAAAAGTAAACCAAATGTCATTTATAACCACACTCATTCCACAACATTCACACATTTGAATCAAACTTTTAAAACGAATTGTGCATGCTTGTATTCTACTTTTAAGCTTATTCTTTGATTCTAAGCTTATTTTTTAATTCTAATGACATGGAGACGATTATATGTGTTAGGGTTGTCATAAAAGTAAACCAAATGTCATTTCTAACCACACTCATTCCACAACATTCACACATTTGAATCAAACTTTTAAAACGAACTGTGCAGGTTTGTATTCTACTTTTAAGCTTATTTTTTGATTCTAAGCTTATTTTTGAATTCTAATGACATAGTGACGATTATATGTGTTAGGGTTGTCATAAAAGTAGACCAAATGTCATTTCTAACCAAACTCATTCCACAACATTCACACATTTGAATGAAACTTGTAAAACGAACTGTGCAGGCTTGTATTCTACTTTTAAGCTTATTCTTTGATTCTAAGCTTATTTTTGAATTCTCTATGTCGATGCAAACTTTAACGCCAATAGGTGACTGGCACCAGCGGCCTAAGTAATTAAGAATTGCATGAATAGCGGGGGGCTTTGTAATACCCCGTATTTTTCTAGGCTCTAAAGTTATATTATTCTTGTTAATAAACTTACTTTATAACTAAGGATTTCAAATTTTACCTTGAAACGACAATTTTCAGCTATTTCGGGAAGAGTAAACTATTTATATTTGTTTAAAAAAAAAAAAACTGTTATTATTAATTTTTGGTCAAAGGACCAAACTACCCCCATTTGTTTTCCTATACCTAAATAGTGATGAAAAGTCACAAACCCTCCCGTAAAGCATCAACACCATCAGCATTTTCATTATTCTTCCTGTACAAGCGCCGTCCCCTTCGTTTGCTCGCGTGTTTGGATTTCCTACTCGGTTTTCATCGAAAATTATATCATTGGACCTATTTTTCACTCCTCTACAAAACGGTATGAGTTTCTTTCAATATAGTTCAAGTTTTACCATTGTCGGTTATTCATATCCTACGTTTATGTACTTTGATTTACAAGGATTTCATTGTCTTTGTTTTAATCTCCATTATTAGCATTGTTTTGGAAGGTAGTAATTTGTTTTAAGAGTTTATAGGCCTGAGTTTTCAATGGTGTCGAAGTGACGGTTGCCATGGTTAGTGTGGTTATATGGTTGCACGTAGCAAAATTGGGGATTTAAATAGGTGTATTGTAGGCCATAACAGTAAGCAAATCGTTGGGGTTGTTTTGTTGTAGGTTTAGGCGTACTAAAGTGGTCTTGCATTTGACTACTGTTATGTATAAAGAATATGGGATTTTGTAGGTGTTCTTGGAGTATTAGTGACAAATTAAGTATTCTGATTACTCATGGCTTAAGGGTAATCCTTTTAGGAGTTATAATTAAGTGTATATTAAATTCCAATCATAGGGTTTAAAAGTGAAGATTAAGCATTGGAGTTAAGTGTTGGTGTACTATTGTTTTTAGTCTATGTTCATAAACATGAACTTTAGGGGCTGTTGGGTGCCATTATGTATCAAAAGAGTGAGTCAGGTAATTAAGGGCCTTGTATAGCGCTTTGTACTTGTAAGTAGTAAGTCAACGGAGTAACGAAGGGCGGAGTTACAGAGTCCTTGTCATGTTAATTTGTGCCAGTCCATAATAGTTATCATGCATATATACGACATACACGTCATACATACTAGATGCATAAACTAATTAGTATATTTTACATACTCATGTAGAGTGTGAGTTCGTAAAAGAACAATTTTAGTCCTTGCTGAGCTACTGTGAGACTTACTGCTGAATAAGGTAAGAAGAATTACTTATCTCCTTCAAAGGAATTTCTAAGTGTGTTTTAAAGTTAAGAAGTATTATATGAATTGTTTTACTAAAAGGTTTGTGATTTCGAAAGGTATATGTGTAAGATATAAATGCAAAGGTTTACTAGCTTCAATAATCTATACAAGTATTGTTTTTAAAGGTTTTTATATATGTTGTTAACTTTGGTAAGGGAGTTAACTTGAGTACAGGGTGACCGTAATGGTCTAATTATATTGTGCACAAAGTATAGATAGGGTGGATTGATCCTCCACCCTGAGCCTTTATATCCTCCCCTTGGGAACAGGACCCTAGGGGGATGCATGCATTCGGGATTATTGGTTGAAGGAAGTCAACCCTGAAACTGAAGGAAAAAGGAACAAAGGAGAAGGATTTTTTTTTATCGTATCATTTATTATATTTTCTATACTACTTAAATGTTATCGGTTCCAATGTTTTAAATTACTCAAAGTTTTCAGCCGTGCTATGTGTCTAGGAAAAATATATACTTTATTTTAAAACTGTTTTCTAGATAAGTTGCTTCTTACTCAACCCGTTTGGTTGACGATTTCTACGTCTTTTTTTTATAGTCATCAGAGCAACCCTGCGACCGCGAGTTGATCCTCTGGTCAGGAGTGCCCAGGTCAGCCCCCTAGCGGGGGAAAGATCCTGAAGTTGGACTATGGTTGGCTGTCAGGTGCAACGAGGACGTTGCTTTCTTTAGAGGGGGTGAGTGTAATACCCCACATTTCAGAGGAAGTTTATAAGCGATTAAGAGCTCTAATGAGGTGCTTAAGAGGATTGATAGTGCTACTCATACCAACAAAATCGACTTTCCTTTTAGGAAGCCCATGTGAAAAGAACTCCAAAGTTAAGCGTGCTTGACTGGGAGCTATTTCAAGATGGGTGACCTCCTGGAAAGTTTCCCAGGGTGCGCATGAGTGAGGTCAAAATGCGCCGAAAGGACCCGTGTTGGTCTGTGAGGTCCGCCCACAGCCTGGCAAGCTGCCATAGGTGACTACTTCCGGTTCAGGCGATGAGCGGGGGTGTTACAGGCTTGGCCCAAGCTAAATAATTAATCTTGTTGGATTTCAAGGCCAATCAACACCAATCTTACATTGGCCCAAACTAGACACTTAAGCCACGACTATCGGTAAAAAGGCTATTTTTGGCTAAACTGATACATCGAACCCATTTGCAAACGGTACCTTTCAACGTGTGTCCACTGTCCGTTTTCATCACCGGGCGCTAAAATGGGTGCAAATGTAGGGTGTCTACAACGCGTGCAGACATGTCATATGCTTTGAGTATGACAAGTCGTTACCAAGCCAATCCAGGCGAGAGCCACTGGATAGTCGTTAAGAACGTCCTTAAATACTTAAGAAGGCCTAAGGACACGTTCTTAGTTTTCGTAGGAGATTCTGAGCTTCGTGTAAAGGGTTATGCGGATGCTTAGTTTCCAAACATATCGAGATGATTCAAAATCTCAACCAGGATATGTTTTTATACTGAATGGTGGAGCCATATGCTGGAAGAGCACCAAGCAATCGGTGACTGCGGATTCTACAACGGAGGCTGAGTATCTTGCAGCGTCAGAAGCTGCAAAAGAGGCAATTTGGATCCGGCAGTTCCTGAAAGGATAATCATACAAATACACCAAGTGTCATTTCAACCCACAGTCATTCGTGTTATTCATAAATTCAATTCAAACTTGTGACCGATTTGTGAATGCTTCTTTTTTTCTTTTAAGCTTATTTTGGAATTCTAAGCTTATTTTCGAATTCTAAAGACACTACGATATTGTGTATGTTAGGATTGTCATATAGCAAAACAAATGTCATTTCAAACAACACTCATTACGTCTAAGTCCTACATTTAATTCAAACTTGTGAAAAGAACTGTGAATGCTTCGTTTCTTCCTGTAAGCTTATCTTGGAATTCTAAGCTTATTTTCGAATTCTAAAGACACTACGATGATTGTGTATGTTAGGATTGTCATATAAGTAAACCAAATGTCATTTTTAACCACACTCATTAAGTGTAATTCATACATTCAATTGAAACTTGTGAAACGAACTGTGAATGCTTCTTTTCTTCCTTTAAGCTTATCTTGGAATTCTAAGCTTATTTTCGAATTCTGAAGACACTACGATATTGTGTATGTTAGGATTATCATATAAGTAAACCAAATGTCATTTCAAATCACTCTAATTACATGAAAGTCATACATTTAATTCAAACTTGTGAAACGAATTGTGAATGCTTCTTTTCTTCCTTTATGCTTATTTTGGAATTCTAAGCTTATTTTTGAATTCAAAAGACACTACTATGATTGTGTATGTTAGGATTGTCATATAAGTAAACCAAATATCATTTATAACCACACTCATTGCGTGTAATTCATACATTCAATTCAAACTTGTGAAACGAACTGTGTATGCTTGTTCTCTTATTTTAAGTTTATTTTCGAATTCTAAAGACACTACGATGATTGGGTATTATGGATTGTCATATATTGTCATATAAGTAAACCAAATGTCATTTCTAACCACACGCATTGCGTTTAATTCATACATTCAATTCAAACTTGTGAAACGAACTGTGTATGCTTGTACTCTTCTTTTAAGCTTATTTTGAAACTCTAAGCTTACTTTTGAATTCTAAAGACACTACGAGTATTGTGTATGTTACGATTGTCATATAAGTAAACCAAATGTCATTTCTAACCATACTCATTGTGTGTAAGTCATACATTCAATTTTAACTTGTGAAACGAACTGTGAATGCTTCTTTTCTTCTTTTAAGATTCATTTGGAATTGTAAGCTTATTTTGGAATTCTAAAGACACTACGATGATTGCGTATGTTAGGATTGTCATATAAGTAACAAAATATCATTCTAACCACACTCATTGTGTGTAAGTCATACATTCAATTTTAATTTGTGAAACGAACTGTGAATGCTTCTTTTTTCTTTAAAGCTTCATTTGGAATTATTCGCTTATTTAGGAATTCTAAAGACACTACCATGATTGTGTATGTTAGGATTGTCATATAAGCAAACCAAATGTCATTTCTAACCACACTCATTGCGTGTAATTCATACATTCAAATCAAACTTGTGAAACGAACTATGTATGCTTCTACTCTTCTTTTAAGCTTATTTTGAAATTTTAAGCTTATTTTTGAATTTTATAGAGACTACGATGATTGTGTTCCTTATTATTGTCCTATAAGTAAACCAAAATGTCATTTCTAACCACACTAATTGCGTGTAATTCATACATTCAATTTAAACTTGTGAAACGAACTTTGTATGCTTTTACGTTCTATTAAGCTTATTCTGGAATTCTAAGCTTATTTTAAAATTCTAAAGACACTACGATGATTGTGTATGTTAGGAATGTCATGTAAGTAAACCAAATGTCATTTCAAACCACTTTCATTACGTGTAAGTCATACATTCAATTCAAACTTGTCAAACGAACTATGAATGCTTATTTTCCTCCTTTAAGCTTATTTGGAATTCTAAGCTTATTTTCGAATTCTAAAGACACTACGATGATTGTGTATGTTAGGATTGTCATATAAGTAAACCAAATGTCATTTTTAACCACACTCATTACGTGTAATACATACATTCAATTCAAACTTGTGAAACGAACTGTGAATGCTTCTTTTCTTCCTTTAAGCTTATCTTGGAATTCTAAGCTTATTTTCGAATTCTGAAGACACTACGATATTGTGTATGTTAGGATTATCATATAAGTAAACCAAATGTCATTTCAAATCACTCTAATTACATGAAAGTCATACATTTAATTCAAACTTGTGAAACGAATTGTGAATGCTTCTTTTCTTCCTTTATGCTTATTTTGGAATTCTAAGCTTATTTTTGAATTCAAAAGACACTACTATGATTGTGTATGTTAGAATTGTCATATAAGTAAACCAAATATCATTTATAACCATACTCATTGCGTGTAATTCATACATTCAATTCAAACTTGTGAAACGAACTGTGTATGCTTGTTCTCTTATTTTAAGTTTATTTTCGAATTCTAAAGACACTACGATGATTGGGTATTATGGATTGTCATATATTGTCATATAAGTAAACCAAATGTCATTTCTAACCACACGCATTGCGTGTAATTCATACATTCAATTCAAACTTGTGAAACGAACTGTGTATGCTTGTACTCTTCTTTTAAACTTATTTTGAAACCCTAAGCTTACTTTTGAATTCTAAAGACACTACGAGTATTGTGTATGTTACGATTGTCATATAAGTAAACCAAATGTCATTTCTAACCATAATCATTGTGTGTAAGTCATACATTCAATTTTAACTTGTGAAACGAACTGTGAATGCTTCTTTTCTTTTTTTAAGATTCATTTGGAATTGTAAGCTTATTTTGGAATTCTAAAGACACTACGATGATTGTGTATGTTAGGATTGTCATATAAGTAACAAAATATCATTTCTAACCACACTCATTGCATGTAAGTCATACATTCAATTCAAACTTGTGAAACGAACTGTGAATGCTTCTTTTTTTCTTTAAAGCTTCATTTGGAATTATTCGCTTATTTAGGAATTCTAAAGACACTACCATGATTGTGTATGTTAGGATTGTCATATAAGTAAACCAAATGTCATTTCTAACCACACTCATTGCGTGTAATTCATACATTCAAATCAAACTTGTGAAACGAACTATGTATGCTTCTACTCTTCTTTTAAGCTTATTTTGAAATTTTAAGCTTATTTTTGAATTTTATAGAGACTACGATGATTGTGTTCTTTATTATTGTCATATATGTAAACCAAAATGTCATTTCTAGCCACACTAATTGCGTGTAATTCATACATTCAATTCAAACTTGTGAAACGAATTTTGTATGCTTGTACTCTTCTTTTAAGCTTATTTTGGAATTCTAAGCTTAATTTTGAATTCTAAAGACACTACGAGTATTGTGTATGTTACGATTGTCATATAAGTAACCAAATGTCATTTCTAACCATACTCATTGTGTGTAAGTCATACATTCAATTCAAACTTGTGAAACGAACTGTGTATGCTTGTACTCTTCTTTTAAGCTTATTTTGAAACTCTAAGCTTACTTTTGAATTCTAAAGACACTACGAGTATTGTGTATGTTACGATTGTCATATAAGTAAACCAAATGTCATTTCTAACCATACTCATTGTCTGTAAGTCATACATTCAATTTTAACTTGTGAAACGAACTGTGAATGCTTCTTTTTTTCTTTAAAGCTTCATTTGGAATTATTCACTTATTTAGGAATTCTAAAGACACTACCATGATTGTGTATGTTAGGATTGTCATATAAGAAAACCAAATGTCATTTCTAACCACACTCATTGCGTGTAATTCATACATTCAAATCAAACTTGTGAAACGAACTATGTATGCTTCTACTCTTCTTTTAAGCTTATTTTTGAATTTTATAGAGACTACGATGATTGTGTTCCTTATTATTGTCATATAAGTAAACCAAAATGTCATTTCTAACCACACTAATTGCGTGTAATTCATACATTCAATTCAAACTTGTGAAACGAACTTTGTATGCTTTTACGCTCTATTAAGCTTATTCTGGAATTCTAAGCTTATTTTAAAATTCTAAAGACACTACGATGATTGTGTATGTTAGGAATGTCATATAAGTAAACCAAATGTCATTTCAAACCACTTTCATTACGTGTAAGTCATACATTCAATTCAAACTTGTCAAACGAACTGTGAATGCTTATTTCCCTCCTTTAAGCTTATTTGGAATTCTAAGCTTATTTTCGAATTCTAAAGCCAGTACGATGATTGTGTATGTTACGATTGTCATATACGTAAACCAAATGTCATTTCTAACCACACTCATTGCGTGTAATTCATACATTCAAATCAAACTTGTGAAACGAACTATGTATGCTTCTACTCTTCTTTTAAGGTTATTTTGAAATTTTAAGCTTATTTTTGAAATTTATAGAGACTACGATGATTGTGTTCCTTATTATTGTCATATATGTAAACCAAAATGTCATTTCTAACCACACTAATTGCGTGTAATTCATACATTCAATTCAAACTTGTGAAACGAACTTTGTATGCTTTTACGCTCTATTAAGGTTATTCTGGAATTCTAAGCTTATTTTCAAATTCTAAAGACACTACGATGATTGTGTATGTTAGGAATGTCATATAAGTAAACCAAATGTCATTTCAAACCACTTTCATTACGTGTAAGTCATACATTCAATTCAAACTTGTCAAACGAACTGTGAATGCTTATTTTCCTCCTTTAAGCTTATTTGGAATTCTAAGCTTATTTTCGAATTCTAAAGCCAGTACGATGATTGTGTATGTTACGATTGTCATATACGTAACCAAATGTCATTTCTAACGACACTCATTGCGTGTAATTCATACATTTAATTCAAACTTGGGAAACGAATTGTGTATGCTTGTACTCTTCTTTTAAGCTTATTTTGGAATTCTAAGCTTAATTTTGAAGTCTAATGACAGTACGATGATTTGTATGTTACGATTGTCATATAAGTAAACCAAATGTCATTTCTTACCACACTCATTGCGTGTAATTCATACATTCAATTCAAACTTGTGAAACGAACTGTGTATGCTTGTATTCTTCTATTAAGCTTATTTTGGACTTCTAAGCTTATTTTTGAATGCTAATGACACTACGATGATTGTGTATGTTAGAATTGTCATATAAGTAAACCAAATGTAATTTCTAACCACACTCATTACGTGTAATTTATAGATTCAGTTCAAACTTGTGAAACGAACTGTGAATGTTTCTTTTCTTCTTTTCAGCTTATTTTGGAATTCTAAGCTTATTTTGTTGAAATGTAAGTATATATAAATAAAAATAGGAAGTGATTTACAAGCTCAGGGGGCAAGAAGCCCCGAACCCGAGCCAACAACAAAAAAATACATAACAACTTCCATTTCACTATCTATTATAGCAGCTTTCTATCTTTCATCCATTTCTGATCTTTGTCTTTTAAATTCCAAGCGACCTTCCTCAATCTTGATTTCATTTCTTCCCATACTTTCTCAATCATTTTATCTGGGTGCAAGACATCATTATCAACTCTGGCTTTGTTCCTAACATACCAGATATGATACATTAGGTTGCAAATCAAGGCACCAACAACTTGCCTTATGAATCTTGATCTGAAGCTCTTCTTTACACACCAGACCAAAGCATCATTTTCTGGAATGCAAATCCCCACTCTGCTCCTCATTCTTTCAAGTTACTATAGCAGCAACCAAAAAATAGATGTGAATGGTTTTCAGGCCCACTTTGACAAATTAGACAATCATCATCAAGACAGATGCCAAGTTTTTTGAGTTTTTCTTTAACTTGCAATCTCTCCTTGATAGCTAACCAATCAATAAAGCTGGTTCTAGGTATAGCAATGTTGTTCCAGATTATCTTGTCCCAATCAACCTTAGTGTAATCTCCCTTCAACCAGATATACCACTTCTTAACCGAGTAATCAGATGTTGTCCAATCATCATTAAAGTCTCTTATCTGGTCTCTAACCTTACAGATTTTCCTCTAGTACCAGCTTGTATCTGTTGGAGGGGAATACTCCTCCCATTTAACCCCTTTCAAGAAGATACTATGAATCCACTTTATCCATAAGGAGTCTGCTTTTGTAAAAATCCACGAAACATACTTACCTATACTGGCCTTATTCCATTCAAAGATGTCTATTAACCCTAATCCTCCTGCTTCTTTGGGTATACAAACATCAGCCCACGCTACCAAAGGAGCTCTCACCATTTTCTCTGCACCATCCCACAAGAAATTTCTACAAATTGCAGCAATTTTCCTCAGGACAGATTTTGGCTAGAATAAAAACTCTACCCCAAAAAGCATGTAAATTGCTCAGTACAACCTTTACTAGGGTCACTCTCCCTGCATATGAGAGTTTCCTAGCTCCAATATCCAAGATTCTCTTGACAATTTTGTTTGTCAAGACATTGCAATCAAGCACAGAGAGTCTTCCTGTTGTAATTCTTATACCAAGGTATCTAAATAGGAGAGAACCCTCCTTACACCCTGACAACTCCAGAATTTCCCTCCTAATCAGATTATTCACCCCAGCAAAGTAAATGTCAGATTTTGAGGGGTTCATGCATAGCCCCGAAGTCTTTGAAAATGTAGAGAAAGCTCTGAGGATAAGGAACACTGCTTAACTTCACCCTTGCAGAAAAGAAGTACATCATCCGCAAAACAAAGATAGTTGAGCTTGGTTTTGCCACATTGAGGGTAAAATCTGAATTCATTTCTTTCTCCCACCACTCTTAAAATTTTGGAAAGATATTCCATACAAATTGTAAAAAGAAGTGGTGAAAGTGGGTCTCCCTGTCTGAGCCCTCTCTTCCCCTTAAAAAATCCAAAATTTCTGCCATTAAGTGATAAGGTGAAGGAAGGGGTGCTCACACACTGCATAATCAGGTTTATCATTCTCTGACGAAACTTCAAGGCATTCATCATTTGCTCAACAAAACTCCACTCCACTGTATCGTATGCTTCCCTCAATTCTACTTTGAGTAAGCATTTAGGGGCAGTAGTCTTCCTCTTGTATTTCGTACCAGGTCCTGACAAATCATTATATTCTCCATAATATCCCTATTCTTGATGAAGGCACCCTGATTATCACTGATCAATTCAGGTAGGATAGCTCCTAATCTGTTGCAAATAAGCTTGGAAATGCACTTGTAGATTGTATTGCAACATGCTATTGGTCGAAATTCCAAAACAGAATTAGGCTGCCTTACTTTTGGGATCAAGGTGAGCACAGTGTTATTTAATTGTTTCAACATCTTGCCTTTGTCAAAGAAATCCATTATTGCCTCACAAATCTCATCTCCAACAATGTGCCAAGTATCCTTGTAAAATTGGCTCGAATATCCATCTGGCCCAGGACTTTTATTTCCTGGAATATCAAACATAGTTCTCCTTATCTCCTCTTTTGTAGCTGGTCTCATTGATGTGGTGTGATGATGGTGCGTTAATCCGCTTGTGTTAGGCGTTTTGGGGTGTGTTTGAGCATTGTTTTATCGTGATTCGTGGACCACAACAATAGTAGTAGTTTTGGAGCTTATACGTGGGTTTTACGAGGATTTTATTGCTCCGCACTTTTTGGTAGGCCGTGGACGGAATTGGAGTATCGAAGTTTGATTCGGATCGTGATTCATGGAGCAGACGGCTCGGTTGCATAGCGGATTCACGCGGAAGCTCGAGATTAGGAGCGGAGAAGAAGAAGAGGAAGTCGAATTCCTCGACTCGAGAGGTGCTTCCTCGAGTCGAGAATTCGCTCGCTCGACTCGAGGAACACTTATCTCGAGTCGAGATTTCCGTCGCTCGACTTGAGGTTTCTTTCCTCGAGTCGAGAATATTAGCTTGTGAAAAATATCCGAGGAGCTAATGACGGTTTCTTTTTGCTTAAGAAATATCTATTTTGTCTTCTAGTGTCTTTTGTACTTATCTTTAATAAAAGGGGCATGTAACCACTCCCTAGTAATGATCACCTTTCATATTATTTTTCATCTAGTTTTCATTTTTAGAGAGGGAAACTCAAGGAGAATTAATATTTTTATCATGATTTCAATCTCAAGTATTATTGTAATAATTAGTATGGGAGGCTAATCCCCTTCCTAGAGTCTTGGTGTAATCAATTCTTCATCCTATGTATTAGTAAGTATTTTTCTCACTATTTTACCTTTATTTTCATTATAATTAATTCCTTGTTCTTTAATGCATGATTTATCCTTATTTTCTCTAATTGGTTGATTGGATTGAATTGGGTATTTCATATGCTTGGTTGATAATTGGTGGTCATTGATTATTAACCTAAAAGGAAGCAACTTTCACATGTTTAGTGTAGGGTTATGACTAACTCGTGATTGGGGAATTAATTAGGCAACTAATAGATTAGATTTGATTAGTGTCGCGGTTGCGGCTAATTAGATACTATTTTGGGTTGTTCTCAATCTTTTATTAGTTCTTGCTCTTCATGCCTTTGGTCGTGATTTGTTTGAGTGGTCACTAGGCAAATTAGGACTAAAAGGAGGGGAATTTGGTAGCGGTTGCTCAAATTCCCCATAAAAGAGGATTATTTGGTTAAAACCGGGATTGTTGATGAATTGGTAATATTAGAGAGAGGTAAAGCTTATTATATTAGGGTGTTAGGAGAGATTATCACCAAGAGTTTTAATTAGCTTGTTATCTCGTTTATTTTCGCTTTAGTCAAACTTTCAAACCAAAAACCCCCCATTTAATTGCTTTATTTATTTCGTTTTAGTTTTTCCGCATATAATTCGCATTTTAGACTTTCCCCCATGCTTGAACCTCGTCATTGCCCACAATGACCAACAACACCAACCGAAAGATTGGGCAACCACGAGTTAGGGAGGGGGGAAAAACTATCAAAACATCCGCAAGCATCTCATACAACTAGTGAAAATACAAACCGTCTCATCTCATAAAGTAAAGGAATAACGGGCTCTCGGGCCAAGAGACACCCACTCTACCTCACTCCCCTATCTTCCTCGAAAATGAGTTATCACTCGTCTCACTACTCCATCTCCCTCATGAATAATGTCAAAAACTCGTCATCCTCCAATAGTAACTAACCATCCAAAAAGAACCCAACCAACATCAACCAAACAAGGCTATTTATTGGTTTAAGGGGTAAAATGGGGTGGGTTGAACAAGAATAACGGGGGGAACAAACGCGGTGGGGCACAAAAAGAGATGGTATAGAAACGGTTAGTGAAACGAGTGGGGAAGTAGAGGCTAGAATCGAGAGAGAGAGAGAGAGAGAGAGAGAGAGAGAGAGAGAGAGAGAGAGAGAGCGCGGAAAGTTAAGGGAAAAGAAAACATACCTCGTTATAGCTTCATTTCCCTCAATTACCGTCAAAGCAAGTGACTCATGGTCAAAAGACCGGTGGAGGGGTCACTCTCTCACCTCACAACTCCCGTCTTCCTCAAAACATGTCGCCTCCTATCACCTTACAGCCTCCTATCTCCCTCGTGTGTTTGTTGGAGCATAATGACCCCACTACAGTAGTTGTCCAAATAACCAAAACAAAATAGGCCATTTTGTAATAAATTTATGAGTTTGGGGCCAAAATGTAGATGGTTTGGGACAAAGAACCATGTGCAAGAAACGGGTGGGGAAATATGAAGAGAGATTGTATAAAACATGGGACAAAACGGGCTGAAGGAGCGACTTGGTTAGAAATTAGATGGGGAAAAAGTGTAAAGAGTGGTATTCATACCTTGGCATTCATCATGGATGGCAAATGTCACAAGCTAAGAAAATGAAGAAAATAAACACACCAAAAACAAAGAAATCCAAATAAAATAATAAGCTTGGGTTGCCTCCCAAGTAGCGCTTTTGTTTAACGTCGTTGGCTCGACTCATACTAGGGAATCACCCTAGATGATCAGAAATGTGCGGAAGACTCCTTTTTAGGCTTGTCTCACACAAGAAACTAAGATCGGAGCAATTCAAAGCTCTTAAAAGCTTGTCGAACGTGCTCGCACAAGTCTCATAAGCATGACAATAGTAAATGTTAGTGAACAATAATGCACAAGCAATAGAGGCAAAATCAAGAAAATTAGGAGTTTTCGGACCTCTATGCTCAAAATTGTTTCCTATGTCATCATCTTTATACTTTGGATTTGACAAGTTTAGAGCAATGAATAGAGAAGAATGATGGTAATTAATTAAGGGGGGTTTAAGGTCTAAACATATGGATTTGATCATTGTCTCTCTACTCCCATTCTTCTTGAAAAGTACAAGACTCTCCGACTCATCTATTGTGTTCTTCAAAATAATAGTAAAAGATGAATCGTCATTTAAATCATGAGTCAATGTGAGATCACCAAAAACTTCCAATGTTACAATCTCAAAATCAATGGACAAAGTCGGTGCAATCAAAGAAGAAGAAGACTCATTACAATCCACATAATTATCATCATCTTCACAAAAGACAAGCTCCTCTCTGAATTGAATAGCATCATGCTCACTCTTAAAAGAAGGAATGTGCGGGTCAAAATCTCCTTTAGACTCAAAACTGACAAAACTATCTTCCTCCGCCTCCTTAAACTCATTATTGCTCATCAAATAAGAGGGTGATGGAACATTCACATCCACCTCAGAACATTGAAAGGCCATGAATTTAAAGAAATCAAAACACTCATCAATTGACATTCGTGAAAGTCTTTCATTACTCATATATAGTGCCAAATTCCAATTTTCATGATTCATACCCTTTTTGACAATATCAGATAGTTCAAAATCAGAATAAAATTGGCCACGACAACCAAGATAATCAAGAAAAGTTTCTAATCTCGAAAAATACTCATGAAAGGGTTCACCATTAAATTGAGACCAATTGAAATCTTGGGTATCATGTAGAGAACTTTGTACTTGCTCTCGAATTTCTAAATCCGCAACTTGAGAACATTGATAAGCCATGAAGTGCCAAAAATCTCAAATCTCACAAGAATCCATGTCATAAAGTTTTCCATTACTCATATAATCGGCCAAATCTCGGGTTTCAAAATTTATACCATTCAAAATAATCCAATTTAAGTCCAACCCGCAGAAAACATTAGAAGTTTTATCAAGTTCCTTAAGTCGAGAAAGATAAATATGAAAAGGTTCATCATTCAATTGCGGAAAATAGTAATTATCCATAAACTACAAATAAAAAATAAAACAAAATAAAAAACAATAAAAAAAAATATTTACAAAACGAAATAACAAAAAAAATCACATTGGACTAGACCATAGATGATGGTCTATACAAACATAGACTAAAACGGCACAAAAACACACAAAAATTACAACAACAAAAACAAATATGTACAAAACCACACAAAATTAGCAAAAAGACTAAAAACGCCTCTTCCCCGACAACAACGCCAAATTTGACAAGCTAGAAAGTCGTTATTCCTAGTCAAATTACCACAATTCCTACTAAATTAGCAAGGGTAAGTGGGTATCGTATCAACGAAGAAGATGGGAAGTCTAAATATGAAATTCTAATGTGGGAAAATAGAATTAAAAGAAATGAAAACAATAAATGGGGGATTTTTTTGGTTTGAAAGCTGGATTCAAGCGAATTAAACGAGATATCAAGTTGATTTAAAGCGACTCTCGGTGATAATATTTTCTAACACCCTAATATAGTAACTTTTACCTCTCTTTAATATTACCAATTCATTAACAATCCCGGTTTTAACCAATTAATCATCTTTTATGGGGAATTTGAGCAACCGCTACCAAATTCCCCTCCTTTTAGTCCTAATTTGTTTAGTGATCACTCAAACAAATCACAACCAAAGGCATGAATAGCAAGGATGTAGACACCAAATTTTGTCTCACCATTTTTCACTTTCGTTTTCATCGATCTATTTATATTTTCTAATTTTAATTCTATTTTCTAATTCATTTTCGTTCCATTCATTTCTATTTACCCATTTCTATTCGTTTATTTGTGAATAAAACGATTTCTCAACAATTTCAATTTCGCCATTTTTTTCTATTATTTATATAAATTTCGAAAATAGTGAAAATAATAGTAACAATTTGATTTTTATCCCTCTTAGTTTTAATTTCATTAATTCATTGTTTAAATCCACCCGGTTTTCATTTTCGCCAAACCGAGATAAATTTGCTCGAAACGAGCTAAACTCGATTTTATTTTTGTGCTACTAAACCACATAGGCAATGACATCGTTTTACATATGTCATGCCCATGTCACTCACAGTTACACTAACTATACACTAAAAAGATGCTAACTAATTGAATTTGCTTTTATTTTAATTAGTGACTCATCTATTCTCTCCCAACAACATACAATAGCAAAAGAAAAAAAAAAGGGTGATGTGTGTGGCTTGGAGAAGGGCCGGCCAACGAGAGTGTGGGCAAGGATTTTTGTTCAATTTTTTTAGTGAATTGATGAGATATTTATCTCATGCAATTAACCTCCTTCACGCATTATTTTTATCTTCCCGTAATGCTTAAGTTATTGTCTTTCATTTACTACACACACACACACTCATCAACACAAAGCAAAGAAAAAAAAAAGAGAGAGAGAAGAGGAGAGAGCCGGCCAAGAGAGAGAGAAAAAAAGAGCAATTGCTCCTTAGCATTTACTCCTACATTTTGATCATCTTCTCATTTATTTCTCACACAAAACTTCACCTTAAAATTAAAATCTCTACTAATAAGCTAGTAATATTAGGCTCACTCTAGATTATAGGAATAATAAAATTAATCAACCTCACCTAAATTAAAATCAATTTAGAGAACTTAATACCCTAGCATTGGAGGATCCATCATCATTGAGCTTCAAAGGTAGTATACTTTCTTCCTTTCTTCTCTTATTGTTATTTCAATTTAATTTTTTCCTCCAATACATTACTAACATTTTCTTTGTCTAGCCTTGGTTGGTAATGGGTTTAGTGTGGTTTATTGAGCCACACCAAAATCCATAAGCCAACTTTTAGGGCCTTACGGGGGCCGTTCCCTTTATTGAGGGGAACATTAGATGGGAGATTTTTAGGAGTGGAGTTCCCTTTTGTGTGATTTTCTTGTGTCTACTGTTTTATTAGCCTTTTGTGGTGATTTGGTATTTTTTACAAATTTTTCTACTATTTTTTCAATGTACAAAAACGATCCAAACTTCAACCCGGTTTACGTTCACTGAAAACTGGTTTTTTAGTCCAACTTACAAAATTTGTACAAACCTTTTCTTTTGGCTAAAAATCGTGATTTTATAAACACTGAGTCTTTGGAGTCTTAAATGAATTCCTGCAAAATTTCGGATCCAAACTCAAAACCGAATATTTATGACAGTTTTTGCAAAGAAATTGCTCAAAACTGGTCCCAACTCCGACCAACTATGTAAAACAAGGTTTTTAGGATTGAAAGCGACCTTTTATAGGTACGTCTCCTTCATGAGAGTTGAAGAGAAGACTCCCAAATTTCCAGAAAGCTAAGGTTCAAAATTTTCTCATTTCTCTATCAACAGTTATGGTTTTTTGAAAACAGACCCTGTTTTGCTCAGAAATCCGAATTTCAATCTTACATTTGTTTTGTGAGTAAATGGACTTTTGGGATCATGAAAAAATTCATGTGTGATCTCAAGATGTTCATGAGCCCACCTTCAACCCAGAAAACTTTGAAGACTTCATTTGATCTTTCAAACCATTCAATTTCCATCAATTTTCTGTTTTTAGGGTCATAAATGACAAGTTTCTCCCCCAAATTAATTGTTTTAATTAACTAAATAATTAGACTTAATAGGGAGTCTAATTAATCCACCTCATTGAGATGTCAAAATGTTAAAAACAATTTAGACTGAATTAGGAGTCTATTTAAACCATTTATAAATAATTAGACTTAATAGAGAGTCTAAAATCAACCTCTTATTTGATGACTTTAATCACTTAGAATGGAATCTAAGTCCAAGTCAAGTCAACCTAAGTCAAGTCAATCTAAGTCAAGTCAACCTAATTCAAGTCAATCCAAGTCAAGTCAACCTAAGTCAAGTCAACCGAGATCAAGTCAATGAAAGTCAACCACGGTCTAAAACCAATCCAAATACAACCAAGTCTACCAACGTCTACTAAAATCCAACAAATAACCCAAAGTCCACTCGAGTCAACCAAAGTCAACTAAAGTCAAAAAAATCTACCCAAGTCTACCCAAGTCCACTCGAGTCAATCAAAGTTAACCAAAGTCAACTAAAGTCAAACAAATCTACCCAAGTCTACCCAAGTCCACCCAAGTCTAGCAACGTCAATCAACGTCTATCCAAGTCAACCCGACTTTACCCAATAACCGACTAAAGTAAACTTTGCAAATAGGTGCAAGTCAATCGAAGTCAACCCGAGTCAATCGAAGTCAATAAGGACTAAAATTGACCTCCTTTGTAAATAATGTAATTAATAAAACCAAAAACCTCTAAAAATGTTTTCTTATTTTTTTTCAAACGTCTTTTTCTTAGTTTTTCTAATTAAAGTCGTTTTCTCCCTTTTCTTCAGCGTTTTAAGAAATTTCATTTCTTTTTCAAAACTTTTTGTACATGGAAGTAAATAAACTTTCTTCGATGTGTTTGCATGTAAAGTTTTCTTTTCCCGTTCATTGTATAGACTTCGGACGGGGCCCTACCCTACTACTAGGTAAGGATTGCCAATTCGCTTATGCGCGATCATGAGGTCGATCTACATTCACCTCTACCATCTATTCCACCAACACCCCAGTGGAACACCACTTGATCAAACATAATCGAATCGGCGATTGATTTTCCTTATATTGTTGTAGGGCCTACACGGGGAGGTCTAACGATACGGCCAATTCCACCGAGCCCAAACACACAACCCAATCCATATTCATTAAATCTCCCCGGAGGAGTCTATTCAACCCTAGTCAAACTATTGAGAGGTGTAATCTTTAAACTTGCATTAGAGAGGTCGAGTCATCCACTTAAGACCTCGTTCAGGAGGCATGCCTGGTTCAGGAGGCACGGTGATCAATGGCGATCGCCGTCTCGATGTGAGACACATAGATGCAAGCGGAGTATACCTTGCTCTATTCTACCGTGGATCGACTTGACTCTAATGTGAGTCATCTATAAAGTCTCTTAATAGCACGACTTTGAGTGAATCGACTTTCTACCCCTTCCAATCGAAGTAAAACTCATCTCTACCTCCACATGGGTGATATCCCCAGTGGAATCAACCCGATCATTTCCCTAGTGGAATGATCTACCATGTGGATCCATCCACCTACCCTAGCGGATATTAGCCGCTACCCCCCAGTGGAAAAGGCCGTTGTCGTGGGGCTGCCCGTCAGAACTACGTAGGGTTTTGATCCTCGAGTGAATTCCAATCCCACAATGAAAGGTACGTAGGGCAACTTTGGTGCTCAAACCCCCCAAGTCCGTACAAAAAGACTCAGGAACTTTCGTAATTTCTTTTTCCAAACTTCTGCATGTGAATGACAATGTGAATATATGTGCTTTTCTATTTCTACTTGTTTATCTGGATATTAACGTAACCAATATACCGAGAATCTTTAGAAGGAAATGATGTATTAGTAAGTGCCCGTCCTTAGAACGGAAGGGGAGACGAGTTCCAAATGTTCGCACCCCTTAACTAAGGCCCCGAACCCTTTTTCTCTATTTCACAGGCCAGTTTTCGTAACTTTGTGAATAAACAATAAAACGGAATTTTGCCTTTAAGGCGCATGGAGTCATTTTTGGTTTTCGAAAGGTTTTCCTTAAAATTCTTTCATTTGTTTTCGAACTTGTGCTTTTTTAAACTTGTTTCGAAACCCTTCCTTGTCGGGGTAAAGACAGGGTAGCGACTCTGAGTTTCTACCATCAAACCTAGGTTAGTTCAATAACCCTGCAAATCAAACCCAATTTTTTGGAAGCCCCGCAGTCTGGCGACTCCGCTGGGATATGATCTTTTATTTTATTTTTTTATACAAAAAAAATAAACTAAATTCTTTTCGAGTCCTTGACCCGAAACTACATCATTTCCTTCTTAAGAATTGAGGACGTGTATTGGTTGCGTAGATCCATCGCTTTTGTATATTCTTGCTCTAGCGTGTATATATGTGAAATTACGTGTGTTTGGGAATGCCTGTTTGAATCCGGTCCGCACACACTGCACTGTGATGTTGTTCTCTAGAAAAGCCGAATTTAGGCCTGACACCTATCCTTATTGAGGACGGGTCAGGAATAGAAGAAAAGATTATTAAAATATCTAAGAGCGTAAACTTGTATCCGCGACTTATCGAGGACCGGCTATGCAAGAGCGTTCAACCCTCGGAGGGCACAATGGCGTGCGCCGAGGTCACTTAAAGAAAAAAAATTACCTTAATCAACAACCCTGAGTCTGAGTGTAGGACACATGGACCAACGCATGCTTGAATAGCGTCGTTACTACGTCTACATACATAGTCATTCAGTTGATTTGTCGAGTCTGAGTCTTGTCTAACATAAGTGTCAAAATTTCAAATCATTTTCAAAAATTCAATTTTGTGTAAATACACACATTTTCTTCTTTTGTTAATAGATTTTTGTTTCAAAGAAAATTTTCAAGTAACATTTTCTTCAATACAAAACCAAAGGTTTTCAAACCTAACTAACTACTAACACTACATGCTTTTTGAATTTGTAAATAAAACTCTCAAAGTTTTTTTGAAAATGAAAATGAGGTTTTTTTCCTTGTAAATACCATCAAATTCAACTCTTTTGTAAATAAACTCTTTTTTACAATCAAATCCAACCTCCACTATTTTTCTTTTTGTAAAGAGAAAATTCTTTTTTTCACTTCCAATAAAACCTCTCCCGTTTTCAAACTGAGAAATTCTACAAAATATTCAAAAGAGAAAGAAAATCGAACTTCAAAATAAATGTTTTTCAAAATTCAAAACGAGATAATGGTGTCTACTCAAACCCTCAACGATCTAACCAAATCTACTTCCAACCAATCAAACGAGATAATAAGGTCTCCGTTTTTCAAGAGATAAAAGGGTCTTTTCGAAATATACCTTCTCGTAGTTCATTTCCGAACTACGTCGCCCTGATTCCCGAAAGGGATACGTAGGCAATCCTCACGGATGCGGGCATCACCCCTCAAACCTTGTCTATATACACAACCACTCAAATTTTGGCTAAATACGCAAACTTTCAAACTTTTGTTTATACACAATCTTTTAATTTTGTCAATATACTCAACCTTGTACAAAGTTTTGTAAATATACACAAACTTTCTTTCTCTACTTTTGTAAATATCACAAAATTTTCAAATATCAAAATTTTGGAATTTGTAAATTCCAAAAAACGAAAAAAAAAAAACATAATCAACCCAAAGATGAATAAAAGAGTTCTCCCGAAACATACTTGTAAATAAGTTTTGTCGTCTCATTTCCCACAATAATAAAACAAATTTTCTCTTATGACCATGACTAAACCGTCTCCCTTTCTCACTTTGTAGGTCAACCCTTTGGCTCCGATCCGGGTCTAGATTAATCCGACAATCGCCTGTTTGTGAGTCACCCGAACAACTATCTGAAATGGCAGACGCTCAAGGGAGCAATGATAATGACAACCGGATTAACCCCCACTCTGATGCAATGAGTGAATTGAAAGTGATGATGCAAACCATATTGGATCGCCAAGACAGAGTTGAACAAACCATCCTCAATATGCAACGTGATCACATATTAAGACCGCCCGTCCCCTCCGAGGTCGGAGTACCCTTCAACCTAGGACCTCCTTCTAAACACCAGGAGGTGCCGAATAGACTAGAGGATGAGATAAACAAGTTGAAAGACGTCTTGAAGGGTATGACCCAAGCTGAACCATGGTTAGACATCCACGGGTTGACATTGTTTCCTAAGGCCCATCTACCTGAGGGATTTCGGAGCCCTAGTATCTCAAAATTCAATGGAACCGGTAGCCCTACCAACTTCCTCAAACTCTATGCCGGAACCATGAGTCTGTTAAAGTTAGATGAGCCACTGATGGCCAAAATGTTTCTGCAATACCTCGAAGGTGCAGCTTTAAATTGGTTCTTAG
The DNA here is from genome assembly GCA_963680865.1 of Spergularia marina. Classification (NCBI taxonomy): domain Eukaryota; kingdom Viridiplantae; phylum Streptophyta; class Magnoliopsida; order Caryophyllales; family Caryophyllaceae; genus Spergularia; species Spergularia marina. Next base: position 11,229,477 of record OY804557.1, on the reverse strand, counting down.
GTTTAGAAAACAACAAGAAGTCCACATGGTCCGACATTGTACGAGAATTCACTAACCAGTACAAGTACAATGAAGAAATCGACATCACCCGGAGAGATTTGGAAACTACTTCCCAGAACTTCAATGAGACCTTCTCCGCCTTCATCACTAGGTGGAGATCAAAGGCCGCACAAATGGTTAATAGGCCCGGGGAAGAAGAACAAATTCAAATGGTGATCAAGAATCTCTTGCCTGCCTATAGGGAGCACATGGGCTTTCAATAGTTCCATTCATTTAAGGCTTTGATAGCGACGGGGTCGCTAGTAGAGGATACGATCACGAAAGGTGAAGTTAAGAAAGCCGGGTCGAGCTCTAATGTCAATCAATGTAACAACCCTAAATTTTCGACCAAATTAAATAAATGAAAACCTAGGATTATTATGCCACAATTAACTAACCAAGTTAATTGCAAGGCTAAAACCAAATTAATAAATTCAAAATGTAAATAATAAATAGTACGACAGCGGAAGACTTAGTCAAAGTTTACAAATTCCAAATCCGAAATCCAAATGAAACTAATAAAGGTTTAATAATTGTCTAAATGAAAAGACCCCGTGAATGCAGACGTCCGCAAGCTCAACATATCACCATCAAACACACCTGTCAACTGCGCCATCGGAAAATGACACAGGCCCCAGAATAGGGTAGGGACAAACCCAAACAAAAGAACGTCAGCAAAACTGGCTGAGTAAGAACTCAAAGCAAAACAAGGAAAGTAAGATACGCGCCTTTGAGGCGCGTAGCTGAACAAGCAACGCTTACAACCAAAGGATTAGCCAAGGTGATAAGAGAGATATATGAACCAAGAATAATTATACGAATTTCAGAGAGAAAAGCCAAATATACAGGAATGGGCACTCCACATCAGTAACCCATCTTTGGTAAGGGTCCTACCCCAAACCAGGAACAACTCTAGAGGCCAACCAAACCACCCTAAGAGAACCCGAGTGTGCACACCCCTCACATGAGGGCCAGTAGGATGTAACCGGTCAAGGAGGAGGTTCCAATAGGTAAAAGGTAGCTAATCCAGTTAAGAGTTACCTTGATCAGAGGTATAGTAAATCATTCGTAATCGAGCACCCCCGGAGGAGTTAACCCGAACTCTAGAGTGTTTATAGAAGAAAACCCCATTAACCATAACCCATATTCAAACCATGATTAGATGTTTTATTTGATGTATAACCAATTCCCAACCAAACAAGGAGATATTGTGATCAAACGATAAGAGTATAGAAGCCAATATATATGAAACAAGAATTGATCACATTAGAAGACAATAAAACATGCTCAAACTCAAGAGTTGGCGTTCTTACCGATAGCGCTAAACTTCTCCTTAATTATTTCTCTCAAAGTCGTCAAATCGAACCTCGTTAAACCCGCAAGCTATATATCATAAAATGATAACTAATATTAAGAAACGGACGACTATAAAACATAACCGACATTACTAACGAAGTACGTTAACCAAAGACCCAATTTACTAATATATATATGTAACCCCAAATAAGTACTTATATAAAACCCAAATAATCTAAATAGACAAATCACAAAATCCTCATATTGCACAAACCTAATTAAATCTACATTCCACCATAATCATGGTCAAAACGAGCCATGAGTTGAAAAGCATTGCACGGCAAATCTTCAACTATACTGCCCAAATGCCACTTGAATGCCAAAGTGCTAACACCCAGAATCATCAACATCAACAACTCCAAAAACAACAATAGCACGACAAATATACTTCAATATCAAACACAATAGTACTAGACCTCGACAACACCACGGCCACAACTAATAAGGCCAACAATACCACCTACAATAAAACAACAACCCCCGACAATGAAACATCAACACCATCGATCAACAGCATCCTACCCATATCACCACGGCAACGATGAAAAACCACCTTTAACAACTTACCCAACTCGAATTAATCATAAAACCAACTAAAATACTATAAGAATCATTATAAACAATAGTACTAGGAGTAAAATCCACAAAATCATCATAAATCAAAGTTAATCGAGAAGACATGAAACGACGATGTCGGGACAACTTTAATAAAGCTTTGAGAAATTCATACCGTTGTGTAGAGGAGAGAAAAAGAGAAACAACGATACTAGTTTCGTCCAAAACCGGGCTGAAAATTGATGGCTGCGAGCGATTGAAGGGTGACGGCGATCGTAAGTGAAAGACGATCAATGATGATGATACGTGAGATTATGGTGATGGGTGTGCGTAAAACAAAGGGTTTTACATAGTGTTAGGTATAGGGAATTAGGTAGGGGTAAATAGGTAATTTGATAATTAAGAGTTATAAATAGAATTTAGTTTTTGGTTTAATTAGTTTATTTTTCTTTTTGGTTTATAAAAACAAATACAATTCCTTTAAAATCTGAAAATCATATTCATAATTTATGAAAATTATCCCAATATAAATATAATTAGTAACACCCAACTTAAATAAATTGCCAAAATATACGGGGTATTACAGACTTCCCCCCTTAAAATATCGCTACATCCTCGTAGCGTAAACATACTCTCCAAAATGAACCTTAGCAATATATTTCCCCAAAACGCCAAGTCTCTATGGTATCAGTTTGCAATAATTCTCCAATAAGCATATTCTAGTACACTCGTACCTAAGTTATCGCCAAGTGAGCTTTTGAGCAAGTTTTAGAAATAAGTTGTGCACAAGGCACCTAAAACCAAGCAATAGTAATTTGGAACCAAGGTTCCACCAACGCACTAAGGCACAAAACAAACCAAAACAATTAAAGTTGTACGAATAGCACATAATAGCATGACACAACATAAAAACACGAGAGAGTAATAGAGCGTGAAGTGTTCTCATCCCCCTTAAAAGAAAGGTTCGTCCTCGAACCTATAGTACCTTAATCAAACAAATGAGGGTATTTCTGACGCATCGCCGACTCAACTTCCCAAGTCGCTTCCTCAACATTGTTGTTGCACCACAATTCTTTCACCATAGGAGTTTCTGTTCGTCGAGTCTTTCGTGTTTTCCTATCCAAGATTTTCAATGGTGCCTACTCATAGGTCATAGTTTCATCTGTCTCGATCGTCTTGGCGTCAAGAATATGTGATGGATCACTTACATAACGTCTCAGTTGAGAAACATGGAAGACATTGTGAACATTTTCCAAGTTTGCAGGAAGATCAAGCTCATAAGCAACCCACCCACGCGATTTAGTATCTTATAAGGTCCTATGAACTTCGGCTCAATTTTCCTTTCTTACCAAATCTCATTACACCCTTAGTAGGTGAAACTCTCAACAATACCATATCTCCAACTGCAAACTCGATGTGACTCATAGTCTTATTAGCATAGCTCTTTTGACGATCTAGTGCAGCTTTCATTCGTTCCTGGATAAGTTTAACTTGCTCAGTAATTTCTTGAATGTAATCAAGTCCCAACACTACAGTCTCAATGATATCGTTCCAGCAAATCGGACTACGACACTTCCTCCCATACAAGGCTTCAAAAGGAGCCATCTTAATCGAAGCTTGATAGTTGTTGTTGTATGAGAACTCGATCAAGTCCAATTTATCCTCCCAACCTCCTTGAAACTGTAAGGCACAAGCCCGTAACATATCCTCTATCGTCTGATTGGTCCTCTCCGTCTGACCATCAGTGGCAGGGTGAAAAGCAGTGCTCATCATCAAGTTTGTTCCTAAAGCTTCCTGTAACTTGGTCCAAAATCTTGACACAAATCGCGCATCACGGTCCGACACAATCTCGTTTGGAACCCCATGTAACCTCAAAATGTGATGCACGTAAGCAGCAGCCAATTGTTTCTTCTTCCAAGTGTCTTTCATAGGGATGAAATGAGCACAATTAGTCAATCGGTCAATAATCACCCAAATCATATTATTTCCCTTAGGAGTACGGGGTAAACCAGCTATAAAATTCATGGATATGGAACTCCATTTCCACTCAGGAACCTTCAATGGTTGCAACTTTCCTTGCGGTCTCTTATGCTCACTTTTCACCTTCTGACATACCAAACATCGAGCAACAAATTCTGCAACATTCTTTTTGAGTCCAGACCACCAAAAGACTTGTCTCAAATCTTGATACATTTTATCTCCTCCTGGATGTACTAAGTACAACGTAGCATGAGCTTCAGTGAGGATCTTTTTCCTTAATTCCTCGTTGTCGGGCACACAAACTCGGTTCTGGAAGCGAATGATCCCATCTCCTCCCTTTTTGAATAACTCAGGCTCATTGGTCAATTTATCTTGTACAAACTTATCAGCCACCTGAAGCTCCTTAATTTCTCTCAAAAGATCATTTTGGATCGTAGTAACTCCTGAAGGTGCACCAGGCTCAGTAAGTTGAACTCCAAAATTAAGAAATTCATCGCGCAATCTTTCTCTATGCACCACCAATTGTACAGAGTGAAGAGACTTCCTACTCAAAGCATCTGCGACGACATTTGCCTTACCCTCATGATATTGGATCTCCATTTCATAATCCTTAATAAATTGTAGCCACCTCCTCTGAAGCATGTTCAGTTCTTTTTGGGTGAAAATATACTTAAGACTCTTATGATCAGAGAAAATCTTAATGCTTACTCTGTAGAGATAGTGCCTCCAGATTTTCAAAGCGTGCACCACGACCGCTAACTCCAAGTCATGGGTCGGGTTATTCTCCTCGTAACTCTTGAGCTGCCTAGACGCATAAGCAATCACTCTTCGGTTCTGCATAAGGACACAACCCAAACCATTTTTCAAAGCGTCCGTGTACACCTCATACTCTCCTTTCTCATCAGGTAAAGCTAGGACTGGTGCTGTCGTCAGTCTAGTTTTCAAGGTTTGAAATGCCTTCTCACAATTATCATCCCATTTGAACTTGGTCGCCTTTTCATCAACGTGGTCATAGGTCTAGCTATTTTAGAGAAATCCTTAACAAACCTCCTGTAATAGCAAGTGAGTCCCAAAAAGCTTCTAATCTCCGTCACACTCTTAGGAGTCGGCCACTCTGAAACAACTTTAACTTTCGCAGGATCCACGGGAACACCATCCTTAGATATAATGTGACCTAGGAATGCAACTCTGTCTAGCCAGAACTCACATTTCAAAAACTTCCCATAGAGTTGTTTCTCCCTCAAAGTTTGTAAGACAATTCTGAGATGTTCCTCGTGCTCCGCCTCACTCCTTGAGTATATCAAAATATCATCAATGAACACAACAACAAACTTGTCCAGATATGGTCTAAAGGTACGGTTCATCAAATCCATGAAACTGCAGGGGCATTGGTTAACCCAAATGGCATAACTGTGAACTCGTAGTGCCCATAGCGCGTCGAAAAGGCTGTCTTTGGAACATCTTCAAGAGCTACCTTAAGCTAATAGTATCCAGACCTCAAGTCAATCTTAGAGAAAACACTAGCTCCCTTTAGTTGATCAAACAAATCGTCAATCCTAGGTAAAGGGTACCTATTCTTGATTGTCACATTGTTCAACTCACGGTAATATATGCATAATCTTAAGCTACCATCCTTCTTTTTGACAAATAACACTGGTGCTCCCCAAGGTGAGACACTTGGCCGGACATATCCCTTCTCCACCAACTCATCAAATTGTTTCTTAAGTTCCTGCATCTCAAGTGGTGCTATCCTATAAGGTGTTTTAGCTATCGGTCCAGTCCCTGGAACCAAGTCGACCTTAAACTCCACTTCTCTTGTAGGCGGCATTCCTGGAATATCTTCTGGAAACACGTCCCCAAACTCACTCACAACACGGACCTCGCTCAAATCTGGATATTGAACTCTAGTGTCTCTGACATGGCATAAGAGTAATTGTGCTCCCCTAGTTATATGTTTCTTTAGTTTTATCACGGAGATCAACTTCACTCTAAGTCCTTTAATTTTTCCTTTGTATGACACACTGACATTCTTAGGCCCTTTTAGTGAAATTTTCTCTAACCAACATTCTAATCTAACCTTGTGTTTACCCATCCAATCCATACCCAAAATTACATCAAAATATGGTAATGGAAACTCGATCAGTTTTGCTCTAAATTCATGCCCACCAATAACCACAGATACATCCTTAAACAAGGTCTTACAATTAATGTTATCCCTAGTGGCCATAGTAGGGTCGTAGTCTACACATTCACCAGATTTCAAATCCGACAAAGCAATAAACTTGGGTGGTTCGCCAGAGAACCTGTCTTTGATTTTCCAAAGTAGTTTCTTTTGGAACTGTGTGGCTTTCAATTTTTTAGTGGGAACGAGATCCTTAGCAAACCTTCTAAGCTCCATGAATTTGGTATAAAACTCCCTAACAGACATCCCTTCTGTCTGTCTAAACCCCTCAAATTCAAATCTCTTCTCATCCTTAAGGTGTTCGGAAAAAAAAAATTCCTCCACCATGAATTCTCTGAAATGTTCCCAACCACGCTCATATTCAGCCACTCCCTCATCTTCAGTGGTCTCAGTGTATGGTTCAAAGAATCTTTCCTTAATCTCTTGCCACCACCTGTCAGCATCCTCCCTAAGGTAATAGGCGCCAATCCTTACCTTGTATCTTGCTGGGCACTCTAAGGACAAGTAAATCTTATCCATATCCATATACCTTGTCTCCCGTCCCAGAAAAGGTTGGAGGATTCTTTTGTTGAACAACCTTAGACATAGATTGTGCAGTGAACGGGGCAGGTTGGACATGGTTATTATTGTTGTTCTGGTTGTTATTGTTTTGGTGATTGTTTAGCACCTTTGGTCAAAGTAGTTGCCAAACCAGCCACATGTTGCATGGTCTGCGTCATAACCTGGTGTTGCTGAGTCATAGCCTGTTGCATTGTCTGCGTCATGACTTGGTGTTGCTCAGCAATAGCATGTTGCTGCTGAGCCATTGCCTCATTTTGTGCAGTTATTTGAGCTATCAAAGCAGCTATATCTAGGCTCATGTTGTTCAAGGATGACGCTCCACGTACCATTTTGTATATGATAACAACTTTCATAAGACGACATAAGGCACCAAACGGTAAGCATAAATTATCACTCCTCCCATCCATAGCCCTTAGAAGGTACCAAAGTTAAGTTAATAACGTAAATTCATTCAACCAAATTATAAGTTTCGAATATGATACAATAGGAGTGAACAAAACACCACACAAACAAGCTTACAAGTAGCACAGAAGCCTAACCAAATGGTTTTATCCCGAATCGGTAGGGGAATTGTCCCCTATTCAACACAAAACTAAAAGCAAAACGCTAATGGATAAGTAGAGTTAAAACAACCATAAAACATACAACTCTAAATAATCAAAGAAACTCATATAGACACACCACGTAGCATATAGCATGCGAATGATGCAACCCAACCCCCATTTTCAAAAAGACCCTTTTATGCCATGTTATAAAAGCCATATAAAAACAAAACTTTTGTAAAATTTGACTCGATCAGAAACTATCGCTCTGATACCAACTGTAACAACCCTAAATTTTCGACCAAATTAAATAAATGAAAACCTAGGATTATTATGCCACAATTAACTAACCAAGTTAATTACAAGGCTAAAACCAAATTAATAAATTCAAAATGTAAATAATAAATAGTACGACAGCGGAAGACTTAGTCAAAGTTTACAAATTCCAAATCCGAAATCCAAATGAAACTAATAAAGGTTTAATAATTGTCTAAATGAAAAGACCCCGTGAATGCAGACGTCCGCAAGCTCAACATATCACCATCAAACACACCTGTCAACTGCGCCATCGGAAAATGACACAGGCCCCAGAATAGGGTAGGGACAAACCCAAACAAAAGAACGTCAGCAAAACTGGCTGAGTAAGAACTCAAAGCAAAACAAGGAAAGTAAGATACGCGCCTTTGAGGCGCGTAGCTGAACAAGAAACGCTTACAACCAAAGGATTAGCCAAGGTGATAAGAGAGATATATGAAACAAGAATAATTATACGAATTTCAGAGAGAAAAGCCAAATATACAGGAATGGGCACTCCGCATCAGTAACCCATCTTTGGTAAGGGTCCTACCCCGAACCAGGAACAACTCTAGAGGCCAACCAAACCACCCTAAGAGAACCCGAGTGTGCACACCCCTCACATGAGGGCCAGTAGGATGTAACCGGTCAAGGAGGAGGTTCCAATAGGTAACTGGTAGCTAATCCAGTTAAGAGTTACCTTGATCAGAGGTATAGTAAATCATTCGTAATCGAGCACCCCCGGAGGAGTTAACCCGAACTCTAGAGTGTTTATAGAAGAAAACCCCATTAACCATAACCCATATTCAAACCATGACTAGATGTTTTATTTGATGTATAACCAATTCCCAACCAAACAAGGAGATATTGTGATCAAACGATAAGAGTATAGAAGCCAATATATATGAAACAAGAATTGATCACATTAGAAGACAATAAAACATGCTCAAGCTCAAGAGTTGGCGTTCTTACCGATAGCGCTAAACTTCTCCTTAATTATTTATCTCAAAGTCGTCAAATCGAACCTCGTTAAACCCGCAAGCTATATATCATAAAATGATAACTAATATTAAGAAACGGACGACTATAAAACATAACCCACATTACTAACGAAGTACGTAAACCAAAGACCCAATTTACTAATATATATATGTAACCCCAAATAAGTACTTATATAAAACCCAAATAATCTAAATAGACAAATCACAAAATCCTCATATTGCACAAACCTAATTAAATCTACATTCCACCATAATCATGGTCAAAACGAGCCATGAGTTGAAAAGCATTGCACGGCAAATCTTCAACTATACTGCCCAAATGCCACTTGAATGCCAAAGTGCTAACACCCAGAATCATCAACATCAACAACTCCAAAAACAAAAAATAGCACGACAAATATACTACAATATCAAACACAACAGTACTAGACCTCGACAACACCACGACCACAACTCATAAGGCCAACAATACCACCTACAATAAAACAACAACCCTCGACAATGAAACATCAACACCATCGATCAACAGCATCCTACCCATATCACCACGACAACGATGAAAAACCACCTTTAACAACCTACCCAACTCGAATTAATCATAAAACCAACTAAAATACTATAAGAATCATTATAAACAATAGTACTAGGAGTAAAATCCACAAAATCATCATAAATCAAAGTTAATCGAGAAGACATGAAACGACGATGTCGGGACAACTTTAATAAAGCTTTGAGAAATTCATACCGTTGTGTAGAGGAGAGAAAAAGAGAAACAACGATACTAGTTTCGTCCAAAACCGGGCTGAAAATTGATGGCTGCGAGCGATTGAAGGGTGACGGCGATCGTAAGTGAAAGACGATCAATGATGATGATACGTGAGATTATGGTGATGGGTGTGCGTAAAACAAAGGGTTTTACATAGTGTTAGGTATAGGGAATTAGGTAGGGGTAAATAGGTAATTTGATAATTAAGAGTTATAAATAGAATTTAGTTTTTGGTTTAATTAGTTTATTTTTCTTTTTGGTTTATAAAAACAAATACAATTCCTTTAAAATCTGAAAATCATATTCATAATTTATGAAAATTATCCCAATATAAATATAATTAGTAACACCCATCTTAAATAAATTGCCAAAATATACGGGGTGTTACAATCAAACTCCCTATAGGTTTGGTGCCAAGAAGCCTGTGACAAATGAGGGTGGGGCCTCGAAACAGTACACTGGGGTGAATGCCGTGACATCTGGAAACTTTTTCCAAACAAGGCAGCGAAGAGAATTTGTACCAATCCAAATGATCTACACTCAAGCCTTTTCCAAACTCACAAAAGCCAACCTAATCAAACCTTTGACTCCACGACCACCTCCAAAGAACCCTTATCCTGGTTACAACCCTAATGAACATTGCAATTTCCACCAAGGTCCTGGACACGACACTGAAAATTGCGGAGCATTAAAACACACGATCCAAGACCTCATTGACCAAGGTAAGCTTGTGGTTAACCGCAACGACAACCCTAACACCATAAAGAACCCTCTTCCGAACCACAAAGAAGTACCCTCAATCAATATGATCTCCCTATCTCCAGGGGTCGATGCCTCAAGGGGCATACGACCGATCACACCCAAGATAGCCGAAATGGTGACAAACTCAGGGATGAGGTGCCTCGTGTATGACTTTTCCACAAAGGACCAAGTGGTCCTAAAAATGGCGAAGGATTTGAAATACACCATGAACAAAGATCACTGCTCTGAAACGTGTGGTACGATAGAATACGATGGTGCTTTTTATATGTTTGACGAGGATGAGGAGGAAGCCACCATCATGGACATTAGTAGCAGAACTGTAAAGAGCTCGACTGAAGCTTTCAATTCCACAATCGTAGGCCCAGTTTGTTTGTGGGACCTCAGTGATGAAGAAGACGATGTGGTTGCCTACCTCACAAGAACCGGGAGACACTTCAAACCATCACATCTCGAAGAGGAAAACCCCTTAAAAGCGTTGAAAAGAAAGGAAAAGGGAAAAGAGCTTCCCACAGATGAAAGTGAGGCCATGGACCCCATCAAAAGGATGAAAGAGGTGAACTCAAATGTCTCATTGTGGCAATTACTAATGCGTTCACAACCTCATAGGGCCGCGGTCTTGAAATTATTGAATGAAGTAGCCGTCTCACCTTCCATATCTCCAGATGACGTGGTCGCCCTCGTTCACCCTGTGTCTACCGCCATTGTGTTTAGTGACGAGGATCTACCTGATGATGTCCCTCATAATAACGCTTTGCACCTCACGGACGATTGCAACAGCAAAGTGGTGCCTATGGTTCTTGTCGATAATGGTTCAGGCGCAAACGTGTGTCCCCTGAGAGTCCTCCAAAAACTTGGGTACTCAAATGATCACCTAAAGCCGTCCAAAGAAGGAGTCAGAGGGTTCGATAATGTTAAAAGAGAAGTTTTAGGGATTGGGTCCCTAGATTTAGAGTTCGGACCCGTAGCTCGAAAAGTGAACTTCATGGTAATCGACATTCCGGCATGTTTCAACTTGTTATTAGGAAGGCCGTGGATTCACGCTATGAAAGCAGTTCCGTCTACTCTACACCGAAAGGTCAAGTTCATGGCTGAAGCTGGGGTTGTCACCTTAGAGGGAGGCACGGGATTCATGGACGCCGCTGTGGCAAATAAAACTGTCCTTAATCTGAATAAGGAATTGGCTCATTGTTTAGATGGGTTTTTTATCAACGTACTCAGTGTCCACTCAAGTGAAAGTGAACCGATGGAAGACGATGAGTATCCTGAGAGTGAAGAACCAAGTGAAAATCCGTCTAACTCATGGTCGGCAAACTCTGGTGAAGGGTCACAGGTTTCGGTAGCACCGCCGCAAGCCATCCCAGATAACCAAGTCAATTGGGACGACATGGTGCCAAGAGGATCTTCTCCGGCTATAGATCTAAACCCGTTTCCCCAACTTCCGTATGCCTGTTGGTTATATCATTCCAGTCTTCAACAAATTTTCCGGTGAGGGTGATCCGCATCTTCACCTCATCAGATTCGCTCAAAAGATGAGAATCCAGAGAATTCACGAGGACAGCTATGCTCCTTTGTTTGACCAAAGCCTAGAAGGTGCCGCGCTGAAGTGGTTTTACGAGCTGCCTATTGTCCTCAAGAGCACTTGGCCTACTTCGCAACTCGCTCATAAAGTGGGCCGAATTCCAGCAAAACATAGATCCGGCAAGATTGCAATTGAGGGGTGTCCGACAGGGGATCGAGGAACCATTCACTCGCTACTGCGCTCGTTGGCGAGCTCAATACCGGAAGACTTATAGTGTGCCATCGCTGAGAGAAAGCATGTTGATGATAGCTTCCGGATTGAACCAAGCTTATTTCGATGAGATGGGTAGCGAGACTTTCAAGACATTAGAAGATATGGAGTATCGAGGCTATTGTTTAGATGTGGCCAAACTTGAGAGGGCATCTGACCTGTCAAAGGTCAGGAAACATGTGATGATCTCCTGTGCCACTCCTCGTCCCAAGCGTTGGTTCTCAGTCCTTCGCCACTCTCTGGGGCATCTGTTCAGCCAATTGGTCCGAGCCGACCTCCTAACTTCTCAGTTATCACCGGCACTTCCTTATTGTGGGGAGATGAGTTGCACCACCTTCTGCCGTTACTGCCAGGCTTGTGGCCACGACACTGATGGCTGCGAAGAACTTCGCCACAAAATCCAAGACCTGATTGACTCTAAGGTCATCGACCCTTGAAGCTTCATCGACATCCAGCTTAGCACCACCTAGTTGATTAGGAATAACGTAGATCGAGAAAGAACTACGCAAGGCCTGAGTCCCCAAGTCAATGTTCCTACAACATTTGACCCATTTTGCACTCGTTGTAATATAGTTTGGGGTTACGTAGACATCCTACTAAACAATGCGGCCGCGGATAAAACCTTGTAAAATAAATAAATAAAAAATTTCTCTCGTACTCACAAGAACTACATTGGGCCTGATTCTCCAAATCACATGCACTTCAACACCACAAACAAGAACGAACTTCCAAAGTTCATTCACACATGGAGATATGTAGGCAACCCAACTAAGGGTTCGGCCCAAACTAAGTCTATTGAAGTGATTGTCTGCTTTGCAGGAATGTACCTGACTTTCGCCTCGACAGGGAGATAATTCTATCCTTTTCTCTTGTACATTTTTGTATATAATCAAATTTCGATTGGTAAATGAAATGACAAAATCTCGAATGGGAGAATTCAAACTTGTATATAACAAACACTAATCAATCAAACCAAACAATACGACAAAATTGTTTTCAAAAAGGACGCGCAGAGTGAAAAGACGAGTTCTGAGTCTTGTTCATTCAACATTTTTGTGTAAATATTGATTTCATTCTTTATTCTTTATTTCTAGGGGCAATCTCGCAAAAAAGCTCCTTTGAATTGTGGTTGAAAGTAGCGATCCTAATCCACCTCGATGCCCACAGAATGACCAACACCACAAAAAGAAACAAGAAATCCCAAACCCGCCGTGAGCGCGAGAATCCACCACCGATCCCTACCTTCCAACCTCAAACTCTTCACATGATGGATAAAATGGGCTACACCTCTGGAAGTGGGCTCGGGAGACAAGGTGAGGGAATCAAATGCCCAATTGAGGTCACCCACAAACAGAACAAACATGGCCTTGGATACAACCCAAGTGATGAAATCTCAACCACCACCAAAGCCAAAAAACCACCCCTAACCCTCAATGGCCAATTCGTGCTGCAAGGAGAGAGCGAACCCTACTTTGAATTCCCAGAACCCTGGTTTGATGAGAAAAAGCGAGAAAGGCTTCCGGGAATTGAAATATTCTTTGCTGAGGCTTCCAATGAGGATTTGGTTAGGAGTTGGTTTGTGAAAGACCAACAAGCCGAAGACAGCCAAGATTGGGTGGAAACCATGTGTGGCAAAGCAATGAGGCACTTATTCGAATTTGAGCTGAACGATGGAGTAGATAATGACCCCACCACCTTGATCGAAGTGGCAGGAGACCACGTGCAAAAAGAGAGAAATTCGAAGCACCAATCCGAGAGCGGAGCTATCGAGCTAGGCTATCCCGTAGGAAACTCTACCCCCGAACCTACCATCCAACCAAGCCTCGACTCCACTGCCAACTCTGACGGTTACGAAACTCACAGTTCCTCATCCGACCATTCATCCCTTTCTACCCAATCTGACACTTCTGATGATGAAAACATTGTGTATAAATCAATATCCGAGTACGTTTGCATAAATGACATTGCATCTGATCATGACGCATCTTCTGACACCGAGTACATAGATGTTCCTGAATCATGCATGACTCCCTTAGAGAAGCCCATCATTGTAAATATAGGGTCACATGATGACGTTAGAGAAGTCAAAATAGGGTCATCCCTGTCCCCACAAGAGTACATAGATGTCTTTGCATGGTCCTACGTCGATATGCCAGGGGTCGATCAACAAATCGCTGTGCACCGAATTCCTCAACTGTCAGAATGCAAACCGAAGCAGCAACGACTTCGTCGAATGAAGCCAGAGGTAAGCCTCAAAGTCAAGGAAGAGATTGAGAAGCAGCTCAAGGCGAATTTCATCAAAGCCATCAAACATCCTAATTGGCTCGCCAACATAGTGGTTGTGCCCAAGAAAGGAGGAAAAGTTCGGGTATGTATCGACTACAGGGATCTCAACGGGGCATCGCCAAAAGATTGCTTCCCACTGCCTCATATTGATGTTTTGGTTGACAACACTGCCGGCCACGCTATGTTCTCATTCATGGATGGATTCTCCGGATACAACCAAATTCTCATGGCAGAAGAGGACATAAAAAAAACCTCATTCATCACCCCGTGGGGTACCTACTGCTATCGAGTCATGCCGTTCGGGCTGAAGAACGCCGGCGCCACCTACCAAAGGGCCGCGACGACTATTTTGCACGATCTGGTTCACGACATCGTCGAAGTCTACGTTGATGACATGATTTTTAAGAGCGGAGATCGTCAGGCGCATCTCCCAGCATTGAGAACTTTCTTTGATAGGATAAGAAAGTACAACTTGAGACTGAACTCGCAGAAGTGTGTGTTTGGAGTTACCTCTGGAAAGCTGCTTGGTTTCGTTGTGAGTCAGGATGGGATCAAAGTGGATTCCAAGAAAACAAAGGCAATCATCGAACTTCCACCCCCGAGAACGGAAAAAGAAATCAGAGGTTTTCTAGGTCGAATCCAGTACATCAGCCAATTCATATCTCAACTCACAACCAAGTGTGAGCCCATGTTCAAGTTGCTGAGAAAAGGAGTCTCCAAGGAATGGAACGACGAATGTCAAAAGGCGTTTGACTCAATGAAAGACTATCTTGCCAATCCGCCAGTTCTAATGCCGCCCAGACAGGACGAACCGCTAATCTTGAACCTAACAGTAACTGAAACTGCCATGGGAGCATTGTTGGCCCAATACCAAGAAGGGTCCAAGAAAGAGGTAGTCATCTACTACTTGAGTAAGAAATTCCTTGAGTATGAAACCAGATACTCTCCTTTGGAAAGAACTTGCATCTCCCTGGTATACGCCACGAAGAAATTGAGGCACCACCTCCAAGCTCACACGACATATTTGGTCTCGAGGCTCAATCCGATCAAACATCTCTTCGACAAGCCGATACTCATTGAGAGGCTTGCAAGGTGGCCTGCCATCCTGTCTGAATTCGACATCCAATGCATGAGCCAGAAATCGGTGAAAGGGGGGCAACCTCAGAGGCTCTGGCAGAAGGGCCCATTTCGGGAGATGAGTACGATGACTCTTCCCCAGACGAACATATTCACGCCATTGAAGTGCCGAAATGGAAAATGTACTTCGACGGAGCTTCCAACAGAAGAGGCAATGGGGCAGGAGTCTTGTTGGTAGACCCAAACGGCCTTCACATAACCTTTGCAGTCAAGCTTGACTTCCCTACCACAAACAACACTGCAGAATATGAGGCGTGTGTGTACGGTGTCAAAGTCGCCCTCGCAGCAGGGGCAAAACGCTTGACAGTCTATGGTGACTCTAACTTGATCATATCTCAAACAATTGGAGCTTGGAAAGTCAGAGAAGAAAGACTCCAATTGTACACTGAGTGCCTCCAACGATTAATTCCTCTCTTCGAGGACATCGATTTCAAACATCTCCCACGTGAACAAAACTGTTTCACCGATGCTCTGGCGAATCTAGCCGTGAACCTCACTTGGGAGGCCGGAATCAAAGTTTAATCGATAGTGCTCGAAGAAAGGCAAAGTCCTGCAGTTGGGTTCGACGAGTTCGTCGCCACCATAACTGAAGAAGAAGAGAATGAGCCTTGGTACGCGGACATCCAAAGATACGTCAAAAATCAAACTTATCCGCCCGGAAGCTCAAGAAAAGATCAATTAGCTATTAGAAAACTCGCTTCTCAATTTGCTGTCATGGGAGGCATATTGTACCACAAGGGATTGGATGGGGTCCCTCAGCTTTGTGTAAACAGATCAGAGACGAAAAGGATTATGGAGCGGGTCCACGGTGGGGAATGCGGCCCTCACATGAATGGGGGAATGCTTGCAAAGAACATTGTCCGCGCCGGCTATTATTGGACAACAATGCAAAGTGATTGCTACCATTTTGTTCGCACTTGTAAGAAGTGTCATATTCTCTCAAATCTCAACCACATGCCCCCAGTGTCTTTGCACAATATGACCTCACCATGGCCCTTCTCAACATGGGGAATCGACATCATCGGTCAGATCCATCCGCAGGCATCAAATGGCCACCAATACATTTTGGTTGCAATCGACTATTTCTCGAAATGGATTGAGGCTGCTTCTTTCTCAAAATTGGGGGCAAGAGAAGTTTCCAAGTTTGTCATGCACAATATCGTCTGCCGATATGGGTTGCCGTACGAGATCATTTCTGATAATGGCTCGCAGTTCGAGGGCCACATGAAAGAAACTTTGGCCAAATACAAGATCAAGCATCGTCAATCTTCTCCATACCGTCCCCAAACGAACGGTGCTGTGGAAGCAACAAATAAGACTATCAAGACCATCATTCTAAGACGACTGAAAAAGCCCGAGATTGGCATGAGAAACTACCTTATGCACTTTTGGGGGTATAGGACATCCGTTCGCACTCCAACAGGCACAACGCCTTATTCTTTGGTATATGGTAAGGACCCAGTCTTACCTATCGAAACCGAGATTCAGTCTCTGAGAATCATGGCTGAAAGCGAACTCCCCAAAGACTTGTGGTTGCAAACCCCATATGATGAGTTAGCATTTGCTGATGAAAAACGTCTCCGAGCACTCAACCACATACACGCGTACCAAAGACGCATTGTTCGAGCATTCAACAAGAGGATTCGAGATCGAAACATCCAAGAGGGAGATTTGGTCTTGAAAGAGAATAGTGCGCCAATGCACGACATAAGAGGAAAGTTCAGACCAAACTGGTCCGGTCCGTTCTTGGTAAAGACGATCACACCCGGAGGAGCAGTGAGGCTCATGGACTTGGACGGGAATGAGTTCGTCCGCTACACTAACCTCGACCAACTGAAGAAATATTATGTTTAGGAAATAGATCATTGATGTAATAATCCAACTCATGTATGATAAATAAGTTTGTAATGGGTCAAATGGATGACCACGAAATCTATCGGAACTTTGGGCTAACAGAAGCCCGAACTACGCATGACCTGATTTCCAATGGCGGAATACGTGGGCAACCCTTCAGTGGGTCCGGTCAAGTGTTCGCGAGGAATTTTTGAATCTCGTGAACGCAAATCTACCAATAAAGTTCTTTAGAGGCGAAAAGGTCTATAACGACCCGGCTAAACGACCCGATAAGCCAAAAGGAAAAAGTGAGCGAAAAGAAATGAGTGATGGCTTATGCAAAAGTTAGGGTCCTGAAAAACTGAGAGACTCAAAAAAAAAAAAAAACGTCCGGTTCGGGTGAAAACGGGTCTAACCCGCAGTCGAACCACGCAAACCCAAGCTTCAAACCCAAACACTTTGTGTCTATGGGCCATGCTCATACATCTCCCTTATAGTTGGGTCATTTTGTGTACATGTTCATTTTCATATGGGCCAATTTTTGTAATAGGCCAAGTTTTGTAATGGGTCATCATGCACCATTTAGGGTCAAGATTAGACTTTAAGTGTGAAAGATGCTAAGATCAAATCAATGGACATTCATAAAAACATACTTGGATTGAAATTCATGCACTAACATTTCATTACAACCCACTTCATTTTCAACACATAAATCTAAAGTACATAAGCTTACTTGTTCACCAAGTTACTCTACCTTAGCCACTAATCTACTTCAAACAACATTGTTATTTAACACATTCAAACCTAAATTAGTACTACTACGGTGCTAACCAACCATCGACTTCTTCTTCTTCGACCCTTTCTTTGACCTCGCAAGCTTGAACCCTAGCTAGTAGAGTCCTCTTCCATCTTCACCATCACCTTCTCCAACTTCACTCTCTTAGGCGCTTCCCTAAACCCGATATCCTTCCAAAGCCACTCTCGGTAGCTA
This sequence comes from Spergularia marina, assembly GCA_963680865.1. Lineage (NCBI taxonomy): Eukaryota > Viridiplantae > Streptophyta > Magnoliopsida > Caryophyllales > Caryophyllaceae > Spergularia > Spergularia marina. The sequence continues at coordinate 11,211,403 of OY804557.1, read as the reverse complement.
GGCTCCAAAAACAACTCCCCAAGGGAAGGAATGAAAGGAAAGGAAAAAACATTCCTCCAAAGATCCCTTGCCTTTTGAGCATTGTAAGTAGAGATGGCATAGGTCTCACATGGTGATTCCGACAAGCCCTCCACAAAGGCTTGACGATGCCCTCCTTGCCTCAAACACCTCCATGGAAGTGAGTAGGTCACTTGGTGCAACCTTGGGAGTTGCACTCCTTTCTTCCCAAGGGTACTAAGGGCAAAACTCTCAATGCGAAGATGAGAAGTCACCCACTCAATATCCCCCTTCATGAAAACCTCCTCCCACGAACCATCTACCCTTTCCTTCTTGAACAAAGTTGTAGACCCCCTTTCAAGCAACGAGGCTACCTTGTAGGTGGGACCCTTCACGGGACCACAAAGCTTGAACTTCTCCATAAGCCACAAGCATAAGACCAAGGGTGATCCCTTAAAGAAAAGAGAAGAGCCATCCTTGAACGAATCGAGCGAAACTAGTAGCTCACCAAGGACAAGAGGTGATAGTCTTCCTCCACAAACTATAGAAGGAACCAAGCTCAAGCATCGAACACTCCAACAACCTAGTGACTACCGGAAAAGAAGGACACCTAGGAACATGGCAATGCATGCATGCTCCCTAGCAATGTGGAGAGGGAGAGAGCATGCAAAGTTGGTCTTCCCACCTTCAAACCCTAGCCTCAAATTAGCAAGATCAAGGTTGGCGCCAAGGAGATAGGCGCTCTCAAGATGAGGAGGGATGCACAACACTTCTCCAAGGAGCTTCCTATAGGATGTGAACCCATGAGGGGTTATCAAAATGCCTCCTTTCTTGAGTTCAAGAAGCCCTTTGACTTCCTCCACCAAAGGCGACATCTCCACTTCACCAAAACGGAAAACTCGTTTCTTTGCATCCCAATGTAGGAGAGCCGAGTATAGCATTTCCCAATAAATGGGATGCTTCAAAAGATGAGACATGGATTTGGTAAAAAGAGAAGAGCTTGCGGAAGCTCGTGATTTCAAAGAAGAAGAAAAGTCGGAAAGGAATTTCTTGTCTTCTTTGGAAAGATCGTTTTGAGAAGAAATTTCGCTTTTAAGAGACATGATGAAATGTGTTTCAAGCAAAGAAAAACACTTTGAAGTGAAAGCAAAATGAAGAGAAGTGTGCACAAGAGAACACTTAAACACAAGAGCAAAATGAGAAGGATTGTGCAAGACAAAAAGAGAGCCAAAGGCCCTCTTTTAAAGCCTGTTGGCCGGCTCCCACATAGCCCAAAGAGGGGGGCATGCTCTCCCTCTTTCTCTCACAATTATGGTCTATATTGGCTATTTTGGTATGTGTAAGAACTTGCACCAATATACAACCATCTACCCAACCCCAAAATTTGAAAGCCTTCCTCTTTGAGAGGCCCAACCCTACCTAACATCAAACCCAAAGGAACGATGCTACTACCACCATACTCTAAAAATTTCGGGATCGACCCAAATTCGTTTTCGAAGTATCAATCTCGATTTGAAAAAAAATCAAACCACGACAACAAGGTCGTAAATTTATCTCAACTACGAATTCAACTCAAAATCACACGACAACAATAAAGTCGTGATCGAACATCAACCCCGACCTCAAATCTCAACTTCGACATCGACCTCAAACTCGACCTCCAATCCCAATCTCGACCTCGACCATAAAGATCAAAACGGCGACGAGCCGCGTTTTGAAAACTAAAATTTATTTTCTACTCAAAAGACGACAACTCAGTCGCATCCAACCAGTCTATCTCGACCAAACAAACGGCGACGAGCCACATTTTGAAAATTAAAAAGCATTTTCAAAGTGAGACGATAGGGTCTTCTCCCCCCGAACAACGATGAAGTTGTAAATCGGGATCCAAAATTTTGCGTCTTCTCATGGCGTTGGTCTTCATTTTTGCAAAACTCGACCAACGAGGGGCAAACTGTAGACACCAAATTTTGTCTCACCATTTTTCACTTTCGTTTTCATCGATCTATTTTTATTTTCTAATTTTAATTCTATTTTCTAATTCATTTTCGTTCTATTCATTTCTATTTACCCATTTCTATTCGTTTATTTGTGAATAAAACGATTTCTCAACAATTTCAATTTCGCCATTTTTTTCTATTATTTATATAAATTTCGAAAATAGTGTAAATAATAGTAACAATTTGATTTTTATCCCTCTTAGTTTTAATTTCATTAATTCATTGTTTTAATCCACCCGGTTTTCATTTTCGCGCAAACCGAGATAAATTTGCTCGAAACGAGCTAAACTCGATTTTATTTTTGTGCTACTAAACCACATAGGCAATGACATCATTTTACATATGTCATGCCCATGTCACTCACAGTTACACTAACTATACACTAAAAAGATGCTAACTAATTGAATTTGCTTTTATTTTAATTAGTGACTCATCTATTCTCTCCCAACAACATACAATAGAAAAAGACAAAAAAAAAAGGGTGATGTGTGTGGCTTGGAGAAGGGCCGGCCAAAGAGAGGGTGGGCAAGGATTTTTGTTCAATTTTTTTAGTGAATTGATGAGATATTTATCTCATGCAATTAACCTCCTTCACCCATTATTTTTATCTTCCCGTAATGCTTAAGTTATTGTCTTTCATTTACTACACACACACACACTCATCAACACAAAGCAAAGCAAAAAAAAGAGAGAGAGAGAAGAGGAGAGAGCCGGCCAAGAGAGAGAGAAAAAAAAAAGAGCATTTGCTTCTTAGCATTTACTCCTACATTTTGATCATCTTCTCATTTATTTCTCACACAAAACTTCACCTTAAAATTAAAATCTCTACTAATAAGCTAGTAATATTAGGCTCACTCTAGATTATAGGAATAATAAAATTAATCAACCTCACCTAAATTAAAATCAATTTAGAGAACTTAATACCCTAGCATTGGAGGATCCATCATCATTGAGCTTCAAAGGTAGTATACTTTCTTCCTTTCCTTTCTTATTGTTATTTCAATTTAATTTTTTCCTCCAATACATTACTAACATTTTATTTGTCTACCCTTGGTTGGTAATGGGTTTAGTGTGGTTTATTGAGCCACACCAAAATCCATAAGCCAACTTTTAGGACCTTACGGGGGCCGTTCCCTTTATTGAGGGGAACATTCGATGCGAGATTCTTAGGAGTGGAGTGCCCTTTTGTGTGATTTTCTTGTGTCTACTGTTTTATTAGCCTTTTGTGGTGATTTGGTATTTTTTACAAATTTTCTACTATTTTTTCAATGTACAAAAACGATCCAAACTTCAACCCGGTTTACGTTCACTGAAAACTGGTTTTTTAGTCCAACTTACAAAATTTGTACAAAACCTTCCTTTTGGCTAAAAATCGTGATTTTATAAAAACTGAGTCTTTGGAGTCTTAAATGAATTCCTCCAAAATTTCGGATTCAAACTCAAAACCGAATATTTATGACAGTTTTTGCAAAGAAATTGCTCAAAACTGGTCCCAACTCCGACCAACTATGTACAACAAGATTTTTAGGATTGAAAACGTCCTTTTCTGGGTACGTCTCCTTCATGAGAGTTGAAGACAAGACTCCCAGATTTCCAGAAAGCTAAGGGTCAAAATTTTGTCATTTCTCTATCAACAGTTATGGTTTTTTGAACACAGACTCTGTTTTGCTCAGAAATCCGAATTTCAATCTTAAATTTTTTTTGTGAGTAAATGGACTTTTGGGATCATGAAAAAATTCATGTGTGATCTCAAGATGTTCATGAGCCCACCTTCAACCCCGAAAAATTTGAAGACTTCATTTGATCTTTCAAACCATTCAATTTCCATCAATTTGCTGTTTTTAGGGTCATAAATGACAAGTTTCTCCCCCAAATTAATTGTTTTAATTAACTAAATAATTAGACTTAATAGGGAGTCTAATTAATCCACCTCATTGAGATGTCAAAATGTTAAAAACAATTTAGACTGAATTAGGAGTCTATTTAAACCATTTATAAATAATTAGACTTAATAGAGAGTCTAAAATCAACCTCTTATTTGATGACTTTAATCACTTAGAATGGAATCTAAGTCCAAGTCAAGTCAACCTAAGTCAAGTCAATCTAAGTCAAGTCAACCTAATTCAACCGAGATCAAGTCAATGAAAGTCAACCACGGTCTAAAACCAATCCAAATACAACCAAGTCTACCAACGTCTACTAAAATCCAACAAATAACCCAAAGTCCACTCGAGTCAACCAAAGTCAACTAAAGTCAAAAAAATCTACCCAAGTCTACCCAAGTCCACTCGAGTCAATCAAAGTTAACCAAAGTCAACTAAAGTCAAACAAATCTACCCAAGTCTACCCAAGTCCACCCAAGTCTAGCAACGTCAATCAACGTCTATCCAAGTCAACCCGACTCTACCCAATAACCGACTAAAGTCAACTTTGCAAATAGGTGCAAGTCAACCGAAGTCAACCCGAGTCAATCGAAGTCAATAAGGACTAAAATTGACCCCTTTGTAAATAATGTAGTTAATAAAACCAAAAACCCCTAAAAATGTTTTCTTATTTGTTTTCAAACGTCTTTTTCTTAGTTTTTCTAGTTAATGTCGTTTTCTCCCATTTCTTCAGCGTTTTAAGAAATTCCATTTCTTTTTCAAAACTTTTTGTACATGGAAGTAAATAAACTTTCTTCGATGTGTTTGCATGTAAAGTTTTCTTTTCCCGTTCTTTGTATGGACTTCGGACGGGGCCCTACCCCAACACTAGGCAAGGATTGTCAATTCGCTTATGCGCGATCATGAAGTCGATCTACATTCACCTCTACCATCTATTCCACCAACGCCCCAGTGGAACACCACTTGATCGAACATAATCGAATCGGCGATTTATTTTCCTTATATTGTTGTAGGGCCTACACGGGCAGCTCTAACGATACGGCCAATTCCACCGAGCCTAAACACACAACCCAATCCATATTCATTAAATCTCCCCGCAAGAGTCTATTCAACCCTAGTCAAACTATTGAGAGGTCTAATCTTTAAACTCGCATTAGAGAGGTCGAGTCATCCACTTAAGACCTCGTTCAGGAGGCATGCCTGGTTCAGGAGGCATGCCTGGTTCAGGAGGCATGGTGATCAATGGCGATCGCCGTCTCGATGTGAGACACATAGATGCAAGCGGAGTATACCTTGCTCTATTCTACCGTGGATCGACTTGACTCTAATGTGAGTCATCTATAAAGTCTCTTAATAGCACGACTTTGAGTGAATCGACTTTCTACCCCTTCCAAGCGAAGTAAAACTCATCTCTACCTCCACATGGGTGATATCCCCAGTGGAATCAACCCGATCATTTCCCGAGTGGAATGATATCTACCATGTGGATCCATCCACCTACCCTAGCGGATATTAGCCGCTACCCCCCAGTGGAAAAGGCCGTTGTCGTGGGGCTGCCCGTCAGAACTACGTAGGGTTTTGATCCTCGAGTGAATTCCAATCCCACAATGAAAGGTACGTAGGGCAACTTTGGTGCTCAAACCCCCCAAGTCCGTACAAAAAGACTCGGGAACTTTCGTAATTTCTTTTTCCAAACTTCTGCATGTGAATGACAATGTGAATATATGTGCTTTTCTATTTCTACATGTTTATATGGATATTAACGTAACCAAAATACCGAGAATCTTTAGAAGGAAATAATGTATTAGTAAGTGTCCGTCCTTAGAACGGAAGGGGAGACGAGTTCCAAATGTTCGCACCCTTAACTAAGGCCCCGAACCCTTTTTCTCTATTTCACAGACCAGTTTTCGTAATTTTGTGAATAAACAATAAAACGGAATTTTGCCTTTAAGGCGCATGGAGTCATTTTTGGTTTTCGAAAGGTTTTCCTTAAAATTCTTTCATTTGTTTTCGAACTTGTGTTTTTTTAAACTTGTTTCGAAACCCTTCCTTGTCGGGGTAAAGACAGGGTAGCGACTCTGAGTTTCTACCTTCAAACCTAGGTTAGTTCAATAACCCTGCAAATCAAACCCAATTTTTTGGAAGCCCCGCAGTTCAATAACCCTTCAATTACTGAATTCACAACGATTTATTCTCCAATCAATCTTCAATTATTTGCTCCGCTGACTTCAATTAATATAGAATTTGGAGGGAATTTTACGGAAATTATTGGGGAATTATATGGGCAAAAATCGATGCAAAAATTCGGGATGTATGACCCAGAAATCGTATCAAAAATTCGGTACTATTTTGGGGACAAATGTTATGCAAAATTGGGGTGGTATTTAGGGGAGAAATCGTATCAAAATTTGAGGTATTTGGGGGTTTCAATCGTATCAAAATTTTGGGTGGTATTTGGGGGAGAAATCAAAAAAATCGTATAGATGATATGATTTGGGGGATTAATCGTAGCAAAATAGTAATGGAAAGATATGGATGATAGGATTTGGATGGAGTAATGGAGAAAGATAGTACGTAATAATGGAGTCAGGAGAAGATTCGAGGTAGTTAATTAGCATTTAATTACAAGAGCTTAGTACTAATCATTACTCGTTAATTAGGAGAGGTGAAATAAGGGCGACGAGTAGCATGTTTTAGGGCGACGAATAGAAGTTCAGTTCTTTTAAGCTTATTTTGGAATTCAAAACTTATTTTTGAAGTCTAAAGACACTACAATGATTTTTATGTGACGATTGTCATATAAGTAAACCAAATGTCATTTCTAACCACACTCACTACGTGTAATTCATACATTCAATTCAAACTTGTGAAAGGAACTGTGTATGCTTGTATTGTTCTATTAAGCCTATTTTCGAATTCTAAAGACACTACGATATTGTGTATGTTAGAATTTTCATATAAGTAAAGCAAATGTCATTTCAAACCACACTCATTACGTGTAAGTCATACATTTAATTCAAACTTGTGAAAACAACTGTGAATGCTTATTTTCCTCCTTTAAGCTTATTTTGGGATTCTAAGCTTATTTTTGAATTCTAAAGACACTACGAGCATTGTGTATGTTACGATTGTCATATAAGTAACCAAATGTCATTTTTAACCACACTCATTGCGTGTAATTCATACATTCAATTCAAACTTTTGAAAGGAACTGTGTATGCTTGTATTGTTCTATTAAGCTTAGTTTGGAATTCTAAGCTTATTTTCGAATGCTAAAGGCACTACGATGATTGTGTATGTTAGGACTGTCATATAAGTAAACCAAATGTCATTTCTAACCACACTCATTACGTGTAATTCATACATTCAGGTCAAACTTGTGAAACGAATTGTGAATGCTTCTTTTCTTCTTTTAGGCTTATTTTGGAATTCTAATCGTATTTTCGAATTCTAAATACACTACGATGATTGTGTATGTTAGAGTTGTCATATAAGTAAACCCAATATCATTTCTAAACACACTCATTGCGTGTAATTCATACATTCAATTCAAACTTGTGAAACTAAGTGTGTATGCTTGTACTCTTCTTTTAAGCTTATTTTGGAATTTTAAACTTATTTTCAAATTCTACAGACACTACGATAATTGTGTATGTTAGGATTGTCATATAAGTACACCATATGTCATTTCAAACCACATTTATTGCGTGTAATTTATTAATTCAATTTAAACTTGTGAAACGAACTGTGAATGCTTCTTTTCTCCTTTTAAGCTTATTTAGGAATTCTAAGCTTATTTTCGAATTCTAAAGACACTATGACATTGTGTATGTTAGGATTGTCATATAAGTAAACCAAATGTCATTTCAAACCTCACGTATTACATGTAAGTCATACATTCAATTCAAACTTGTGAAACGAATTGTGAATGCTTCTTTTCTTCCATTAAGCTTATTTTCGAATTCCAAAGACACTACAATGATTGTGTATGTTAGGAATTTCATAATAGTAAACCAAATGTCATTTCTAACCACACTCATTGCGTGTAATTCATACATTCAATTCAAACTTATTTTGAAATTCTAAGCTTATTTTTGAATTATAAAGACACTAAGATGATTTGTATGTTACGATTGTCATATAAGTGAATGCTTCTTGTCTTCTTTTAAGCTTATTTTAAAATTCTAAAGACACTACGATATTGTGTATGTTAGGATTTTCATATAAGTAAACCAAATGTCATTTCAAACCACATTCATTGCGTATAATTCATTAATTCAATTCAAACTTGTGAAACGAACTGTGAATGGTTCTTTTCTCCTTTTATGCTTATTTTGGAATTCTAAGCTTATTTTCCAATTCTAAAGAAACTACGATATTGTGTATGTTAGAATTGTCATAAAAGTAAACCATATGTCGTTTCTAGTCACACTCGTTGCATGTAATTCATACATTCAATTCAAATTAAACTTGTGAAACGAACTGTGTATACCTGTGCATGTACTCTTCGTTTAACCTTATTTTGAAATTCTGAGCTTATTTTTGAATTCTAAAGACACTACGATGATTGTGTATGTTACGATTGTCATATAAGTAATCCAAATGTCGTTTCTAACCACACTCATTGCGTGTAATTCATAAATGCATTCCAACTTGTGAAACGAATTGAGTATGCTTGTACTCTTCTTTTAAGCTTATTTTGGAAGTCTAAGCTTATTTTTGAATTCTAAAGACTCTTTGATATTGTTTATGGTAGGATTGTCATATAAGTAAACCAAATGTAGTTTCTAACCACACTCATTGCTTTTAATTCATACATTCAAATCAAACTTGTGAAACGAAGTGTGTATGCTTGTACTCTTCTTTTAACCTTATTTTGAAATTCTAAGCTCATTTTTGAATTCTAAAGACACTACGATGATTTGTATGTTATGATTGTCATATAAGTAAACCAAATGTCATTTCTAACCACACTCATTGCGTGTAATTCATACATTCAATTCAAACTTGTGAAACGAACTGTGTATGCTTGTACTCTTCTTTTAAGCTTCTTTTCGAATTTTATGCCTATTTTCTAATTCTAAAGACACTACGATGATTGTGTATGTTAAGATTGTCATATAAGTAAACCAAATGTCATTTCTAACGACACTAATCGTTTTAGTTTCATTGAAATTTAAAAATAAGCTTAAAATCACTGAATAAACTTAAAAGTAGAATTGAACCATGTATAGTTCGTTTCACAAGTTTGAATGAAATGTATGAATATTATGCAATGAGTGTTGTTAGATGATATTTGGTGTACTTAAATGACAATAATAACACATATAATCGTCTTAGTTTCATTAGAATTCAAAAATAAGCTTAGAATCAAGGAATAAGCTTAAAAGTAGAATTGAAGCATGCACAGTTCGTTTTACAAGTTTGAATGAAATGTATTAATGTTATGCAATGAGTGTGGTTAGAAATGATATTTGGTTTACTTGTATGACAATCCTAACAACTATAATAGTGTTCGTTTCATTAATATTCAAAAATAAGCTTAAAGTAGAATTACTGGTTGTTTTACAAGTTTGAATGAAATGTATGAATGTTATGCAATGAGTGTGATTAGAATTGATATTTGGTTTACTTATATGACAATTCTAACACATATAATCCTCTTAGTTGCATTAGAATTCTAAAATTAAGTTTGGAATTAAGGAATATGCTTAAAATCCTTCTATATTATTAAAGGAGGCATTTTTGTATCTCTCATAACGACCGAGCGTTATTAGAGAGTTTGGTCGATATTATATTGAAATATATATTGAACATGACCTTAATTAGGAATCTACGTCTCTACATAATATATTTTAAATCTTATATTATATTATTTTAATAATGTATCCTAATTTTTAGTACGAAAATGTATACTAAAATAAGAATTTTGATTAACGGATTGTATCCTAAAATCCTACATATCAAACAACAACCTAAACCACACTAAACCTTGACATCTTCTATTGATCCTACTAGCTGCTAATAACATGCTATCAATGATAGTATGATTGTTGTAGTTAAAATAAATCTTACGTACATATAATATGCGGAAAATTCACGTGGTACCCTCAAACTTTGACTGATTACACATGGTACCCAACATGGCAAGTTTTTGCACATGGTACCCCTGAACTTACCACTTTGTGCATATGGTACCCAAATAGTAACTTCCGTTAGATTTTCCGTTAAGTGATGATGTGTTAGTTAGTTGTTATGTAAATTAGTTAATATTAATGGTGATTTTCCATTATAAGAAAATCAAAAAATAAAAATAAAAATATTTTTTTTGACTTTTTAAAACAAATCCAAAAAATATTTTCATAAACAAAAAAAAAATCCAAAAAACAAGTTTTTTTTTTCATAAAAAATATTATTTCTCTTAAAAAAATCATAATTTGTGCACATGGTACCCTTCAAGTTACCACTTTGTGCACACAGTACCCTTGAGATCACGACATTTTGCACATGGTACCCCTAGAAAAATTAGTTTTTTAATAAAGTTTTTTTGAAAAAATTATTTGAAAGAAATATATTTATTTTTCTAAGAATTTATTGAATTTTTTTTAATTAAAATATTAAATCTGTAATTTAATTAACTAATTACCTAACAACTAACCGACACATCATCACTTAACGGAAAAAATTAACGGATGTTACTATTTGGGTACCATGTGCACAAAGTAGTAAGTTCAGGGGTACCATGTGCACAAACTTGCGAAGTTGGATACCATGTGCAATCGGCCAAAGTTCGAGGGTACACGTGAATTTTTCGTATAATATGGAGTTATTAAAAAAAGGCAATATGAGGTTAAACCTTATTTAATTAAAACTTAATTATTTATAATAACATTAATTACGATAATAATACAATCTCATGTACATAATGATTCATATTACACGCTAATTGCTCGCTAATGTGAACCGACTGCGAGAAGTTAAGGAACCATAGCAGTTTGGTAGTCTTATCTTACGTATATAAATAAACCAGAGTATAGAATTTTTGGTAGTACATATCTGGGGAGTTTAAGACATAGAGTAGGACACATGTTTTATGATAATTGGCAATTGGTTATCTTAATACATTTATATAAGTTTTTTTTAGCTAAATACATTTGTAAGTCTTAGTTATGGTAGAAGTATCGGCTATAGATTTAAACATAGTTAGTAATAATCACTGATACTCCACATTCAAGTCATTGTCCTTTATTCTGTAACATTATACATACTAACTTGGGAATTACAATAACACATCTTATATGATTAGTAATGCTATTTGATGTTTCGTTCTACGATGATCACGCTATAATAGTCCAAAAGTTGTTTGGTGGTGTTGATTTACATATTAATTAGTACTTTTTATTTAGCATTTTTAATTTCTGAAATACTATTCAAGCATATCTTCCATCTCACTAATTTAACCAGAAATTTTTTTAATTACGGCTCCTATATATACGACTCTATGTCAGTATATATGTAGGTTTTCTATATGTATGTTGTAGATCGCCACATTTCTCCAACTACTTTATAAGAGAAAAAAGAGGATATTTTTGTTGTTTTCTTTCCCAATATTTAGTTTCAATTCGAGTCCGTAAGAAACTTTAAAAGAAATGTTATGTAATTTCAAATATAATCAGGCTACTAGAAATCATTATATCAGGCTAGGACTAGGGCTACTATATGACTTCAGTTTTATTACATTGATAGATATCGTTATTATGAGACCCGTGCATTGCACGGGCTTTCATTCTAGTTAGAATTAAAGCATGCACAATTCGTTTCACAAGTTTGAATGAAATGTATGAATTTTCTAGCAAAGAGTATGATTAAAAATGACATTTGGGTAAAAATATTTGTCCTTAGAAACTTCACGCAAAACCAAAGAGGGTTCCATTTTCATGCCCTGTCCCCCTTTGCAAATTTTTTCTCTCCTCTTCACTATCCTTATGCGGATTTCGACAACCACAGGATCATCGTCGTCCTCTTTTAGCAAATTTCGACCAGGTATCTCTCTATGGCCTCGCTCTTTTGTAGATTCAATAGTAAATTAAATCAACTTGAGGTCTTTTATAGATCTGATACCATGTACACTTCTACTACACCATGTTTGAGGCCGCCCACCACCATCTATAATCGTTCATCTCGTATCTCACCTTTGGGCTCTTTTTTTTTCATTTTAATTTCAAAATCCGATACTCTTAAATTATTAGAACCTAGATGTGCTTCAAATTATATTTTGTTTTGGTATTGTTTCAATTGTGATGTTTTTGTTTTGATTTATGTTTGTAGGATATGTAGTATTAAATTTGGATGAAGAGTTTGTGTCCTCTACTTTGTGCATGTTCCAGGTAAATTCTCTACCGAATAGTCTAATTGGTATTAAAAAATTGGTGAATGTGTTTCTTTGATCAAAGTTGTTGCTCAATTTTTTTTCTTATGATCTGATAAACTAGGTCTGAGATCACTTTGGTTTTTCACTAATTTCTTGAAGTGAGAATTCATTTTTACTTGATTTGAGTTTAAGTTGACGGTGATTATGAGGGTTTATGTGCAATAGAAGCTAATAAAGGGAACTGCTCACCACGTGTTTGTTGAAATGCCACTTTAGGTTCTAGCTAGGTTTAGCATACTTAATGATGCTTTTTACTTAAGTTCTACTAAAAAGGTTGTATAAGACCTAGAAGGTGTAATTACATCTTCTTCTCTTTGTGGTAACGTAACAAATCCTCATTTTGATTGTGCTTCTGATTATAGTTCATTTTCATCTTCTTCTCCTATCTTTCGTTCTATTCATTGCAATAATTGACTACTTATTTTTGTCTCAAAATCTGTTTTGCACTACGTCAGAAATAGGATTTAACACCGGCTACAAAAGTAAATAGACATCGGGTATAACCGGTGTCTGGACTGCCAGTGTCTTATCCTACGACACCGGTTAATATTTGGAAACCCGGTGTTAAAAATTAATATATAAGACACCGGTTTCGGCCAAAACCGGTGTCTTATGTCCTGGTCAACGCTAATAATCCTCACACTTTAGACACCGGTTTTTGTTGCAACCGTTGTCTTAGGTACAACAAAAGAATAAAAAAAATGTTTCAAAACAGAATCAAATTCGAAAAACTGAATGTTCCGGTTGTGGGTTGAATTGCCAGAAATTCATCTACAATATTTCCGGAACAATCGAAAATAGACGAAGAATCCAACAATAATCGAGTAGCATTAGATTAATTTATGGATGAATTATCTCATACAACTAATACAGAAGTGTAATATATAGTTATGATTGCAGTTAATAGATCCGTAATTGGACAAAAAACAATAGATCTTAATCTCGTGAATATTTGTAGGTCGATCCAAAAACTTCACAACAACCATGAACAATCAAAATCAAAGAAAACCAACATTAATTAACCTCCAGGCCATACCAATCAATTTAACAAAAGCATATCCTTAATTAATTGAAAAAACCCAAATCAATGGAATTACAAACGACAGTACATCGTCAAAAGACATTGGGTACAAAATGCAATCCTCAATTAATTGAATGTAGAGTAGGAATTGCGATATCACAAATTTACAAAGTTTTACAATAAAGTAAAACTAGATCTACACAAACCCTAACAAAATTCACAAAACTTACATAAAATAATGAACTTGGATAACATCAATTTGTGCATCTTTGATTCGAAATCATGTCTTCATCAAAGATTAGTTGATCGAAGAAATTGATCCACTTGTAAAGAATGGATTTTTTTAGGGAAGGATTAAAACTGATCATTTTTTTAGAGAACGATTAAACTCATCGAAATGTTGGAGGATGAAGGATAGATCAGAGTGATTCGAGGTTGTATACGGAGGGATGGAGTGAGAGGGGGGATGGAGTGAGAGGAGAGCAGCGAATTGAATAGAGGGTGGGAAAATAATGAAGGGGAGAGAGGGAGCGGTGTGTTTTGATGAAGGTGGAAGATAGAAAGTCAAGGGAGCAGCGGAGATAACAATGAAATTGAAGATTTTTTTTTTTTAATTAACATAAGACACCGGTTTTAACTATAACCGGTGTCTTATATGTTTAATTTTATTTTATTTTATCTTTTACTTCATTTTTGTAACGCATGTAACACCGGTTTCCTTCATAACCGGTGTCTTATATTTTTCTAAAGAGTATATTTTTATTTTTTATTACTTTTAACACCGGGTCACGGATAACCGGTGTTTTACTCTTTTATAACACCGGTTTTTAAGATTCCGGTGTTGTAAAACCCGGTGTCATTTCCAATTTCTGGCGTAGTGTTGCTATTAAAGCTATTGTATGTTATGAATAATTGTATCATCTATGTGTGTATATGGTAAGTGCATTAGTGTGTACTAACGCTACTTAATTTGTCAATTGAATACTGCAGTACTTCATCGGCTCGACTTATTACAAAAAGCCAAAGTGATGTTGTGAGGAGCGAATGGTCGAGTTACATCGTCTACAACTTTTGTTGTATTGTACTAGTGTATTACTTGTTTAGATAATTTTGACTAAATGTATAGTTTAAGAATGTCTAAGGTGTGGGAAGTGTGAATGTTCATGTATTTTTGTGAAAGGTATATATGGGAAGAACTTGTTTTGGTGTAAAATTTTCGGCTGGCAATAGGTAGTATTATTGCAGTTTCACTCCTACGCCTAAGGCATGTCAGCGATAGCAGCACTATTTTTTAAAATAAAAAATTGGATTACACAGCGGTTCAACAACATTCATAAGCGATGTAAATTAATACTTAATACAGCGGTTTTTAACCGCGATCGTACTTGAGACATTATACAGCAGGTTTCAACCGTTGTGGTAGCTACACCGCCTTTTCACAGCACCCCCAATACACAGCGGTTTATTTGTGTTGTATAATTGAAAAAAAAGCGTTGTAAAAGGCCTCAAATGTAGTAGTGGATGATTGTGTATGTTAGGATTGTCATATAAGTAAACCAAATGTCATTTCTAACCACACTCATTACGTGTATTTCATACATTCAATTCAAACTTGTGAAACGAACCGTGAATGCTTCTTTTCTTCTTTTTTTAAGCTTATTTTGGAATTCTAAGCTTATTTTCGAATTCTAAAGACACTACGATAATTGTTTGTTAGGATTGTCATATAAGTAAACGAAATATCATTTCTAACCACACTCATTGCGTGTAATTCATACATTCAATTCAAACTTGTGAAACGAATTATGAATGCTTCTTTTCTTCTTTTAAGCTTATTTTGGAATTCTCAGCATAATTTCGAATTCTAAAGACACTACGATGATTGTGTATGTTAGGATTGTCATATAAGTAAACCAAATGTCATTTCGAACCACACTCATTGCGTGTAATTCATACATTCAATTCAAACTTGTGAAACGAACTGTGTATGCTTGTACTCTTCTTTTAAGCTTATTTTCGAATTCTATGCAATTCGTTTTACAAGTTTGAATGATTGTATTAATGTTGTGCAATGAGTGTGGTTAGAAATGACATTTGGTTTACTTATATGAAAATGCTAATACATATCATTGTCTTAGTTTCATTAGAATTTAAGAAAAGCTTAGAATCAAGGAATAAGCTTAAAAGTAGAATTGAAGCATGCACAATTCATTTCACAAGTTTGAATGAAATGTATGAATTTCCTGGAATGAGTGTGGTTAAAAATGACATTTGGTACACTTATATGACATTCCTAACACATATAATCGTGTTCGTTTCATTAGAATTCCAAAATAAGCTTAATAGTAGAACAGAAGCAAGCACTGTTCGTTTCACAAGTTTGAATGAACTGTATTAAGTTACGCAATGAGTGTGGTTAGAAATGACATTTGGTATAGTTATATGACAATCCTAACACATATACCCATGTTCGTTTCATTAGAATTCGAAAATAAGCTTTATAGTAGAATAGAAGCATGCACAGTTCGTTTTACAAGTTTGAATGAAATGTATTAATGCTATGCAATGAGAGTGTTTAGAAATGACCTTTGGTTTACTTATATGATAATCCTAACACATATAATCGTCTTAGTTTCATTAGAATACAAAAATAAGCTTAGAATCAAGAAATAATTTTAAAAGTAGAATTGATGCATGCACAATTCGGTTCACATGTTTGAATAAAATGCATGAACTTTCTGAAATAAGTGTGGTTACAAATGACATTTGATACACTTATATGACAATCCTAACACATATAACCGTGATCGTTTCATTAGAATTCGAAAATAAGATTAATAGTAGAATAAAAGCATGCATTGTTCGTTTTACAAGTTTGAATAAAATGTATTAAGTTATGCAATGAGTGTGGTTAAAATGACATTTGGTATAGTTATATCACAATCCTAACATATACCTGTGTTCGTTTAATTAGAATTCGAAAATAAGGTTAAAATTATATTAGAAGCATGCACAGTTCGTTTTACAAGTTTGAATGAAATGTATTAATGTTATGCAATGAGTGTGGTTAGAAATGACATTTGGTATAGTTATATGACAATCCTAACACATATACCGATGTTCGTTTCATTAGAATTCGAAAATAAGCTTAATAGTAGAATAGAAGCATGTACAGTTCGTTTTACAAGTTTGAATGAAATGTATTAATGTTATGCAATGAGAGTGTTTAGAAATGACATTTGGTTTTGCTTATATGATAATCCTAACACATATAATCGTCTTAGTTTCATTAGAATTCAAAAATAAGCTTAGAATCAAGAAATAAGTTTAAAAGTAGAATTGAAGCATGCACAATTCGTTTCACATGTTTGAATAAAAGGCATGAATTTTCTGAAATAAGTGTGGTTAAAAATGACATTTGATATACTTATATGACGATCCTAACACATATAACCGTGATCGTTTCATTAGAATTCGAAAATAAGATTAATAGTAGAATAAAAGCATGCACTGTTCGTTTCACAAGTTTGAATAAAATGTATTAAGTTACGCAATGAGTGTGGTTAAAATGACATTAGGTATAGTTATATCACAATTCTAACACATATACCTGTGTTCGTTTCATTCGAATTCGAAAATAAGGTTAAAATTATATTAGAAGCATGCACAGTTCGTTTTACAAGTTTGAATGAAATATATTAATGTTATGCAATGAGTGTGGTTATAAATGACATTTGGTATACTTATATGACAATCCTAACGATCTTTTTTTCGAAATAGGGCTCAAAAAATAAAGATTAAACAAAATGGGTCGGATTCAAAAACGTTTAATGTTGTGGGGTGCACATCACCCTATTTCAGGTTCGGGACAAAACCGCCAATACCACTGGCGGTTTTACATGTGTTAAACAGTAAACTTGAGCTGTAGAGGGGTTCTTGGGCAAGGGTGAAGCCGCCATGGGGGGTGGCTGTTTCACTTGAAGTAAAACCGCCACCCCCCATGGCGGTTTCAAACCCGAACTGAGTATTTTAAGTGTAAACCTCCAATTTTGTTAAGGGTGAAACCGCCATGGGGGGTGGCGGTTTTCGCCACCCCCCATGGCGGTTTCACCCTTTCCAAAATTAAAGCCTCCCACTTCCCATATTCCTTGAACCTGTGATGAAATCGCCACGGAGAGCAGCGGTTTCATCACTTATAAAACCGCTGTGCTACGTGGCGGTTATAGTTTTTTTTTTTTTTTTTTTGAAGGTGTTTTCCCTCTTTTCCGTTTCACCTGCAACTCAAACAAACCCAAACCAAAATGCCACGACCACAATCTTTCAATAACACCAATAACAACCCAAGATGAGAACTCGAATGTCATGGTATCTTATTTCATAACTTAAAACGTCTTTTACATACTTGAAAGAGTCGAATACGACATAAAATTGTTTCCATACATTACAAACTACTATATTAATAGCTAATCATCCACTAGGCGGCGACGGCGTGTAGCTCGACGTTGGCTTGAGGAAGCGGGTTGGCTTGAGGAAGAACCCGGAGTGTTGCCTTCCATAATTGGCGTCATAGGAGAACCAACTCTACGTCGACGCATATATTGGATAAGAGGAGAATGATCATCCAAACTTGCACTTGGTTGTTCTTGAGATTGTTGGATAAGATTTGAAAACCCCACCTTCTCGAGACATTCGGAGCAATGTTTGCGGATGTCGTTTAAAGTTTGGACAAAATTGACACTAGATGCGTCATTTAGTGCAGCTTGAAGGTCATGCTCACATCTCATGTGTAGAGTTGCAAAACCTTGGGTCTATAATCACAAAAATAAAAAAAAATTGCACTAATTATTTCCGAAACATGCTTACTATTCAATAAAAGTGAAATAACGATAAATCATACTTACAAGCAATTGAATTGACGGAGAAGAAGGATGGTAGGAAACCGGGCCACCATGAGATTGTTTAACAGCTCCAATGATACGACGAGTATGGTTTCGATACCAAACCATATACGGATCATTGAAATCCATCGTGCCATCATCTACATCGTTATTAGCCACCACCCTCTCTCGACGCCTACGCCATAAATCGATATAGACATTGTGGATTTCACTCCAACTTACCTTCCGATTTCCTCTCCTATCCAATTTATGAAGAGCCACCGAAGTATCACAGTCCACTGGGATTGTTTGCTTCAAACCAAATTGGCGTACGACCCGATCCGGACAATGCCACTCTACAATGTCAAAGCAGATCATAGGAGCCAAAACACACCAATCTTGTTCATCCTTAGAACAAATCGGAGAGAGAGCTGAGATGACATCCGCTGTATAAGGTTGCCAAATAAACTAAAACAATACAAATAAATAAGTAAATTACCAAATTATTCTCATACTTATAAAGTCACAAATGGACTAGCTATAGTCTCATCCTCATCCTCATCCTCATATTCTAATGGTCCCATATTCATAGGACGTCCTATAGCAATACGTTCCCAAGACCACAAGTGAAGAAGAATAAGAGGTCCGGATGTCTCTAATGCACCCTTACAACACCTTCGACACAAGTTACGATACAATGTTGCTAGTACCGCACTTCCCCACGAGTAATAATCTAATCTATTGACATTACTTAACAATAGCAAATAGATTACTTGAACCACATCCCCACTCTTATCGGGAAATAGAACGGTACCAAACAAAATGAGAAGATAAACTCGAATAAAGCAATGAAATACGGCATCGTCCATGCCATTGGGCAAATGACTAAAATGTTTCATCAACCAAGAAATTTTCAAAGAAGTTCCCTTCAAACTTCCCCCCGGTGCTCTTCCCAACAATCTAGTCACTAATCCTTCCCAATCTTGATGGGTCTCATCCGTCACAACTCTACCATCTATCCTCAAACCTAACATAACTTGCACATCTTGCAAGGTGATAGTGGCCAACCCAATGATTAAGTGAAAAGTGTGGGTTTCTTGCCTCCATCTTTCTACCAACGCACTTATTAAATCCTGATCTAACTTAACACTAGCTACTCTATGCGCCCCATAAAACTGGGTTTGCCTAATAAATTTAACTACCCGCTTACTAAGACGATATTCGCCATGCCATTTTATGTGAGTTCTACATCTAAGCGGACTCACCTCCTCTCCGTCCCAAATTGCTTGACTCCGGTGTTGGTCTTGCAGTTTGAGAAGAGACGGTTCGATCGGTCCCGGATGAAGATCCGCCTCCATGAGAGCTACAAAAAGAATAAGAAGAGAGTTAAAATATTACACAAAAATATTAGGCAAAAATAAGTTCACAATAATATAAAGATCAACAAAAAAATGTTACCCTCTTAAAGAACGTGTTTTTTTGTTATGACCGGGTTGACGACATATGCCACATAATGATTTTGATGCTGGTTTTTCATCCATCTCATTACGCAATCGCTTTGAATGTGACTTATCCATCGTACCCTTCTTCTTCGGTTGACGTTTCATATCCTTATTAGCAAGAATTTTAGGACCATCAAGAGGTGTCCAATAAGCTTCATCCGGAATGGGTCGAAATTTGGGTGCGTATGACCCCAAATACTCACCACTAGTGTAAAACACATCCACAAATGCATTTGTACTTAAACCCATTGAGCTACAAACGGCAAGTACATGTGAACAAGGGTACTTGTAAATTTCAAGTTTTTTACAACTGCATGTTTTTGTCACAACATTCACAGTATGCTTATGTTTCTCTTTTCCACTACCTCTATGCCCCGACCCAGTGGTCACTTGAAACAGTCCTCTATCAAATGCCGCAACAGTATGGTGTGCAGCCTTCTCAGAATTGACAACAATGGCATCCATTATTTTCTTACAATACGCATGTCTCTCTTCAATCCTTTGTTTTGTCTTCTCACGCCGCTCCACAAAGTACGCATTGACTCGATAAAATGTTAATTTCACAAGTGCGACGATGGGTAAGAATCGGCCTCCTTTCAAAACTCCATTGAAACACTCCACCATATTGGTAGTCATTATACCATACCTGTGTTCGTATCATTAGATTTTGAAAATAAGCTTAAAAGTGTTGTAGAAGCATGCATGCACAGTTCGTTTTACAAGTTTGAATGAAATGTATTATTGTTGGGCAATGAGTGTGGTTAGAAATGACATTTGATATACTTATATGAAAATGCTAACACCTATAACTGTGTTCATTTCATTAACATTCAAAAATAAGCTTAAAGTAGAATAAAGCATGCATTGTTCGTTTTACAAGTTTGAATGAAATGTATGAATGTTATGCAATGAGTGTAATTAGATATGCTTTTTGGTACTTATATGACAATACTAACACATATAATCGTCTTAGTTTCATTAGAATTCAAAAATAAGCTTAGAATCAAGGAATAAGCTTAAAAGTAGAATTGAAGCATGCACAGCTCGTTTTACAAGTTTGAATGAAATGTATTAATGTTATGCAATGAGTGTGGTTAGAAATGATATTTGGTTTACTTGTATGAAAATCCTAACAGCTATAACAGTGTTCGTTTCATTAGAATTCGAAAATAAGCTTAATAGTAGAATAGAAGCACGCACATACAATTCGTTTTACAAGTTTGAATGATTGTATTAATGTTGTGCAATGAGTGTGGTTATAAATGACATTTGGTTTACTTATATGAAAATTCTAACACATATAATTGTCTTAGTTTCATTAGAATTCAAGAAAATCTTAGAATCAAGGAATAAGCTTAAAAGTAGAATTGAAGCATGCACAATTCGTTTCACAAGTTTGAATGAAATGTATTAATGTTATGGAATGAGTGTGGTTAGAAATTACATATGAATGACTTGTATGACAATCCTAACACCTATAACTGTGTTCGTTTCATTAGAATTCGAAAATAAGTTTAAAAGTATAATAGAAGCATGCACAGTTCGTTTTACAAGTTTGGATGAAATGTATTAATGTTATGGAATGAGTGTGGTTAGAAATGACATATAAATGACTTGTATGACAATCGTAACACCTATAACTGTGTTCGTTTCATTAGAATTCAAAAATAAGTTTAAAGGTGAATAGAGTCATGTAGTGTTCGTTTCACAAGTTTGAATGAAATACATGAACTTTATGCAATAAGTGTGGTTAAAAATAACATTTGGTACACTTATATGACAATCCTAACACATATAACCTGGTTCATTTCATTATAATTCGAAAATAAGCTTAATAGTAGAATAGACGCATGCACTGTTCGGTTTACAAGTTTGAATGAAATGTATTAATGTTATGCAATAAGTGTGGTTAGAAATGACATTTTGTATAGTTATATGACAATCCTAACACATACACCCGTGTTCGTTTCATTAGAATTCGAAAATAAGCTAAAAAGTATAATAGAAGCATGCACATTTCGGTTTACAAGTTTGATTGAAATGCATTAATGTTATGCTTGTTGGGTGGTTAGAATTGGCATTTGGTTTACTTATATGACAGTCCTAACACCTATAACTGTGTTCGTTTCATCAGAATTCAAAAATAAGCTTAGAGTAGAATAGAAGCATACACAGTTCGTTTTACATGTTTGAATGAAATGTATGAATGTTGAGCAATTAGTGTGGTTAGAAATGATATTTGGTTTATTTATATGACAATCCTAACACATATAATCGTCTTAGTTTCATTAGAATTCAAAAATAAGCTTAGAATCAAGAAATAAGCTTAAAAGTAGAATTGAATCATGCACAATTCGTTTCACAAGTTTGAATCAAATGTGAATTTTATCGAATGAATTTTGTTAAAAATGACATTTGGTACATTTATATGACAATCCTAACACATATAACCGTGTCCGTTTCATTAGAATTCGAAAATAAACTTTAAAGTATAATAAAAGCATGCACAGTTCTTTTTACAAGTTTGAATGAAATGTATTAATGTTATGCAGTGAGTGTGGTTCGAAATGACATTTGGTTTACTTATATGACAATCTTATCACCTATAACTTTGTTCGTTTCATTAGAATTCAAAAATAAGCTTAAAGTAGAATAATCATGCACTCTTCGCTTAAAAAGTTTGAATGAAATGTATGAATGTTATGCAATGAGTGTGGTTAGAAATGGTATTTGGTTTAATTATACGACAATCCTGACACATATAATCGTCATAGTTTCATTAGAATTCAAAAATAAGCTTAGAATCAAGGAATAAACTTAAAAGTAGAATTGAAGCATGCACAATTCGTTTCACAAGTTTGAATGAAATGCATGAACTTTCTGCAATAAGTGTGGTTAAAAATGAAATTGGTACACTTATATGACAATTCTAACACCTATAAATGTGTTCGTTTCATTGGAATTCAAAAATAAGGTTAAAGTAGAATAGAAGCATGCACTATTCCTTTTACAAGTTTGAATGAAATGTATGAATGTTATGCAATAAGTGTGGTTAGAAATGATATTTGGTTTACTTATATGACAATCGTAATACATATAATCGTCTTAGTTTCATTAGAATTCAAAAATTAGCAGAGAATCAAATAATAAGCTTAAAAGTAGAATTGAAGCATGCACAATCCGTTTCACAAGTTTGAATGAAATGTATGAATGTTCTGGAATAAGTGTGGTTAAAAATTTCATTTGGTACACTTATATGACAATCCTAACGCATATAACCATGTTCGTTTCATTAGAATTCGAAAACAAGCTTAATAGTAGAATAGACACATGCACTGTTCGGTTTATAAGTTTGAATGAAAGGTATTAATGTTATGCAATGAGTGTGGTTAGAAGTGACATTTTGTATAGTTATATGACAATCCTAATACATACACTTATATGCCAGTTCTAACACCTATTAATGTGTTCATTTCATTCGAATTCAAAAATAAGATTAAAGTACAATAGAAACGTGCACTGTTTGTTTCACAAATTTGAATGAAATGTATGAATGTTATGCATTGAGTGTGGTTAGAAATGATATTTGGTTTACTTATATGGAAATTGGTAGGCATATGTCGCGGGTTACACCAAATTATTTCAATTCTTAACTAAAACTATGTAGTAGGGTAAGTAGAGTTCGTATCCACAAGGAACTAGATATCCTCTAAGTATATATGTAACGTTGATTAAGTGACCGAATTGGGGGGATTTTGATTGGAAGTTGATTAACTAAGCAACTAATAAAATATGAACGAATTGAATTCAATTAAAGAGAAGTCTTGGTTTCTGTTTCAATCTACCAACAATTATCAATTGATCATCGATGTTCACCTAATTCAATCCTGTGAGCAAATCGTTGCGAAACCGAAATTCCTATTCTTCCTTTAGTAACGTACTCGAATAAATTAGCATATGCAAGTTAATCCTAACTATTAATCAACCTAGAACACGTGCCTAGATATATTTCAATAGAAGCAATAAGATCTAGAAAAATGTCAACGAAGACAATCAATTCAAGCACACGCGGCTTAAATCGAATATAAATCAATTCTCCTTACAACAATCTAAAGTTGAATCAGCAATCAATTAGAAAGATGCAGTTGCTACTAATTTAGCGATAGAAACATACAAGTACTATACTAGTAGCGCTCCTAGCAAGAACAAGTATAAATCATGCAATATTAGGGCAAGAGAATTGAGATTTTACTCACAAAGGAATTGAATAGATGAAAATCTCACAATCTGACGATAATTGACGGGTTCAATCCACAAATACCAAGTAGGGAGATTAGTTCTTCATAATTCTTGATTATAAGGTTGAAAATAAGTTCTGAATGTCAAAGTTATGAAAATAGACGTAAACCTAGTTATTTATATAGTCTCGCAAATAAAATATGGAAAATATAACAAATTAAAACACGGAAAATCGGACTTCCGTCGCCCACCGCGGACCGCCGAAAGATTGGCGCGTTAAGCGCCACACAACACCGCGGTCCGCCACCAAAAACGCACGGTCCGCGCCACAATTTTTGACCTTGTTTTCAAACTCGCATAACTTCTTCGTTACTTATTCGGTGAAGACATGTAACCACTTTTTAGAAAGGTAAGATCATGAACTTTCATCTCCACTTAAAATTCCAAATACTCTGAGAGATATGAAGCTCCAAAGTTCGCCTTACATAACCGGACCGAATTTCAACATTCTTAAGATTCCAAATGGTCATAATAACCACTAATTCTTGTATCAAACACAAATCACACCAAATATATAATTAGCACTCTAATGATACAAAAATCAATGTTAAACACTGTAATATCCCGAAATCCCAAAGTATTTTATATTAATATGTTAAATTTATTAATTAGATTATCTAAATGAAAAAGAGTATAAAATGTTATTTGTGAGTCGTATTCAAAAATAGATTCGAAGATGATTTCTAAAATCGGAATTTTCTATTTGGGTTCTATTTCTACATTGGGTCAATCATAGCCAATGGACCAACACCAACCCGAACCAACACACATTAGCCCAAACACCAAACACACCCCAACCCAAACCAATATGGGAAAAACAGAAAAAGGGAAAAAAATAAAAAATAAATAAATAAATAAAAACCCCAAAACCAGCTATTTCTCTCTCCTGCCTCACGCGCAAACCCCCCCCCCCCCTTTACTCTGTATAAAACAGAGTTTACTCTGTTTCTTCTTCCTCTTCGTCCTTCTCGCTCAACCCAGCCGCGCACGCCGCACGAGCTCCAAATTTCGCTGCCCAGATCGCCGCCGGCCATTCCTTTTTCCGGCCACCGCACCACCCTCTTTTTCCTCGATCAGTTTTCGTAAGCAAACGCCTTCTCCTCTGCTTCCCCTGATTTCGTTTTCTTTAATAATCGTTAATTTTAATTCGTTTTTATTGCTTTAAATCATGATTAATCAGTCCTAATATATGTTATAAGTATTGGGTAATCGATTAGGCTTAGTTTCATGCACAAAGATTTGAGTTTGATGTTGATTTTGGATTAATTATCACTAATTACGAAATTGGGGTTAATTAGGTTAGGTATTTGTTTTGTCTCAATTAATCTTGAAAATTATAGTATGAGGATGATTATAATCTATTAATTAGGATTCTTAATTTTAATTGGGATTTGAGTTGGTTTTGTTCATGCTTTGTGTAAATTGTAATTTGTTGTGAGTTTGGGAAATTGATTCTAAATTAGTGTAATTAGCTCAATTAATTATTTTAATTAGTATTTTCCAAAATTAGGTGAAATATAAATTTATAAACTGATTTTCGTGATATAAATAAGTTAATTCGAATTTTTGGGATTTCATGGATTAAAACATTGTTTTTAATTGATAAAACATAATTTAAACCGTTAGATTAAATTCTAATTAAATTATACTAGTTAAGCGTTGAATTTTTATGAATTATATTCTGTCTTAAACTAATTTTAGGCCTTTAAGAATTTCTATAATAAATTGAGTGTTAATTGAGTTTTATTGGATAATTATTGAAATAGAATTATAATTATTGGATAATTAGTAATTGTGGGTTTGGATTTGGTATTATCATGTTCATACATTGCATATAGGATCATACTAACATATGCGTATATAGTTGGTTGGTTGGTTGAAAAAGATTGAGTGTTAATTTGGGGATGTCGTTTGTATAATTGTAGAGCTTGAGTTCGTAGACGAGGAGTATTAGTGATTGTTGTGCTATTGAGTTTTCCGTTTGCTTAAAAAGGTAAGCTAGCGTGCTCAACCTTTCTTAAACTTGTAGAAACCTTTCAAACTTATGTGTTAGATGTGAATGGTGTGATTGAATGAGAACATAGTATCATGATAGGTGGAGAACGATTCAATTTATATAATTTCATTATCATGATTGGTTGGAATTATTGTATTGATATTGGTATATGGTTTGGCTTGTGATATAAATGTGATTTTGAAAGGTAAGGTTGAATGTATATTGAATTGGTTGGTTTGGTTTGGTTTGTGGGCGCATAGCCATTTATATTATGATGTTGGTTTGATATCGTTTTATATGATTTGTGATCATCAGCTCTCTCAATAAGATACTGGTTACTTAGACGGAGCAAAAGAACTCCTAATTAATTATTCGAGCCAAAAGAGCTCCTATTTATTCGTTTGAGCCAAAAGAGCTCCTATTTATTTGCTTGAGTCAAAAGAACTCCTATTCAAATGTTTGAGTCGCATCGACTCCTATTAATTTCCCCACCGCATCGGTTTTTAAGAGGGTTAGGCTCTAGTCTACTCTACTTGAGTTAAAAATACCCAGTAGGGGGTGTGCACACTTAAGATTTAGTAGTCTTGGATTATGGATTATGGATTATGGATTATGGTTGATAGGATGAATTGGCAAAAGATTCAATTCATTACTAAATAATAAGGATTATGGATTATGGATTATGGATTGTGGACTATGAATTATGACTTATAACTTCTTACTCGTGATCAAATTAATGTTCGATGGATTGTGGATTGTGGATTGTGAACTATGGATTATGGATTATGACTTATGACTTATGAATTTCTCAATTATCGTTAATGTTTGATTTGTTGGATATGGCATGCGGAATGTTTCTTATACTATGAGTGTGTGATGAATTGAATGGTGGATCGGGAAATATGACTCTTAAGTACTGGTTTGGAATTATTATTGGATGATTATATGTTTATGTGCTAAGTGTGTTTTTGAAAATAAAACTAAAACGTTTTCAAAATCCAAGTAAGGGTTTTGGGTTTTAAACATGTTGAGGTGTTAGCTTACTCAATTTCCTGACTTTCTCAACAGTGGTTTTTGTGCTTTAAATCCACCACAGGTTTGGAATGATTGATGCATGCGGGAGCGACGACTCATTAGATAGTAGATGGATTTAATAAATAAGACTTTCGTTTATTAGACAATCTATTGAACTTAGACTATTTCATACTTATACTTCATGCTTTGGACCATTGAAATTTTTAAGTATTGGATGTAATAGACTATTTTAGATCATTAGACTTTTATACTGTGGCTTTTGAAATCTCCTTGCATTCGGGTCTTTGACTCGAGTGCGGATTGACACCTCTGAATTTCCTTATTAGTGTTTTGGCTCTCGATAAAAATGTTTTTAAAAAGGAAAGGAAATTTGGAGGTGTTACAAACACCTCAAAAACTCGACTTTAACCACATCGAAACAACGCACATCAAATTCCCTCATGCTTAGACCTTTACTCGTCCACGAGTATCACAACCAACTCCAAAATGTCTCCAAGGCCTTTTAACAAGCTGCAGGGGAAAAATAAGATATCTACCTATCTCCGCTACTCCGTTCATGGTCTTCATCTTCCTAGCTAGGGGCCATCACGGATGCAACCTCAACGCAACGGCCCCAACTATCTTATACTTTGCAAAATTAAAACCACAAACCAAACAAATGGCAAAGAGACCTAAAATGTCCTAAATGTCTCTAAGCCGCTCACACACAACTCCCTCGTGAGCCTAGGTCCGGAAACACCATCGGATCAAAGACTACCTCAAAATAGCCACCAATCGCCCCAAACAACCAAGGGAATCGAGGTTTTTCTATCTTATCACTTATACTCTTCAATCCAACCGAACCTCCTTATATCGTCAAGAGAGACCTACCCATACATGACCTTCAATACACCCTTCTTATTGCAACACCGGTACAGTAGCACACTCCGCTCATTTTGCCTAGGCGCCCTTTCGGGTTTTCATCTAGCCTCTCGTTAAATTTTCCATGCTCACCTGCTCACTTTCTTCTCTCGTGTCTTTTCTTGACTTTGTTTTTCGCTCCTCTCTCTTTTCAAACTTTCTTCTCTCTTCTTTTTTTCCTCTTTACAATTTTTTCATTTTTTTTTTCATTTTTTTTTTTTGAAAAACAATAAAATTACAAAGTAGATACAAAATACAATGAGAATCCACCCCCCATGCATGCTTGAACTGAACATTGTCTCGATGTGAAACACAACAACAAAAATAGGACAACAATGAAATGGGGAAAGAAAAATCTCATAAAGATGCAGTGGCAAACCAAAAAGGATTCACTCCACCATAGGAATTCAAACATGCTCTCCAACAATAACAAACCAGCAATCTCCTCAACCTCTTGAAAGCAATGGGCTCATAGAAAAAGAAATTAGGGTGTAGAGCCATTCTCAACTCATACAATATCTCAAACACCCTCAAGGAAAAGTCGCCACCAATCAACCACACTCTCCTAACAAATCATCCATCTCCTTTACAGAATAAGGCACGTAACAACAAAACTACCTCCTCACCACTATCACATAGCACAAACGCACATCAACAATCGTAACACATATAATCGTCTTAGTTTCATTAAGCTTAGAATCAAGGAATAGGCTTAAAGTAGAATTAAAACATGCACAGATCGTTTCACAAGTTTGAATGAAATGTATGAATGTTATGCAATGAGTGTGGTTAGAAATGCCGTTTGGTATACTTATATGACAATCCTAACACTTATAACCGTGTTCGTTTCATTAGAATTCTAAAATAAGCTTAAAAATAGAATACAAGCACGCACGGATCAATTTACAAGTTTCAATGAAATGTATGAAGGTTATGCAATGAGTCTAGTTAGAAATTATATTTGGTTTACTTATATAACAAACCTAACACATATAACCATGTTCGTTTCATTAGAAAGAAAATAAGTTTAAAAGTAGAATAGAAGCATGCACTGTTCGTTTTACTAGTTTGAAAGAAATGTATGAGTGTTATACAGTGAGTGTGGTTACAAATGATATTTGGTTTACCTATATGACAATCCTAACACATATAATCGTCTTAGTTTCATTAGAATTCAAAAATAAGCTTACACTCAAGGAATAAGCTTAAAAGTAGAAGTGAAGAATGCATAGTTCATTTCACATGTTTGAATGCAATGTATGAATGTTATGCAATGAGTGTGTTTAGAAATGACATTTGGTTTACTTATATGACAATCGTAGCACATATAATCGTCTTAGTTTCATTAGAATTTAAAAATAAGCTTAGAATCAAGGAATAAGCTTAAAAGTAGAATTGCAGCCTCCACAGTTAGTTTAACAAGTTTGAATGAAATGTATAGATGTTATGCAATGAGTGTGGTTAAAAATGACATTTGGTATACTTTTATGACAATCCTAACACATAAAACCGTGTTCGTTTCATTAGAGTTTGAAAATAAGCTTAAAAGTAGAATAAAAGCATGCACAGATCGTTTTACAAGTTTGAATGAATTGTATGAATGTTATGCAATGAGCGTGGTTAAAAATGATCTTTGGATTACTTATATGACAATCCTAACACATATAATCGTATTTGTTTCATTAGAATTCCAAAATAAGCTAGAATTAGGGAATAAGGTTAAAAGTAGAATTGAAACATGCATACTTCATTTCAAAAGTTTGAATGAAATGTATGAGTTTCATGAAATGAGTGTGGTTAAAAATGACATTTGGTACACTTATATGACAATCCTAACACATATAACCGTGTTCGTTTCATTACAATTCGAAGTTAAGCTTAAAAGCATAATTGAAGCATGCACACTTCGTTTTACAAGTTTGAATGAAATGTATGAATGTTATGCAATGAATGTGGTTATAAATGACATTTGGTATACTTATATGACAATCCTAACACGTATAACCGTGTTCGTTTCATTAGAATTCGAAAATAAGTTTAAAAGTACAATAAAGGCATGCACAGATCGTTTTACAAGTTTGAATGAAATGTATAAATGTTATGCAATGAGTGTGGTTAGAAATTATATTTGGTTTACTTATATAACAATCTTAACACAAACAACTGTTTTAGTTTCGTTAGAATTCAAAAATAAGCTTAGAATCAAGGAATAAGCTTAAAATTAGAAATTACGTATGCACACCTTGTTTTACAAGTTTCAATGAAATGTATGAATGTTATGCAATTAGTGTGGTTAAAAATGACATTTGGTATACTTATATGACAATTCTAACACATATAACGTTATTCGTTTCATTAGAATTCGAAAATAAGTTGAAAAGTAGAATAAAAATATGCACAGATCGTTTTACAAGGTTGAATGTTATGCAATGAGTGTGATTAGAAATGATGTTTGGTTTACTTATATGACAATGCTAACACATGTAATCGTCTTAGTTTCATTAGAATTCAAAAATAAGATTAGAATTAAGGAGTAAACTTAATAGTAGAATTGAAGCTTGCACAGTTCGTTTCACAAGTTTGAATGAAATGTATGAATGTTATGCAATGAGTGTGGTTAGAAATGACATTTGGTATACTTATATGACATACCTTACCATATAACCGTGTTCGGTTCATTAGAATTCGAAAATAAGCCTAAAAGTAGAATAAAAGCATGCATAGATCGTTTTACAAGTTTAAATGAAATGTATGAATGTTATGCAATGAGTGTGGTTAGAAATTATATTTGATTTACTTATATGACAATCCTAACACATATAATCGTCTTAGTTTCATTTGAATTTAAAAATGAGCTTAGAATCAAGGTATATGCTTAAAAGTAGAATTGAAACATGCAAAGTTCGTTTCACAAGTTTGAATGAAATGTATGAATGTTATGCAATGAGTGTGGTTAAAAATGACATTTGGGATACTTATATGACAATCCTAACACATATAACCGTGGATGCCGAATAATACCTGACTGTCATAAACCAAATAGTATATATGGCTGACAGGAAAAGGACAAAGAAACAATAGCACGTGCGCCGCATATGGCAAGGAAATGGACAGGTGGCTAGTATTTTGGATGAGTATAAAGAGATGCGGCAAAATACATGATTTTCTTGAACATCCTTACATCAATGTTGACTTTGCAAAAGGGTCCTTGCACCAAATAGCTAGGAATCATTTAGCGAAAAAAGATATAACTCAGCAAAATAGAAGAACACTTAAAAAAACTCCAATTGTGAAATGTAAAACCCTTAAAGAAAACCCCAAATCTGACAACTGGAGTGGCGGCGAGGTAGTAGATGTGGTAGTGAGCGGCGCTGGCAACGAGAAAACCACTCGGAGTAAGCGATGGACGGTGACGGAGGATTAGCAAAGTTAATATTATGGAGAGATTAGAAGTGTATTTATTCGATTAAGAATTGTTTGAATAACGAGTTAAATTGTTCCATTTGTTTGAATGCAGTGAAATCTGATTTCCCAATTCGTAATATTAGCTTAAGTGCGGCTATTCGATTTGGAATCGTAAAGAATCCGTAAAATCGAAGAATGGAGGTAAATTTTCGATTTTATTTCTATTACAAAGTTATGGCATGTAATCGGAAATTGGGTATGCGTATATTGTTGAAATAAAGTGATAAGTATGGTCTTGCTACTTATTGTGTGTTGTAATGCTGAAGTGTTGTAGATATCTCTTATAAATGTCTGCAACTCTGCTAATTCTAATTCTGGTCCTGCTAGTTCTGGTGGTTTATATGAATGAAATGTATTGTGAAGTAATATTAAAAAGACTATAAATTTAGTGAAGTCATCATGATCATCTATCATATGTAAGTAAAACTAAGATGGTTATATTCTGTTTAATAATGTAGTGATTGATTTGTTGGTATATAATGGTATGGGAATATTTGTTGTAAACGTAAGCAGTTTAATGTTGGTATATACAGGTTAAACTGGTTTAATTTCAGAATGGAAAATTTACAGAGGTAGTGATGGTGGATGATGATGATGAGGAATCTTCTGTTGATGTAGTAAATTTGGAGGGCATAATTGGTGATGTGAAAGGTCATACCCCTATTGAGGTCGTAGATGGGGAGGATAGAAATCGGGATGATGCAGCCTTCATTAGCGAAGGTGATGATCAATATGTAAGGAGTAGGGATGATGAAGAGGATGTAACAATAGTTTGCCAAACACCTGAAAAGAAAGTTGTTGTTATGGATTCATGGGTAGTTAAGGAGATCCCTACGATAGGAATGGCCTTTG
This sequence comes from Spergularia marina, assembly GCA_963680865.1. NCBI lineage: Eukaryota > Viridiplantae > Streptophyta > Magnoliopsida > Caryophyllales > Caryophyllaceae > Spergularia > Spergularia marina. Next base: position 11,179,145 of record OY804557.1, on the reverse strand, counting down.
ATAGTTGGAAGGATGTGGAGTTGTACTATAAGAACTATGCTAGACAAGAAGGATTTGGTGTTTGTAGAGCACATCATGCTAAACACAAGAATGGGGAGCTTAGATGAGTCACATGAAAGTGTGAGTGTGAGGGGAATCCTCCAACATATGCGGGGAAGGGTAAGGGTAGATGTGAAGGAGGTGTAGCAGTTGTTGGTAGGACCGTGAAGTCAAAAAAGTGTGGATGTAAGGTGATGTTGTATGTTGGACGTAAGATTGATGAAAATGTATGATATATTATATTAGGAATGTTGTTTTAAAACATAATAATCACAATCCCTACCCCTATTAAAGCTAGAAAGGAATCGGCAAAGACCTTCTTTTACACGTCCTCGAGGGCAGCATTCATGGCAATCATCACTAGTTTATTTTGAGGACATGGTATGGCCTTTGTTCTTGGTGTTGTTTAATAGATGGCGAGTGCCACATTTCCCTGTCCGAGAATCTCCATCTGCTCTAAGTGGGCGAGCTAGAATCCTTCTTATTAGGAGCCATCGTGTTATGCCGGAACAGTGGCCCAATTTCATGCAGCTAAGGGAGCTGAAAGAAATGGGTACGAGAATATGCCTGTGACAAAAGAAGATATGAGGCAGGATCTGTATAAAGAGAAGAAGTCTATTTTGAAAGATGGGGATGCGAATGCTATGTACAAATACTTCTTGAAAATGCAGAAAGACAATCCCGACTTTTTCCATGTTATAAGACATGATAGAAATGGGGAGGTTAATGGTGTGTTGTTGGTAGATGCCCGGGGTAGGGTTGCCTATAATGAATTTGCAGATGTCGTGTGTTTTTATACCACTTGCTTAACAAATAATTATGATCTGCCATTTGCTAATTTTGTTGGGTTTAATCTCCAACTTTCTTCCCTTGTAACCTAGTGTCAATTTGGTACACTTTCTTTCACTAAACCTCAAATTTGATGATCAATTATAAAGTGAATTTTAATTCAAATTTCTGGAAAATTATCATGTTTTAGTGTAATTGAATGTTATATAATTGTAGTTTCATGTTTAAAAATCATGTTTTATGATTTATATGAGTTGTGTAAATCGTTTGGGGATTATTTGGAGGATTCATAATGCTTTGAGAAGGATTTTTGTATGATGATTATAAGTTATTGTTTGGGATGTATATAAGTTGGGTATTGCATTTGGGGTTTGATTGAGTGATTCTTGTGAAGAATTAAGTGATGAATTAGTGTGTTGTGTTTATGGAGGATATAGTAGTGTTGGTTGTTATTTTTGTGGCTTTTGTTGATGATTTTGGGTGATTATTGGATTGATTTAGTTCTTGGACGGATTTGTTATTGCATTATTAAGGTTTAAACTTAGTTGTTAAGGCATATATGGTGGATTTTAAACTAGTTTGTATGTCTGTGAATTGTTGGTTAAATTGGGAATGTTTAGGAGTAATAAAAGGGTTGATTAAAGGTGGGAATTTAGGGTGTATTAAGGTCTGGTCATGTTGTGAAATGGGTGTTTATGAAGTGATTAATGTGATATTATAGCATATATGTGTTCCTATTAATGTATAGTTGAAGTTGGGTGAATTTGGTATCGTTTAAAGGTCGTTTGCTTATGTTTTGAAGTATGTGTGTAGATTATTAATCGATTAATGGTATTCATATATACTAAAATGAAGAGTATGAGAGTTAGAAGTTCTTAAAGGATAGTTGAGATGTATGGATGTTTATTGGTCAGATTGCGGAGTTATAGCGTTCTTCCGATGTATGAATTTGTCCTTTTGGTTGCGATGCATTGTAGATGTCATGCATATCATAAGCATATATATCCGTAAGCACGCGCTAGGAGCATAACTAATTGGAATGCATATTATATATTCATTTAGAGTCCGAGTTCGTAGAGGAGCAATTCTAGAACTTGCTGAGCTACCGTGAGACTATGTTGTTGTTCAAGGTAAGAAGATTTCTTATCTCCTTTAAAAGTATCTATTTACGAATTGTTAATCAAAAGAGATTTATGATTGTTTGACAATGAATATGTTTCAAAGAATGTTTGAGAACTTTAGAGCCAAATGTTATCGATGAATTTAATTAGAGCTTGTGTTGCATCTTTGCCAAACTATTTGAGAAATGTTTGAGATGGTTATATAAGGAATTTCTTATTTGGCGTTAACTCTATTGAGGGAGTTAACAGGAGTACAGGGTGACTGTGATGGTCTGTTTGATTATTGTGCACAATGTATATATAGATGGGGAGGATTGATCCTCCACCATGAACCTTTATCTCCTCCCCTTGGGAATAGGTTCCGAGGGGGATGCATGCATTCGGAAATAATGGTTTGAGGAGACGGCCCTGAAGGAAATTAGTTTGAACAAGAAGTAAACAATTGTTGAACTAAACTTTGGAATCGAATGTTTATTTTCTTATCCTTCGTTTGTTTGTAGACTTGTGATTTGAATCAAATGCTCTTATTACTTAAAAAGATTGAGAATAATTGTATTTCGATTTTAAAGTCTTTGTTTTGTTGAGCATTTCAAGGATTAAAGTTTCAATATCTTATATAGTTGAGTAAAACCTTCCGACAATGTTTTCTAGATAAGAAACTTCTTACTTAACCCTTTTGATTGACGTTTTCTTCTATTAGTCTTGCAGGTCGGTAGTTGTTTTCCTTCCGGGTTTTCCAAGGGCAAGAGTGACGGTCACCATCTAGTTTATCAGTCTTTTCTCGGCTTACTATCTTTTTATTTTGCGTCCGCATTCTATTAAGTCTTTTGAGGAGTATTTCGGTTTAAACAATTATGTATGAGATTTAAATTTGTATTCGAGATTTGTAGATCACTAGTTTGTTTCCCTTTGCCTTAAGTAGACTTGTCCAATGGGCCGGGTCGGGTCGGGTCTGGGTCAATTTTAAACGGGTTGGGTCGGGTCGGATCACTGCCAAATATTAATGGGTCGGGTCACAGATCATTTTGACCCGGCCCAACTCACCCCGCCTAATTTTTGCAATTTTTATAAAAATAGTCAAACACGAGAAATGAAATTGAGCCAAGAAAAAGGTTGACCCAAGAAACCTCAATTACTCGCAAAGCGAATGCATCATCCTATAACACCTAAACTCATCTCGATAATCGACATCATCTGTAATCGTCAACAATACTCTACACAATGCCAAAACCCCAAAAACCAAAACCAATAGCTTCAATCACACACTATCAACATTTTCACACCAAAAACAACACAATCAAACTCATCATTTTTTTTTTTATAGATTCTGCATATCCTATCAAAGGAAAACTACCTGATAAGTTGATAACAATATGTAGAAATGCTCATCAAATAAGAAAATATCCAACTTAAAACCCCCAAACAATAGTAATTATCACTTTTTTTTAGGGTCAATAGTAATTATCAGTTTATCACTTACCCAGATGATTTTCGATTAACCAGATAATTACCCCCAAAAAACCCAGAAAATCATTGATCGAAAATCATCAATTGCTCAAAAAAAATCATCAATTAATCAGAAAATCATCGATCGAAAATCATCAACTACCCAGAAAATCATTGATCGAAATAAATAAATTGGGCAAAATTATTACCCTCTAATTAATCGAAAACAAAAACTAAAAGAGATGAAATCCGGATGCAGAAGCCGATGAAGCGTGATAAAGAAGCTGATGAAGAAACTAATGAACTGATGATGCGTGATTTTTTTTTTTTTTTTGTGAAGTCTCGTGAGTTTTTTTTTTTCTTTGGCTGACCCATGAAATTGAGAGTTGAAGCCCATATAGTAGTCGACCCGCCCCACCTAACGTGTGACCCTAGTTGACCCTGCCCATTTATAAAGGGGTCGGGCTTGGCCCTGTACAAAAGGGTCGGGTCACGGGCCTTAAATGGGGACCCGGCTCGTTGGACAGGCCTAGCCTTAACGATTGATTTTAGGAGTCGATCGTGGCGGTAACACTCCCAATTATCCGTATTTTCAATTAATGATTAATTCTTAAAATCCCAGGAAACTGGGAATGTTACACATGCAGCTTCTATTTGGAAGATATTCAAAGAAGTAATGCTGAATACTCGTCATTGGTGGTGTATACGACACATACTGAAAAAGGTTCCAATAAAGTTTAATAGGCATCCAGAAAAAAACTCAATTATATGCTGAATTAAAAACGTGGTGTATGACTCATTTATCGTAGAGGAGTTTGAAAGTAGGTGGGTTGTGTTCCTAATGTCGTATGCACTTGCGGATGATAAATGATAAAAGGGTTTGTTTAGAGAAAGAGAGATGTGGGTTCCTGCGTACACAAAACATATTTTTTGGGCAGGAATGAGGTCGACCCAAAGGGTAGAAAGTATTCATAGTTTCTTTGACAGGTATGTCTTTCACAACAATAGGTTATCTGAGTTTGTGGAGAAATATTGTCAGGCTATGGAGAAGAGGGCACTATCTGAAAAAGGTGTCGATGATCATACAAAACGTACTCCACTTTGTATTAAAAAATTTGCAATTGAGAAGGTTTTCCAAAAGTGTTATACGAACGATAAATTTAGAGATTTTTAGAAGCAGTGTCATAGGGTAATGCACTGTAGGGATGCAACAAAAACAATGATATCTGAGACTGAAGTGGAGGTCAGGATGATAGATAGGGTATGGGTACATAGTGAGCTAGGGTTCTAGGGAGGATATTATAACCAATGGGAGGAGACCAATCACTGTCCGATACAATGTGGAGACACATGATGCTAGTTGTGAGTGTCAAATGTTTGAGGATGCTGATATACTTTATAGGCACATCATATGTGTGTATGATTCGAATTGGTTAGATGTTCCTGAAAAGTACATACTTCGGCGTTGGCGTAAAGATGTTTTAAGCAAGCATATATTGGTGAAGGTTGCTTACCATGACCCATCAAAGACAGACGAGGTAAAGTGTTATGATGCAATGCAAGTGGCGTTTCAGCCGTTAGCATATGCTGCAATGGTATCAGTAGCTGCCACTGATGTTGTGTTTAAATTCATAAGTGCAATATGTGATGAAGTTAGGAGATAGTTGAAAAGGGCAATGACGATGAGTCTACTAATGCAACACAAGAGATTAGCAGTTCTACGGGGCTAGGTGAAGGAATATCCCTGGGCCAAAGTTCCATAAATGATTCATCTTACATAGACATAACATTAACCTGAACTAGTAACTTGATTGATCCCACTCCTCATGGTAGGAGGGGATCATGGAAACGGCGCAAATCTATTGAAGATATAGTTTGTGATTCTTGGAAGAAGAAAAGGAATAAAAAGTCCACCCCTGCTGTGAAGAGGAAATCGCCATTAAGTAATACTCCCTCCATTCAAGTCCACTCTTCCTAACACTATTCGGCATGCACTTTAAGGCGCGGTTTTCTCTATGTTAGAGATTACGTAAAATTCCAAAAATTTTAGACAAACAAGATTAAATGTCAATAGTGATTTTCACAAAATTTTAGAATTTTACGTAATCTCAAACATAGGTAGAATCGCACCTTAAAGTGCGTGCCGAAAAATGATAGGAAGATTGGACTTGAATGGAGGGAGTATAAGCTATTTATTTGTATTGTTGAAGTAACAATGATAGTTGTGAACTAAAAATATAGGGTAATTTGCAGGTAAGGGGTAAAAGGAACGTAGGTACAGGGTATAATATGTTACTAACATAGTTGTTATATATAATATGTAAATTCTGGTGTTGGTTGACGTGTTGTTGTGTTATTAGGCAACATACATGGGTGGGATAATGTTGACGTCGGAGCAGCATGGTGGAGCAGCAAGTCGGAACACCATAGTGTAGCATAATGTGGGAGCATCATTTTGGAGTAGCAGAATGTTGGAGTTTTATTGAATTTGTAGTTGAACTACTAAAATTTATATGTTAATCAGGATATAAGGACTACGAATGGCATAAGTATTTACATATATTTTGTGTAATGGCACATCAATGAGACTTATGAATATTATAATTTATAATTACAAGCAGATGATATGCAATATTGTTAAGATTGTTGTTGCTATTTGTATGTGTTTCATTAAGAATGGTGGAGTCGTGAATGTGATACGGTCATGCCCGGCCCCAAAATTGACATGAATATGAGGTTGCAATCCATAAAACCCAAAATCACGAAATGATAATAGAGAAGGGCCCGAATTATGGGGTATTTCGGTATTGCGCAATATAGAGGAGGGCCTAGAGAAACGATATGAAAAATAGAGAAGGACCCAATATGGAGTGTGATTCGGTAATGCAAGGGCCCAAAGATTGTGCGCTTTGACGGACCGATTGTGCTTGTGTGTGTGGCCAAATATAAAGCGCTTTGGCAAATAGAGCAGACCAACGATCATGGATTGCTGACAACTAATACTTACGGAACACGTCCATTTACTTGTTGATAACTCGAAAAGTGTATGATTAAACTCAAAATATTTTCTATATATTACACACTAACTAAATTTGCTGATTTAGTAATTAGAGAGTTATAGGTAATATTTAAAGAGTTTCTATTTAAAAAAAAAATTATTTAAAGAGTTTCTGATACTATAGGACCATTTTTTCGATGTAGAATGTGCAACTCGATGACGCTTGAAAGTGGGGACCGAAAATGACCTCAAGTTTTCTTATTAACTTCCCAGATTGATGGTCGTATTCAATCTTCACGAACAACCTTGTGTCTACACATACGGTCCAGGATCTCCCAAGGGATGACATGACTCGGCGACCGAATGATGTAAAAGGAGTATTGTTGTAGTTCATAATTGGTGGTATGACGTCAGCAACTTCATTTGTGACAATAACAAACTTGATCTTTGAGAATACCCGGGTTTGTTGTTTGGGAACGTATGACGAAACAATCCCGCAATTGAATCGACCACAATAACTCTTATCTGCTGTTGTTTGGATGATTTATTTTTTTGTATAAGCGTCTCCAGTTGTGTTAGTAGATGTGGAAGTTCCCACAGATCGTCAATTTTCCTAAGAAATATATTGTCGCGGTGATCATTGCCCATCTCTACGCCCCCTTGCATTTTATGGCATATCATACTGACTCGCTTGATGGGGAACTCTCCCCTAGTATACATGTACATTGTTGATGCGTCAAGCCCACCAGCGGTCGTTGGTAGGATTGCACAGCAATCAATAATGCAAAGTTGTGTTTCACCCGAACCACTTTCCCCGAAAATCTCGGTTATACCTTTACTGTTTACCCCACCTTTTAATATTTCATTTATGCTAATGTAACCGGTATTAGCTTTTGTTGATGTGTATGTATACATAATACGAATAAATCAGTTAAAATTTAAAACAATACCAATATATATAAAGATCAAAAACAATAATTATATACTTATATTTGGGCATTAAAAACGTAACGAAATTAGTAATTTTCTTAGTTAAAAAACCCAATATTTAAAGACGAGGTGGTCGAAACATTGGACAAATATTGGTCGCCCTACCTGATTAAAATTCCTCAAATCCCAACTTCCACCTAATTTTATACTCCCCCAAATAAACCTCTACTCCCTGCCACCCGTCATCTCCTCTCTCTCCCTCTCCTCTTTCCTCTCTCCTCTCTCCTCTCCTCTCCTCTCCGCTCTCCTATCACCTCTACATGACTGTCACCTATATAGTCGGCCCCTACACTCGGCCCCTACTCGCCCCCTACGGTCATACACATTACAAAAAGTTGTGTGTTGAGCAAGATTGGAGAGTTGTGTGTTGAGGAAGATTGCGGATAAATTGGTGATTAACGTATTAATCAAAAGTCAATTTGTTATAACATGGTACATTATTAGATCATTAACAATACCATTGACACGATATGTATACCATTACAATTATGCGAAATATAATATTAATTATATAAATAAAAAGTATTCATATTTATTGTTTTGTAGTCAAAAAGTGTCAATAAATAACAGACAACTTGAGAGCATATCTACACATAAAAAATGTCTACTTCAACTAGTGCACAATCCTTCACGACCTACAGCAACCCACCAAGTGGGATAGATCGGGTGAAAAACAAGTACATGGCAATCTTCATATCTAATTCTCGGTTTAATCCGAGAAAAGGGTACTTCAAATGTCATCCCTGCGACCACTTCTCATGGTTTACGGCTGACAATCAAATTTTGATAAATTTTGATGGTGGAGCTGTTGCAACAGAAGTTGGAAATGTTGAAACAATTGGTCGTCAGCGGTTCAAACAAATCGAACAAACTATGGCGGCAGTGACAAGTGGTGTTGACAAAACAATGACATCAATGGACATGAACATGCGGTTCATGTGTTTTCTTGTGGTCCTTCTGGCGGTTGCCATATCGTTTAAGAATTGAAGAAGGGAGTTCAATATGCTACTTTGGGTTTATTAAGTTTTAATCATGCAATATTAGAAATGGTGGTTTTGTTACTCAATTTTCTGTTTTAATTACTAGTATGTAATAGGAGTGTAGTAATTACCTCTTTATGTAATGATAAGTTAAGTAACTTTAAATGTACAATGGAGCTCGAATTTTCCAATTTGAGACAAAATCAAGCTTACGATTTGAATGACATTTTATATTAGCAACTTCACAAAGTAAGAAAAATGTGACGTAAACAAAATTAGTTAAATATGACACTAAAATTTTTAGTTAAATGTGACATTAACAAAATGCGAGGTTGCAAATTTACAATATTACAAAATTACAACAGGGTAAAAACTAAAGAAACCTAAACAAACAACATTACGAAACTTTAACTTTGTCAAAGATTTAAGAAATAAACATAATCCAAGCGACGACGAAGAGCAAAAGCGCAACCTTCACCCAAACAAACAAAAGATATTCAAACGAAAACAACATCCTCAAAAAACAACTTTCGCCTTGCTTTTGGATGAGCAACTCCCTATACCAAAAAAAAAAAAGGGAAATATAATCATGTAAATTTTTAATATTTTAAAAGTAATATAATATAGTAGTATCGGGCAATTGCATAGGTAAAAAAACTAGTATTTTAAATATTTTGCATATGGAAGCGTAGAACGTGAAAATAAGTGAGTTTTTTTTTTTCATCTAGACTGGAGAAGGTCTCTCTATCTCTCAACTCGCAACATCTCAAAGCTCACAAAAGCGATTCATCTTCCATATCTGCTCTTACCATGTCCCTCAGCTAAGTCTCACCTCACCTCCCCTCATTTCATGTCTCTCTCCAACGCTAACAAGCGCCCACCCAGCAGTAACACCAACCTCACCGCCACCGCCAACACCATCGCCGGCACCACCACTTCTTCCTCCTCTCCCTTCCAGCCGGCGATGAAGAAAACCAAGTCACAGTCTCTCGACTCTAAGAATGGCCTCCACCACGCTTTTAACTCCGCCGCCGCTACCGACGATGACGAACCAGGTTCGATGATCGTCGACGAGGATCTCAAGGGCAACGCCGTTGTTTTGCCCCCTGGGAATTCCCGTACCCCGATCACTGATGGTTTTACTGCTAATTTGTCCCGAAAGAAGGCTACACCACCTAATCCTTCCACGAAGAAGCTCGTTATTAAGCTTCTTAAAGGTTCCGCCTTGATTCCTACTTTTTTTTTTCTCACCTCCGATGTCAATTTTAGGGTTTTTAATTTTATTTTTATATTTGATTTTATCTGCTATTTGTGATACTGGATTGCTAGTGGTCGACTTGAAGATTGATCTGCGCCAGTAGTTCGTTTCGAGTTTAATATCTGTAACTAATATTGTTCCGGTAATTAGCCTGTCTGGCGAGTTCAAATAAATAGCTTTCGCTTTTCCTAGAGCTGGTGCGCCTAGTTTTGTATTGTCAGCTACCTTAGCTCAGTAATTTAACTTCCTGAGTAAGTTATAATCTTTGCGTTATTGCCATAATGAGGTTAGGCAAGAATGGTTGGGTGATTGATCGAGTGTGGATAGGTTTCACAGTGGAGGTCTTATGGAATGGGAAATGGGAAATGAAATGATGTCTTCATTTGGTTGTTATTGATAATTCCTTACTTGGGTTCTACTGTAATGTCAATAAAATTGTTCTCTAGCGGGATGACTAGAGATAAATTTTCAAAGCATTGATTTGGGTACCCAAAGTTCAGCCTCTGTTGATCTGCTTGTGACTTTTCTGTTCGTTAGTGTCATGAAAAGGGTGAAGTTTGATGTCCAAAAAGTTAGAACCTTCCGTTCTAATGGATTTGTTGGCCTAATTATAATACTTAAGCACCGAAACATGCTAGATTAAACTTCTCCATTATGCATATTTACCATTTGACAGAATTTATTAATTATCCCAATTACTTTAACTGACATGGTCTTCCGTCCCAGATAAATAGCCTGATCATGCAAGAAGACACAGAAAGGTCTTATCAAACTTTTGTGCCTATCTGCTTTAGCTCTCATTGTTGGCACTGATATCACTTGAGAGTTCGATTGTCCGAACCCAAGCTTTAGACGTGTGAGCTCTTGCCCTCTTAAGGCTTTAGAGCTTGGTTCCCTGTAGATGATGTCTTGAACCTATCCCAATTTAGAATTTAGCACAAGGGCCCTATTTCAGTGGTTATTTATCTTTGAACTTCTGTGATCTACGCTTTATTGTCTTCTTCTGGCTAGATTATCAGCTGAATTAGTTACCATCCCTTATGTCTTATCTCTTTTTTTTTTGTGGTAAATTAAACAATCAACTCTCACCTTGAGCTCCATGCATTTGATGCCTAACCAAATGCAGACCATGTAACCTTCTGTTATTGTTACACAACTGTGATTTGACATGCCTTTTAAAAATTATTATGAGACTATTAGTTGCTTCTCTGTTTGCAATTTTGAAGAGAAAAGAGTGAAGCCATGTCCTAAGGAAATTGTAAGGATGTAATTTGCCACCTACACGCCATTGCACTGACTTTACAGCCAGAAAGGAAAGGATTTGAGAGAGAACTCAGTCAGATCCGCATTTAGACATCTGACACCAAGCATATCACTTTCACCGAAGAGTGACTCAATTTGAATCAGTCTGATTATGATTGGATGAAATCCAAATCACAGAAGTAATAACCGACTGTAATGGAGTCGGGATGGCAACACTCACGAGAAGAGTCAGGAGCAGTGATCTATGGGACTGTATAGGGATCAGTGGCGGACCCAGGGGGTGCACAGGGGGACACTTGCACCCCCATTAAACTGGGAAACTGTTTTATATATTTAAATTGTCCAGTATTTGTCATCTATTAGTGGTTGGAGTAGTGGTGAGCTGGGTATGTTTTCGTGGGATTGGATTGGGTTCGAATCCTACTAACAACATTTTATTGGTTTTCTTTCCCTTTTATTCAATGAAATAACCAAAATGTTAGATTGTAAGTCTCGCTAGGATTCGAACTCCAGACTCTCTGTAAGCGAATCATATCAAAACCCAACCGAGCTAGATATTTTTGATGCTCTAATATGTGCCTAATATATTTATAATCTATTTTAGTTGTGGCTTAATCTTTTAGTATTGTTTTTTCTTCTTTTCTATTTGAGACGATTGTTAATTTGATATTTGTCTTTTACTTTGTAATCTGAAATGTTATTACTTCGAAAATGTTTTTCTAAAGAATTCTTGGATCCAAGTTTAATATGTAATGTTTGGTTTAAAATTATATGAAATCAAACGAAGTTTTACACCAATGTAAATAATAATCCGTCAAATAAGATGTTGAATGTTTATGAGTGTTTTTGTAAATTCGTAGCTAAAATTTTGCGAATATCCCATTTTCTACCAAAAAAAAAATTCTTGTTATTTTTTACGAACATAATTTTAAAACTCCAAAAACACACGTTAAGTACCGATTTTGTGCACCCCCTCTTCCCAAATCCTGGGTCCGCCACTGATAGGGATAATCATTCACTTGTGTTCTTTTGGCTGAGAGGAGGAATAATCTTTGTTAGCTTCTGCCTCTTCTGCTTTAATATCTCCGAAAGTGTAATTTTTCCGTGAGCGTAGGACACTGGAACGGAAGCTCATTTTCATTTTCTAAAAGAACAGATTTGCAAAAATTGCGGGTGGGGTATACGAGTAACCTTTCATTTCTGACTAAATATAATATGTGAACAATTTTGTGTGATACTATTTTGATTCCTACTTTTAATTGATTATAGCAGATTAATTAAATGTAATAAAGCAAACTTATGCGAGAAATTGTGTTTCCCTAAACTCTCATAGGACATTGTATTATTTCCAATAGTTCATACTCCCTCCGTCCCAGCTCAAACACCCCATATAAAAACGATCTCATATTGAGAAGGGTGCCCACACTAATTGGGTAATCAAAGATTCAAAAAATGTCTAATCTAATTTGCTATAATTTTTTTGGAACTTTGATAAACCGGCTAGTGTGTACATCGTTCTCAAAACAGGGGTATTTGGGCACGGGGTGTTTGAGCTGGGACGGAGGGAGTAAATTCATTCGCTAACATTACATGAGATGTTGTGATTCCTTCAAATTTATTCATGAGTTATCATGAGCACACTAAACTCTCCTGAGATTTCGTTGGATTCCCACCCAACCAAACTTTCAAGTGTTATCATTTTGGTTTTAGCCAAAATGCCTTGGTCAGAAGGCGCAGCGCCTCGCTCATATGAGGCGTACCCGAGACGTTCGACTATGCAGTTTCCATAATTTTTTTCTTTTAGTTCTTTTTTTTCCTACCCTTTTCGTTACCCCTTAATCCATACCTTCTACAGTTCTACTTGTTTAGACATTGGCCTCTTCAAAGACCAAAATTCGGTCATCATTTGCAAAAAAGTTGTCCGGGAATAGAAATTTATTTGGAAAAAGAAAGCTTCCGTGAGGCGCACGCCTTCGTGTCGTCGCCACGGGCTCTCTTCTCCTCGGGGTGCCTAACGCCGCTCTAAACTAAGATACTGTTTTGTTATCCTTAAACTCTTGTGAAATATTGTTTTGTATTCTAGGCTAGTCTCTAACTAAGTACCTAAATTACTACCATGAGATTTTCTACATGCGATTCCTCTACAGTCTACTTACCATATTCATTAAAATTATACTAGTATAATGTATTCACGTACTGTATTTATAAAATTTTATTTTTGAACATTTTAATTTTAATTTTAATTTGTTTATAAAGATGAACCAATGATATATTTACTTGCTAGATTCACTCGTCAAGTTTTATGTTTGTTTTTCAGTAGTATGCCCCTCTGAGGTTATATATAGATGACGAACCTCATTATTGTGCAAAGATTCTAAGACATCGTATTAGTTATGTTTCAATTTTTTAGCAGTTACTCATAGTCTTCTACAAACTCTTACTTCGTCCTCCTTTTCGTCCTATGAAACAGCTAAACCCACATTACCCTCTAATTTTGAGGAGGATACATGGGCAACATTAAAGTCTGCCATAAACGCCATATTCTTAAAACAACCCGATTCGTGCGACTTGGAGAAGCTTTATCAGGTGACTTGACTGCCCTATCTTTGCAGGAAGATGACATGTACATATGTGTGTCTATATATTGTTGACAGCTGTGCAAATTGCTGACTTTTTCAGGCTGTCAATGATCTTTGCCTTCACAAGATGGGCGGAAGTCTTTATCAACGAATTGAAAAAGAGTGTGAAGCACACATATCTGCAGTGCTGCGTTCATTGGTTGGACAAAGCCCTGATCTAGTGGTGTTTCTGTCACTTGTGGAGAAATGTTGGCAGGACCTTTGTGACCAAATGCTAATGATCCGTGGTATTGCTTTATATCTTGATAGAACGTATGTGAAACAGACCCCGGCTGTGAAGTCGTTGTGGGACATGGGATTACAGCTCTTCCGTAAAAATCTTTCATCATGTCCTGAAGTTGAGCACAAAACTGTGACTGGCCTCTTGAGAATGATTGAAAGGGAACGGTAAATAACATGTTTGTGCTATTCTAATCTTGTTATTGTCATCTTATCTAGGAATTTCTTCTTTGTTATAATGAAAGTCATAAAACTGATCTTTTAACCATTTATGTTTAATTAAAAAAGCCATGCGATTCGACTTTAGTACATCCGATGTCTTTGTTATTGTCCTTTTCTTTCTTTGCGATTGATTTTCGAATCTAATGTTCTTGGTTTATATGGATTGTTACTAAAGATGGAATGGTAAGGTTACTCTGGTGGGTTTGGGTTATTTTTTCATGAAATAATGTCTTTAGGAGTTCAAAACATCATCGCACTGCTCTATTGGATTGGTTGTATTCTCCTTGCATAGAGAGGGTAGAGGATCATGCAATATGCTATAGTGAGGAGTCCATCTTTTTCTAGCTAGTAAATCGAATAACAATTTTCTTTCGAATTAGATATTGTATCTCTTTTTCTTATACCACCTAAAAAAGAAGAGATGATCAAGTGTATCGAAGAAAACTTCCTATTTCTTACATCGCAGGTTACTTGATTGTTTTCTTGATCTCTTACATTGCTCAAGAGTGTATTTGCAAATTGAATTATGCAATTACTACTCCGAGCTTCTTTCTCTCGTTTCCTAAAACAAAGACTACTTCATGGTTGTAATAGTAGGTATTTGAAAATGTGATTTGAACTTTTATGTTAGATGCTAACTTGCTCCTATTAATTAATCTTTACTGTCTTTTGTTTTCATTGATATTTCAGATTAGGAGAAGCAGTGGATAGAACACTTCTGAACCATCTTTTGAAGATGTTTACAGCTCTGGGAATATACCAAGAGAGCTTCGAAAAGCCATTCCTTGCTTGCACTGAGGAATTTTATGCCGCTGAAGGTGTTAAATACATGCAGCAGTCAGATGTTCCAGATTACTTGAAGCATGTAGAAGTATGTTTTTGTCGTAGCATCACATGAATTCACTTCTTTCATTGTGTTTCAGTTAGTCAAATGGCTTTGTGCTTTGAACTTGGAATAATATGTTTCAGCTGTCTTCCAATGTATAAGACTGCAGACATTCTGATTAGCTTATGTAGTATTGTTTTTATCTTGGGAGATCTAGTAACTGTTGCTTACATACAGACAAGATTGCACGAAGAACAAGAGAGATGCTTACTTTACTTGGATGCAAGTACTAGAAAACCGCTCATTGCTACTGCTGAAAAGCAACTTCTTGAGCGTCATATTGCTGCAATTCTTGACAAGGTCTGTAATTTTTACACTTCTTGATGAGTGTGTTCTGTTACACTTGCAATATCTGTTCCATACTTATACTGAATTTTCTTATTTTGTTTGTTGTAGGGCTTCATGATGCTAATGAAAGGGAGTCGCATAGAGGATCTCCACAGGATGTACAATTTATTTTTCAGGGTTAATGCCCTTGAATCGCTGAGGCAAGCATTAAGTTCTCACATCCGTAAAACTGGCCAGGCCACTGTTATGGATGAAGAAAAAGATAAGGATATGGTTTCTTGCCTCTTGGAGTCCAAGGCAGCTCTTGATAAAATATGGGAAGAAAGTTTCGCGAAGAATGAGTCCTTTAGCAATACTATCAAGGATTCATTTGAGTACCTCATTAATCTACGTCAAGTAAGCATCTTTATATTTGTCTTTCTGTTCCTCTTCTTTTGCGAAGGAAATTCTAGAGAAGATGTCATCAACTTGGTGGTATTGTTGCTTAAACTTATTATATTGTGGTGTATATTTCTCTTCTAACTTATTATATTGTGGTGTACATTACTTGGCATTCACAAGAAAACAATCTTGTAGTAAAGGGTACAATGACAATGAGGAATTGGATTTTCATCCATAGTATCCGTAGTGTCACATAACTGGCCCCCAGCAAGCATATATGAAACTACTAATAGAAGATGAGCCATCCAGAATAGTGCTTATTTTCAGGGGTGGATCTGTAATATCCATAATTGTATAAGGGTATGCACATCCCTCGCCCATAGAAGTCCCTCTAATTTAGCCACTGAACTTGTAAAGAAAATGACAAATATAAAACAGGATATACATCTTCATGATATTTGTCATTTTCTTTCGAACTAATAGTGTCACATGGCCAGTTTCATATATTGTCTTAAGCACTGGGGTATTCAAGTTTCTTTCTGTAACGGCCTTACATTTTCATTCAAGCATTTACTTTGTTATGGTTGATGTACAATTAGCTTGGTCTGATCCTGAGATGAGCTGTATCTATCTACTCCCTCCCTCAATATACATGACGTTTACAAATTACGAGGCAAGTTTTGACTATCAATTTCATAAAAAATTATACCATTGGATTTGTTGCGAAATATACTTTCACAAGACTGTATTTTCATAATTTTTACCCTTTTATTTTGAGAGATATTGAACGTCAAAGAAGTGTTTGAAATGTGAGAAAGACATATTTTGAGGAGGGAGTAACTAGTCAGAGGCTGGTCTTTAATTGTATCCATGATCTTTAAGATTTGATTGATATTCAAAGATTAGACTTAAGTAGTGAACTTTCTTGGTGCGGAAACAATCCTTCATGTACCAAAGTGTTTATGTCATTATGCTATCAAGATGCTTGTCAAATGTATAGTGTACCAAGCTTTGATTTAATAGATGTATTGCATATCTTCTATCTATGTTTTTTACTACTTTGCAGCTTCAGTTAATTTAAATTTACACTTAATAGGTAACTTTTATATTATAATTCTTGAGCCATTGCACATACGGATCACTTGGTTAGCGCTAACTGATTTTACGTTCAAGTATAGGTTCCATGTTAGTGAGGAGTAAAAATTATTTATTGGCCTTTTGTCGGATTTATTTCTTGAAACTATCGGGGAAAGGTCTTGGTCTGTAACAACGGTTACAGAACGGTCTTACTATTTTATCTGATTCATTTCTGTAAATTATCAGGATAATGGTCTTAGTGTGTGACCACAATTACTGTTTCTTATAGTAATCTGATTTATTTCTTAAAACTATCAGGAGAACGGTCTTTACTATGGTAATCTATAGTTACTATAATACCGATGGGGTTTAGTACCTTAGTATATTAGTTTTGCCCTGTGTTTAAAAGAGATGGTGATCTCACGTGTTTCTTAGTTTGCCTATGCTATCGAATGGTGATTGATTCAGACTCACGAGTAACAATTGTTTAGTTTCAAATGACACTAGCTGGTGCAGGAGGAAAGATGTGAGGCCTCCTTTCTAAGTAATTGTGGAGTTTTAGTTGTAGTCTGGTGTATTTGGGAGTAAGTAATTCACTCTAGGGATTACGTTTGGGTAAGGGTTGCATTTTTGCTTCCATTTGGGCTATGGCAGCGGGTAGTTGTAAGGGGATCTTGAGTACTTCCCAATGGACTAGAAATTTGTTCCTGAAAGAACTTTTTTTTTTGTTTTTTAAAAAGAACTTGTTCCTGAGAACTTCCTGTTTTTTTTATAAGAATTCTTGAAAGAACTTCCTGTCCTCTTAACTCTTACTCCCACCACCTCTCTTTAACTACCCCATACAAAAAACGCACCCTTATTGAGGAGGGTGTACACACTCATTGGTTAATCAAAGTTCCAAACAAATTGCATGGCGAATTAGCTAAGATTCTTATCTAGCTCCCTATATAATTTTTTTGGGACTTTGACTAATCGATTAGTGTGTACCTTTCCTCAATGTGGGGGTACTTTAGGTATGGGGTGTTTAAAAAAAGACGTAGTAGTATATTCATTTTGATAAGAGTTTTTCTTTTACCTAAATTTTTTCATAGCCGTAAGTCGGTGTGAAGCAATTTTCATTTTGGATCATCTGTATGCAGTCTCTCTATGTTTTAATCGGGGTAAGGCTTGCGTAGATCTCACCCCCCCCCCCCTTACACTGTCTTATTGCGGGAGCCTTTTAAGGCACTGGGGTTATGATCTTGTTGTTGTACGGTTTTGCTTTTGCTTTGATCTTAAATTCATCACCTTGACAAAATAATGTACATTTCTGCTAAATAAGGTAAATTTTTGTTCCAATAAGTTTGTAAATTACATGAGATTAGTAGTATTCTGGATTCTGGAACTGCTTGTTTGTCCTGTTAACATGGCTTTTCATTATCGAGTACGGGACTTTTTTCTTGGCGTTGGGTTCCTTCCTTCTGTTTTGCGTGCTAAATTCTGAAATATGCTTATGTGAATAGAACCGTCCTGCGGAGCTGATTGCTAAGTTCCTGGATGAGAAGCTTCGTGCTGGCAATAAGGGAACATCTGAAGAGGAATTAGAGGGCACCCTTGATAAAGTCTTGGTCTTATTTCGTTTTATACAGGTAATTTGCCCTTTTAGTAACTATGGATCTCTCTCTCTCTCTCTCTCTCTCTCTCTCTCTATCTCTCTCTCTCTCTATGATGTTGAACACCTGAAGGGGAGCCTATAATCTTCCAAGCTCATGGATTCATCTTTATTGTTCTCTTAAACTAGGGCAAGGATGTGTTTGAAGCTTTCTATAAAAAGGATCTTGCAAAGAGACTTTTGTTGGGAAAGAGTGCTTCAATTGATGCTGAGAAGTCTATGATCTCCAAGGTAAATTTTGTGGACATTTTCTTTTGTATTGACGTTCTCCGGTCTCCTTTTTATCAAACGAGTCTGTTTATAGTTTATACATTGTGCAGCTGAAAACTGAATGCGGTAGTCAATTCACAAACAAACTTGAAGGAATGTTCAAGGTATGTGCCTTCGATTTGTAGAGCCATTAGTTTTTAAGCTCTTTTTAGCTTGTATTAGAGTAATTCCCAGGTATTGCTGTTAATTTGTTTTGCTTACGATGTGTTACTTTTTTTCTATTCATTGCTTACAGTCAGATTTAACTGGAAACTAGAACTGCTTTTCATTTGAAAGAGAGTTATTATGAACGTAATACAGCATGAAGAAAACATATTATCTTTCATTGCAGTCACCCGGGTATGCCTATGTGCTCTAATAATGATGCATGCAGCGTGATTATTGCATCTAAAATAGTTGTGTACTCCCGCCATCCCCTTTTGTTATTCCCCGAGATCTTGGGCACAAAAAGTGAGGAAATAGCTGAATATTAGAATAAGATAGCAAACAAGGAACAACAAGAAGATAACTTTAATGCCTGAGAGGCCCCCGCCTATGGCAAGATAGGGGGAGTTGGATGTAAGCAACCTTGCCCATACGTTGAAAACATAGAGATTGTTTCCTTACGCAATAGAAGAAAGTTGCATTGGGAATTGCACGACTGTGAAGACAGTTTTAAAATAAGAGAGCAAGTGGAGTGAAAAGTTTAATTGTAGGCCATAACCACCACCTCACTTCCCTTTCCCATCATTGGCAACATTGCAATCAATCGGAACACTGGCGGACGCAAATTGGCTGGTCAATGCTCCGACGATTTTGGTTTATTCTTATGGCTTCTGTTTGCTATAGATCTACCAGATTTAGGCCCACATTTTTTATTTATTTTTCCCTTATTCCGCACGATATTTCCCTCTGTTTTGGCCATATTGTAGTTACCTCTTTCATCAGTATCCTCTTCATCAGTTCGGTTAATGTTGTCGTTAATTGGGTTGATTTAGTCATTGTTGTTATTGAATAGAAGCACTAGGTAGTTGGGAGGAGAGATGCAGTCAGTCACATATAGTGTGAGGGCAGTGTTTAAAGTTGGGTCTCTCGTGGGAGGAGGTGAAAAGTAAAATATGAGTTTTGTAAGGGGTGGTGGGTACATGGGTGATTATGTAATAGAACGGCCACCTTTGCAAGCAAGCATTCTAGAATGAAATGGGAAGGGCAATGATTTCACTTAGTTATGGGCTTATTTGTACAATAATCTATTTAGAATATAATCGGAAGTCACCAGGAGGAGTATAACATGAATGAAGTGCCATCATATTGTTCTAGTTAGTGTTTACTAAGTTCTGGGGTGTAAGAGCTACTCCAAAGCCCCTTTTTATCCTCTATTTCCCTTGATTCTAGTTTTATGTGATCTTTGGTGATTTTATGTTCACCCACAGTTTCCCCACTTTTCCATGGCTTTCCAACGGCAAATTATACCGTGCTCCTGGTAGCACAAGGAACATGGTAGTCCTTCTCAAAATTGAAGAGTAGAGATCGCACTTGAAATAATTTAATATCTATTTAACTGTGATCCATTGAGAAGGACCACCATGCTTCTTGTGCTCCGGGGAGCATGGTACAAGCATTGCTTTCCAACTGAGTTCTTCGCAGATTACATAAAATAGTTAATCTAGTACTATATATTTAAACCTGAAACCAAGTTTTTCCTAGGACAATTGGCACCTATTAATTGGATAGCACAAATTATATATTATGGTTATTATAAGGTAATTTATGGAAAACATTATAATTTATGGTGGTAAGTTAGCTAATTTATGGTAATTTAATGAAATATAATGTGATATAACGGATGACGGGATAGTGAAATGAAAATGAATAGAATAAGAGGTGACGCGGGATATGAAATAATATAACGGGTGAAGTAAAAGTGACAAGGAAATAAAAATACTGAGTTAGTAGAAATAAATAATAATATAATATGACGGGTGACAAAAGTTGAAAGAAAAATATAATGTAAAATATCGTTTCTGATAATATTATAACAAAATAAACCTATATTTTATGAAACATGTATAAACAGTATTGACATGTAGCCCGGGCGCAGGCCGGGCATGCAAACTAGTGTTAAACTTGTAATGCATGTGAGCTGCTTGACTCTAGCTCAAGGTTTAGCTCAAGCTTGAGTAAGCTTGAAGACATGCGAGCTTAAGAAACTGTGTTTACTGGAACTTAAAGAGGTTCGTCTAACTCGACTCTATCTCGAATTTGGTCGTGTGGCATATTATTTGAATTGCTTGGTCTCTTTATTGCCCTACTTCTATTTTCTTGTACATTTTAATCCCCCTAGGATGGGCAAACCTATTTCATAACCATATCATAATTCAACGCAAAATCCCTAAAATTTATTTTCTCCTTGCCATCTCAGACTGAGTAACACTCTTAAAACTTGCTAAAATATTGATAATCACATATTCTATGTAGTTGATTGCACGTTTTCTGCGTTTAGCTAGGGGATTGGTTGTCTAGATCATTTGTTCGATCACTTGAGTCGAGGTTTGATGAAGCCAATGTACTTATAAGGTGACACACATGATGTAGGTATTTTGGTGCATGTTGAAAAAATTGTTTATTGTTTTCAATTAATGAAGATGATGTGTATGCACTCATGCTCTACTTTTTTACGGAACACCAAAAACCGAATTTAGAAGTTTTTTTTTTTTTTTTATTATTTTTAAGTAAGGAAACTTATATTAATGATAAGGATACAAGAGTGGAGGACAAGGAATCTTATCTAATACTATACAGAGTATATTTAAACATGAAGAGGACACTTGCCAGGATTATACCATGGTCCCGGGGGCATAACGACTATGGGGCTCCCACTCGATTATTCTGAGTGGGACCATCATGCTCCTTGTGCTCCCGGGAGCATGGTATAAGCATTGGGACACTTGGCACCCATTAATTGGATAGAACATAAAAATAGTATTAAATACAATTATTAGTTACGATATGGTAATATGGGGTGCAACTAAATGTCGCCCACAATATGTCATATTTTTTCCAATTTTACCCTTTGCTCTATTATATGTCTTTCTCTCTCCTAAGTCCCAAACTAATCTTCTTCTTCAATCTATCAACAACATACCATCAACAAAATAACTTCACTAACATAACAAATAAAATTATACAATGAAGAATCAAACTAACAAAAATAAAAAGAAGCTAAAGAAATAAATTATGTCCAATGGTATAAGGGATTTTTACGAAGAAATGGCAGGGGTTTGGGGTATTTGCCTTTTTGGGTTTTCTGGGTTGACAAGTAAGAGGGAAGAGGGAAAGAATGTCAGCAAGGAGAAGAGAGGGAGAGAGGAGTTGTTAACAGGGGTATTTTAGTCAGTTTGAGTTATATTGTGGGCGACATTTAGCGATCCAGATAAATTATCATGGAGTATATTACTCCCCTGGTCCTATTTAAACTTCTTTCTCCCTTTTTCAGGGTTTCGACTTCGTTCTTCCCATTCCCAAAATATTACGGTTTTTGTCGAGAGAAAAATTAGGGAGACAACATAAAGATGTTGGTTAAGATTAGCTTTTAAATTTATTTGCTAAATAAATCATTAAGTATTATTTATTATTTCTTCTTTTGGAGTGCGCAAAAGGGAGAAGGAAGTTTAAATAGGACCGGAGGGAGTATTAGCTAATTTTTGGAAAATAATAACTATGGTAATTAGTTATAAAACGAGTATAAACAATATAAATAGACAGTCCGGGCGTGGCACGGACATGCAAACTAGTACTCCCGAAAGCTTAGCGTAAACTATTTGTTCCGTTATGTTGCGAAATTGTGATATGATTAAGGACGCAAACATTTTTTATTTTTTTTATTTTTTTTATAAGTAAGCTAGGATATCATATATTCAAAACGACACCAAGGGGGTGACTCCCATATACAAAAAGACACCTAAAGAGGTGACGACCATATACAAAAGAGAGCTAATCAAGCTTAGAACTATCATGAAAAATTTTATCCACACAAAGAATGAAAGTCAAGTGTCGGTGGGAATGTAATACATGACTGTACAACATCCTCAAAAACCTAAATTTGAAGTCTTGGTGGGTCAACATAATATCATCAGAGATGTGATGATTTTCTTTCCAAGCTTAAGGATGCAAACAATCGGACTCCAAACATGATTAAGCTTCAAGAGGGTGAGAAACACCTTGTAAAATGTGGGCATTCTTCTCCAACCAGAGGCACCAAAGGATTGCCATAAAAGCACAACTCCTTAGAATCTCATGATCCTTTTGACTCCTCAGTCCAGCATAGTGGAATTGCAAGGGCTCCACAACTTCACCCGTTGCTCTCCTCTCACACCATAAAGACAGTTCCCTTCATGTTGAGCAAACTCGCAATATAGAAACAAATGTCCAACCGTCTCATTGTCATCCCAACATAAAACGCACATGTCCAGAGTGACATACATACATAGTAGGTCATTTCCATTAAATCATGCCATTGCAATTTAGAAGGTTTTTTCTTTTTTAGGATTTTGTATGTGGTATCAACAAAATTATAGGGATATTAATGACTCATTGACGTAATTTACCACCTAGTTCGAAACTACTACGTTCAAAAATCAACAGGAAGGATTAAAGTACTAAAGAACCGTCAATTCAGCTGTTCGTTTAATCAAACGACAAAGTTTGTGAGAGGTGTTTCATGTATTCGTGACATTTTATTTCTCAATATTGGCTTTGTGTTTAGTGAAATAGAACTTATATGTATTCTATTGCCTGGTCCTAACATGATAAGGAAATGTTCTTAAAAATTATCGTAATGACATCAAGTTTTAGAATAGATTGGAGTTAGGAAACTACAATGATGTTTCTTATACGTATTCGTGTCCTTTTTAGTAAGTTATCATCTTTGTTAGGTAGCACAATAATAAGAAGTATCTACTAAAAACTTCCATTGACTTCTATAACTTCGGGGTTAAGCCACGTTATCTAGTACGTGCTACGAAATTGGACAACTAGACCGTTCCTCATCAAACATGCTTATGTCCTTTGTTTTTCAACCAAACCAGGCACCTGTTGGAAAGTGGAGATAATGGCGTGCTTTCTGTGATATTGATCTCTTTAGCAGCTGTTTTCTCGCTGGGAGTTGAATCTTACAATTTTGGGAACAACTTGAGAATCTTGAACTTAGTTTTTGTCATGTACCTTATCCCCTTGTGCATCAATCTCGTCTTCTTCGAATAGATTTGTCCTGAAGTCTGCGAGGTCCTTCAGTGGAACACCATCATGGTCATATCAACTAGGATCAATTACAATGAACTAGCAAAATTTTACATACCACAAAATTTAAATAATTTTATGATGTAAAGCAGTAAAAGTTCTTTCGCTCATCATCGTCAATGCCTCAATGGACTTATTGTGTCATTGGAGGCCATGGCCTTCTCCTAAATTGTCTTACCTTCCACCTTGATCTGTGAAAATTCAATAGTTTATCTTGTTTTGACACTAATTTATCTTTATGCTCAGTATCACCCTTGGGGGAAACAGAATGGAAATTGATTTTACCTTTGAGGTCCTCATTGAGTCTCTTATCATTGTACATTTGGAGCTGTGATCTATTTACATCCAACATCCTTAATATAAATTTGTTGTAAAAAATTTAAGTAAAATCAAAAATCAAAAAAAGCTTTTCTTCAATCACATATGATGAATAAGCACACAGTTTGTGAGTTCAATTTGAAGGCGCTAAATTGCTTTGATAAGACCAAACCACAAATCCCAAATTCTCCTCAATTGGTTTACAAATCTCAAGTTACAATCTGCGAAGAGAAGGTGGAAGATGGTATGATATTAGAAGAATTATTCTTGATGTTGACACTATCGAAGAATTATGCTCAATTTCATTTGTTTACAAAAATGGCAGAAGTGACTTTTATTAAGTGCAAGATTGAATTTGCATGACAAATGGTTTTTATATGAGACTTGTATGAGAAGCCGTTTGGACAGAGACAATATTGCCATCAACTAACTATTTTAATCCAGTGGATCTTATCTAGTCGAGCTAAAAAATGTGCTGTCTTCAAATCGATGTCTGCATCTTTCAGTATTGTCCAAATTCTTTCTCATGTTGAAGAGTATATTATTCTCTTCCTTTGGATGTGCCTGGCCCTTTTTTGTATGGGTTGGTGCAAGATATTAATCATGATTAGGGGCTTAGGGCTTCCTGTAATAAAAAATTTCTATATGTGTATCACAAAAGGCCCCTTTTTTCCCCTGTCCTGGGAGTTCATTCTTAAACTGCAAGCTCTCTTGATACAGGTGCTACTGCAGTAAGACCTTACGCACATTCAGTACTGTTGTCAGGTTCTTCATATTTTTTTCTCATATTTCATGCTGTGTTGCAGGATATTGAATTATCGAAAGAAATTAACGAATCCTTCAGGCAGTCTTCCCAAGCCAGAACTAAGCTACCCTCAGGAATTGAAATGAGTGTTCATGTCTTAACCACCGGGTAGTGTTTCCAATTTGAGTGTTCTCGTTCAGGAAGGCATGTTAGTACCTCTTCCTTTCTCCTTGTGTGTTTTGATGTTAATTCTTATTTTTCGTTGGTTACAGGTATTGGCCGACATACCCCCCTATGGATGTCCGGCTTCCACATGAGCTAAATGTGTACCAGGTTAGCACAAGTGCAACATGACCTACACAAGACCTATGTTATAGATATTTTCTAATTGGTATATGCTGTGCAGGATATATTCAAAGAGTTCTACCTTAGTAAATACAGTGGCAGACGGTTAATGTGGCAAAATTCACTGGGTCACTGTGTTCTGAAGGCAGATTTCCCGAAAGGTAAAAAGGAGCTTGCAGTTTCACTCTTTCAGGTTGGTATTTTCAAGGGCGTTTTGGACTCTGAATAGGCTCGTATTACGATTCTAAAAGTTTAAGGTCTTTAGTTCATCCTGTGTAAAAGTTTTTCTTTTTTTTGGTCTGTGTATGCCAGGCGGTAGTTTTGATGCTTTTTAATGATGCTGAAACACTAAGTTTCCAAGATATCAAGGATGCCACGGCCATTGAGGATAAAGAGCTCCGAAGAACGCTCCAGTCCCTAGCATGTGGGAAAGTACGTGTGCTTCTGAAGGTATTGGTTAATAACAGATGTAGTATTTCTAATATTATCATTAGTTTGAAATGCAATGTTTTGATTGGGTTCGTCTAGACTAGAGTATGCTTCAGAAGTAGTTGATCTCAATTGGATTGAGTATGCAGGCGCCTAAAGGTAAAGACGTGGAGGATTATGACACCTTTGTGTTCAATGAAGGATTTACTGCACCGCTTTATCGTATAAAGGTACTTTTGGTTTCCTTTCTGATTCACTTGTACTTTTTTTTTTTTTGATAAGTAAGATAGGATATCAATATATTCAAAAAGACACCAAGGGGGTGACTCCCATGTACAAAAAAAACCCCTAAAGGGGCGACGTCCATAAACAAAAGAGAGCTAATCAAGCTCTAGGACTTTCATGAGAAATTTTATCCACAAAAAGAATGAAAGTCAAGTGTCGATGTGAATTTAACACTTGGCTCCAACTATACAACGTCCACAAGAATCTAAATGTGAAGCCTTGGTGTGTCAACCTAATGTCATAAAAAATGCGATGATTTCTTTCTTTCCAAGTACACCACCAAATCGCAATTGGAACCATCTTCCACACTTCGGCCAGCCACCCTTTCTTCATTCTCCTTTTCCAAGCGGAGAGGACGTCTTTGGTTGTCCGTGGATGAACCCAGCTCAAACCGAACAAAGACAAAGCAGTGTGCCACAAAGACAACACCCAAGGACAAGAGAGCAGAAGGTGATTCACGGTTTCTTCCGCATCACAACACAAAGAGCAACGACTAGCCAAACTAGACCCTCTTCGTTTAAGGTACTCCAAAGTTGGGATTTTCTCTTTGGTGGCTGCCCATGCAAAAAAACACGCTTTTGGAGGAGCTTTACGTCTCCAAATAGCACTAACAGGAAAATCAACCTCGGAAACAGAATTTTCAACAACATTACAAAAACTCCTAACACTGAAATTTCCCAAACCATCAGGCAGCCAAGTAATCTCATCCTCATCTTCTGGACCAAGTGTAACTAAGGAAATGAGCTCCAAGAGATTCAACACTGAAGGTTCCTCCCAATCATTAAGAGACCTCGAAAACAAAATGTCCCAATGATGATTGCTGCCTTCCCATAAAACAACATTACCCACTGTAGCATCCTTATTAGAAGCAATTCTGAAGAGATCCGAAAAAAGAGATTTTAAAGGAAGCTCCCCACACCATATATCATGCCAAAATAGAACCCTTGCTCCATTGTTCACCTTAAAACCCACACAAGATTTAAAACGTTGGAAACCAGAAATAATGGATTTCCAAAGGCTAACACCATGAGCACTTACAATCTGATTACTCCACCAGCCAAGTCGTTGGACCCCATATTTTAGGGCAATGACGTTCCTCCAAAGTGTTCCTGATTCATTGGCAAACCTCCAAAGCCATTTACCTTTGAGAGCTTCATTGACATCACGAAGGTGTCTTATACCAAGGACCCCTTTTTCTTTAGGACAACACTTTCGCCCCAATTCACCCAATTGAAAACCTTATTCGGGTCCTTGTTGTTCCAAAGGAAATCTCGCTGAATTTTTTCGAGTTTCGCGGCCACGCTCGCTGGGATAGTGAAAAGCGACATGAAATAGACCGGTAAACTACACAAAGTACTTTTGAGAAGAGTAAGCCGGCCTCCTCTAGATAGTAGCTTTGATTTCCACCCCGCAAGTTTGGATTGAAACCTCTCAATTATGGGATCCCAAACAGATTTGCGCTTGAAAGAAGCACCAAGAGGAAGCCCTAAGTATGAGGAAGGGAGCAACTCCACCCCACAGCCAAAGAAACTTGATAACCTACTAAGACTAGAAACCTCGCCCACGGGGATGACAACACTCTTAGTGAGATTAATCTTCAGACCGGACATAGCTTCAAACACCTCAAATAACCCAAATTGTCTCTGTCGGCTTGCAAAAAATCGAAGTGTCATCCGCGAAAAGAAGGTGAGAGATGGTAAGAGGATGAGAGGAGTAATTGCTAATGTTAACACCCTCTAGAAACCCAACCTCAGTAGTCTTGCTCACAAGAATGCTTAGGGACTCCATGATTACGATGAAGAGAAGAGGGAAAAGAGGGTCACCTTGACGAACACCCCTAGAGCTATTAAAGAAACCAGCAGGTTCCCCATAGATAAGCACAGAAAAACGAGTTGTAGTAATACAAAAAAGCACCCACTTTTTCCAATTGCTAGGTAACCCCATCTATTCTAGCGTAAACATAAAAAAATCCCAAGAGACATGATCAAAAGCTTTCTCAATATCGAGTTTGCACACGAGGCCCGGTTGGTTAGACTTCTTGAGTGAATCGATGCACTCGTTGGAAATGAGGACAGCGTCCGAAATTTGACGCCCAGGAACACAAGCATATTGATACGGACTAACTAGCTACTCTCTTCAACCTAGAAGACAAGACCTTGGCAAGAATTTTCTAGGAACTACTAACCAAACTTATAGGTCTAAAGTTCTAAATATCATTTGCCCCAGCTACTTTTGGAATCAAGGTTAAAAAAGTAGCAATACTTTCTGATTCACTTGTACTTTGAAGTCAATCACCAGCTCATATTTGATTTTGCTGCATTACTTTTATTTATATATGCTGAAGAGGGATGGTAAAATTACAGAAAGAAGGATGAATCTGTCACAATTACATTTGTAATGGTATCAAGTTCCATTGGCCCACCCTTTTGAGTGAATTGGAGACAACGGGATTGGAGGAATTTCCCTTGTTTTGATAGCAGTAAAGAGGAGGAAAGAAAGAAAAAAGGAGGGTTTTGGAGAGGAGCACTTTCATTCTTTGATTCGATAAATCTCTCCCATTTGAACTTACTAAAATGTTTTCAATAGAAAACTAAGTCAATACGTGAGGTCTAGAGGAATTGTGTGGTCCACCCTCTCTCATACATCTCCCTCACTCTCATTCTAATGCCCTCCTACTCCACCTACATCCATGGTAACTGCTGACATCCGACACATTGTTTGGAAGTTCGCTTTAATTTCCGTTTTTGTTATAAGACTCCTGGTTTCTTTTTGTTCGGGCTACAATTCTTTCTTATGTGTAAAGTTATCTGATTTATTACGTGGGACAGTGAGGCAGGCTGAATTTCTTGCTCTTGCTCGATTCAGATCCGATAATTTGGTGTCTTGTATGATTTCTGTAATTGTTGAATGACTCTAGAAAAATGACAGTTTAGCCTGGAAGGTTTAAGTTTCTTACTTTAACCTGTTACCTATGTGTAGTAGTAATTTGTAATGAGATAGCCCATCCAAGCTCTCAAGCCTACAATCTTATTCTAGACGAAAATAGGAAGGGCAATTGTGTCAATTTTTATATTATCTTGCTGCTTGGGGATTACTCCATAGAAGTTATATTTAGGAGTACGAAGAAATCAGAAAGCATCAGATTATCTTTCATGTTACTATGTAGCTGTTTTACACTTGGGAGTTTGAGGCTACTCGAGTGTCCTCTACTATCGTTACTTGTATTTTAGTGAATCAATGGCAGATTACCATTCATTTTACAGTCATGATCACACTCCACCATGTTCGCCTCTTGCTACTGATGTGAGTTCATCGCAGTTTGATTGTCATTGTTTGACCTTTGTTCATCATTGTGTCTGATGTCATATTTAGTCCGCCTGAGATCTTCTTTTCATTGATGTTGTATTCTTCCTGGTATATGACTTATTAGCATTGTTTTAATCTTCAGGTTAATGCAATCCAAATGAAGGAGACAGTGGAAGAAAATACGAGTACCACGGAAAGAGTATTCCAAGACCGTCAATATCAGGTCTCTTGCTTATTCCATCTGCTCCTCTCCCTTCTTATCCCCGAAACTTTCCCTAAGCTGCAAAAGCTTAGAAAATGAAATAGAATATAGGGCTCAGAGTTCTGTTGTAGGAGGCCTGCATGAAAAAGAACATATGAACCTCTAGAGTATAATATAGTGTAATTGGTAGAAAGAAATAGAAACGCATTTCTGATAACAATAAAGTAAAGAAATTGTGGTGCTAATAGCTGTTCTTTCTGTTTCAAGGAAACTCTACACAACAAAGTTATCGTTCATCTTAGAGTATCTCAATCCACTAATTGGAATCTTGACCCTCTCTTAAAACCATAGGTTGATGCTGCTATCGTTCGAATTATGAAGACACGGAAAGTGCTCAGTCACACCCTTCTAATCACTGAACTCTTTCAACAGGTGACTTTTCTTTCTTGTTGTTAAAAGGGATGGTTTTCTAGTATATCTAGTCTTGTATTGTATACTTGAACGTCCTGGCTCTTATCGTGCATATGATAGTACGCCATTCTGATTTTCAGTTACATAGACTTTCTTATTGTTGAATATTTACGTTCGGTAAACTTTCAGAACTTGTCAATGGCTCTCTTCATTAAAAAAATTCCACACAACTTGCTTGTTGACTAGATATTAGGTGAACGCCTTTGCAACTGTTAGCCCATAATCTATTAAATTGTTTCTTCCGTATGCCAACAGCTCAAGTTTCCCATTAAACCTGCGGACTTGAAGAAGAGAATTGAGAGTCTTATAGACAGAGAATACTTGGAGCGAGACAAGAACAACCCTCAAATATACAATTACTTGGCGTAAACCCTCTTCTGAAGGTACACCTTGTAGATGACACAGGGAAAATGTTGGTCGCTGTCAGATGATGGGCGGCGAGATGTCATTCCCCTGTCCGATATTGTACAGGAACTTTATTTCTAATTTTTCGTCCCCTAGAATTTCTACTGTTTAGATGTTCCCCCTTACATTTTGATTAGTATGCTATTCTCATTCTGTCAAAACTGTCCAAACCAAGAGGGAGTTTTGTAAGAGAACAAGGATGTAATCTGAATAGAAGAGCATCACCTTCAGCCATTTAATCTGCTTTGCATATCATACATTCCAATTCATATATCCACCAGATTTTCATTTCATGTTTTTTGACACGGCCATGCTCCTACAATCAGTGAGGATGCTTACGAGTGGGGATCCTCTATTCCATTCTTGTGTCTCACTCTCAGTACCACTCCAATTAAATTCTAGAAATCAATCCAATTATAAACTTAAATGGATTTTTTTAATGTTGTAAAGTGGGTTTGCAAGGTTGTGATTGGAGGGGTACAAAAAGTGGGACTGAGAATCCTCATTCGTTTTTGATGAGCTATGGAATGCAGCAACACCGAGAACATAGTTGAACTGTCACACATTTGGTTCATTTTCCGGCAAGCAAAGTCAAACATTCTGGCATTGACTTGCCTTTTTCCCAACTTTGACTCCATTTTACGTCCAACAGTAACTTTCCCTTGAAATCCCTTATTCGATTAGTTAGTGTTCCTCTGGATAACGCAGAAACTAAATTCCTTTGGGAAATTCTACGTCCACGGAAATAATTAAAGTATGGTAATTACCTACAAATGCAAGAACTGCAAAAAAAAAAAAAAAAAAAAAAAAGAAACAGGAGCTTGTTTTTGTATGATTTTTCAGGGTTTTATGGGTATTGAAAGGAAAAAAAATTGATAACCACGAATGTTTTATCAATCAAGCGATAAAACGAGATAAATTTAGTGTAAGGCATACTCGAAATAAACAGCCATGAAGGCTTAGGGGCTGAGTCACGAAGGCTCGAGCCACAAAGGCTAAACATGTGCCACAAGGCTTTTCTGAGTAAAGCTCAAATTTCATTTATGAAAAACTAGTTTTTACGTATGTGGCTGTCCACATATATATAGGAGCTCACAGAAAAAGGTGACATAGCCCTACTCAAATCATTATAGAATTCTTCTCACACCGATACCGGATTGCAGATGGCATGACTTTGTGCTCAGATCTCATATTGGGTCCCATGATGTACAAATTAAAGCTATAGACCTTAGGCATAAGTTGGAAATAGAACCAATCCAAATCTATCTACGCTTGCGAGATACAGACCTCTGAGTGAGATGAGGTCCTTCACATTTCTGCATGTTTGCCATTTTGTCGCCTAACTTTAAACCATCATATTAATAAAGATTATAGCTTCGATGGAGGCGTAAGAGCCCTCATTGGCTAACCTAGACAATAAACTTTACATCCATATAAGAATCTTAGCCGTAGCCCTTATCTATACACCTTATAAAGATGTGTAAGGCCAATTGACGGCTAGGATGTTGCCTCGGTTCATGCTTGAATCTCGTCCGTTGGATCGCAGGGCACCCAACGCCGTTCATCTTGAGCCTCTATTGATCACAGCCGTCCATCTCACAAGGCTCTCCATCACTCATTCTCCTTGTTCTCTCCGTCCATTTACCCCAAACACACACCCTCTCTTCATCAGCTTTCATTTTCTCTCTCTTCAATTGTTCCCCGCTTCTTTCTCCTCTTTTGAAGATCCCCACTCCGGTAAGTGTATTGATCCTCCAGGTAACGCTTCCTTTCACACTCCTCCCTACCTCTTTCAACTCTTTCCCTGATTTTATGATTCTTGGTTTGTTTGATTTGGTTTTCATTATTGTTTTTTTGGGTGGTTTTTGATCATTGTTTGTTTTATTTTGTTCTTGATCATTGTTTCCGAATAGTTTTTATTGTATGATTGTTGGTTTGTTTGAATTTGATTGTGATTTGCTCTTTTCAGATATTACTTGTTCGAATTTCGATTGCTCATTCCCTGAATTTCGATTGCAGCAGCAACAGCAGTCGCGCCCTCGCTCGCCGGAAAACGCCCTCGTTTCGACCACAGTATTTTTCCCCTTCTCCTCTTCTTTTTCTTCTTCTCCCAATATAATTTTTACAAAACTAGGGTTATTTTTTTTTACATTAATCAGGCTCAATCATAACAAAAGATTATTGGATTTTTCATTTCTTGTTTTTAATTTTTCGAATTTTGAAGATTTGAGTTGTTGATTTAGGGTTTTTTGGGTTCAATTTCTGGTGATTTGAATTGGTTATTTTGTAGTTTTTTTTTTTCTTTTCTCCAAGGATTTTTGATTTTTGACTTTTGTTAATTTATGATTTCTGGTTTTTTTGAATCATGGTTTAGGTTGATTTTGTTAAGCATACTCTCAATTTTGTTTATTTATGATTTTTTTCCTGCCCGTTTTGATTTTATGTTTTCAATTTCAACTTTAGTTTCATTTTTTTTTTACCTTGAAACGTTCAAGCACTCGCGAGAAACACTAGGATTTCCATTGGTTGGCAGATCGATGAGCACCGCAAGAAGCTCGATGCCCACATTAAAGAGGTATGTAGCTTATCTTATATTCTGATTTCAAATTTTTATTGGGCATGAGAATTCTTCGTTATAGGGTTTTTGGGGGTTTGTTACATCTTACATTAGTTAGAATTTCATCAAGGATTTCATCTGGTGTGTTACATTAGTTTAGGATACCATGTGGCGTGTTACATTAGTTTTTGGGGGATTTCGTGCGTTTAGTAAGGGGAGCCCGCGTTTTGGGATGTGATTCGTTTATCTAGGATCCGATCTGGTGTGTTTTAACAAGCCTTTTTGTTTAATTTGATATGGAATTTATTTCACAATGACTTCACAATTGCAAATAAAAAGAAAGATTTCTCTGTATACATTTAATTGCTTATTTACTATGAAGACAATGTTAATCCTACCTTTTAAATATAAGTAGCAATCCACTTGGTCATTTAATTGCTTATTGTGCGTTGTCCAATCATGCTGACATACGAATATACGATCATCTCAATCGATGGAATTTGATGCGTGGCTCTAGGTAATGTAAGAATTTGAGGCTTGTAAAGAAGAGCCTTTTGACGTCATTCGTCATAGTATGGGATTAGGCATGTGCTTCATTACAAATATAACTAGTGTTCTTCCTACCTCATATTAAGAGAATCTTCTGTTTGAAATTATTCTTGTTACTTAATTTTTGTCTACATAAGTTATTATTAAGTAAATAATATTTCATTCTTTGAAATATTTGTCATTGTCTCGCTTATAAGATATTGTGGTCAATGTTGATGTTGTAGGAAGATCGTGACAACATTCTAAGAGCCAGGCGGACTGGAAAGGGAGTTTTGACTTCTCTGTTTAATCTGCTTAAGTCAATCCACCTGGGTGTTGTGCTTACATTTGCTGTCTATGACCTAAGGCCTCAATCCGACGCCACCCCAGAGCAACGAATAACAGCCACTGTTGGGTAAATTTCTTAATAACATTTACTCTGCGCTACTTTACCTTGAAATGCATTGGAGCTTATAGCGTGTTTCAGTCTTTGGTCACTGTATCACTAGATGATTTAGCTCACTTTGGTGTCCAGCCTTGCTTTGCATTTTCTGTAAGAGTGGGCATATCAGAACCCATGTGAATGCTAAGATAACTGGCATCAGGGTGTGTTATGCTTGTATCTAAATCTCTGGAAGCCTACCTCGGGCCTCCCATGGTCAAATTGGTCTTTCTTTTGTTGTGGAGGTCCGTACGGTCGAGCACTATTAAGATTAAGATACTAAGATCGATCACTATTAAGATTAAGATACTAAGATCGATCACTTTGGGATGTAAGTAGCATAAAATCGATGTAAGCGCATACATTTAGATTATACAAATGAATGCTTTCTTTTTCATAAGACCTTGATAATTTGATGTCGATTCATTGTTGCACTGAAAAAACTGCCACAAAAAGTGGGAACAGGACCTTGGGGGTACATGTCTTAGGGAGTTATAGACTCCAAAGTTTAAGATTGTGATGGGAATATAGAGAGGCTAAAATATTTCATTTGTTAAGCATTTGGTAGTATGATTGGGATTTTTATATTTGCAAAATGGAATGACAAGGTGAAAAGGGAGGACTTTTGAGAGTTTTGACTAAATAAAATGGTTGGCATAGATCGATGGTGCATATAAATATGTAGGCCTGCAGGCTGGGTGATACCTTTTCTTTTATGTTGTCCTTTGATTCCATACCTTAATTCAATGCTTGCTCTCGAACACTCTCTTTTAAGAATGGACAAAAAAATGAGTTCTCATCATGATACATGAGAAGCGAGCTTTCATGCTGTTTTGGCAAGTAAGAGTCAATTTACAACTACAAATTTGTGCTGCTGCCTTTACAGGACAATATCTCAGAAACTACAAGAGTTTTCGTGTTGTTTCCTATTGAATAAGAAAGTTCATGTTCTTACCTTTCCAAAAAGTGGTCATATGCCTTATTTGATTAAGGAACGAAGAAGATATGCGCGTTTCAAGTTGGACTGTCCAGTTTCTACGCGGGTACACATTGACGACCACTTATGGTATCAACCCAAGTTATGCACGTCCAATGAAGCTTCTCACTAGCTAGTAGTTATTCCTTATTAGTTATTTACCTTCGCCTAATAATAAAGAAGCCTATGAGGTTTCCGAGTTGTCTTACAAGTATTTAGGAAAGTTTTCTAATTTCAGTTGAGTCGAATTTAAGGAAAGATCTTGTAGATCCTTACCTTATTTCATAGAGTCTAGATGTTTCTATTTAGTACAAATAGGGAGTCTTATTGTATTGTAGAAGAGATAATAGAACATTCAGATGTTGAGAATTAATATCAAAGAGTCGAAAGGAGAGTTTCCCTTCAATTCTGTGTGAATTCTAGCTAAGATGTACTTTAGCTTTTGTTGATTAACTAGCTGCGTACGAGTGATCAAAGATCGAAACTAGGCAAGTTAGTCTAGGGATTGATCATAGTTTGGACGAGTTATAGGTCTAACTTGTTCATCCATATCTTTTATTGTTTTATTTGTTTCTATTTTCATCCCATAAAACTAGAAAACACCAAAAACATCGCAGACCAGAATCCTGTTCTGTACCGACGAGATTCCAGAGGTCAGTCCTGTTCCGTTCTGACGTCCTGACCAGAGATCAGACCTGTTATGTTCCAGTTGTCTGACCAGAGTACATATTCATGGTCTGTGTTTTGCAATGCTTCCGTAGGCATCGATATTTCGTATCATATGGTATCAGAGCTTTGGCTCTTGATTTCCTTAAATCATGACGATCCTAGAGGATGTGCGTCTTCATCGACAATCTTGCAACTCTGTATCACTTATTCTTGGCGAAGAAGATGGTCATATTCTATTTAACCCAAACTTACCTCCAAAGTTTGATGAGGTTAGAGGTGAGATTGATCCAAACTTTTTTGCTCATGAATTTCGTTATGAGAGTTCATACAAATCGACAATTGATTTAGATATTGATGATAAACTTCATGGGGTTGTCGAAGGTAAAATCAGGTTATTTTTTTCTCTCTATAATGGTAGTATTGAACTCAAAGCTAAGCTCCAAGAAGTAGAGCATAATATTAGAAAGATTGAGCATCAAAGAATGATTAGCATGAAGTGGATTGATATTGAAGATCATGGTGTTTCAAAACTAATCAAGTACATTGAAGATGATGAATTGAAAGACATGAGCATCGAGTGCTTTCTTTATCCGATACTTGAGCTAGTTTACATTATTTTTGTGATTCTTGTGTTTGATCCTGGTGGTTTAGACTACTCTCAAGAATTGGGACAATTCTTTTTCAACTTTTTCAAAGAAGGGGAGTATGATACATGAGAAGCGAGCTTTCATGTTGTTTCGGCAAGTAAGAGTCAATTTACAACTACAAATCCGTGCTGCTGACTTTACATGACAATATCTCAGAAACTACAAGAGTTTTCGTGTTGTTTCCTGTTGAATAAAAAAGTTCATGTTCTTACCTTTCCAAAAAGTGGTCATATGCCTTATTTGATTAAGGAACGAAGGAGATATGCTCTGATACCATATGGTACGAAATATCGATGCCTGCGGAAGTGTTGCGAAATACAAACCAGGAATCTGTACTCTGGTCAGCAAAACTGGAACGGAACAGGACTGATCTCTGGTCAGGACGTCAGAACAGAACATGACTGATCTCTGGTCAGGACGTCAGAACGGAACAGGACTGACCTCTGGAATCTCGTCGGTACAGAACAGGATTCTGGTCTGCGATGTTTTTGGTGTTTTCTAGTTTTATTGGATGAAAATAAAAACAAATAAAACAATAAAAGATATGGATGAACAAGTTAGACCTATAACTCGTCCAAACTATGATCAATCCCTAAACTAACTCGCCTAGTTTCGATCTTTGATCACTCGTACGCAGCTAGTTAATCAACAAAAGCTAAAGTACATCTTAGCTAGAATTCACACAAAATTGAAGGGAAACTCTCCTTTCGACTCTTTGATATTAATTCTCAACATCTGAATGTTCTATTATCTCTTCTACAATACAATAAGACTTCCTATTTGTACTAAATAGAAACATCTAGACTCTATGAAATAAGGTAAGGATCTACAAGATCTTTCCTTAAATTCGACTCAACTGAAATTAGAAAACTTTCCTAAATACTTGTAAGACAACTCGGAAACCTCATAGGCTTCTTTATTATTAGGCAAAGGTAAATAACTAATAAGGAATAACTACTAGCTAGTGAGAAGCTTCATTGGACGTGCATAACTTGGGTTGCTACCATAAGTGGTCGTCAATGTGTACCCGCGTAGAAAATGGACAGTCCAACTTGAAACGCGCATAACTCCTTCATTCCTTAATCAAATAAGGCATATGACTACTTTTTGGAAAGGTAAGAACATGAACTTTCTTATTCAACAGGAAACAACACGAAAACTCTTGTAGTTTCTGAGATATTGTCCTGTAAAGTCAGCAGCACGAATTTGTAGTTGTAAATTGACTCTTACTTGCCAAAACAACATGAAAGCTCACTTCTCATGTATTACATCATAAGTGCTTGCTGCATACAGTCCAAAACGACACACCTTCCTTTTCAAAACGACGTTGCTACCATCCCTGATACTGACAAGCAAATCTCAGGTTCTTTCATCTTCTCCTTCATTTTCCACATTTATTTTTCCCTTTTCTTTTCTGGGTATTCCTTACATTTCTCTTTGTTCTCTTACTTTTGTTCAAAATTTCATCTTTTTCTTGCTGAAAAGTTTTGATTTCTCTTACGTCTACCCGAGGCTTGATATGGAGGTTTGTTTGACATTAGTCCTTACAAACACATATGATTATGCAATAAAGCAATTTCGGGCTGTAAAATAGTTTGGGAACTGCATTACTTATGACTTCTTTAAAAAACTTATATTCCTAATTTTCAGGTCTCAAAACACATGAACCATTTGTTGAAAGCACCTTTCTGCGTATACCCCAAAACAGGTTGGTACAGTTCTGATATGTAAAGTTTTCCTGTTTGGGTTTTAGTCCCCAAAAGCCGGAGTGTTTTTTTAGTAAAAGTTTTGCAAGGTCGTGCTCAAGCTACTGTTGCATTTGATGTGGACTTCTGTTTGTCGTTTCGGTCATTTTAAATGCATTTCTGATCTCGTGGGTTCTAATGGATCTATTACTTGTTATTTGCTAGGTCGTATAAGTGTTCCAGATTATCCGAATCAGTGTGAGGAATTTGATCCTCCTTGTGCTCCCTCTCTTTCTCAGGTGAGTCAGTGAGAGCTTGACTTGAATGCCTATGTATGTTGGTGGTATCTGACAATATGTAGTTTGCTAATCATCCTTATGCATTTACCTTCGGGCATGATTCTAGAAAATTGGTGGGTGTCATAGTTTGTTTGTTTACATTGCTCTTTGGTAAGGGAGGGAAGACCCTTTTGCGACCAACTTTTGCAACCGACAGTTAATTGGATGCTAATTTGCCACCAAAAAGCCAATTGGTCGTAAATTAGCAACCATTATTAATTGGATGCCATATATGGACGCTAATCTGCAACCAATGTGTAAATTGGACGCCAATTTGCGACCAATGTCCAAGTTGGACGCCAATTTTGCAACCACCTAGTTTCATTGGTCTCAAATTAGAAACCGAATTTGCAACCAACTGGGCTTTTCTCCCATATCATAAGGGTTTGAGAATATAAACCCACACCCAGATCCCCTTTATCATTTCTCTTATACTTTCTCTCCTCCCTCTGTTCTTCTATTCTTTCTTAATCTTTTAGACTCTCTCTCCTCCCTCTGTTCCTCTCTCTCTCTTCTTCCATTCTTTCTTCTTACGGACTTCCCCCTTCTTTCTCATTCCTTCTTATTCTTCTAATTCTTTTTCCGATCTACTAATATTATCTCCAACATCTGTACGCTCACTACCTCTACAAGCTTCTCCTCCATAGCGTCCAGGTGCGTTCAAATCTGGTGAATTTGCCTAGGGAGTTTTTTTTATTTTTTTATTTTTTTTAATGTATGAATTAATTTTGATACATTGGTTTTTAGATCTGTTTCTTTTTTTTTGGATTTCAAACAAATCCAGATCTTAGTCATCGTTGGTTCTTCTAATGGTAATTTTTTTTTATGTATGAATTAAAATTGATACATTGATTTTTAGATCTGTTTTTTTTTTTTTTTTTTTTGTATTTCAAACAAATCCAGATCTTAGTCTTCGTTGTTTCTTTGTTCCTCTTTTTAGTTTTTTTTTTTGTACGAATTTCTGAATATATTTGTTCTTCGTGATTCATTTAAAGGTTCGATCTACTTTTGCTATCATCATTGTCCAGTGTTTCCTTGAAATATTTTTATTTATATGTTTCTATCATTATGTTGTTCATTCATCTTGTTTCAAGATTTGAGATTTTGTAAGTAGTTCTTCAATGATTTGGTTTTCGATTGGAGTTTTGTTTAAGGTCTGATTTTTTTGTTCTTCAATTTTCAGATTTGGCCGAAATGTTATTAGAGTTGAAGAACCTACGCAATAGATGGTTGGGGATGAACCTGGGTTCAGACTTTTTTTTCCATTTTTTGTTGATTGGTGGTTGTAACTTGGATCTTATTTTCAATGAAGAATCAGTTTTGTACCAAGTATTTGTTTGTGTACAAACCCAGCATATATTAGATCTTTAAACAATGGTTGGACCGCCCTCTTAGCTCAAAATGGGTTTGGAGGGTCTTTTTTTTTAAAATCGGAAAACCGGATTAGCGACCAAAATTGGTAGCTAATTAGCAACCAATTGAGGTAGACGCAAATCAGCGACCAATTTGGGGTTTAGACATTAATTAGCGACCAAAATCGAGTGGTCGCCAATTAGCGACCAATCAGGCGACTAACTGAATTATCGACTGGCCCTTTTGCGACCAAATTTCAATTAGTCGCTAATTGGTCGCAAAAAACCGATTTTGCGACCAAATTTGCAACCATAAAGCGTTTAGCGACCAACTTAGCGACTAAATAATTTGGTCACAAATCACATGTTTTCTTGTAGTGTAAGTGATGCTGGAGATTGGTTGTGACTTAGATTTCATTTTGTTAAATTGCCTCCAACTTCACACTTGCCTATGCTCGCGAGGTTAAGGTGCTATGCGTCATGCCATCCTAGCTGAATCACATTTAGTGTGCCGTGAGGCCTTTTTATCGTTGCATTAGTTTGATTTGGTTCTTTGACTTTCCCATGATAGTGCATTGAGACGTGAAATTTTTGGATCATTGATAATTGCTTATCTGAACGCCCTTTATGATAGGTTATTAGCTACGCAATGGTAGAGCTATGTGCATTCTTGCACAAAGTATTGGGTTCGAGTCCCAAATAGCCTAAAGGTTTTTATTTGTGCATATTGTTGTGAGCAATGTTTATGTATTCGAGCGTATAATTCAAACATATGAATCACATTCTAGCAACGGTTTTTTCTACAACTACTTGCAATACCTTTATGATCCTCAATTAATTAATTAAAACCAGATCAGTCCTAATATTTGGGGGGGGGGGGTGCGTTACAATAGCAACAAGTCGTACACAAGAGTAGTGGTTTCGCAGATATGACAACGCCTGTTAGACATTGCCTTTATTGCAGGTTTGTGTAGAGTTTGATACAAAATATGGAGGGCTAAACTACTTGAGCGTTTTTACTAAGGTGATCTCATAATGTAAATTTATAGTTTCCCGCAAGATCAATTATGGTTTTATCTTTCTGGGCCTACGATTCCCGCATTCTCATTGACATGTTGAATTTGTGCAATTGTCACCACATTTGCCAGTTGACCTTGGTTCAGGTATACAATTCGACAAGTGCAAAGAGCTTGAATATGTTATACACGGTATGAATTAGGATGGGATTCCATAATGTCAAAGGTTGCCTACACATTTGAATGGAACACCTATGCATTATGTATTTACTTGGGACTCTTTGTTATTCCTTCATCGCTTATCATTTTATCAAGCCATCTATACTTCTCCATCAAATCACATTCCATGGTCAATGTATACGTTATTAGGCTTTAGTTTTTGGTATTTTTTTTATAGTGGGAGAACATGAAGTTAAATATGCAGATCAGACATCACCTACTGTTTTCTTTATCTTTATTACTTCCTAGGCTTTATGTGAATTGAACTATAAGGTTCATTTGTTCTCTGATGAAACTTTATGATACGCCTGTTTGTGATATGAAGGTCAAACAGACATTAGATGGGAGCTGCTGGTGACTAGGAAGTAGCAATGCGTAGAGGTGGTCTCTAAAGGGCATTACCAAGACTCGATTCAGCAGCAGCCAAGGACCTGCACCTTTTGCAATAAATCATGTACCGAGCACATGAATGGTATGTTTGAAGCTGTTGCAACTTCGGAGACACGTCCATAAGTTGCCGTATCTTGGATAGCTCGAGCAAATTAATGTCTATACTCTACGACACATTTACATTGCCTTTAGAACATGTAATATTAACCCCACATGTACTCTCAGTATGTTTTCTTTTCGTTGGGGAAAACCATGATAATGTAAGAAGGCAGAACTCTTTAAAGCGTTCCGCTACTCATGGAGTTTATATGCTATGTTCTTATTTTCAATGACTTGGTCATGCAATGGCAGCACTCATATGTACATATGCTACCATTTTCCTTTATATGGCTTTGTAAAGAAAGACGTCTATTAAATCTCGCCCATTGACACCTCATGTTGGGGGATCGCGCGCGGCGCGCGGGCCAACAACTAGTATATCAAAGTATATGCAGCTCCAAAGTTAGATGAAAATTGCAAAAACTGTTAAGACTTTTTTCAGTTATGCATCACTAATGTTCTCATTAGAATAAGATTTTTTGTGCATCTTCTGGATGAGGTTATTTGCATTAAAAGATGAAAGCTCTTGCCTCCGCATCCCCCTAGAGCATTTGTTTACTTTATACTCCCTCGGACCTAAAAAGACTACCCGGATTCTATTTTGCACATTACTACTAAAGGAATGATAATAAAGTATTCTTAACTAAGTTTTGGGTGGGGAAACCTTAGATTAAGTTTGTGAAATTTGCAACTAATTTTTGAGAAACCCTACACATACACTTAATGTATGTCGAATATTCGTACACTAATAGGTCGCAACATAATAACGGTTTCCCTTACAAAAGTATATTTTTTTGTTTCACTTAGGCCCTGTTTGATAGGACTTATTCTCAAATGAATTCAGATCAGATCAGATCAGAATGATTCAGTTCAGATCAGATCAGATCAGAATGATTCAGTTCAGATCAGATCAGATCAGAATCATTTAGATCAATTCAGTTCAGATCAGATGATTGAAATTTGGTTCAGTTCAGTCAAATAAGTTGTTTTTAAAATAATATCATTATTAACACTAATTCTTTTATTTTTAATGATTATAGGTTACAAAAATAGAACTAAACAAGGAATTTTTATTTAAAAAAGTCATCATAAATTACTATTAGAAAAGTTAACGAATTGAAGTGTATAGTGGATTGGCATAGAGTTAATTATCCCATTACATATCATCCTCATATTCTTTATCGATCTCCATATCATTTAGTTTCGCGCCAACTTCTTGTTGAGTATCATCTTCTTGCTCGACATGATGATAATTAGTA
Source organism: Spergularia marina (assembly GCA_963680865.1). NCBI lineage: Eukaryota > Viridiplantae > Streptophyta > Magnoliopsida > Caryophyllales > Caryophyllaceae > Spergularia > Spergularia marina. The sequence continues at coordinate 11,136,668 of OY804557.1, read as the reverse complement.
GGATTGGTTTTACCGTAGTGAAATGTGTGGGGGCTCATCAGATAGTATTTCAGCTTGCCACAAATTTCTTGTAAATTTTGTATTGATTCTTTGTGATAATAATAATAGATAGTATCTCGGCTCCCCACCAATTCCTTGTAAATTCTTCTTGAATCTTTTTTCTATACGGAATATAAATAATAATAATCATGATAATAATAATAATAATATAAAACTATTAAAAAATATGTTAAATTGATATATTTATTTAAATTCTATTGAGTTCTGAAATCACAAATATCAATCAGATAAGATCAGATCAGATCAAAATCATTCAGATTAGTTCTGATCAGATCAGAATCATTCAGTTCAGATCAGATCAGATTAGAATCACCCCGTTCAGATAAGTTCAGATCAAAATCATTCAGTTCAGATCAGAATCATTCAGATCAGATCAGGTCAGTTCAGTTCAGTTCAGAAAGATGCAGGCCTATCAAACAGGACCTTACATGGTATCAGACTAGGTTACGACCTTCTGTTTACCCTAGACGACAACCTCACGCCGTCGGTCTTTAAGACTTGCCGCCTCTCCTCGCCGAGCACCACCTCACCCCCATCATGCCTGGTGCAACCAACTCCTCCGGCGTCAAGCACATTCATCCTGCTTTCGCCGTCACTAATGTCAAATAATTTGTTCCACTAACTCTTGATCCAAAAAAACGATCAGTATGTCGCCTGGTGCAAATTGTTTAAGCTCCACCTCGGCACCTATGATCTAACTCACCATATTGAAGGCAAGCCTGCCCCTAGGGCCGGCTCTGAAATTTCGGGGGCCCCAGGCGAAATTTCAATAAGGGGCCCTAAATTATCAATATTTTGAATGAAAAATAAAAAAGAAATGAAGAAAAAAATCAATATAAATGAGCTAGGTAGGATTTGAACCCTACACTCAAATATAGAAAGATGGAGCACATACCACTAGGCTAAACACATGCTTATGAGCATATTTACTTCCTAATTTATATGTATTGATCCAACAGTTATTGGGCCCCAAATATCGGGGGCCCTAGGCGGCGGCCTAGCTCGCCTGGGCTAATAGCCGGCCGTGTTTGCCCCATCGGGCACGGATTCGGTCACTCATGCCAAGCTAGACCAACTCGTTGGTCAGTGGATGTTCGCCACAATGACAGAGCAACTCGTGCTACAAGTGGTCACCGTGGCCGACTCCGCCAAAGAAATTTGGGACACCCTCAAGATGGTTGATTGTGTTGATGTCGATGATTATTGCAACAAGTTGCAGTCTTTAGCCGATCGGTTGAAGGCTCTCGACTTTCCGATGGATGACAAGCGGCTCGTCATTCAATTGGTGAATGGCTTACCCTCTGAATATGACGTCGCCACCTCGCTCCTCCACCATACCATGCCCGACTTCAAAGATGCTTGCACCCAGTTACGCAACAAGCAACAATGTCGCGCAACCCAAGAACTCAACTCAGGTACCGCCGCCCTCGCTGCCACCGCTCGCCCAGATCCAGTATTCGACGAATCTTCATCCCGGTCCGGCTCACCTGGTCGGGGACAGGGATCGGCAAACCGTGGGCGCGGTCACTCGAACTCCGGTTGTGGGCGCGGTCGGGGCTCTCACAACCGCGAAATTCGCGGTCAACGAGGTCAGTCTCTCTCGCGCGACCCACCTGCCGAGCCTCCTGCTCCGGTCTATGCCCCACCTCCGTCGCAGCCATGGTACCCTTGGTGGGCGATTCCCCCGTGCCCTTACCGAGCGCATCTTATTGGATGCCTCCGATTGGCTGCCATCCACCCTTAGTACCATCCGCCCGCCGATTCGATCGAAACGTGATGCGTGCTCCTCGTGGTCAACTCTCGGGTCAATCCTATATTGCACCCACTTCCCAATATTTGCAGCCACATGATATTGCTGAGGCTTACAGCTCTATGTCACTTAATCCCCCGGATGAGAACTGGTACATGGACACCGGTGCCACATCACATCTCACTTCGGGCTCAGGTAATCTTCATTCTGCTCTCAATCCCAGTATTATACGCTCTATTTTGGTTGGTAATGACAGCTCAATTCCCGTTACAGGTACCGAAACTAAATTTTTTGACCTCCCTTCCCGTCCTCTCCACCTTAAAAACACATTACTTGTCCTGACATAATCAAAAATCTTGTTTCTGTCCGTAAATTCACCACTGATAATAATGTTTCCGTGGAATTTGACCCTAATGGTTTTTGTGTGAAGGACCTGACTACTGGGAGGATTCTTATGACATGCCCTAGTGCCAAAGAGCTTCATCCTTTGTTGTTCTTCCTTCGTCCGTATGCCATAGTCGTCTAGGCCACCCCGGCTCCAATATTCTTTCTGTTTTACGCAACAATCAATTTATTAATTGTAATAAGCAGTCTATCTCCAGTCTTTGTCACTCTTGCCAAACGAGTAAACATGTTCGTCTTCCCTTTTATGATTCGAACTCGGTGACTTTGTCTCCTTTTGATATTATTCATTGTGATCTTTGGACTTCTCCTGTTACTAGTTCCACTGGCCACTGTCATTCGCTACTATATATTGTTATTAGATGACTACACCAATTATCTTTGGGTTTTCCCTATCAGTCATAAGTCACAAGTGTTCCGCAAATTTCTTGATTTTCGCGCTTTTGTTCGCACCCAATTTGAGAAAGAGGTCAAATCTTTCCAATGTGACTTTGGGGGTGAATTTGACAATAAACCCTTCCACTCATTTGCTCATGCAACACGACTTTGTTTTTCGCTTTTCTTATCCACAGATATCCTCCCAAAACGGGAAAGCCGAACGTATGATCCGTCGTATTAACGACATTTCCCGTACTCTTCTCACCCATGCCTTACTACCTCCTCGTTTTTGGGTTGACTCTGTCCATATGGCCGTATACCTCCACAACATGCTTCCTTAAAAAATCCTTCATTTCTGCTCCCCCACTTCCGCTCTCGACCTTCGCCAACCTACTTATGATCATCTCCGAACCTTTGGATGCATGTGTTATCCTAACATCTCCGGTAAAGCTCCCCACAAACTCTCTCCTCGCTCTGTTCGTTGTGTGTTTCTCGGTTTTCCTTCCAATCAACGGGATTATTGTTGCCTTGATCTCGCCACTCAATAAATCGTTGTTTCCCACCATGTCACCTTTGATGAATCCACCTTTCCGTTTGCTAGCTCCACCCCTCCCTCCCCCACCTCCCTTGACTTCTTATCCCCACATTCGCCTCTTCTTTCGGGTCCCTATGCCTACCCATCAGCCCCTGACCCTTGTTCTCCTCCTCCTACACCGCCACCTCCTTCTCCACCTACATCTCTTTCTCCATCTTACCGACCTCGCTATACACCTCCTCATCGTCGTGTGTCCTCTACATTCCCCCCCGTCTAGCTCTACTCCACCTCCTCCTCTCCTCACCTACTCTTGTCGTCGCACTCGCACCTCTACGGTTCCCGCCTCACCCACCGTGCCTCCGCCACCACCACCACCACCTCCAACCCGTACGATGACCACCCGTGCTATGCGCGGTTTTCACAAGTTTAGGGTGCCCCAAAGCCTTCACACCCAACCCCCTCCCTCCATCTCCCCGCTTCCCACGTTCCACCTTTCCGCCCTTAAGGACCCTAACTTGAAAGCCGCCATGCAATCTGAGTATGATGCTTTGAGTGAGACCAGAACGTGGACCCTGGTTCCGCGCCCTCCTGATGCACATGTTATACGATGTATGTGGCTATTTCGCCATGAAGTTCACGCTGATGGGTCTCTTCAGCGCCATAAGGCGCGTCTTGTTGCTAACGGTAAATCGCAGTAGGTTCGTATTGATTGTGACGAGACATTTAGCCCCGTGGTTAAACCTACGATGATACGTACCATTCTTCCCACTGCTGCTTCTCGCTCTTGGTCGATCCACCAGTTGGATGTCAAGAATGCCTTCCTTCATGGTGATTTACAGGAGATTGATTATATGTTTCAGCCCCCAGGTTTTGCTCATCCTCCTCGACCTAATCATGTTTGTGGCCTTCAAAAATCTCTGTACGGGTTGAAGCAGGCTCCCCGGGCTTTGTATCACATGTTTGCGACTTATGTGTTATGGTGTGGATTTAAAGGCAACCTGTGTGACAGTTCACTTTTTATGTACCGCTCTGGTTTTGACACAACTTTTCTCCTCTTGTACGTGGATGATATTGTACTCACTGCAGCTTCTGATGCCCTTTTGCGACACTTTATTAGTTTGTTCTCTTGGGAATTTGCTATGTCTAATCTTGGCTCTCTTCATCATTTTCTTGGCATTGCGGTTTCTCGTGATCAGTCGGGATTGTTTTTGTTGCAAAAGAAGTATGCTGAGGAGATTCTTGCTCGTGCTTCCATGTCTAATTGTAAGCTAGTAGCAACACCTGTGGATGTTGGTTCTAAATTGAGTGCAACATCTGGACCCGCTGTTTCGGACCCCACATTTTTTCGGAGTCTTGCCTGGGCACTCTAGTATCTGACGTTTACTCGTTCGAATATAGCTTATGCCAACCAACATGTATGTTTATTCATGCATGATCCTCGGGAGTGCCATTTTCAGGCTTTTAAACGTATTCAGCGTTACCTTCATGGCACTCTAGATCATGGGTTAACTCTTTCAGGTTCCTGTATCTCTGGTCTGACTGCTTATTCTGCTGCCGATTGGGCCGGTTGTCCTGATTCTCGCTGATCCACATCTGGCTATTGTTTTTTTTTGGGTGATAATTTAGTGTCGTGGTCGTCCAAGCGTCAACCTGTTGTGTCTCGTTCTAGTGCGGAACCTGAGTATAGGGGGGTTGCCAATGCTGCTGCGGAAGCCACGTGGCTCCGTAATCTGTTTCTTGAGCTTCATCTACCACTGCGTCGAGCTAACGTTGTTTACTATGATAACATTAGTCAGTGTATATTTCCGGCAACCCGGTCCAACACTAACGCACCAAGCATGTTGAGCTCGATATACATTTTGCGCGTGAACGTGTTCGTGTTGGTGACCTTCGCGTACTCCATGTTCCTGCTGATATCTGTACGCTGATATTTTTATGAAGGGCCTGCCACGACAGTTGTTTCTTTGTTTTCGCTCCAGCCTGAGCGTCCGTCCTTCTCCCGCTCCGATTGCGGGGGTGTGATAGAATATAAGTGCAAATTATATTTTTGTACTTTCCTTATTATGTATTTACCATAAGTCCCTTGTATATATACATACATATATATATATATATATATATATATATATATATAGGGTGAGGTTCAAGTAGGAACCTTACTTATATAAGAACTCTAGGAACCATATATATATATAAATAATTAAAAACAATATATTACCCAAAAATTTCATTTTCTCTCTCCTCCCCTTACCCTCCCCCACGACTAACCCGACCACCACAATTACCCTCCCACCCGACCGCCACACATCCACCCAACCACCACCTAACCACCACCCAACACCGCCACCAGTCTACCACCCTTACCCCCACCGTCCGCGACGCCATCCGCCCCTCCACCACCTCCATTTTCTCATTTTTCTTCACTCTTTCTCCCCTCAAATTACTATGTTCGTTGTGGCTCCGATCCACCACAGACTACCACCACTTACGACTCCAGCGAGCATTTCCCCCGCCACCAAAGTCTATATTCATCAAGTTGAAGCCTATGTTCATCCACATATCTCTCTATGTTCATCAAATTAAAACCTCTCTAACATATGTTCATCCGATTATCTCTTGATGTTCATCAAATTAAAGATGTATGTTCATCAAATGAAAGCCTATGTTCATCTAATTTTTCTCCATTGTTACTTGATGAACATTTAAATGTTTCAATCTTGATGGCTATCTAAGTCTGATGAACATAGGGGAGAAGGACGCGACAGTCCTATTGTGATTGTCGGAGTGTCGACGTCCGACATTCAGTGCTCTTGCCGGTATTCTGGTGGTTCTGGGTTCGAGGTGGTGGTGGTTATACGACGGTGAAAGGGTGGGTTGGGGGGTGTAAATGGGAGAGGAGAGAACAAAGGAATAAGGATAATGGAGTTGGGTTTTGGGGTAGTCACGGGGAAAAACCCCAAAACTTTTTCTCTCACCTCAGCCTACCCCACCGCTCCACCCTCCCTACCACCCCCACAACCACCGCCGCCCCTCCGACCACCGCCCCTCCTCTGCCCCCGAATCCACCACCACTGGGCCGCATAAGGCGGCGCGAGCCCTGTAAGGTGGGTCATCGGGGCTGACAACAAGCGGAAGACGGCGAAAAACGGTGTTTTCGAGCCTAGATCTGTTTCCCAAAACCCATTTTCGAACCCAGATCTGTTACAACATCTTTTATGAACCCGCTACGGCATTAAGAGGATGATGACGTGAGTGGTTCACAATGGAGGGATGATGTCAATTCATTTTGTGAAACAAGGATGTGAAGGATACATGGATTAATAAGATATGATTTGGCCAACCACTTTTATACATTGAGTTGTATGACTGTGAAAGTTCGAATTATCAGTGATTTCGGATTTTTGACGCAAGTGTTTTGGTGGTCTTCATGCTAATTGGTATAATGTATAAAGCACAATACCTTGGGTAGATGGGAACGCTCTAACAAAAGTTTGATAAGGAAAATAGGAACGATGAGATTTTAAAGGACATAAATTTCAGCCTTTCTTTTGGTATGAAATTGTTTTAAGGATTGGTATATGATTACAAGTTTGAGTTACTGTCCGGACTCTGGAAGGGTTCTATTTTACTAATGTGTTCTGCGTCTATCAACGAAAATCATTATAGGAAAACGCGCTGAATTGTTCGATATTACTGGGATTAGAGTTCATGAGGAAATATCACAAAGCATGGTCGACCTGAGTTTGAGAAAGAATCAGAAAAGTTCGCGTGTTATACAAAGTACTTTCGGTTCGGGACGAACCTTTATCTTAAGGGGGAGGAGAAGCCGCGCGCGCCTTGCTCTTCCTCGCAGATTTTTCGTGTCCTTTATGTGTTATGTTTTATGTGTGCTATGTTCCCGTTGCTTGAATGTGAATTGGTTCTTATCATTTCATGTGCTCTGTCACAATTCTTTCCGACTCTCATTCAAACTTTTGTCCATGCCTTGAGCATGATTTCGAATACAATATCATTTCAGAATCTTTTCTATCATGTGATCAGTGTTACTAGTTGAGAGCGAACTTTTGGAGGATGGGTTTAAAGATCCGGGACGAATCTTGTTTTAAGGGGGGAAGACTGTAACACCCCACATTTTTGAGTATGTATTTGATAAGGGTTTTACTCTTTAAATCGATTATTGGAAGTTAAAATGAGTTCCTATAAGTGATTTTGGATCGAGTTTATGGATCACTCATCTCACCCAACTAATAAAACCCGAACCCGAGTATACCCTCATACCCATTTGCAAAAATGAAAGGAAATCCTATCTTCTTTCATAAATAGTCGGCCTCCTCTCCCCCTCCCCCTCTCTTTTTCGTAGCCTCCATCCACATAAGATCCCAACACAACTGTGTCAACTTAAAACATACACAACTCTCACATACAACATTTGATTAAGTCGTGATTGGTGGCGTTAAAACCGTGATTTCTATACAAATCTAAAAACATGTAGATCGTGCTAAGATTCCATGGGATGCTCACTGTAGAGGTGTTTTAGTAGAGTTGTGTCTATCTACCCGGAAACTGTGTCGCCGCCTCGGTATTCTGATGATTACCATCAACACCTAACATATTTTAAGAAGATATTTTTTGGAGATGTTCCTAACTCTATTTTTGAAAACATATCCAAAATTGGTAAGCCCTATACTTCTGTATCAAAGGTTACATTGGTTTTTGTGAGTAAACCCTAATTGCTATTCGTGTTCATTGTGAAGTTGAGTGCCGTCGATCCGCTTGAAGTTTGTGGACCAAATTTGGAGGAGGAGTTTCTGACATAACCTTATACAACATACTAAAATTTGGCAAATGACGTACAAAAACATGTTTTGTTGATGGTTTTAGTGGATTAGACAAGCAGGTCATTCCTGAGTTAGGTAAGGTATAAACGGGGAGGAAATGGTTGTTTTTGGCCTTGTTTTGGGTGAAGACGCATTTGCTAACGGATTCACGACAACGGTGGTTCACCTAGTAGAGCAAGTAGACGTAGTTCATAGTAAAATGTCCTTTCATCATCGGGCATTTGGGTAGGGACAATGCAGGTGTCTACAGAAGCCCCCACTTTGACTGAGGCTTGGACAAGGCGAAAGTCAAAGTATGTAAATCGTGAAACAGGATGTTAATGCACCTGGAGGGTCGTTTAAGGTCTAGCAGACCGCCGATGTGTTTTTAGAGGTTCGCCAACAAATAAGAAGACATACCTGATGTTTATAGTCGGTGCGACTTTGGAAGATGTTTAAGGTCGGAGCGACCGTTGGATATCATTGAGTAACTTGCTGGTTGTACTTGTATTGATTTTTGAATGTCGGAAGTGGGTCCGATGTTACTTGGTGATTGTGTGAATGTTTAAGGTCAATGCGACCGTTGCTTGCTAGTTGTGCTTATTTTTGGTTTTATCGGAGGTGGATCTGATGTTACTTGATCATGGTGGAGTTAGATCCACTGCTGTGATGATATTTTGCTTGAGATGTCGAAAGTGAGTTCAACGCTGCTTGATCATGGTGGAGTTGGGTTCACTGTTGTTAATGGTATTTCGCTTGAGATGTTGAAAGTGGGTCCGATGTTGCTTGATCGTAACGGAGTTAGATCCGTTGGTGTTGAATATAGAGTTTTGCTAGATGCTCGAGTTTAAAGTCGGTGCGACTGTTACATGACTTGAAGGTGTGTGATCTTGCTCGATCTATGCTGGATTTACAGATTCAAGGGGAGCCCCCATTCTTGCATCAAAGAGGAATGTCGCTTGTACCTCTTGTATGCATGTTGAAATTCTTGTGCGAGCAAGGAGATCGTGGCGCAAGGGTGTATTCTTTTGACCTCGTCGTGCCAATGCTTGTAGAGTAGTAGTGCCACGCGATTGAATCTTGTCTTGTGGGTGGGCGAGTGATGTCTAGTTCTCATGCAATGTTTATGCAAGTAGTGTGCAAATGTGTGTCATGTCATGAAAAGCAAGTGATGTCTAGTGCTTGTGTAAAGGGTTGTGCATGTGGTCTGGTGTTCAAGTGTAAGTGACGCGATATAATGCCATGTTATGAATTGCAATGCGATGATGTTATGATCCTTATACTCGAGATACATGCAGATGTAAATGCGAAAAAATGAAGGGGGGTTACCCCGACTTCCCCCAAAAGGAAAAAAGGGTGAAAGAGATGTTAAGTTTCATGGAATAAAATTAAGAGTGCCAAATAGAAAATGGTGAGGAGAACAAGAATGTGTAGGAGTGAGTTTGAGGTTTCCCCCAAAAGAAAAAAAAAGGATGAAAATGGTAAAGTTTTATGGAAGATATTTGAGGTTTCCGCAAAAGAAAAAAAAAAGGATGAAAATGGTAAAGTTTTGTGGAAGATATTTGAGGTTTCCCCCAAAAGAAAAATGATGAAAAAGGTGAGCAAAAGTTGTGATTGTCCAACTTATGGTGACGGCGAATAGGGACGTTCCCACTGCTCGAGGATGATTCTTGTGCTTGCTGCGGAGCAAGGCTTTGTATTTATAGTGGCACAAATGTATGCATGTAGAGACACACAGCTTGATGCTTGAGGTGGCTCAAGGCTTAGTACTTGCGGTGGCGCAAATGTTTGATGCTTCATAATGGACGAGACGTACTGCTCGTGATTATGATCGTTCTTGTCTTTGGTCGACAAAAGATTCCATGCGTGGTCAAGGGAAAAGAAAAATCCAAGGATTCAGAATGTGGAGTTCGGTAGTTGTGGCTGGCTCAATGGGGCGTTGATCCTTGAGGTTGGACCAAGTGGGATATAAATTCTGGAGGCATATTTGATGCGGCTGGCCAAGGGTCATGGCTTGTAATGGTGGGTGGAAAAGGAGAATTCAGACCTATGCGCCGTCCTAAATTTGTAAAGGGGTAGGTTAATAACGTGGGTTCAGATTTTCATGTCATTTAGCACTATAGGAAAAGAATCGAAGAATGTATGCATGGCGAGATTGATGAGCGATCCTCAAAATTCCTAGGGTCTTACCTTCACGATTATTATCCATCGTACGTAAGAACTCTCGCGGTGGCGTGATTTGCACGATATCAAGGAGGACTTTTTCAGTGCTTTTGTATGTAGCTGGCTTGGGTGACAAATGACGGATGTGCATGAAGGCTCTGACCCATTTTACCCCCAATTATGCTGACTTGACCATGTTTGTAGTTAGAAAGACACATGTTGTTTGATGTTTTCAATTCTGTCCCTATTGAGGGATGCTTTCACTTGTTCGTGGCACTTGTTATTTGTTTTTGTTAGAGTTTGGCTCCAATTTCAGAAGTTTTGCTGTTTTTTTGTTAGACATTTCATTTTGGCTCCACTTTTTAAGTCTTGCCGTTTGTTAGCCAAATTTGTTATTAGTGGCTCCACTTTTTAAGTCTTGTCGTTTCGGTCAAGTCAACACCCTTTACCCAAGCGAGGAAGATGTAGGATAAAAATGAAAACAAGTGGATTCAATCGGGAGGGATCAAAGTCATTTATGTAGTTACAAATTTTTACCTCCAGTCATTAATCGTGCAGCGTAAGACAGACTAGGATTCGTTGTTGGATGCTCATGAGAAATATGGCAAACCAAAAGCTCATTTATTCCATCAGCGAAAAAGAGAAATTTCAATCGATGGGAGGTATCTATGCTAGACATGCTAATTAGGTAAAAAAATATGCATGAAACCTTTTGTCGTGTGGTTGTGTCTCGAAAGACTGCCTACGTATCCACTACCGCGTGGAATTAAACCAAACGTAGTTCGGAATGAACGTTCGTTGTTGATGTCGTTGATGATAGCCTCGTTGTAGTGATGTGTGTCCTCATCCCCTTTACCTTTCGTGCAATGTAAGTTTTTGAGTTCAAGACATAGTGCATGGATTTTGCTACCCTTTGATTTTCGGGATAGTAATCTCGAGAAATTGTGGAAAAAACTTAACATTGACGAGAGGAACGTACGACCAATCTCGACGTGGATTGTGGATCCATAGAGAAGTAGTAATCGTCCCTCAAACCATTGGCGCTTCAATTGAGATGCTTGACAACGTGGGCCGGGGTCACCGAGTTGGACAAGGTGTTGACGATCTTATGTATGTAGAGATTGAACGGTCGTGAAGTGTGGGCTTCAACGACGGAAAGAAAGGAGGTGAGGAGTGGGTCTCGATGATCCTAGGTGGCTAAGATCGAAACAAGTGCAATGTGTGTGATGTGTACGAATACGGATAGGCGTATGGACGGGATACAAATATTCTATGGTAAATTGAACGAGGAGTGAGCCTCGATGATCCTAGGTGGCTAAGATCAAGTTATATGGTTTGGATTTCCGTAAATTGCACAGAATTGTTGAAAAATGGGTGAGGAGTGGGCCTCAAAAATCCTAGGTGGCTAGGGTTGATGATACAGATTGGCGTTTCGTTAAGTCGTCAAGCTTTGGGCAAAAAATGGTGAGGGGTGGGCCTCGAAGATTCTAAGTAGCTAGGGTCGTTGATACAGATTGACGTATCGCTAAGGTGCGGATTTTTGGGTAAAAAAAAGCTAAAGGTGGGCCTCGTAAATCGTAGGTGGCTAGGGTTGATGATACGGATTGACGTATCGAAAAAGATGTGAATTTTTGTGTAATAAAGAGCGAGGAGTGGGCCTCAAATATCTTAGGTGGATAGAGTTGATGATACGGATTGACGTATGAGACAAACATGATGTGTTTGACATGATGCATGACATAACTTGTTTTTTTTTTAGGTTCGATGCATGGGTTGTGATGCATGTATGCATGGATGCATTTGATCATACAAGTCGTAGTGCAAAAACGCGTGCAATGGTTCTGGTTCCTAGGATGCATGAGTTCGTAGTTAGGTACAAACTTGACCCTACATGAGGTTGTTTGTCCTACGATGGTATGGACTAGGATGATGCATGATCTAGATGACTAGGGGTGGACCTATATGATATGTAAATGTATGATGCAAGACGCGACTCTATGGACATAAGGTATGTACGTATGTATGTATGTACGTATGTATGTATGTATGTATGTATGTATGTATGTATGTATGTAGGTATGTATGTATGTATGCAGCAAGCTATGGTTGTGTATGCATGACACGACAATGAGGTATTCAAGAATGCAGCACGAAGTGCAATGAGGTTGACTTGATTTTTTGGGTGCAACATGTGTGTAAGAGGTGTATAGGTGCATGGTAGTGTATGTAAGTGGTGAAAAATACTCAAACAAAGGGAAACATGTAGTGGGGCATGGCTTGGAATGGGAACTGCATCATTCAAAGGCAAATTCATGGTGCGTATTAGTGTGCAGACGCACAGGGGTGGTGCGCACAAACGCGCGGACGCACGACAGCGTGCGCACAAAGTCACGTACGCACGCACCAAAACGTCACAAAAAGTGTCGTGGGGCACTAGAAAAGTATTGGTGTGGTTAAAACTTGATTTGACAAAGTTTTGGAGTTAAATGGTACAAATAAGGCACAAAAAGCAACAAAAAGAAGCAGTAAAGGCACGTTGCAACGAATATATACCCATGCAAATGTACTAGAGCTTAGGCTTTGAGTTTAGGCTTAGGGTACCACGTTATAGGTAGCTATATCTCGATTTGTGGTAGACCATGCTCGAGAGTATAACATCCTTACATCAGAACCAATGTTTAATTGAAAACGAAGTGTTGATAATGCGAACATGGGTGGTATAACCATTATTTAGTCCTACACAAGGTAGAAAGACATGGTTGTACTGAAAAGACAAAAGGGTTCTTATGGGGCATGAGTCGCGTCCATGCAAATGAAGGTGCTAAACTTCACAACAAATGTAACGTGATAACCAATCTTCGAGTCTCACCCACTTTGAACAATAAGTCCCAAGCGGAGTCGCCACTGTAGATTCCACGGATGGTCACTATAGCGGCGGATGCGCGAGTCGTGCGATGATTGCACTAGGATTGGAGTCGCCACCAAACAATTATGGGGTGTTTGGAAACCATGCAATGCGATCGTGTTCCTTGTTACCGACGGACTACGTAAACGCTAGAAGAGTCTGTACCCATTGAGCATAAACGCTTGGGGAAGTGAGTCATGCCAAGTACAAAACGCTTTCGCGAGTCGTTTACCGAAAGGGGCAAAATCCAGGGACGTAAGGAACAAAATGCACATTGTGCCCTACACCAATATACAGTCTACGTACCGCAAGACTGGTTCGGGGGTGACGGTACGTGTTGGGAAGCCATAAGACACCCAACCCCGCCCACGTATAGCGGCCTCTACTAGTTGAACAATCGTTTACAAGTCGTCGAGAAGCTAAGCTATGCAAGTTTACAATCATTTAAAAGTTATATACAACCTAGTAAGTAAGCTAAATCGGTTATTTAGCACATAAACTAGATCTTAGGTCGCAACGTTGTTAAGATTGATTAACGGTCCCTAGCTACCAATTTGTCCAAGCGTTTCGCGCTATGTGTGTTAGGCATGATTCATGTAATTTGACTTAGATCTAATTTTTGGTTAGACAAAATATAAATCTATGTTGTAAAAGCAATAAAATGCGCACGTAATGAAGGGGTAGAAGATGAGAATACAGTAAAAGAAGAGTTTAGAAAAGAGGGGATGCCCTCAGGACTTACGTGTGTCCGCGATACCACCACTTGCTCTACTATGATTCGAGAGCCTTGCGTTGTAGGGGCTAGATGTGTTCTTGAAGCGATGCTTTGCTCTTCGAACGTGGGTTTTTGAGAGGGGCTTCGTTTGTGTTGTGTGTATTGTTTAGGGGTGTTCTAGAGTGTACGGTTGCCCTAAGATTTTTGGTGTTGCATTGCTAGGGTTTTTTGGGGTTGAGTTGCTAGGGTGGTGGAGAAATAGAGAGAGAGGGGCAGGGATTCGGGGTGGAAAATGGTGTGTGAAGGTGTGTCAAATGGGGTGGAAAGATGGTGTATTTATAGGTGTGGAGAAGTAGGGTTTTGTGGTGGAGAGCTAGGGCAGCCGGCCACCCTATGGCAACGTGCGTCAGGCGCACGGGGTGGTGCGTCTGGCGCACCAGGGGCTGCGTCTGGCGCACGGTGGGCTGCGTCTGGCGCACAGTAGTCTGCGTCAGGCGCGGCTGGTGGTGCGCAAGGCGCACGCGCATGCGCGCCAAGGCATCTGTGCGCACGTACAGGTGCGCCTTGACCCCTTGACGCACCATACAAATTTGCATTTCTGGCCTTCTTATGACATGAGTATTGTACATGTGAATTTGGGTGGGCAAATGACGTACAAAAACAGGTTTTGTTGATGGTTTCGACGGATTAGGCAAGCAGGTCATTCCTGAGTTAGGTCAGGTGTAAACGGGGAGGAAAATGGTTGTTTTTGGCCTTGTTTTGGGTGAAGACGCATTTGCTAACGGATTCACGACAACAGTGGTTCACCTAGTAGAGCAAGTAGACGCATGTCATAGTAAAATGTCCTTTCATCATCGGGCATTTGGGTATGGACAAATGCAGGTGTCTACAGCAGTTCACACCTATTTCGCCTTTGCTTCCATCCTTTAGCTTGGGGTATACCTCTGCAACCAGTTCATTTCCTGCCTAACTGTTGAGATGCCATGAGGGAAATGGTATTTGTTGATCATTGAACCCCAGACTCTTCTAGAGAAGCTGCAGGTGAAAAATAAATGATTTTGTTGTTTCAACATTGCCACAGCATAGAACACACCTGCTAGTTAGCTGGAAGCCCCTCCTGCAAAGATTATCCAATGTGGCTAGACTTTTATGCATTGCCATGGAGCCAATAAACCCATATTTGGGGATTATTGCAGGGTCTTAGATGGTTTTCTGCCAAAACTTCACCAGATCCTTCTCTCTGAAGATATTGTAGATGTCAGTGGTTTTCTTTGCCTAAGAGATTAGCCTTCTTGCATTATCTATCTCTCCTGCCTTTTCAATTAGGTTATCCCTCACATGAATGATATTTCTCCAGCTGCAAGACCACGCCACTTTTATTTCCATACTCCACAGGTCTTGGTCTCCAATTATATAAGCTTTAATCCACTGAGCCCAAATGCTTTTCGAAAGCTGTTCAAGTTTGCTTAGCCATTTAACCAGAAGGGCTTTGTTCCAACTGAGAATCTCTTTAATATCAAAGCCTCCTTCCCTCCTGGGTTTGCAAAAGCTCTTCCGGGATTTGAATACCATTCTACTATCTCCCTCTTGATGATACCCCACATAAAGTCTTTGCACATTTTATTGATACTCTTGATGGTACCCTTAGGCAGGAGGATGCTGGCTCCCCAAAAATTTTGTAGACCAAAGATTACTGAGTTAATTAGTTCCACTTTCCCGGCATAAGAGAGGAGGTGGTTGGCCCAATGATTGAGTTTTTGCTAAATTCTGCTGAGGAGTGCGTGGAACAGGTTAGAGGTAAGCCTAGCATGGTATAATGGCACTCCTAAGTATCTGAAAGGAAAGGATCCTTCCGAAAAACATGTAGTGTCAATTATAAGCTTCTTTACCTCCTTCGAAACACCTCCATATATACATCGATCTTAAGAGGGTTAGCTTTGAGACCTGAGAAAGAAGCAAAATTATTGAGGCATGTTGCAATAGCTTTAACTGAAGGCAGATCTCCCTTTGTGAACACCAACAAGTCATTAGCAAAAACTAGGTGAGTGAGCTTTATCCTCACACATTTTGGGTGAAAAGAGAATCCAGGGCTGCTAGGAGTGTTTCTCAACAATTTAGATAGAACTTCCATACAGAGAACAAAGAGATATGGAGAGACAAGGGATCTCCTTGCCTTAAACATCTCTTCCCTTAAAAGAAGCCCTCAATTACTCCATTGATATTCAGGGAAAAGTGAGTGGAAGTGATGCAAGCAGTAATTCATTGAGAAAACTGATCAGGAACCCAAAGTCTTGAAGAATATTTTTGACAAAAGCCCAGGAGACAAAATCAAAAGCTTTTTTGATGTCTACCTTGATAATGCATCTGGGGGAGATACTTTTCGTTCCATATTTTCTAGCCAATTCATGTGCTATCATGGTGTTATCAAATAGTTGTCTGTGTTGCACAAAAGCAGCCTGCTCCATTCCTATAATGTCAGGGAGAACCTTCTTCATTCTGTTGCCTAGGATCTTGCTGATTGTTTTATAAATGGTAGAGCAGCATGAAATGGGCTTGAAGTCGGCAACAGTTTTGGGGGTTGCTCCTTTGGGAATAAGAGATATGAGAGTGGAATTAGCTTGTTTTAGCATCTTACCAGTGTGGAAAAATTCTTTAACAGATTCACAGAAAAGATCCCAAACTATTTCCCAAGCTTCTAAGAAGAAACCTGAGGAAAAGCCATCAGGGCCAGGACTTTTGTAAATATCAATGGAATTCAGAGCCTCTTTGATCTCCTGGCTTGTTATAGGAATACTCAAACCCTCCTTATGCTGGTGAGTAAGAATATCTTCTGAGGTGATAAGATTTGCAGGATAATCTTGTGTACCATAGTCTGTGCCTAACAAGGAGGTGTAGTAGTCTAAAAATGCATCAGCGACCGCCCTATGACCACTAACATGTCCTCGAGCAGGAGTTTGAATGACTCCAATAGCATTTCTTAACTTTTTTCTACAAACTTTGCATAAAAATATCTAGTGTTGGAGTCAGCATGCTTTATATCCTGGACCTTAGCTCTTTGAATCATCATACTCATCTCAATCTTTTTCACCTTAGCATACTTTAGATTAAGCTCCTTTTCCTGCATAATCCTATCCATATTCATTTGACCACTTTGCAGATTTGCTTGACAAGCGAGTGGCTGGTCCTTAATATTTCTCACCCTAGCAGACAAATCTGAAAATTCCAGTTTGTTTAGTTGTCTCAACTTTATTTTCACTTGTTTGAGTTTGTGCATTAGCCTGAACATGCTGCATCCCCTGATTTCATCTTCCCAAGCTTCCTTTACTAAATTTTTAAACTTACTTTAGAGGCTCCAGCAGTTCAAACATTTGAATGGCCTAATAATTGGTTGGCTATTAAATGGAATGTTCACCAGGATTGGAGAATGATCACTGATTCCTGGGCCCTAAAATTGAGTGATAGTTTCAGGGTATTGGCTAATCCACATACTATTAACCATTGCTCTATCCAACTTGCACCATACCCTGTATGGGGGGTCTTGCTTATTAGTCCAGGTGAAATGATGACCTTGGGCAGGCAAATCAACAATCCTGTTGTGACTAACACAAGCAGCATATTCATCTATATCCCTCATGACCAGGGTTAACTTCACTTATCCTTTCTTCCAGGTTTAACACAACATTAAAATCACCCATAATAATCCATGGCTTAGAATTTTGAGCAATTCCTGAGATATTCCTCCATAAATCCCTCCTGAGGTCTCCTTTATTTGTTGCCTAAATAAAGGTAACCTGAAATCTTCTTTGAGAGTTCAGATGAGTAATGATACAGTGTATTATTTGGGAAGATTTCCTTATTATATCTATCTGGACCTGTTGTGGTCTCCACATAATCCAGATTTTTCCATGGTCATAATTATTCTCAACTCTGAATTGACTGAAAGCTCTTTTGTATATAGTATGAGCTTTATGAGACCTAATCCTAGTCTCTAAGACTGCTAGGCAGTCCACTTTATTTGCAAACAAGAAGTCTTTCACTTCTTGTTGCTTGAAGGGTTCATTGAGCCCCCTTATGTTCAAGGAAGAGATAATCATGAAGTGAGGAGGGGCTCTTCACCTCCTCTTAGATCATCCATCTCTCCCCCATTCTCCTTGTGGTCCAGAAATAGTTCAACAGGTTCCACCAGCAATATCTGAAACCCTTGCTTTACCTCAGCATTTTTCTGTGTTGTCTTCTTCGACACACTTTCCCTTCTTGCAACCAGTGTGAAGCCATCATCATCCATATAAGAGGATGATGGGGTTGTAGTGACAGTTTTTGGCTGCTGAGCTTCTGCCTCCTTTTGTGGCTCATTTTCTTTCTGGATGCCCTCATTTTCTGGCTTTTCTTTAACAGGGACATAGATTTTCTTTGGAGCTTCGACTGGTTTTTTCCCTTTTCTGCAGTTTCCATATGTGTGTCCCATCTTCTTGCAGATGGAGCAATATAATGGATCCCATTCGTATGTGATATCCTGCTGAATCTGTCCACTAAATGGAGTGTTTATGACCATATTTGTTGGTAACTCCGTTTTTAATATGCACCTCAATCAAGACTCTAGCTGAGCATGACCATTGACAAGGGTCCAAGTTAGGGAACAAAACCCAGACGGGGACTATGGTGAGTGAATCCAGGTCCTGAGATATCATTGGAGTCCACTTCTTCAACACTAAAGAGCCCCCATTAATACTCCATTGCCCTCCTCCCATTATTGTATTCATATCCTCCTCATAATTAAACCTTATATAGTACCAACCCTTTGTGAAGTAAAGGATTTGAGGTGGCTTTACATAGCTGCAATGCTGGCCTGAAAAGCTGTTCGTCTGAGCTAGGGCAGTCAACAACTGTACCAACAAGCACTACGTCAAATTTGGCCTACAAGAACGGGTCGCTTAAAGCTAAAGAGAACGATTGTACAACTGTTCTCTAGACGACTGAACTTAAAGGGTAAGAGAACGGTTCCAAACCGTTCTTAAAGTCTTCCAGAAAAACCGTTCACTTTGGTGTAAGAAAACGGTTTATGACGAAACTGTTCTAGTATTTTGGTGGTTAAGAAAACGGTTCTCATCAGAACCGATCTAAAAGGTACCCGTTTTTAAAAAAAAAAAATTATTTTTCTCATAAATTCCTCATTTCCCAACCCCAACAAACGACCCCTAACCCAGAACTCATATTACAAACAACATTAACACCAATCAACACCAACAAACATTAAAAAATCCAAAAAATCTCACGATAAAAATCTGGGCACATAACTCCCATCAAATTAATTTTATGATAGATTTTGTACTTACAAAATCAGTAGAACAAATGTTACAGTGTAAAATCTACAAAATCTGCAGAAAAAATAAAAAACACTAACCCAAGATATGAACCTAACACTACTTTTATCATAAAAATCTTGTCACCATCGTCTTGTTCATCTGATCTTCTTCCATACTTTAGATCTTGGTTTTTGTTCGTCGTTCTAACCACAAGAAAGAAAAAACACAGGTTGAAGAATTAAAATTAGAACAAAGAATACCAAAAAAAAATTAAATAGATGAAATAAAGATATCAATGCATAAAAAACAATTAAAGAAACCACCTGACACAAGCCAAACCCCTTCTCAGCTCTTCTCTCCGACTGAACCTCAAATTTGAATATGAAAACGAAATATGAAATTATATAAAATGTAGATCTGAAAACCCCAACTTATATTACCCTCATCCACCCCAAACATAATTTCTCTACCAAATGAAACATTTATCCGTCCAAAGTTTACAATACATAAATATTTTGAGAAACTTAAAACAAAAACCTAAATTTTCTTACCGAAACGAACGAACGACGACAGTGTTGAGGCTGAAAATCGATCATCGGAAAGGCGTCAGGTAGAGGGGACAAAAGGCGCAGCAGCAGAAGAAGCTCCACGGGAAAAAGAAGGGGTGGATCGACGAAGAAAGTGATGAGGTTGATGATGGTGAGATGGAAAATACGTGTGTTAATTTTTGGAGGATCGAGAAGAGATCAGAGATATAGTAATTAGGAGAGAGAGAAGTTAATGATAGGAAATAAGGAGGGGGGCGGAAATAACGAGGTTAGGAGTGGGGGTTGTTTATTTTATTTTATTTTATTTTAACTTTAATTTACCTCAGGGTTATTAAAACGGTTTTAGTCTAGAACCGTTTTGGTAGGTGGGCCTAAGAGAACGGTTTTAGGGACAACCGTTCTCTTTTTGTTGGTTCTTATTTCAACCGGATGTAAGAGAACGGTTATCCCTAAAACCGTTCTCTTATGTCTAATTTTTTTTTAAAGTTTTTTTCAGAAAATACATTTAAGATCTGTTTTTAATGGAACCGTTCTCCTAACATTTAAGAGAACGGTTTCGCTTAAATCCATTCTCTTATAGGGGTTCTCGAAGCTCGTTTTTGACGTAGTGAAGGGTGTTTTCCCAAAAGAGAACTTCCTCTTTAACACCAGACTCCTCAATAATAACCTTCGCAGTCTCGTTATTCTCTACAAACTCCAGAGACATACCCTGAGAAGCTTTTTTTGCAGCTTTTTTGTAGGAATCAGATTTACCCAGATTAGGAAAACCCGACCCTTTTCTCCCAATTGAGTCATTTTCCCCTCCATTTGTTCTAGTCATAGGGTTTCCCTGCTTCTCACTAATTTCTACCATATTTTGTGTCGAATTGGGTCTCTGTGTAACCTTATTAGCTCAATTACTACTCTTACTCATCAAATTTGAAGATAAAACATCAGTTATGAAATCATTTAGTAACCAAATTCGAATAATTGTTTACATTTTCAGCAGCTTGATCATCATCTTCATTCCCCAGGTGCGAGTCAGTAAATTTGGTACCAGATTGTTCCGACGGACGTGTAGAAGCCAAAACCGTTGATGATTTTGGCGGCCGTCCTCTCTTCTTTGGTTGATTCTCCTTATTCATGGTGTCTTAAGCTAGAAGAAACAAAGTTGTTGTTTACAGAGCATATTCTCTACCTAGCTTTTTTTTAGGCGGTTTTGACTACTCCCTCCGGTTCTGAATTAGGTTAAAATGTATTGTTATTACCCTAACGTCTAATAGTTTCTAATGCTAGTTACACTTTAATAAATACTTGACACGTAGATTGTCGTTAAATCTGGTCAAATTACCACAAAACTAACTAAGGTAGATAGAGTAAGTGAGTTATCGAACACGAAGAAGAGGGGAAAGTCTCATATGCGAATTCTATGCGGAAAAACTAAAACGAAATAAATAAGAGAGTGTTTGGGAACAAGGATTTGATTCTCAAATCCAAATTTGACACAAATCACATGTTTGGCAACTCAAGAATTTGAGAATTTGGATTTGTGTCAAATCCTTTGGAATTTGTATCAAATCCAATTAGGCCAAAAACTAATGACACCTCAAGAGGTGTCATTTTGAAATCCCACCCTCCCCAAGCATTGAATTTATATTTGAATTCTACATTCTCAAATGATGGATTTGAAATGATTACAAATTTCAAAATTCATGTTTCCAAACACTACCTAAAGCAAATAAATGGGGGGTTTTTAATTTGAAAGATGATTAAACGAGAAATAAACGATTTATCAAGATTACTAAGGCGACTCTCGCTGATAATCTCTTCTATCACCCTAATATAGTAATTTTTACCTCTCTCTAATTATGCCATTCATAGATAATCTCGGTTATTGACAAGCTAGATTGTCGTTAAATCTAGTCCAATTACCACAAAAACTAACTAAGGTAGATAGAGTAAGTGGGTTATCGAACACGAGGAAGAGGGGGAAGTCCTAATATGCAATTCTAGTGCGGAAAAACTAAAGCGAAATAAATAAAGCAATTAAATGGGGGGTTTTTGGTTTGAAAGATGAGTAAATAAGAAATAAACGATTTATCAAATTAACTAAAGCGACCCTCGGTG
Source organism: Spergularia marina (assembly GCA_963680865.1). Lineage (NCBI taxonomy): Eukaryota > Viridiplantae > Streptophyta > Magnoliopsida > Caryophyllales > Caryophyllaceae > Spergularia > Spergularia marina. Next base: position 11,114,986 of record OY804557.1, on the reverse strand, counting down.
ATAATCAATTCAAACACCCTAATATAATAATTTTTACCTCTCTCTAATTATGTCATTCATAGATAATCTCGGTTTTCACCAATTAATCCTCTTTTGTGGGGAATTTGAGCAACCGCTACCAAATTCCCCTCCTTTAAATCCTAAATTGCCTAGTGACCACTCAAACAATTCCAAACCAAAGACATGAAGAGCATGGATTAATAAAAGATTAACAACAACCCAAATTATTATCTAATTAGCCGCAACCGCGACACTAATCAAATCTAATCTATTAGTTGCCTAATTAATTCCCCAATCACAAGTTAGTCATAACCATACACTAAACATGTGAAAGTTGCTTCCTTTAGCGTCAATAATCAATAACCATCAATTAAAAACGAAGCATATGAAGTACCCAATTCAATCCAATTAACCAATTAGATTAAACAAGGATAAGTCATGCATTAAAGAACAAGGAATTAATTACTATGAAATTAAAGGCAAAATAGAGAGAAGAAAATCTTACTAATATATAGGATAAGAGAATTTGATTACACCAAGGATCTAGAAGGTGATTAGCCTTCCATACTAATTATTACAATAATATTTGAGATGAAATTCATAATAAAAAGATAAGTTCTTCTTGAGTTTCTCTCTCTAAAATGAAAACTAGATGAAAAGTGATAAGGTGATAATTGCTAGGGAGGGGTTACATGCCCCTTTTATTAAAGATGAGTACAAAAACACTAGAAGACAAAATAGATATTTAGGCACAAATAAACCGTCAAAAGTCTCAAGGAAGCTTCCCGGAAGCTCCCTTTTTCGACTCGAGGAGAGGGGTCCTCGAGTCGAGCGAAGAAATCCTCGACTCGAGGGACACCCTCCTCGTGTCAAGGATCTTGTCCTTCCCAATACCCGTCCTGTTAATTCTCCTCGACTCGAAGGAGAAAATCTCCGAGTCGAGATTGTCGTTCTCGAGTCGAGAAACTGTGCGCAGGGCAGTTTTCGAACGGGCATAACTCTCACCTCCGAACTTCATTTTGAGCTCATAATATATCATCGGAAAGCTAAGATCACGAACTTTCTTCTACAATTGGAATTTATACAAAATATTATCTGGATAAAAAGTTATGATCAAATAAAGTTGGAAGTGATGGTGTGTGGTTCTCTAAAATCATCCGACGCTCACCAAAAAGGGTCTTGAGCCATAGAATCCTCGTAAAACCCACGTATAAGCTCCAAAACTACTCCGAATGATGTGGTCCATGAATCACGATAAAACCATGCTCCAATACACCCCAACACGCCTAAAACATGCGGATTAACACACTACTACTACGCCACATCAGTTATCACCAATTAATCCTCTTTTGTGGGGAATTTGAGCAACCGCTACCAAATTCCCCACCTTTAAGTCCTAAATTGCCTAGTGATCACTCAAACAATTGAAAACCAAAGGCATGAAGAGCATGGATTAATAAAAGATTAACAACAACCCAAATTAGTATCTAATTAGCCGCAACCGCGACAATAATCAAATCTAATCTATTAGTTGCCTAATTAATTCCCCAATCACAAGTTAGTCATAACCGTACACTAAACATGTGAAAGTTGCTTCCTTTAGGGTCAATAATCAATAACCATCAATTAAAAACCAAACATATGAAGTACCCTCTTCAATCCAATTAACCAATTAGATAAATCAAGCAATTGAAGAACAAGGAATTAATTACTATGAAATTAAAGGCAAAATAGAGAGAAGAAAATCTTACTAATACATAGGATGAGAGGATTTGATTACACCAAGAGTCTAGAAGGTGATTAGCCTTCCATACTAATTATTACAATAATATTTGAGAAGAAATTCATAATGAAAATACTAATTCTTCTTGAGTTTCTCTCTCTAAAATGAAAAGTAGATGCAAAAATAATATGAAAGGTGATAAGGGTGATAATTCCTAGGAAGGGGTTACATGCCCTTTTTATTAAGGATAAGTACAAAAGAAAAACACTAAAAGACGAAAATAAACATTTCTTAACCAAAAAGAAATTTGTCAAAAAGCTTCAAGAAATTTCCCGGAAGCTAGCTTCCGCGACTCGAGGGAAGAGATCCCCGAGTCGAGCGACGGAATCCTCGACTCGAGGGACACTCTCCTCAAAGCCTCTCGAGTCGAGGAACTTGAATTCCTCCTCATTTTGCTTCTCTTCTCTGTGGCTCGAGCTCTTGTGATTCTCATTCCTTCATGGCTCGAGCACTTGTGATTATTGTAGTGTACCCGAGCTAGCCTCTCTCGAACCCCGATCCGATTCCAACTCGATCCACGTTCCCTCCTAATTCACTCCAAAGGGTCTTGAGCGAATAAAAACCCGTAAAACCACCAAATAAGCTCCAAACAACTCCCTATCGTGTGGTTCACGAATCACGATAACACCATGCTAAAATAGACCCTAAGGCGCACAAATCACGCGGATTAGCACACTACTCTAACGCCACATCAAACTCCCCCATGCTTAGACCTTTACTCGTCCTCGAGTTCATCAATCCTCCACACTAACACGTAGGTCTCTCTTAAAGCACGGGGTGAGTTTCAACACTCAAGACTCCTCCAAAACAAAGAACCGCAAGCCAACTTAACACCCAAACGGTGCTAGCTAGAGTTGGAGTGGATGAAATGCTCGACACCCCAACTCTAACCATCTTGTACTCCCTTCTCACGCACTCTAAGTTAGGGGGAACTAACACACAATATTTCCCCCATGCTCGGCTCAATCCACCGGCGCCCCTATCATCATAATGCAAGAGGATTTCTAATTTAGGACCACCAATCCTATCACCGAGCCTCCTTATAACTCCCGTAGTGATCCTAGCCCTTTACGCCCCAAACTCCTCATCCTACGTCGCCCGCCATGGATTACCTTTTTTTTTTTTTTTTTTTTTTGCAAACGGATAATAAAATCACACTTATATTACAAAGTGACAGATTGCCAAACAAAATTACATAATTATGCCAAACGTCTCCCCCATGCTTGAACCTCGTCATTGCCCACAATGACCATCAACACCCAAACCGAAAGATTAGGCAACCACGAGTTAGGGAGGGGGGGAACCAACAAAACATCCGTAAGCATCCCATATAACTAGTGCAATAGAAACCGTCTCAACTCATCAAGTGAAGAATTAACGGGCTCTCGGGCCAAGAGACACCCTCTCTACCTCACTCCCCTATCTTCCTCGAAAAAGAGCCCTCCTTCGTCTCACTACTCCATCTCCCTCATGAATAATGACAATAACACGTCTTCCTCCAATAATAACTAACCATCCAAAAACAACCCAACCAGCAATGAACCAAACAAGGTTATTTTATTGGTTTAAGGGGTAAAATGGGGTGGGTAGAACAAGAATAACGGTGGGAACAAACGCGGTGGGCACAACGAGAGATGGTCTAGAAACGGTTAGTGAAACGGGTGGGGTAGTAGAGGTTAGAATCGAGATTGAGAGAGAAAAGTTAAGGGAAAAGAAATCATACCTTGTGACAGCTCCATTTCCCTCAATAATCATCAATGCAAGTGGCTCATGGTCCAAAGACCGGCAGAAGAGCCACTCTCTCACCTCACAACCCCGTCTTCCTCAACATATGTCGCCTCCTATCACCTTACAAACTCCTATCCCCCTCTTGTGTTTGTTGGAGCGTAATGACCCCACACCGAAAGTTGTCCATGCAAAAACCGAAAAGAGGCCATTTTGTGAATGTTTTATGATTTGCGGGCCAAATCTCAATGGTTTAAGGATCAACAAGCATGTGGAACAAACGGGGGGTCAATATCAAGAGAGATGGTATAAAATATTGGACAAAATAGGGTGATGGACCGACTTGGCTAGAGATGAGATGAGAAGAAAGTGTAGGGAAGAATATATTCATACCTTGGCTTCTCCAACTGAATGGCAAAAGTCACGATTGAAATAAAAGTAAAACTCAAAAACAAACACACAAAACAAATAACACTCGGAAATTGGTTAGACAATATGATACAACTGTACAAGCAAGAGCAATAATCCTCCCCCATGCTCAAAATAGGTCAATAAATGCAAAACAAGGCATAAAGAGGGAGGGTGGAAAGAAAACTCACTGAGGGTGGCCGGAACTGCTGCCCACGAATGGAGAGATGCCGGAGGCGCTCGTCCATCTCAGTGAAGTCAGAAGACTCGTAGAACGGAGTCTGGGCTCTCATGTGGAGTTTGTGATTAGCCTCCATAAACATCATAAGGCGCTCCGTCTGGGCCTCATGGAACATCACCCTATGGTCCAGGCCATCCAACCGATGGCTAACTCACGTCCTCCAAGCCTCGTACTCAGGGGGAAACGCCACATGGGGCTCAAATCCGGGTCCTCCCACATGCACACGTGGGGGTCCCGGGATCTCCTCTAAAACAGCCTGCCCCTGAGCGACACTAAGTCGCAGCCCCTCAACAAAAAGCTCCTCCGCGTCGTGATCCTCCTCAATCCTCAACCGATCAGGGTTGGGGAGCAACAGGTAACTCTGCGCGTCAGTCCCCAAAGTCCAGTGGTAACGCCCCGCGTACTCTCGTAGTCTCAGCACGGGGGTAGTCCATCTGATCTTCCGGAGAGCTTGGATGTTCAGAGTCGCGAGCCCCTCCAAAGCCACCTCCTCATCAACCCTCGCTACCTGACACCGACGGGCGATGAGGGTAATCATGCCCCCCAACCCGATAGATTGCGAGGGAAACATCTGGCATGCCATGCACGCCTCGGCGAAGAGATGGGCCCACCGCGGCCTCCCATTCTCATTTGGTATGAACGAGGCAAGGCAATCCATCTCCATAAACTGTATGTTATTGGGCTCTCCATGCCCAAAAACACACATACCAATCACCCGGTAAATAAGCCTCATGGCCGGGTGGGGAACCATTGAAATCTTCCCCGAGGGAGGAATCTCCGGCTCCCTCGTGAGCTTTGTCCACAACACCTTTGTCTCATATCCCCCGTACAAATTGTACGCCTTACCTTCCTCCTCCGGAGTGTGCCACCCAAAGCATTGATCAATGGCGCCATAACTCCATTTTCCGAGGCGATTTCCGATGCGGAAAAGGACCCTCTCATTGTCCCGCTCGTGCTTGAGAGTGGACAAAAACTCGTAGGATCACCTCTCATAGATGGGAGCTGACTTGTCCAAGAAGCCTAATATGCCCCCTACACCCAAATGGAAACGAACGGACTCGAGGAAGCCTAATTGGTCAAGTGTGGCCGCATCGAAGAACTTGGTTACCGCGAGCTTCTTGCGCTCGACCATGTCATTGAACCGGGCCTTCTCCGTATCGTCCAGCCCCTCAACCCCCATTGTCTCCCAATGTTTAGGGTCTTTTACTTTCTTTTGCTTCTTGGAGAGGCCGGCTTCACCATCATTTCTACCCATTGTAACACAAACACAAATTTACCACAATCGACTTCTAATTCACAATTCACTAACCAATCCCAAACAACCACTTATCACACAATTTGCACAAATTATCCAACACCCAAATACACACTACAAAGCCAAAATTCACTCTACCCAACTTGCTTCAAACCACGATTATCATCAATCCAAAATACCCTCACCAAGCCAACAACAAACAACCAAAACACCTACAAGGACCAAAATTGAATTTGGGGGTGATTCTTACCAAATTGGGCTCACAAACAAAGTTTTGAGCAAAGTCAATCCTCCAAATCGCTTCCAAAAGCTTCACTACCGTCCCAAGATGCAATTCCAATGTAGAAATCGACCCAAACTCGCCAAAAAACAAAACCCCTAATTTCTAGGGTTCTTGAAAAGAAATTGAAAATTTTGAATGATTTTTGATGAAACAAGAGATTTTGTGGTTGATTTGTTGTTTATGGAGTGATTTTTGTGAATAAATTAGAAGATTAGGTGAGGATTTGAGAGATTTATGTGTTTGGGAAGGGGGGGTTTCGAAAATGGGGGGAAAAAATGAAGAAGATGAAGTGAGGAGAGAGAGGGGGGGTCGGGTTTGAAATCTGATAAAAACAGATTTTTCAGAATCCTCGAGTCGAGAAACTGAGCCCCGACTCGAGGATTTGTTCGCTCGACTCGGATGAATAATCCTCGTGTCGAGGAATTACCCCAAAAATCCTTCCTACTGCTCGTTTACAACGACTCAGGGGAGTTTATCCTCGACTCGAGGAGAGCCTCGCTCGACTCGAGCCACGCTTCATCCGACTCGAGGATTTTCTCCCAAAACTGTTCCTTCTGTAAATCTTCCTCGAGTCGGGGATCCTTATCCTCGAGTCGAGGATCATCTTTTTCTCTTCTTCCTCGATCTTTTGCTTGATTCAAAAACCGAAACCAAATTTCCTCGAAACAAAATACATCAAATAACCCATATATACACAAATGGCTCGGGTTGCCTCCCGAGTAGCGCCTTTGTTTAAAGTCGTTGGCTCGACATGAGAACTCCAATGCTTCATTCTTTAACAATTGGCTCAAAGATAGCCATTTCCTCTACGGTTTTCACCTTGAATCCTTCATAATACGGCTTCAACCTATGACCATTAACCTTAAAAGATTTATGCTCCTCTTTCTCAAAAATTTAGATCGCTCCGTGAGGGTATATCTTAGAAAAGGTGAATGGGACAATCCATCGAGACCTTAGCTTGCCCGGGAATAGTTTCAACCTTGATTGATAGAGCAACACTTTGTCCCCCACTTCAAAACACTTCCTTGCAATCAATTTATCGTGCCATGCTTTGGTCTTCTCCTTGTAAATTGCCACATTATCGTAGGATTCCAACCGTATCTCCTCCATTTCATGTAATTGAAGCTTCCGGTGCTCCCTAACCTCACTCATTCCCATGTGAAGATTCTTGATAGCCCAATATGCCCGGTGCTTAATTTCAACGAGAAGATGACATGCTTTAGCGAACACCAATCGGTAGGGAGACATCCCAATTGGAGTTTTGTAGGCCGTCCGGTAAGCCCAAACCGCATCATCTAATCTCAAGATCCAATCTTTGCGGCTCGGGTTGACCATCTTTTCGAGAATAGACTTGATTTCTCGGTTTGACACCTCGGCTTGCCCATTAGTTTGGGGATGATATGAAGTGGAGACCTTGTGACAACATAGAACTTCCTCAAAAGAGCACTCACCGTCCGTTTACAAAAATGCGTCCCTTTATCACTAATTAACGCCTTTGGAATACCGAAACGGGAGAAAATACGGGATCGGAGGAAATTTGAAACAACTTTGGAGTCATCAATTTTAGTGGCTTTTGCCTCCACCCACTTGGAGACGTAATCCACCGCAAGTAAAATATAGTAATGGCCGTGGGAATTTGGAAAAGGGCCCATGAAATCAATGCCCCAAACGTCAAAAATTTCACAAAAGATAATGGGAGTTTGAGGGATTTCATTTCTTTGTGAATTATTGCCTACTCTTTGACACTTATCACATGTTTGACAAAATTCTTGAGCGTCTTTGAAGAGTGAAGGCCAATAAAATCCACATTCGAGCACCTTAAGCGCGGTTCTCTTGGAAACAAAGTGGCCACCACACGCATAAGAATGACAAAAAGTTAGGATAGAACGTACCTCATCGTCGGGAATGCATCGACGTATAGCCCCATCGGCTCCTTGTTTCCAAAGGTACGGATCATCCCACATGTAGAACCGTGCAACACTCCGAAGTTTCTCTCTTTGATTTTTAGTGAAACCGGGAGAGAATTGGCTAGATGCGAGAAAGTTGGCAATATTTGCAAACCACGGTTGCGGGATCCTCTTAGTGCTCAAGGAATATAATGCCTCATCTGGAAACCTCTCTTGAATTTTATCATTGGCATAAGAGGTTTTCTTATCATGCACAATACGACTTAGATGGTCCGCAACGAGATTTTCCGCACCTTTCTTATCCCGTATTTCCACCTCAAATTCACTCAAAAGCAACACCCATCGGATGAGCCGTGGCTTAGCCTCTTTCTTTGACATTAAGTAAAGGATAGCGGCATGGTCACTATAAACAATTACTTTCGTTCCCAAGAGATATGGTCGGCATTTCTCTAAAGCAAACACAACCGCCAACATCTCTTTCTCTGTGGTTGTATAGTAACGTTGCGTCTCGTTCAACATCAAAGAGGCATAATGTATGACATGACTTGCCCTCCCCTCCTTTTGGCCCAACACGGCTCCGACCGCGTAGTCGCTTGCAGCGCACATAATCTCAAAAAGTATCGACCAACACGGTGCTCTAATGATAGGAGCGGAGATAAGTCGAACCTTTAGCTCATCAAATGAAGCTTGACATTACATGGAAAAGTTAAAATCGATTCCTTTTGAAGGAGCTTGCACATGGGAGCGGCAATCTTCAAAAAATCTTTGATAAACCGGCGGTAGAAGCTCGCGCGGCCCAAGAAAGACCGCACCTCTCTCACATTAGTCGGATAGGGGAGGGTAGAAATCACGTCCACCTTAGCCTTATCAACCTCAATTCCCCGTTCCGGGATCACGTGGCCTAGCACCACTCCCTCTTCTACCATAAAATGGCATTTCTCCGAATTGAGGACCAAATTAGACTCCAAGCACCGATCTAAGACCCATTCTAGATGATCTAAAGATTGCTCAAAGGTGTCTCCATGCACGGTGAAGTCGTCCATAAAGACTTCTACAAACTCCTCTATATGATCGGAGAATATGCTCATCATGGCACGTTGGAACGTAGCTGGGGCGTTGCATAACCCAAAAGGCATCATTCGGTATGCAAATGTACCGAAGGGACAAGTGAATGTGGTTTTTTCTTGGTCCTCCGGGGCTATTGCTATTTGGAAATACCCGGAGTAGCCATCCAAGAAGTTGTAAAACTTATGCCCCGCTAGTCGTTCCAACATTTGATCAATAAACGGCAAGGGAAAGTGATCTTTTCTTGTTACGGCATTGAGACGATGGTAGTCAATACAAACTCTCCAACGCGTTTGAAGCCTTGTAGGAACCATTTCTCCCTCCTTATTTGCAACCAAAGTGAACCCACCCTTATTTGGCACGACTTGTGTGGGTCTCACCCATTGGCTATCCGAAATGGGGAAAATCATCCCCATTTGCCAAAGCTTCAAAATCTCCTTCTTGACTACCTCCATCATCGGTGGGTTGAGCCGTCTTTGGGGTTGCCTTACGGGTTTCCCCCCCTCCTCCAACATGATACGGTGCATACACGTGGAGGGGGAAATACCCCGAATGTCGGCAATAGTCCACCCGATAGCTTCCTTATGCTTCGCCAAAACCACAATCAACCGTTCCTCTTGACTTTTGCTCAATTGATTCGAAATTATAACGGGGATTGTTTCCTTGTCTCCCAAGAATACATGAGCTTGTCTGGGAGAATTTTAAGTTCCACTTGTGGGGCCTCAACGGTAGACGACTTGGGACGAGCAAGCGGCTTCTCAAGAGTGATCGATTTGGAGGAGTTGTTCATTCGAAACGATTTACCGATCTCATGAGCCATTTCCTGCGGGTTAGTGGACAAAGAACCAAGCAAAGAATTCTCTATCCTACTACATTCAACTCGACCAAGCACATCATCAAGAACATTGGCATATGAGTCAAACACGTCTTGCACAATAGGATCAAAAACATCAATAGAAGAGATTGAATGCACATCCGAAGGGTATTTCATAGAGTTAAAAACATTAAACTTGACAACTTTACCCTCGAATTCCATTGTTAATGATCTACTTGCAACATCAATTTTTGTTTGAGCCGTTTTTAGAAAGGGCCGCCCTAAAAGAATAGGGGTCGCATGCAAGTCGTGTTCCATTTCAATCACATAGAAATCGGTCGGGAAAACAAGTTTATCCACTTCAACAAACACATCCTCAATTATTCCCTTAGGGTACACATTTGATCTATCGGCTAGTTGAACTATGATATCCGTGTCGTGCAATTCACCAAGTTTCAAAGATTCGAACACAGAATTAGGCAAAACATTTATGCTAGAACCGAGATCTAACATGGCCCTATCAAAATTATCACCCCGTAATGTACAAGGGATAGAAAACATTCCCGGATCCCTACACTTCTGAGGCAATCTGTGTTGGAAAACCGGCGACACATGCTCACTCACTTTCACTTTTTGTTTCCCTTTTTGCTTAGGTGATCGTCTAGGTGTGACTATGTCTTTAACAAATTTCGCCACCTTAGGAACAGTCTTAACAAAGTTGAGGAATGGAATGTTTACCTTACAATCTTGAAAGAGGGCATACATGTCGGAGTTGTGCTTGTATTTCCGATTATCCCTAAGTGCTTCGGGAAACGGAACATCAACCTCTATAACCTCATCTTGTGAAACAGGAGAAGGGTCAAGTGAACAATTACCGAGAACATAATCCTCGACTCAAGAAAGAAATATCTCAACTCGAGGAGAAGTCGTCTCAAGTCGAGGAGAGGGGACCTCGACTCGAGGCGGATGTTTCTCGACTCGAGGCATTATGTCCTCGACTCGAGGCGTAAGATCAGTAAGGTTATTTTCAGGGGGCATTTCCTCGACTCGAGGCACTACACCCTCGACTCGAGGATCATCTTCCTCGACTCGAGGATTTTTCTTCTCGAGTCGAGGGTGAAGGACAGTGCTATTGTTTTTGCGGCTTGGTTTCTAGAGTCGTGGCAAAGACTCCCTCGATTTGAGATTCACTCCACTAGAGTGTTCTCCACTCCTACTTCCCTCGGCTCGAGCTGGACGCTGCTCGAGCCGAGGTTGGTCATTTCCCGACACATTGTTGCTCTCACATTCCACATCCTCAACCCAAGATTCATCATTTCCCCGATCATCCGGCTCAAGTGGCTTCCTACCACTTCTTAGACTCACGAAACTCACATTCTTCTTGGGATTGGCTTCGGTTTGAGATGGGAATTTGGTGGAACCTATTGATTCTAGTTGGTTCACCGCACTTGATAGTTGGCTCATTTGACCTTCAAGGTTTTGAATGCTTGGCTTCGTTTCTTGTTGATTTTGGACCATAGAGACTTGCATATTCGTGACATTGAGGGTCAATGCCTTGATCATTTTTTCCGCGGACATTGAAGATGAGGAACCACCTTGAGATTGTTGGCCGGAGAGAGGTGGTTTAGCTTGGAAACGAGCATTTTGAAAGTTATTTCCACCCCCTTGACCTTGATTGAAATTTCCATGACCTCCTTGATTGTAGTTCCCGTCCCTAGACCCTTGAGAGTTGTAGTTTCCACTTCCTTGGCCTTGGACACGGTTAATCTCTTGATTGTAGCCACGGTTAACTTCTTGATTGTTGTCATACCTCAAGTTAGGATGATCTTTCCAACCCGGATTGTATGAGTTTGAATATGGGTCATATCTTCTTGTAGAATTCCCTTGAAAACCACCCACGGCATTGACCTCTTCATAATCCCCGGGTGGTGCTTTTCTTGATTGATTTCGGAGAATTTCCTTCACCATAGTCGTCAATTCTCCCACTTGAGATTCATTTCACTACGCCATTTTGGACTTTAGACAACACTTAATAGACAGCGGTTTTTAGACCGCTGTCGTATGTAAGACTTTATACAGCGGTTTTAGGTGAATATACAGCGGTTTTAAACCGCAATGATAAGGTCAATTAGACAGCGGTTTTTAGCCTAATATACAGCGGTTTCCAAAAAAAAAAAAAATACAACTTCGTACACACACCGACGCACGATTGAAAAAGCGTATGAGGGTTTCAGTTTGCTTCTTTTCTTTATGCGGCTCATTTTCTCTCTCCTCTTGGTCCTGGTTCCTCTGCGAATTTTGGCAGCAACATCGCCATCTTCGTCTCTTGGTCAGGTATCTCAATGCCCTTCTCTCTTGTATCTTCTTTATTGTACTAGATCTGATTAAGTTCTTCAATTTTATCCCCTTATCAGTGAATACTTTCTTTGTTTTAGTAAATCTTCTATTTTGTTTATTTTTCAAGAAATTTGTGTGCCTAATGTACAGATCTTTGTGTTTTATACGTTTTAATGGTTTGATCTTAAAGTTCATTCAAATCTGCCTTCGGGTTTTCACTCCTTAATTCTCAACTGCGTTTTCACTCCTTAATTCTCAACTGGGTTCGTGGTAGTTTTGTTTTGTATAGTTCTAGTTGTAATTGAAATTTGGGTAAGTTAAGAGCTGTGAATAGTATAGTTCTAGTTGTAATTTAATTTTCGATAGAAAATTTGATGAACTGTGATGCTGGTATTCAGATCTGTTCTATAATTGATGTATTGCATATCTCCGTCCGTTTTCTCTAATTTTTCAGATACTACTCTAATTACTTGTCATTCTGTAGAGCTATCAATCGTAAAAATAAATCAGGTAATTACTTTATAGGCATCTTATTAAATTTTGAGTTTATATGCATATGTTAGTAATGATGTTTGTATTATATATGAATGTGAGTTGCTTAGACTTTCATTCCGATATCTAATTGCAGTGATTTTGAGATCAATTTGAAGACTGCCAAATCATCTAGTCCCAGTCTGACCTTAGTCATCAGGTTTGTCCTTTGATTCTATGATTTTCTCGATTCTCTTACCCTTATTAATTTCAGTCCGATTATATTGATTTGTTCACAAGTTGGTGCAATTTTTTTTTTTACTAGTAATGATTTTGGTTTGAATAAAGCTTGGTGCAAATTCATCCTGTCGTGTGACAATAATCAATGTGGTGTTCATAACATATTGTTTGATATGCTTAATTCATCCTGTCGTGTGACAATAATCAATGTGGTGTTCATAACATATTGTTTGATATGCTTAATTCATATGTGTGTGACAAATGAGGGATCACCAAATAGAAGTTGTAAAATAGTAGGCATGCTTTAGTTACTAGTACTGGAGGTGATAGTTGTCTAACTTGCCATCATCTTATGTCGATTGTGCTTATGGCTGGATTAATTTCATGTTTTTTAGGGAAGACAGATTGATATTAGCCTAGGATGGAGGCGATATAATAACCGCCAATCTTAGATCTTTTAGTTATGAAATTAGATTGGTGAAACCTTTTAGCTTTGAAGAGCCCAGAAATTAAAATCTTTACTTGGATGCAATGTGGTGCTTCATGGACAAGTTTTAACTACTTTGTTGGTTAAGGGATTGGTGTGCTCTTATTACTCCTTTACGGATTTGGGTATTTGTTTTCTTGCTTTTTTAGACCTTACTTCATCATTTCATTCACCTTTCGTATTTTGAGCTTGTTTTAACAAACTGGTTAGTCCTTTTAATCCCAATTAGGTTGTTATCTCCTTTTAATCCCAATTAGGTTGTTGTTTCCTGGTGAATTTGTACTCTCTATGTTAATCATGATACCTCTTTTCTCATATCACAAACACAGTGACTTATTTTTGCAGGTGAGTATCATGGAGTATCATGCCAGTAGACTGTCAAGAGTTCAACTAAAATGGTGAAGACAAGGACAAAGAAATACATCAGAGCATCGATGTAGATCATTACTTTTATATCGTTTTTTTTGTTGTATTTTTCCGAACATACTCTTTTCGCCTTTGCTTGTGAAATACAATTGTATTATATGGATCACTTTGTATGCACTTTCTTTAATTGTTCGGGTAGTATAGCAATGAAACATGCCTTCGCTTGACGTTAGGCATCACAAAACAATATTTTTTTTTTAATTAAAACTACTCTATCTCAGCGGTTTTAAACCCCTGTAAAAGCGTTGTATAACATATACATTACACAGCGGTTTTGAACCGCTGTGATAGACATTACACAGCGGTTTTGAACCGCTGTCTTAGAAGCATGCATAGGCATATACAGCGCCCCCATTAGACAGCGTTTTAAAATCGCTATGTTATACGAAATAAACCGCTGGTATAGACACCAATTGTAGTAGTGTTTGAATGCCCCTCAACCATATTAACCCTTTTCACACACCTCTTGGACTCCCGGTCACGTGAATTCGTCGCCAACTGTTCTAGCAAGTCCCAAGCATCAATGGGAGTCATCTTGTCCAACCCACCATTACTCGCGGCTACCACATGCCTATAATCTTGGTCGTCGAGTCCGTGGTAGAAGAATAAGATTAGGTCTTGCTCCTTATACCCATGGTATGGACAACTAGCAATCAACTCTCGGAACCGGTCCCAATAAGAGGAAAGTGACTCTCCCCGTTGCTCTATTGTTGAAATTTCCTTCTTCAAAGCCGAAGCTTTAGTGTTGGGGAAGTACTTGTGGATGAATGCCTTCTTCAAAGCCTCCCAAGAGGTGATGCTATTGTGGGGAAGGGTGTATAGCTAATTTAAAGCCCGATCCTTCAAGGAAAATGGGAATACATTGAGGAAAAATGTATCCAAGTCCACTCCCGGGGGCTTCATGTTGGTACACACCAAATGAACCCCCATGATATGCTTATTAGCATCCTCCGTGCTAAGACCGTAGAAGGTGGGTAAATGGTGTAGAACAGCTCTCTTGATCTCGATTCTTGAAGTAGCCTCATCATCGGGGAAGACAATGCATGAGGGTTGTGTGAGATCCGGGGCGGTAAGCTCTCTTATACTCATGACTCTAGGTGGTGATTCAAAAACTCGGAAGAGGCCGAAGTCCAAGATCCTTCCTCTCTAAACAACCCAAAATCGGCAAAAATGTTTCCTTCCTCCTCAACAACCGCTTGATTAAGTTGCTCCAGTGAGAACTTCTTTCCCTTGAGACTAATTAGAAGAAGAGGATTACCCACCTTTACTGTAAGGCTTTGGGGAAGCCTGCTCCAAGTAAACTCGCGATTCTCTTAGGCGTCTACATCGAGGGCGTAGCTACGTCTCGCAATTCCTTCTGACCCGGAGCCGGAGGAATGAGAAAGTCTGACGAATGCCGTTCATGAGCTGGTAAAATAAAGAAGCCAACTGAGCTATATCCCCCCGAGCCAAGTGGAGGCAGCGTCTCGGAAAGCACGGACGAGCCGCATGCTAATGGGGCAAGTATGTTTCTCATTGTGGCAGGATCTTTCAGAAAATGGATTCCTATTCGAAGAGCGCATAACCGTATGGATAAGCTCACACTAACCCGTCAATTTGGGATGATCCAAATCGGGATTTTTTTTGTCTCAAAGTTCTTTCAAGCTCCCAATCTATCTCAAAACAACTCAAGTCGGGATTAGTAGTACGGGTTTGGACCATAGGCTAGTGGCCCAAGCACCGCAAAGGAGAAATAAGAACAAGCCTCAGACACACTTAAAAGAAAATCAAAATAAGAAAAGATAAAAAAACTAAAAACAAAAACCACACAAAAATAGCAAAAAGACTAAAAAAACGCCTCCTCCCCGGCAACGGCGCCAAATTTGACACGTAGATTGTCGTTAAATCTAGTCAAATTACCACAAAACTAACTAAGGTAGATAGAGTAAGTGGGTTATCGAACACGAAGAAGAGGGGGAAGTCTCATATGCGAATTCTATGCGGAAAAACTAAAACGAAATAAATAAAGCAATTAAATGGGGGGTTTTTAATTTGAAAGATGATTAAACGAGAAATAAACGATTTATCAAGATTACTAAGGCGACTCGCGATGATAATCTCTTCTAACACCCTAATATAGTAATTTTTACCTCTCTCTAATTATGCCATTCATAGATAATCTCGGTTTTCACCAATTAATCCTCTTTTGTGGGGAATTTGAGCAACCGCTACCAAATTCCCCACCTTTAAGTCCTAAATTGCCTAGTGACCACTCAAACAATTCAAAACCAAAGGCATGAAGAGCATGGATTAATAAAAGATTAACAACAACCCAAATTAGTATCTAATTAGCCGCAACCGCGACACTAATCAAATCTAATCTATTAGTTGCCTAATTAATTCCCCAATCACAAGTTAGTCATAACCGTACACTAAACATGTGAAAGTTGCTTCCTTTAGGGTCAAAAATCAATAACCATCAATTAAAAACCAAGCATATGAAGTACCCAATTCAATCCAATTAACCAATTAGATAAAACAAGGATAAATCAAGCAATTGAAGAACAAGGAATTAATTACTATGAAATTAAAGGCAAAATAGAGAGAAGAAAATCTTACTAATACATAGGATGAGAGAATTTGATTACACCAAGAGTCTAGAAGGTGATTAGTCTTCCATACTAATTATTACAATAATATTTGAGAAGAAATTCATAATGAAAATACTAATTCTCCTTGAGTTTCTCTCTCTAAAATGAAAACTAGATGCAAAAATAATATGAAAGGTGATAAGGGTGATAATTCCTAGAGAGGGGTTACATGCCCCTTTTATTAAGGATAAGTACAAAAGAAAAACACTAAAAGACGAAAATAAACATTTCTTAACCAAAAAGAAACCGTCCAAAAGGTTCAAGAAATTTCCCGGAAGCTAGCTTCCTCGACTCGAGGGATGAGATCCCCGAGTCGAGCGACTGAATCCTCGACTCGAGGGACACTCTCCTCGAGTCGAGCGAGGAAATCCTCGACTCGAGGCGCTTTCCTCTCGAGTCGAAGAACTTGAATTCCTCCTCTTTTTGCTTCTCTTCTCCGTGGCTCGAGCTCTTGTGATTCTCATTCCTTCGTGGCTCGAGCACTTGTGATTATCGTAGTGTACCCGAGCTAGCCTCTCTCGAACCCCGATCCGACTCCAACTCGACCCACGTTCCCTCCTAATTCACTCCAAAGGGTCTTAAGCGAATAAAAACCCGTAAAACCACCAAATAAGCTCCAAACAACTCCCAATCGTGTGGTTCAGGAATCACGATAACACCATGCTAAAATAGACCCTAAGGCGCATAAATCACGCGGATTAGCACACTACTCTAACGCCACATCAATACTCATACGTTTTTAGTTATACTCATTAACTTGTTTTTTGATATAATACTCGTTATTTTGATGTCAATTCTCGTTAGTTAAACACGAATACTCATGAATTTTTAATATGTGCTCGTTAGTTTGACAAATGATATGAATGCTCGTTTGTTTAATGCGAATGTTCGTTAGTTTAATGTGAATCCATATTACATTTTAAATAATGCTCAAATGTTTAAATGCATTGTTATTACCAAACCGTCTACTAGTTTTTAATGCTCGTTAATTTTATTTGAATAGACATACATTTTTAGTTAATACTCATTAACTTATATCTGATATAATACTTGTTAGTGAGATGTCAATGTTTGTAAGAACCACAAGAATGCTCATTGAATTTAAATGTATTCGTTAGTTTGATCATTGATGTGAATGCTCGTTTGTTTAATAGGAATGCTCGATAGTTTAATGTGTATGCTCGTTACATTTTTGCCGAAAAAGATCGTTGAAAGACAATTCAACAAAAAAAATTACAAAAAGGTATGAATTTGAATTATTGTTTGATTTGCATAATTTTCAAGATTTTTAGTACATATTGTTAAAATGCTCAAGAGTTTTTTGTTTTATGTACTTGTCAATATTTTTTATACTTGACCAAGAAACTCATTAGATTATGCTAGATGCACATTAATTTCAGGCCAACACGATATTTACTAAATGCTCAACAACTTTTTATAATATGTTCATTGGTTTTTATTTTGTAATCGACAACATACTGATTACTTTTCGTTAAATGCTCTTTATTCTTGGGTACATGCTCCTTGATTTTTACGGCAAGCTCATCAATTTTTGCGATATACTCATTGCTTTTATACTATAAGCACATCACTTTTGCTTATATGGTCACTAAATTTCATCTCATGCTCGATTAACATACACATTGAGTTTTTGCTAAATGCTCATTAATTAAGGGTACATACTCATTAAATTTTACATAATTTTGGCAATATGCTTTACATGGTCATCAATCTGTATTATGTTCTAGATCAACATGCAATTTATGTTTATTACGTACTAGACCATTAATTTTTGTTAAAAGGCCATTAAATTTGAATAAATATTTAGCATTTGTGCCATATGCAGTTACAAAGGGAACTCGCTGAAAGAAGAGGGTGCCTAATATATTCCACAAATCTAAAGCACAAATGACCGAAGATCAACAACAAACTCAACGCCGTTAAAAAAACAAGTTGAACAGTTAAATGTGGTGGAAGTGTGTGGTCGAAAAAATAGTGTGGGTTGTTCAAACTCTTTACATTTTGGAAGAATGTTAAACTGTATTACCTTATAATCTTAGTTAAACGTTTTTTACCCATACAAATTGCATTTAGTACGTAGATAAATCTTAGTTATGTACTCGACAACATACTCATAACTTTTGGTTAAATGCTCATTAATTTTGGGTATGTGCTCATTGATTTTTACACCAAGCTTATTAATTTTTGCGATATGCTCATTGTTTATACAATTCATGTTCATCGTTTTATATTATATGCACATCACTTTTGATTATATGCTCGTTAATTTTCGTCCCATGATTGTTTAACATACATGTTAAGTTTTGGCTAAGTGGTCATTAATTTTGGGCACATACTCAAATTGACTTGACGTCATTCCACTACGAATCTGCAGCATCACATATGTCTGAAGGTTCGCCATCAACCCAAATTGAAGTCGAACAGCTACCAAGGACTATGTGCAACTTTATATTGAAATCTACAAACATGGTTAAAACGATAAGCACGAAATGAAATTTTGCTAAAGATCACTACTATGTGCAGCTTTAAGTTACTGGGCTCATTAGCAACATACTCACTACTTTTTAGCTTATGCTTAATAATTTTGAGTGTAAAATCATTGATTTCATTGTTATGTGCTCACTAGTTTTGATTACATGGTGATAGTCTTGTTGGATCAACTGAATTAGTATAAGAAGAAGAATGAATGACATTACTAATCGGACTAGAATTTGTTGTACCCATTAATCTGATCCCTACTAGATGCGGAATCCAGGTATTTTTATTTGGAAAAACTGGTACTTGCATTAGTTATGTTCTCGATCAAATTACGTCCTTACTTTCAAGCTCATAAGATTGTAGTCAGAACTAAGTATACAATAAGGTCAGTGATGTTGAAACCAGAATTATCAGGAAGAATGGCCAAATGGTCAGTACATCTGAGCACATATGACATAACATATGAACCAATAAGAACAGCATAAAAATCACAACCTCCAGCCGATTCCGTGGCTGATTTCAGCCCGAGCAACCAGCCACAACCCAAGATCGAGGTCCAACCTGGATACTATATAATGATGGAGCAACTATAGACACCCTACTTTTGCACCCATTTTAGCGCCCGATGATGAGATGGACAGTGGACTGTGTTTACAGGTTACGATTGCCAATTGGGTTGATTTGCTAGTTTTGGGCCGTTTTGGCGTAACTATCCAATTATAGTTAGATTACATATTATGGGTTAGTGTATTGGCCCTTGTTTATCTAGATAAATATTTTATGGTTTGGGCCAAAGGAATTACCACGTAAAGTATGCATTGGCCTTTGCGTA
The DNA here is from genome assembly GCA_963680865.1 of Spergularia marina. Classification (NCBI taxonomy): domain Eukaryota; kingdom Viridiplantae; phylum Streptophyta; class Magnoliopsida; order Caryophyllales; family Caryophyllaceae; genus Spergularia; species Spergularia marina. The sequence continues at coordinate 11,095,583 of OY804557.1, read as the reverse complement.
ATGGATCGAAGATGTTATCACTCTGATTGCATTAGTCGTCTACTCGGAGCACAATCCTACTCCGTATAGAATCTGCCTAATTCCTACGTGATAATCATTAAAACCTACCTAATCACTAACTCTTATAATTTAATTAATAGTTAGGCGTGTGGAAGCAATTTGCGTGAGACGTAAAGAGTAATTTTCAATGCTAAAACATCACTTGCATTAGGACACTCTTTGTGTACTAGCTCCCAAACATTTCGATGATTGGTGCATTGAAATCATCACATTAAGTTTTAGCACTATACAAAGGCTTCCCTACGTGGGTATAAATAGAGTTGATATTTCATTCCCTAAAGTTTACGCAAGAAAATATAGTCCAGACACCCGTGAACAAGCACACGAGTCTCGAACGTTGATTTTGCATATAATTTAGCATAGTTACCCAATACAATAAACATAATACCTAAACACATAATTCAATCTACAGCGAACGAGACACCAATCTGGGAGTCGTTAGATCGTTGGTGTAAATTTCGGAAACGGTACGAGACTAGAGGTCTACTCAATTGGCAAACAAAACCAAGAACTGCAATACGACGCAAGTAAGTCCACCTGAGGGCCCCAATCTCTCTTACAAACCGATTTTCAAGTATGTGCTTATTTGTAACAACTTGGGTAATATTATGTTGTTTATTATCTAATTATGGTGCTAATTAAGTTAATTAAATCATCATGTTTAGAATGCTTTTTTATGTATAAATTCGTATGCTAAACGTATCGACATGTTAGACTTGTGTCTCTATCAAAGTAAAATTCCTCACGTATGCTAATATAATTATGGTCAATTGTGGTTTTCAATGTGTATGTTTGATCGGCACGTGCATAGTGTCTAGCTTTTTTTACAAGCAATTCTCTTATAATCAAACACGTACCTAGACATATGTTACCCTGTCAATACATGAAATTTGTCTACATGCTACATACGTATGTATTGTATTATTCTCGTCGCATGATTTATCTTACTTGCTCGCATGCTATGTGTTCGTGCTTTCGTCGTTAATTACAACTTTTATATTTAATTCGGATCAATTAGTAGAGACCATCAACTCGATGGGCGAGTTAGGTGCCTTACACCTTCCTAACTCGTAATGTTACATCGAACCCCCAGTCTAGGGTCGTGGGATACCTATAAAAAATCCCGCTGGCGACTCCGTGTCATTCACACCTCTTTTCAGGTGAGCGGATCGGCAACCTGCCGGTACGGCATCTCACAGTGACGACTCCGCTGGGGACTAATTGCAAAGCTCGGAAATGGATCCGTCTTAAATATTTAATGCCTAATTAACATTGCATATTTCATATAGTTTGCATGCTGCGTTAGTACGTTGTGCCCTAGGACAAAGCCAATTGACCTCGGAAGAAGGACTATTGCTCATCGGACCAAGTTGGTTTATGTGATGAAAAATATAGTCTACTTTCACCCCGTGACGTTTATACTAGTCAACTCGGCTTTTAGTATAAAATGGACGAACTCATTAGCACGGTCTGACGTACCGAAACCTAATAAAATTTGTCCTAGTTGTGGATATCACTTCCCCTATTGACTACCCCATTTAGCAAGCATAGAACAATTTACGTGCGTTATTGTAATTATATACGTGCATTACTTGCCTAATTCATGTGATTGTTGTGTTTTTGCCAGCTAGGTTCTCTTCTCTCTACTACGGGCGGAGCCAGTGCTTTAGATTTTTGCATGTTGTACATACGTGTCCTAGAGGATTAGTCCATAGAAGTTTTGACAACTTGATCCTAGTCATCATTAGAATAGGAGATCTATTGTCGTGTTAGGCTGAACCTAGCTAGTCCACTCAATTTGTTTCCTAGTGCATTAAGGATTCCAGCTTTACTCTTTATGTGGCCTTAGAATTGGTACCATATTATTTTCCATAATAATACTTATTCGAGCGAGGCTAGTCATGCACTCTTCTAGTTTCTTTGTAGGGTTTGGTTTTGTTAATTTCCATATCTTCTCGTACTACATCGGCCCCTATTAGCATTATAGGGTTATTTCTTTAGTTGTATATCCTCCTTTGTGTCAAAATTCTTTCTCCCCGTCATTTACTAGAATCATAGTGAGGAAACCATAACTTGGTAAAAGACCACTTTGTACACCTCTCTTAGATCAATCCAAAATATCAAAGAAAGCTGAAACACGAGTACTAAGATAACAAACTTTGCACCGTATACATGGACTTAAAATTTATAAGTGTCATGAATTACGTCAAAAAAACACCTAGCCTCCAAACAAGATGAGATTGCAATTACGCTATTCTAATGCTTGTGGAGTAAGAAGATCAAACCAACGAAGGCCAAAAATTCGTGTGTGCCAAATTCAGTAACCAATGCCATTGAAATGCCAATTAAAAGAAGAAAATCATGCATTCCTACGTAATCCCAGTAGTCCACGTGGGAGAAAGCTTACCTCCTAATGCTATTAAGACGCGAGAGAAGGAAAAAGCTCACAAAAATTCAAGAATTCACACATAACCAATTTCCGTAGGCCAAAGTTTACATCCAACTTTATGCGTATGACGTCCAAATTGCAAGCATTTCGTACAGTGAATATTCACCACGGTATTGTGAGTACCCTTAATATAATAACAAGGGCACACCAAATATCAAACCTCCAAGACCGATTAAATACCTTCATACAATGAGTTGTACCCAAACTTAGCAGTTACTCCATGGGAGTCTAGCAATAACGATGTTTTAAGAGCCAAGGGACGTTTAAGCCCTTTTTGATGTACTACTTGATTCAAGTAAACGGACTATGATTTCGATGTACGCTCTATCTTTTGATTTGCCTATTTCGCACATTTCGAATGATATTGCAATGAATAAAATTTACTAATAGAACAAGTATAAAGCAATGCAAAAAAAAAAACAAGAAAAAGGACTTCACGCAAAAATTCACATTGGACTAAGTAAAGGAATAAAAGGATTAATCGTCCTTTTCACCCTTATCAAAGACGTCTTTTATATGATTCGTCTCCATTCAATGAACTCACAATGCAAATTCAATGGAACCAACAACAAGTCAACAAGTAAAGTGTGATTTAAATTTTGTGGCGAGAATCCAACAACTCATTTTTCTTTACCTATTCAAAGTCTAACATAGGACACCATCCCTCTGCCTTCAAAGACTTATTTGCCACATTCAAATTATTCAACAAAGTTTTATGATCCAAAATTTGGCCATCATGTTTCATACATTTTAAATCACATACATGACCCTTCAAAACATGTCATATTGAACATGGTTGGCAATTACAAAAATCCACTTTTTGTAATGGTCAATGTCTAAGGCTCTCAAATTCGCGATTTCGGTAACATGAAAATAGGACGCCTATTTTTTTAAACTTTTTTCAGATAAATTAGTCATGGCGCCTGAAAGAGGTACGCATTTGTGAACACCTAAAGTGATGCCATTGTGCAATTCTTCTACGTCATTAAACATCATTGTTACCAACACAGAAATCAATCATGGTTCACACATTCTTATAGCTCGTCATTTTATTAGCTATTTTGAATTAAGCCATAAGAATTTGAGAGACCTTTTTCGGCTACGTTATGGTTGAACCATTACAATCAAGCGAATGTCATAATTTCTACTAGCCATATTCTTTAGTATTTCTGATCTTTAAACTCTCACAAAGAGCCATATCCGCAATCCTTAGAGTTAGACATGGAAATTTGAACATTCACCATTTCCAATTCACCTACTACCCTTCACCTTGACCCAACGTTTACCCAACTTCAAACAAAGCCCTACGATCGATCATACCCTTTCAGATCCAATAACTTTCATTTTCGATCACAAGCCATGATACATCTAACTAATAACTTTTCTCGGGCACCTCCAGCCCATTTTAACCTCACAAATGTTCATGTGTCAAATGACACGAGCCTTCTCAAATCCATATGCCTCTTTACCAACCTTGCCTACCCTTACAAAGGATATTTGTCACAAGGATTGAATCACAAGCTACTTTGTTGTACATTGGTCATAGTTCCACAATTGTGAGTACGGATCTGAGTCATTGGATACATTCTATCCGAAGCAAATAAAAAATAAAAATATGGAGATAGACCAAATGTGCCTCTAAATGATGTCATGTGCTCCATATAAGGGCCAATTTTCAAAAAATACTTATCACAAGACCTGGGGGCTTCCCTTTTCAAAATACAATATCAAAATCATAATTCAAAAGATGTTCTTCTTTTAAGATGAAGTAAACATGCAAGTCCCGCAATGTAACTCTACAAATCTTGGACCTACATGAATCCTCTGAGCGCCATGTATGCATGAGAATACCATTGGCCCATCAATTAGTAAATATGAACACTAATACCGATCACTCATTAGCATTTGCATGCATTCTACGTACAAGTAAAAGTTTTGATCATATTAAATGTTGTGTACGTATCATCAGGGTGTTTGCTAATTCATTCCCTCGAATCAAGAACAAATGCCAGACATTCTCTAGCATTTCCTCCCCTTGCATTTAAAGTCTTTACACGAATAGCGAGATCATGCACGCAAACGCCAAACACCATTTGGCTCTGCAAGTTTTACTTGCTTTTCGAAGCTATTGGCTTCTTTAGATCCAATTCACAATGAAGTCCTAACATTGCTACATAAGGAAAAATTAAAATTGAAATTCCTAAATAACAAGGTAAATGAGGTCATTGCAATTAAAATTGGCAAACACGGCTTTTAGTCTTGCTTATCTTTCGAATCCTACTCATTCGGCATTTCTCGATCCAAAGACAAATTCTTCAATTTACATGCATTACATTTTCAGCTAGACTCTTGAACATCGTTGTAATTACAAAGGTCAATTTCGTAATCAACTCAATCCATCTCCCATGATTCAAGACCTTCGTTGGTACCATCAAGTGAAGCAATGTCCTTCGAAGCCACTTCGGTAGGCGTTTCACCTTTGTCGTAACAAATTTCGAGACACCACTTCACTTCAAACTTTAAGTTACTTCTAGAGCATATGTGGTGAAAAAAAATTAACCATGTAAGGGAACTGAGACTCATCACCACAAAGTTGGCATCTAGTGTATTGCAATATCCAGCTTCTTTTCCAAAGTCAAAACATTGTAACACTTAGAGTTAAGTCTCTTCGATTCAGTTCCTTTAGAATCACCAAGTCTCTTTCTTAGGGGGTAGAGTACACATCCTTAGTGCACTGCATTTTGTCCTCGCTACCTTGAGCGGTCTTTTCCATCTTCCCTAGGGCACGTACGTACTGACTTGTTTGTCCTTGAGTGTTTTGCTTGCATGTTTTCTACGTGTAAAAGTTATTTTGCATTGTGTTGGTCATCATACACATGGTTATCTATCAATTTACATTCTACATGAGCCATAATATCATATAAATGAAAGGCACGACAAGCAAAAAACATGCTCATTTCAAGCAAAAACAATGTGCGTCCGTTCAATATAAGCAACCACCATGGAGAGCATTCCTCGAAATGGAAATTTGCATCCCCAAAATCAAACTACAACCCAAAATCCGATCCTTACACTCGGGGGCTAGCAATGCTTTGATCTCGTGTTATTTACAACAATGACTTTGATTATGGAACTACAACATCAAGCTCAGCAACCATCAATTTCTATAATCAAGCTCAACAGTCGCAAGACTACGAAATCAATCTCGGCAGTCGACGGACTATAAACGGCAGCAACTTCTCTCGGATGACAACTGCGTCCATCCAGAACACACAAGTTATCCAAATGCACGATGAATGTCTTGAATGACTACTTCGCCCATTTAAGATGTCACTCCACAAAACTTACATTTTGATCATTTACTGCGCCCAATCGATATGGCTACGGTAAAATCTTTTGTGATGCTATGTTTGACTTAGATTAATATTCTTTGTCATATTTTTGTTGCAAATGATTTTTCAAACCTTTTGACTTTCGTCTCTTCAAAGACTCAGTCAAAGCGGGGGCTCCTGTATACACCCTACTTTTGCATCCATTTTAGCGCCCGATGTTGAGATGGACAGTGGACTGCGTTTAAAGATTACGATTTCCAATTGGGTTAATAGGCTAGTTTTGGGCCATTTTGCCGTAATTATCCAATTATAATTAGATTAGATATTATGGGTTAGTGTATTGAGCCTGGTTTATCTAGATAAATCTTTTATTGTTTGGGCTAAAGAAATCCCCACGTAAAATATGCGTTGGCCTTTGCGTAATGGATCGAAGATGTTATCACTCCGATTGCATTAGTCGTCTACTCGGAGAACAATCCTACTCCGTATGGAATCTGCCTAATTCCTATGCGATAATCATTAAAACCTACCTAATCACTAACTCTCCTAATTTAATTAATAGTTAGGCGTGTGGAAGCAATTTGTGTGAGACGTAAAGAGTCATTTTCAATGCTAAAACATCACTTGCATTAGGACACTCTTTGTGTACTAGCTCCCAAACATTTCGATGATTGGTGCATTGACATCACCACATTGAGTTTTAGCACTATACAAATGCTTTCCTACGTGGGTATAAATAGAGTTGAGATTTCATTCCCTAAAGTTTACGCAAGAAAATGTAGTCCAGACACCAATGAACAAGCATACGGGTCTCGAACGTTGAAGTTGCATATAATTTAGCATAGTTACTCAATACAATAAACATAATATCTAAACACATAATTCAACCTACGGTGAGCGAGACACCAATCCGGGAGTCGTTAGATCGTTGGTGTAAATTTCGGAAAAGGTACGAGACTAGAGGTCTACTCAAGTGGCAAACAAAACCAAGAACTGCAGTACGACGCAAGTAAGTCCACCTGAAGGCCCCAATCTCTCTTACAAACCGATTTTCAAGTATGTGTTTATTTGTTACAAGTTGGGTAATATTATGTTGTTTGTTATCTAGTTATGGTGCTAATTAAGTTAATTAAATTATCATGTTTAGAATGCTTTTTTATGTATAAATTCGTATGCTAAACGTATCGACATGTTAGACTTGCGTCTCTATCAAAGTAAAATTCCTCACGTATGCTAATACAATTATGGTCAATTGTGGTTTTCAATGTGCATGTTTGGTCGGCATGTGCATAGTATCTAGCTTTTTTGACAAGCAATTCTCTTATAATCAAACATGTACCTAGACATACGTTACGCTGTCAATACATGAAATTTGTCTGCATGCTACATACGTATTGTATTATTCTCGTCGCATGATTTATCTTACTCGTTTGAATGCTATGTGTACGTGCTTTCGTCGTTAATTACAACTTTTATATTTAATTCGGATCAATTATTAGAGACCATCAACTCGATCGGCGAGTTAGGTGCCTTACATCTTCCTAACTCGTAATGTTGCATCGAACCCCTAGTCTAGGGTCGTGGGGTACCTATAAAAAATCCCGCTGGCGACTACGTGTCATTCACACCTATTTTCGGGAGAGCGGATCGGCAACCCGTCGGTACGGCATCTCACAGCAGCAAACGTAAGAGGGACGGGATTAGGAATCGTCATGTAATCACCACGAGGGGACATAACAGCTAGGGCCATTAGCTGTGAGTTTAGGGCGACGGACAAAGAAGCGGAGTACGAGTAAGACCGATTCGGACGAACTCTAGCAATCGACCTAAAAATCTAATGCATCGAGGTATACATCGATTCACTTTTAATTGATAATCAGATCAATGGATCATTTAAGATGTTAGCATATCTCGATAAGACCCACAAATTAGTACCCCAATTCCAAAGCTTCAAAATACGACAAGTCCGCTGTGACCAAAATGTCTAGAGAGATGCCTTAGCCTCCCTTAGATCTAGCTTCAAACCCACAAATGTAAATAGCACTCCCATTATCCACATCCTAAAATCGAGTCTAGAAATATGTGATAACCAATCAGATACCCCCAAAAGAGTCCTAGATATACAACAACCAAATTCTACATGGACAAAACCGAAGCCCGATCATTCCAAATCAGAGCATCTAGGTACACATTGAGGGAGGGGGTGTTGTTTAGAAAATCAGTTTCACGTTCTCTACTCCGATGCCTTGAGCACAATCAACCACAAGTCATTGTGAAAGAGACACATGAAGGCGATTGCGAGAAACATGCCACCAGAAAAAGAGTTTGTCGGGTAAAGTGCTCCTTCAAGGATACTACTTGCCGACAATGAGGAAACACTCGATCAATTTTTCAAAGAAATGCGATGCTTGTCAATGACATGCCTCGATAATTCATCAACCAGCCGAACTATTACATCCGATATCATCCCTCAAGCCCTTCATGAAGTGAGGAATGGATATTGTAGGCCCGCTACCAAAAGCACCAGGAGAACGAGTTTACTTCCTCGCCATGACGGACTACTTTTCAAAGTGGATCGAGATAGAAGCATTCACTTGCATTAAAGAGTCATTGTTAATATCTTTCATAAAAAGAAACATAATTTGCAAGTTCGGCATACCCTTATCTATCGTATGCACCAATGGGAATCATCAGTGGAGGTAAGACAAGTAAGTTTTATGCCAAATGGAATATCAACTTGTTGAAGTCCGCTCCGAGATATCCCCAATCAAAAGGTGAAGTAGAATCAAGCAACAAGATCATATTGGACAACTTAAAAAAGAACTTGACCGACAAGGGGATCGATTAGGCCGAACAGTTACCATATGCACTTTGGGCGTATCGGACCACCACGAGGAATGCAACAGGTAATACGCCTTATTCATTAGTGTTCAGAGCAGAAGTCTATTCATTAGTGTTCAGAGCAGAAGTAGTAGCCGAAGTCAGAATCTCGACCTTTCGGTATAGGACAATGACTGAAGAAGACAATCGTGATCATATGATGGCCTGCTTGGACACGATCGATGAGCCCTGACTGGAGGCCAAACTTTGAATGGCGGCCCATCAACCAACCGTTGCAAGAAGTTTCAACAAAAACGTCAAGATCAAAGTCTCACAAAAAGGAGACGTAGTACTCAGAAAGGTCTATCACAGGAAGAAGGATAAGCCATATAACAAACACCAGCCTCGACGTGAGGGACTCTACCTGATAGATTCCTTTATCGGACAAGGAGCCTACAGGTTATCGACACTTGATGACACTATGATCGAGCGACCATGGAATGTCTCTAACCTCAAACGGTATTATTGTTGAGTTATTTTTCCCTTTCAATAAAAAAAGGGTAATATAGAGTATACACATCTTGAACTTTAAATCTAGTGCTTTTCTCATAATTCAGAAACTTTTAATGCATCATTATTATTTACTATATCATATACTAACTTGAGCGTCAGAGGGCCATTGGCTCAATGCCAACGGAAAAGTCTAGCAATTGTACTTGATTCTAAAGGAATATCAAGGATAATCCGACACATACACACACTCGAGTCGACTACAACACTCATATATGATGCGCATCACAGTACCTGATGACTACACAACACTACAACACGGATACATTATCCTTACCAGTGGAGTTACATTCTCCAGTCACATTCCAGGTACAGTTACACAAGCTAGCTACTGCAATTCACACATGATGTCATATGAAATCTACAACATAAATCACAATCGTATCAATCAAACACAATTGATATTATTGAAAACTCTAGACATCCATCTAGAAAAATCGAATTGTTCAAAACAATTAAAAACTACAAATCCAAAAAATAACTATTTAACAACCCAAAACATTATTGTTCTTGTTCAAAGGTGACGAAAACTCAGCTTGAACGACATTTTCAGGAACAAATTCCTGCCCAGCCGGATTACTAATCACTACATGAGAAGCATCAACCTCAGGCGTCGGGATCAAGCCGTTATCCGCCTTGGAAGCATCCTACATTGGCTTGACAGGTTCCTCGACAATTGGACAAGGTTCACCAGCTCGATCAGTCTCCTCGATAGCAAGTTGACCCACAACATCAGAGTCCACCTCTTTGTCATTAGCTTCAAGGTCGCCTTCAACATCATGAAGCATCCTCTCCAGGAGAGGCTGATCCCATCTGTTGCCAAAAATCTCCCCAGCCTCGTAGTCCGACAGTATCTAGAGTTTAGCCCTCACTGAGTATACCACGACATTCAACTTCTCTTTGTCGTCATGTTCCTCGATCAGTAGCCTACTTAAAGTTCCTCGACTCCAGGTCCTTGATCTTGCTCCATAGCAAGAGAAGATTTTTCTCCAACCCCCTAACCTTGGAATCAGATTGACCCTTCTCTCTGATAGCGGCTCCATGCATACTCGAATTTGGCTTTGTCACGGTTAATATTAACTTTCTGACTTGATCTTTGAGATGTGCAATTTCACTCGTCATGTCTCATAGCTTCTTGTAGGCAGTCTGTCAGATTCTGAAAGATAAACATACATCGTAGCAAGCGCCAATACTCAGTTGAGACATATCTAGCGCATTTTCTTTAACAAGGTCAACTGGAAGCTTGATCCCAACAGCTTGAGCAATATGGTCGCCAGCCTTTTTAGGTCCTCGATCCCCAACAACTCTTGAGTAGGGGACGCCACATCGATCTTCCTCTTCTTCTCGGAAGGTTGGATTGGCTTTGGGATTGGCTTCAGCTCTGCAGGGGTCTCCTTAGTGGGCACAACCTCAAGCTTCGACTTGACCCCTTTGTCTCTCATCAGATCAGCAAATGCTTGCATCGGATCAATGGTGCCCAACTCGTTGGAGCGAGTCCTTTAGCTGACAGAAGTACCTAGATACATATTATGGGTTGAGTTTGGCTGTACAAGAAAGAATGATAAAGAATGAAAAGGTTACAAAGCCTTACTGGTTGACATCTTAGGAGAATGTAGTTGGGTTGGACAGGGCCTCAGGATCGCCTTGATGTTCTCTAGTAACAATGATGTCCTCTGAACTACTTTCTTCTACCACTTTAGCAATACCTTTTCTCTTTATGGCAGTGGTCTCCGCAAAGTGACCACTCGGAATGGGAAAATTTATTTCCTTTTCCTCGACAAGGAATATCTCCTTGATCGCGTCGGTATTACAACCAACGTCCGCGGTGAAGATTTCTCCAGCTGCACAAACAAAGAAGTAAGCGTAAAATTTAGAGGGTATACAGCAAGTAACAGCACAATTGACAAGACATATACCTTTGGGATTCCACTCTGATGGAAGCTTGGCACCAAACTTCCCAAAAGAAGAAGTTCGACCACTTTCTAAATTTCACAGGAAGCAGGAATCTGGACCACATCCAGTCCTTTGGTTCTCATACCCACGCGACCATAGTTATACTTCCTAAAGTCATAGGCAGTACTCAACACCTCCCAATCAAATTGGAATCTGTATTTGAGACAAAGATGCTCCATAGTCGCCAACAATCTCGAGAATCCAGGGACAAATTGACAAGGTGGGGCATCCAGTGCCCGAAATATGCTCATCATGTATAAATTAAAAAGATTACATACTACAGCTCGTGGCCACAAACTGGTTGCAAGAGCGTTACTTGATTTTTAGATAACAAAAATAAGACTAACTGACTGGGTTATAACTAGGCATAGTATTTTTGAGGTTGTAGAGGCTCCACGGCCTCTTCACCATCTCACCTTCCAGGGTGCTGAGTCCGAAAGTTCCTTCTTTTACTTGTTCGACCACCAAGTATGGCCCTTCCCATCTTTCCTTCAATTTTCCTCCTCGGAGCATTTTTCCGGTTGCCTTGGCGTTTCGGAGTACCATGTCCCCTACTTCCAGCTTCCTTGGGCGAACCATTCGGTTGAATGCTTTGGCCATCTGCTGCTTTTGCTTTTCGGCCCTTAGAAGCGCATTTCCACGGCACTCGGGGAGAAGGTCGAGCACGGCTCGCAGCTCAACTTCGTTCTCCTCGGGCTCGTAGGTACTTATACGAGCAGATTTGGCCTCACATTCGATTGATAAGACAGCGTCCGAACCATACACCAGTTGGAAAGGGGTTTCTCCTGTGGCTCGCTTCGTTGTTGTTCGAAGGGCCCATAGGATTCCTGGCAGCTCCTCGACCCACTTTCCCTTCGCTCCTTCTACCATGGTTCGCAGCCCATGCAAGATTATCTTGTTTGAAGACTTGACTAGTCCGTTCGCCTGAGGGTAGGCTACCGAGGTGTAGCAGGTCTCAACACCATATTGAGCACTATATCCTTTGAAGTAGTTGCTGTCAAATTGTGTCCCGTTGTCGAATGTGAATATTCGAGGGCCTCCGAACTTGGTAAGGATGTTCCTCCAGATGAAGTTGGTCATGTCCCGGTCAGTGATCCTCTCCAGTGGTTCGGCCTCAACCCACTTGGTGAAGTAGTCGACGGCCACTATTATGAACTTTTTGCGCGAGAAGCTCTTTGGGAACGGTCCGAGAATGTCCAAACCCCATCTTGCAAACGGTAAAGGGGTGGAGATTGGCTTAAGCTGGGTGGGAGGCCTTTTACTGATCGGCCCGAACCGTTGGCACTTATCGCAGTGCTTAATTAGTTCGGCCGCATCAGCTTGCATTGTCGGCCAGAAAAAACCGGCTCTCAAAGCCTTCGAAGCCGATGCTCGAGCCCCTATGTGTCCCCCACACTCTCCAAAGTGGATTTCCTTCAAGATGTAATTTCCTTCCGCCGGGTCGACGCATTTCAGAAATGACTGTGAATACCCTTTTTTATACAGCTCGCCGTTGACCAGGGTGAACCATTCTGCTCTCTTTTCTACCTTCTTGGCCTGCTTTGGGTCGCTCGGGAGTTCTCCCTCCTTCAGATATGCAATTAATGGCCTCATCCATTCAGCGCTCCAATCGAGGACCAAGATGCGAGCCGTTTGATCAATGCTTCGGTACGGCAGCAGTTCCCACTTGACTATCCTTGGGCTATCATTAACAGAAGAGCTGGTCAGCCGAGCCAAAGCGTCTGCTTGCTGATTTTCTGACCGAGGGATCTGTTCAATTTGGAAATGTGTGATCTGTTTAGCGAGGCTTCGAACCTTGTCCCGGTATTCAGCCATGTGCTCCTTGGCTTCAAACTTGTCATTAATTTGGTTTACCACTATGGCCGAGTCAGAAAATGCTTTTACATCTGTGGCCCCTGCCGCCAGGCACATATGAATCCCTGCGACAAGGGCTTCATATCCAGCCTCGTTGTTGGTTGCCTCAAAGCCGAAGCGGAGCGCATATTCAATCCTCTCCCCTCCAGGGAGAATGACGATCATGCCTGCTCCGCTTCCAGCGGAGTTGGACGAACCATCAACATACAGCGTCCACTGTTCCTTCATCGGCCCCTCTGGCTCGCTGAAGGCTGCCTCGACTACGAAGTCGGACAAGGCCTGCCCCGCGAGGCGGCGTCTCGGCTCGTATTCGATGCCGTGGCTTTTCAGCTCACAAGCCCATCGAGGCAGTCTTCCGTTTCCATCCAAATTATTCAGTATTTTCTCCAAAGGATAATTGGTTCGCACGACAATCTTGTGACTTTGAAAATAGGGTCGGAGGCGTCAGCTCGAGATAAGTAATGCTAGAGCGAGCTTTTCGAGCGGAGGGTATCGCAGCTCAGCCCCTGCGAGGGCGTGGCTCACGTAATACACGGGGCTCTGGACTTTGTCTCGTTCGACTACCAGGACGGCTCCGATTGCTTGTTCATTCGCTGAAAAGTATAGGTATAACTCCTCTTTCTCACGAGGTACGGATATCTTTGGGATGTTGGCTAGGTATTGCTTCAGCTCTTGGAATGACTTCTCTGCCTGCTCATCCCATTCAAAAAATTTCTTCTTCTTGAGAGCGGCGGAAAAAGGTAGGCAGCGGTCGGCCGACTTCGCAATGAAGCGTCCAAGGGCGGCCACACACCCTGTTAACCGTTGCACACTTTTAACGTTCTTGGGAGAAGGCATGTCTAAGATAGCTTTGATTTTTTCTGGGTTCGCATCGATCCCCCTGTGGCTTACCAAGAATCCGAGGCATTTCCCGGTAGTTACCCCGAATGCACACTTCTTTGGGTTCAGCTTCATCCCATATTTTCTTAGTGTTTTGAAGGTTTCTCTCAGATCTTTTTGGTGGTCGCCGGCTCGGACACTTTTGACAATCAGGTCGTCAACGTATGCCTCCATGTTCCTCCCAATCTACTCCTTGAACAATTGGTTCACCAGCCTTTGGAACGTGGCCCCGGCATTCTTCAAGCCGAACGGCATTACCCGATACATATACACCCCCAGTGGTGTGATAAAAGCAGTTTTCGGTCGATCCTCTTCATCCATCGGAACTTGGTGGTATCCAGCATATGCATCCATAAAGCTCAGCAGCTCGTGCCCCGAAGTGGAGTCTACCAACCGATCCATTCGAGGTAGCGACTGACTATCCTTTGGACAAGCTTTGTTCAAGTTGGTGAAGTCGACGCACATTCTCCACGACCCGTTTGGCTTCTTTACTAACACCACATTGGACAGCCAAACCGGATATGTGCACTTCTCGATATATCGAGCTCCGAGTAATCGGTCGACCTCTTCCTTGATGGCTTGGGCTCGTTCCGTCCCAAAGTGTCGCTGCTTTTGATGAACGGGCTTGTTTGAGGGATCCGCGTTCAGCTTCTGAGTAATGACCGAGGGGTCGAGCCCCGGCATTTCCTCGACAGCGAATGTAAACATATCCTTATATTCTCTCCGCAATGCTAACAGAGGGGCCTTAACCTCTGGTTCGAGGGCCTTGCCCACTCGAACCGTTCGGTCGGCTCTGTCCTCTTCTAGAGCTATTTCTTCAGTTTCTTCGATGGGTTGGGTGGGCCCTTCGAGGCCGTGCCTGGCATCAGTACTTTCCACACAAAAAGTTTCAGCCGCGCCCTTCGCTTGGCTTGCTTCCTTCTTTCTCTTTTTTGAGGGTGACTCTTCAGTTGGTGTTTCGCTAGGGTTCACCATGGGAGGCCTGAGTCCAGCGTGATAGCATTCGCGAGCGACCTTTTGGTCGGCTCGGACAATCGCGGCTCGGCCGTCATCTGTGACGTACAACATCAGCAGTCCCAGGAGAAAAACTAGCCCCACAATATCGTTCAACAATGACCTTCCAATGACAATGTTATATGCGCACGGTATGTCGATATTTACAAGCTCGACATTGGCTCGCCTCATATCGGCTCCTTGGCCGACGGCTCCCGGGAGGCGTATCGTTCCCATTGGATAGATCGTTTGCACTCCGAAAGCTACTATCGGCTCACGAAGTGGCGTGATGTCCTTTGATGTATACTTCAATTGTTGGAGGCACTCAAATGTCATCATATCCACGTACGAGCCTGTGTCAACCAAAGATCTTCTCACTTGTTTGTTGGCCACCTGCATGGTGATCACCACTGGATCGTCATGAGGCGTCCGAACGTTTTTTAATGTCTGATTGATGTATCACCATGGTGGGAATTTTGATCTCGGGGAGCGCTGCCGCGACCGAGTTGACAAAAAGCCTCATGTTGGTCTTTCGACCTCGATGACTCGGTCCTCCACTCGCGAGGCCTCCTGATATGATATTGATTACGCCAGGGCTTCGAGCTCTGGCTCCATTTCCTGCCTGACCGCCACCACGAGGGCCCGTTTGGTTGTTGTTTTGCCGGTACCGGTCCCTCTGCCCTTTCAGACGCTTCAAGTAACGGTTCAGTAATCCATTATCGGCTAACTTCTCAAGCACCTCCTCGAGATCCTTGCAGCTCGCAGTGCTATGACCGTTCTCCATATGGTATTCACAGAATGCGCCCATGTTCCTCCGATCGTCCTGTGTCATGGGTCGGGGAGGCCTCAGCAGGTTTGTCTCCTTGATCGCCATGAACACAGTCCTGAGCGAAGTGTTAAACCTGTATGGCTTTTTGCTGAGAACAGGGGGTCCGAGCCGATCCTGGACTCTGACTCGGGAGGCATTAATGTGGGCGGCGGCTCGTTTGTATGCATGTTCGAGCGTCTTGGGTTCACGCTTCGCCAGGTCGTATTTACACTTCCCTTCGGCCATCCCTTGCACCAATGCGCTCACCCCCATTTCATCGGTTAGGTTGGCAATGTGCGTGGCCGTCGAGCAGAACCTCTGGATATAGTCGTCAAGGGACTCCTTGTCTCCTTGCTTCACGGCTGTCAAATATATTGATGTTTTCTTCCTTGTTTTGCTGGTGACGAAGTTTCCGGTGAACTTCTTCTTCAGCCCAGACCACGAACGGATGCTTCCGGGTGGCATTTTGTCAAACTACCGTTGAGCGATTCCCGTCAGCGTGGTTGGGAACAACCGGCATACCGTTGCCTCGTCCTCGGTCATGTATCCAATGTTATGCATGTAAGATGATAAATGGTCAAAAGGGTCATCAACTACATCATATTCCCTCATTTTAGGCTTCTTGACCCCGGGGATCCTTTCGGCCTCTAGAATCCATCTAGCAAAGGGTGACTCGGAGGCGAGGGTCTTCCTGATTCGGTGTGAGCGGTGTCTCGAGCTTGCCTCGCTTTCCGAAGCAGACTCTGAGTCATCGCTCGCTGAGTCCGAGCTGATCTCACGAGTCGCGCTTCTGGAAGGCTTAGATGGTATGGGCGCCCTTCGCGGGGAGCGTGATCCCCTTCTGCTTTGGGGTCGGCTTCCGCGAGACTTAGATCTCCTGGTAGGCTCTTCCTCAACCGAGATGCCTTTACCCTTATCCTTCGCACCAATCCCCGAGTGCTTTCTCTGCGAAGCTTGAGTCGCCTCTCTCTTTTCCCTCTTTCTCTTCAGAGCATTGATGGTATCCCTTAACTCAGGTGGGTTGTGCTTATCATAAATCACCTTAATTCTTTGGACGGCCGCTGATGTTCGCTGCGAGGGCGTCTTTTGAGAACCTCGCTTATGCTCGCTCTTGGTGGGGGCTACCTCGACAGCGGGCGTCTTAGCTTGGGAAGCTACCCGCTTCTCCAACTCGGCCATCCTCTCACCCATCTGGCGCTGTAGATCGGCCTGCACCTCAAGCCTCGCCCGCGCCTCGGCGAGCTCCTTCATCAAGGCCACATCTCGGGGATGCGGCTCACTCTCCTCATAATCTTCATATTCTTCCTCGAGATCCACCTGCTCCTCGGGATTCTCTTCGGGAATGGGCTGCGCTCCCCCCTTTGGTGCTGACCACTCCGCCTTGAACGCCCTCGACGAAACCTCGCCAGGGTTTTCGGGGCGCGAGGGATTCGGGTCAACAAGTCCGAGGACGGGGTTTTCGCTCGTAGCACCCCCCTTGGATCGCACGGGTCTTCCTCTCGGGGCCATCTTATCACGAAGCGTTTTTGGTATTCTCGAACGACTTTTCCTCACGAACTGTCCCCACAGACGGCGCCACTTGTTGAGGTGAGTTCTTCGAAGGACAGTTGCTCGGGAAGGCCTCGCCGAATACCTGCACAAAGGGAGCCCGGTTTTCACCAGGCGTCGCCCCTCCGACGCTCAAGTCAGTATGACGGCTCGAGAAGGGGTTGCAAATAAGGACAAGATATGCCTTTATGCGAAAATCAAGGAGAATAATCAGAGAATAAAGAATGTCAGAATTGTTTCAGAACCTGAGTTTTGATGGGTCATAAAGGGGGTATTTATACTAAAAGAGGGAGGTCCTAGGAATAATCCTAGGTTTCCCCACTCAATCATAACCCTTTATTCCCCTTCCATCCAAGGGCTGCCCTTAATGAGGCTTTATTGTATCAGATGGGCTTTTACTAAGGTGCACTATTTTAAGGGCTATGGCCCATTCACAAAGTGGTACCAACATGTGTTATTCAACTTTACAAAGAGAAAACTACGCTAAATTATTATGTTTTCACTTTATCAATCTTTGTCATCCTTGTTTTTGTTAACATGAGTTCTTGAAATAAAATAAATCAAACTACTAACATCGGCCTACCTAGCTAACGTAATAAGCTATTGTTGATACAAATTGAAGCCAACAAATTTATTTGAAAACCAAAATGAAAAAAAGAAAAAAGAATTGAGTTACGGTTTGTCCCACATCGACCAAAATAAGGAGGATGTGGGAAAGTTTGTGTATAAAAAAGGATGGGCAGGACTGGGTTTGGGGAAATTGGGCTTGCTTTAACATTGTTTAGTATATAGTTGAGCAATAAAAGTCCAATATTCAGCTAGGCTGATCTATTGGGCTCTGTGGTTGGCCGAATTTGGCATGGACCAAGAACATTCGAGCTCCATTATAAGTACCGGGTACCCGTTTAGACCCGTTGTGCAACGAGTACCCGTTGAACCCGTTGTTTAGCGGGTACCCGACGGATAGCGGGTCCAAAATTCTGAGGACCCGTACCGGACCCGTTAGAAACGGGTCTTGATATTTAGGAACCGGACCCATACCCGTTACCAACGGGTCCGGTTCCGGACTCGCCGGGTTCTTGGCGGGTCCGGTTCCGGACTCGCCGGGTTCTTGGCGGGTCCGGGTCTAGGTACGAGTACCCGTTTTTTATGCTCACCCCTAATTTTAGTGTAATTTATATGGATTGCGAGTATTCTTCTATTTGTTGGTTTGTGTTGTAATTCGGAGAATATAAATTGCTTTTCTAATGACGAGATATAATCATTCCATTTGGATTGGTGGTCGCGTGTTGAAGATAATAATGGCGAGTTAATACCAAGGAAGACACCACCAAAGACCAATTCTACCTACAAGGCTCTAAGTCAAGAGTTGAAGTTTTGATAGCCAAGAAACACAATGTCAACTTCCGATCGCCATAAGATTCGTTGTAGATAATTTTTTGCAGCAATTCCACATGAAGAGTAAAGTTCATGTTCTGAGCTTTCTAACGATATATTATGAGCTCAAAACTCACTTCCGAGGTGAGAGTTATGTGCGATTGAATAACGGCCTGCGGAGCAGTTCCTCGACTCGAGACTGAATTGTCTAGACTCGAGCCTGATGCCTCGACTCAACTTTGGTTCTTCTCCAGTCGTGAATCAATTGTCGAGAAGGTTGTTTTGACGGGTTAAACCTCGACTCGAGTCACACAAGGCTCGAGTCGAGATAACCCGTCTCGACTCGTGACGTTTTGTCTCGAGTCGAGAATCCTTTCTCTCGGGTAGTATTTATTTTTTGGCATTCTAGACTCGTGACGGTTTTCTCGAGTTGAGACGGTCATTTCCAAATATTTTCTCTAGTTTTATTTTCTTTATTCTTTTATTTATATTTTTAGTTTTATATATATAGGGTAGGAGAGAGAGAAAGCAGATGGGCAGCATCCAAGTCTCCATTTTCTCTCATTTCTTCATCTTCTCTCCCTTATCTAAGCTTCCCCATTTTCCTTTGTTCATCTTTGTAATATGGAGAGCTAAACTCTCCTAACTCTTGGTGAAGCCCTAATCTTTCGGTTATTAATGTAAGTTATCGTTTTTGTATCGTTTACGTACTTGATTGGTTGTTATTCCTTGCGTTTGTTTATAATCTTGTCTGGTTTTATCTAGGTCGCTACTAGATTTAGCTTGGTTTGATTATTAGCTTGTTTAGATAATTTTACAACAAATACAGTGCTTTTAGGGCGCTTTTTTGGTGAAATCTGGACACCAAAAAGCGTCCAGAATTTTCTCCTGGACGCTTCCAAAAAGCGCCCTTAATTTCAGTGTGACTATTTTTGGACGCTTTTTGGCGTCATATTTTGAGGACATATAGACGCTTTTGGACGTCCCATTTTCCAGAAATTTTAATCACTAAAAAGCGGCCTCGTTTTTTTTGGTAAGCATTTCTGCGTCAATAAACAACTTTTGAAAAATTTGGCCCCAATGCTTACCAGCAACAAAAGGCGTCCATATTTGAGAAATCTTATATAATACAATATATATATATATATATATATTATATATATATATATATACACACAGAATTTGTAATAATCAATATATTCAATGCGCATCAAAATCGAATGTACAAGGAGCTGAAGACCTGTATGAAGTACGTAGCTCAAATCGAATTCGAGATCGGAATAACAAATTTATTAATATTAATATATAATTTCAATCATTCGCATTGAGTACTCCAAAAGACAAGTAGTATAAATACAATTACATAAAAAGATGAATATATAGCGAAATCAAAACACTAGATAGGCTGCATCAAACTTTTTTAAGCAAGTACTACATACTAATCATCCAAAGTAAAACATAGAGGATGTAAAAGAAACAGATAACTTCATTATTCAGCTACAACGTGGCTCTAATCTGTCATCATAGTGGAGATGAGGATGACTAAGGATTCTTTCCGACCAATTCACGTCCACCATCAGCACTTGAAGTATTCATCAAAACCTGCAAAATATAATTAAACATGAAAAGAAAATTATACATCTTTATGATAATTTGGTCTGTTAGTCTCTAGAGAGGCAGGGGATTTATTCACTTGTCTGTCCATAACCTAATGGGTTCCCCTTTTGCAGTAATCGGTAATCCCCTTCTTTCCATTAACTTAATTCTAATTTAAGAGTATAAATGTTTGTGTGATTCCAACAAGTGTCAACAGAGGTACAATAATGCCATGGCAGGGACTTGGCCATGGTGTGTGTTTGGCCCTATCCCACAGTGGCATCCATGCTAAGCATGTACTGCTTTCTACACGCCTAGCCTTTTCCTTGCACGGACTATGCTCATCTATTTATCACTAATTGTCAATAAGACAACACCTTGCCAGCTCTTGCTCTCTAATACGCACCATGGACTCCTAGGTTCTTCATTTACTAAAGATGGCTTTCTTCTATCTTCACTTTCCAAGGTTTCTTTCTTACTCTCCATTATTGATGCAAGGATTAAGTCCTAATCTACTCTAGGTTTGGAGCAAAGCCAAGTAAAAAGAGTGAGAAATTGGTTATGGGCCTGTTAACCACATAATCAAGAAAATCAAACTGTTTTATCACTCTCAATAAGGTAAGCTCGTCCAAATTAGGCCATAATATGCAAGTTGCTGGTCATTTAATGTCCGTAGCAAGAATAAGAGAAACCCCTAAGGAGAGGTTTGTTCTTAATCAACAATTTGGGAGTTATTTTCCTTTGTATCTCTTTATCAACTTGTTGCATTATTGATCTCTTATTGTAGTATTATTGTTGTATTATTTTATCCTAGTTCCTTTAAAGCCAAAGACAAAGTATCTAGTCATTGACAATTGTTGTTAACCTGCTTCAATTATCATGCTTTGCTACTCCTAGTCCTACTATTTGCTATAGGGTGTGTGCTCCGCAGATGTATAGAAAAGGGTAGAGAAATTCATCATATTGTAGTCTACAACTTTTAAGACAAGTTGCTATATCATCTCAGTTTGATAACCGAGGTAGCAGCACTATTTAAGCAAAGCAACAGCTATAATCAGTTTATTAATACCATATCCAGTCTCTAAGAATGATCGATAGCAGCCTCTCATATGAGTATGTAAAAGCATGAAAAGAGAAATCTAATCAAGACTTACGTCACCCACATAGCTTAGAGGAGACTAATGTAAGTCAGTAATAACTTACTTCAATTTTCGATCACATGCCACTACAAATAATTTACCACCCATCTAGACTTCCAACACTATGTTCTATGCAACCTACTGATGTTTACCTTGCATGACCTAATAAAGCAAAAGAAATTTAGGAAGAATAAAAATTACATGCGAGTTAATAGCATGCAAGGTCGATTCTGCACCATTTATAAGTTCGGGAGAGACGACTCTACCACGTACTGCACCGAGGACTTGTGACATTTGACTTACAATTGTCTTCAACATTTGGGTATTTGCCGCATTTTCCTTTTTCATTGTTGATACTTCTACCTTCAAGTTCTCGTCTACAGGACTGTTTCTCATCTACAGGAATGTTACTAATCTTTTTAATTCCTATCCTCAAGAGGCCTTGTACACCAAACACATCACGTTGCCTTACACCAAAACCATAATTCACTGGCCGCTTAGGAATTTCTCCAGCGTACATAAGATCATTAAAAACTTCATTTTCAATTTCAACTCGAGACTTGGGAGAGGAAGAACTACCAACAATCTCTTCTACTTTAGAGTTCGCAGTTTCCTATGACATACGAAGAAATGGTTTAGGAAATAAATAGCATTCTTAAATATACGATTTTAATCAAACACGAATACCCATTACCATGAAATGGCCTGTTATTGTGTCTTCGACAAAGCCCCCTTATTCTCTAGTATGCGTTTTGAGAAATAACTCCAACTCGCTAGGTTCCCTATTATATTGCTCCTCCCGTGTTTAAACAAAGCATAAGTATGAAATAAGAGAAACTTAATGTTTATCAAAGGAAACAAACAACGGGCAACTTCATAACTCAAACCAACTTCATATAATTTTCTCCTATTATGTTTACCCAACACCCATAAATAGAATTGTGTATGAGAATATAGGAGAAACATAAGGTTTATCAAAACAAAATCTGCTTAAGCCTTTAAGTTCGGCTAGAGATTGTCCAGCTCAAAACGAACCAGTGATTGTTCGGCTAGAGGTTTTCGAATAACCACATGAAACAGAGTACAAGAAGACAAGATCATTAAAATATAAGTGCTTTCATATAACTTAAAAGATCTGATAAGTACATTTTCCATGAGGTTGTAACTTTAATTGCTTGAAATTATTGCTATCATGGATACATTTCATATGATAAGCACAATTTCCATGAGGTTAGAACTTTAATTGCATCAAATTACTGCTATCATGAATACATTTCATATGCAATCAACTTCTAAACTTACATATGATTAGCCCCAAAACAGAAAGAGGTCCTAACTATGACCTTTGGCATGAGTTCACAAGAACACCCACGAATACAAAGATTTTGCACCAACAAAAAGTATCTCAAAGTATCAGTCAAAGCATCAACAACGACACACTAGCCAGTAAAGAAATCTCACAAAATCAAGTCTCTTATTGGCAAAACTCGTGGCACCAGTAGTGTGAACATGGCCTTGTGCTTCGCGAGCTTCTTTCCCTTGTTTCGACAAATGCTGGCGGGAATAACTAAATTAGCTAACAAATCCCAGAATTATATATTGAAGAAAAAGATAAACAAATTTTTTAGAACATAGTTTTAATAGCTACGGGAAGCAATATATGTACCTTCCCTTTTTGTGAATTCCGATAGTCGACTAACCGTAGCCAATTATCATGATTAACACCATCGGGAACAGTTCTATAAATCTGGTCTATTGTCTTCTCTTTGATTTTAAAATAACTAGCCTTTAGCGAAAATCTGTATCGCCTCCAAGACTTAGAAGCACGCTTCAAAATTGCTTTGTTGAAGAACTCGCCATCATGTATAAGAAAGTGATCATTTAGTAAGACGTAAGAAAATAATTATTAATAGGAATAGAAATTCACATAACATGCAGCTCGCAGATGAAACCAGTGATAAGAGGAATAGTTAGACGACATTGCTCAGCAAACAAGACTTTCGTCTTCAAGCCGGAAACGGCAAATAAACTACAAACCAATGGGACCTAAGAATCAGATGACGTACCCAGACTACTTTGACAAGTTCAGCTAAGTTTTGCTTGTGAATGTGATGCCAATTCCTTACCCCAACGGGATAAAATCTCTCACTCTTTACTATGTTCCCAATAAATTTAACAAGGATCGCACCACCTTTCCTGATTGGTTGGTTAAACTTGTTAAAATGAACATGATACCTCACTCCTGGATCATTCCAAACATCTCACGGTCGAATACATCCACTCACCAAGTGGTAGTTTCCTTCACTGTCTGTAAATATACAAATCAAATTGTGGTAGTAAGACATTATAAGAAAGAAGTTTTCCATTTCTGAACACTTATTGGAGAAACTCAGATGTTACAGAGGAAATTTCCAAAGACACACATAAACTTCATCAATGAATTCATGACCCTGCATATGCAATACTTTGTGGGGAAATCAGACTACACCATACACTCTCTGAGGAATACAAGTGGTTTAGAGGTGAGAAACAAAGAGTCTACAAGGAAAAAATCATACGGAACAGAATGGCGGTGCCAAAACAAAGTTATATCACATGGTCAACTAACATTTTAAAGGATGAACACAAAGGAAAAGCCTATGTTAACTTGGGTTATGCTCTGATGATATGCTACTTTTGCAACACAAATTCAAAAAATACAACAGAGCATGCTTAAAGATAATGGAGGGGAGTTTGAGTTTCAAGGCCACAAACAAAGACAATGGTATAATAGAATTTCTCAACTGTAGTCTTTAATCCGATATATGTATAAGAAAATATGATAAGGTTTGTGTAAGCTGTGATGGAAAGCATATCCCATTGAATTTTTAATCTTTTATATTAAAATTACATTTGCAAGAGAAAAAAAACAGGCCCTGAGAAGATCGGAATTTGACAAAGCTGCATTGAGAGTTCTACGAATTTACTTTTGACTTGAGAATCTTGTTAAATGCAAATGAAATCCGTATTATGGTAAAGCTTTTTGATGTATAAAAAGTAAATAGAACACTTGTGATGAGTTATATAAGAACTATGAATGATTCGAATAGTGTACTTTAACCACTAAGCCACTTCCGAAAACTACCAGTAAGTCAAAGGGGATTTCAATAGAATACTTTAAGCAGATCTAGTTTTTCATAAGATTAAAATTACCAGTTGTCATAACTTGTTCTTTCTCATCATACTTTATGTTATCTGACCACTCTGGGATGGCAGTTCGGGCTTTTGGTGCTCTTGATTTTTTAACTCTAGAGCGTTTATCGTTGCTTTCATGTGATTGGAGGCAATCATTAACTCCTTCAAGCGACTCACTGACCTCGACTGCAACAGATTTCTCTCCACTCTCATTTGTTGGAATTCGAGTGTTTCATTGTGGATGATGACCCCTCTGGTCCTTTGTTGTAGGTTCATTTGAACGCCGAGACTCTAGCTTATCACGACCTAATCCTGGCTCAATTGTTGTAGACTTAGGATGAGAGTTCGTGTAAGTCATTGTTGTTCCAAAAGTTGATCTACGTGAACCTTGCTCAAATGGACTAGAGGAAGGTTTTTGCTGTGATGACATGGCTGGGAAGCGAGAAGATTTTGATGTTGTTGGATCAATTTTGTGGTGCCCCAGAATATAGCCATCTGAACCTTCTGCCGGTTTAGGTGGTTGTGATAAAATAAAAGGATCTTGTGAAGCCATGATTCGAGGTTTTGAGACCCCCATTGGAGATTGATGCAAGACTGAAGGCGATTCAGAAAATGATGGTGTAAATGCTCTAAAAGGTTTAGGCATCTCCTTATTAGCTGTCAATTGAGAAGTAGGATTAGATGAGTTTATGTTGAATTCTGATGCACCAATATTTTGAGGACTAAATGGTCCCCAGTTTTGCATTGAAGGAAGCTCATTCAAAGTCTGTTTGGGTGATGGATTGAAGGGCATAACAGATGAATGTTTGGTGGCAGATTGCTTCATTGAAGTACCGGAGGATGAAGTCCCAATTGTTTTTGGCAAAAGGGTAGATGATGGCGAGGCTTGTTGCTTTGTTTGGGTAGTTGATGTTGGGGCTTGCTTTTTCAGCATTTGTGTAGACGAATATGGGGCTTGCTGCTTTGGTGTTTGAGTGGATGATGACAGAGCTTGCTGTTTCAGAGTTTGTATAGATGGTTTTCGGGCTTGTTGCTTCAGAGTTTGTGAGAAATGTGACGCAGTTTGCTGTTTTGGAGTTTGTGAAACAGATGGTGGGCACTCTTGTTTTAGAGTTTGTGTTGATGATGGTATGGCTTTCGTTTCACTGTTTGTTCAAAAGATGGTGAAGCTTGCTCTTTTGGTGGTTGTGAATAGGATGGTGCTGTTGACTCCTTTGGCGTTGGTGTGAAGGATGGAGTCATTGGCAACTTGACAGATGGCATAGAGGGTGATAACCTGGGGACAATAGATGGCATAGAGGATGATGTGCATGGCATGGCTGGACACTTTTTTGGCGGTTGCGACACATTATCCTCGCCTTTTGCCAATGTTCTTTTGCTTCGGAAACTCATTTCTCAATATCCTACGGCTAGTTCAATGGTAAGAGTTAGTCACTAATCATACCTGAGAAGCTCACTTCTACATATTTACACAATAAACAATGAAATAATCAGATACGTTTGTCAATTATGAACTTCATTTCAAATCAGAATTTTAACAAAGAGTCGTGCTTTGTAGTGTATATTATATTAGATGGAAGGACTATCACATGCCTCATGAGCAGGGGATTCAGAAACAGGAAACAGTTACCAGGGGGTTTGTCAAACAACCATGAGCAAGTCACAGTACGCAAAAAATATACATGAAGCATTCTACTCAAACATAGGATTTAGCAAGAAAGCAATACGACCAAATTACTCAAAAAATACATGACACAAACCAATTACAAGCTAGGTACAGACTTTATTTCCACTAGTTAATTAAAAAAACTATTGTTCAAACCAATCTAAGAATAATTATAATATGAAATCGTAGCGTTAATTAAAATGAAAAAAGTAAAAAAAGTTGTAGATGAAGTATCAACAGTAGGAATACATAACAAATAGCAAGACATTCGAATACTTTTATAAGCATCGTGTGCTTGAAAGTAGTAACCAAACTAAGGCATATCTTCTCCTAGATCAAATCAATCTCTAGGCTTAGTTTTGATTGCATGAAACCATCCCTTTTGTGTCTCATCTTCAACATAGATCACTTGTTTCACTTGATAAGAAAATACATAAGGATCATCCTGCAAGTTCCTGCCAGTGTGAATCAGCTTGGAGAAATTAACACATGCACCACCATTTGGATTTGATTTAACAGCCCTATGTATGTCTACCCAGTCACAATGAAATAGAACAACTTTGTACCCTCCAAAATAGTCCATCTCAAAAATATCTTTCAGTTTTCCGTAATACGCTTCTCCATCTTCTCCTTCTACCAAAATTCCACAGTTTTGTGTAACTCTATAGCGATCACGATCCATTGTATCAAACTTATAGTGTCTGATCATATAGCTTTTCATTCTTTTACCAAAACAATTAGGACCACCAGCTAAAGCCCTTCTCAATCTTCCCTCTTCACTACTTGCATCTATGTGATGTACCTAAATTTCAAAAGATTATTACTTACCAAAAACTAATGTTTATTTAAACATGTGAATCCCGAGCATTGAAAACAAAAAATAACCTGATTTTGCAACCATTCTGCGTATTCATTGATGATCAATTCACTTTCAACATTTTCGTCAACTTCGGTTCTGAGATTCTCTCGTCGCTTTTCACTCAAAATTTCACTTCAAGTATTTAACAGAAAAAAAAGAAGAAGTTTTGTTTAGAGCGAGAAGTGTTCAATTTAAAAATTAATAAAAACAATTGTATCTTCTACTTACTCACGAAGCTGCTCCATCTCATCAGAATGAAGCAACACATAACAATGTGCGTGCTTTAAAGTTTTCCCATCGAGACGTACATTTCCCTCCTTCCCAATTGCTTGACCACCAGAATTAAACAAATAATTATGAGAGTCTAAAGAATCATCATTAATCCTTTTCGCCTTGTTAAAAATGGTGATAAGTCCTTATTTTGCATAGTTATATAGGACTTTACAATGCTATAATTGCTATATTTGCCCCCATTTATACTTGATTATCATTTCATTCTCGCAATATTTCATGTCCTTGGTATAGTTGTTGGTTTTTGAGCTTTTCAGGCATAAAGAGGACGTATTGGAGGATTTGAGATGCGGGATTGAAGTTCATTTGCACAGTGCCAACTTCGGAGCTTAATATCACCCAAACCACTTGATATTTTGAAGTGAAACCAATTGGAGGTGAAAGATTATGATCTTAGCTTTATAAAAAGTGGTCACACGCCCTAATCTAATAAGTAACGAAGAAGTTAGAGGCGTTTGAAGTTGGACTGCTGGGCCAGTTTTACACGACTCGTGCGCTGATTGCACGACTCGTGCAGATTGGCGATTTGGTCGCTGCAGAGGGCACAACTCGTGCATTATAGTGCACGACTTGTGTAGCCCGCGCGAGATATAATTTCCGAATTTTCTTTATTTGTTTTCGGGGGTTTATTTCCTATTTTAAAATAGGTATTTGTAAAATAACCTCCTAGCTATTTATACCTAGTTGAGCCTTTGTATTAGACATCTAAGCTTTCATTATTTTTCTGCACTTCTACTTTTCAAGACTACGACGCTTATTGTTCCTCGAAGATTATTTTCTATTATATTCTATCGTATTATTCAGACCCAAATCACAGTATTGTTATTTCTTCCCTTTTACTCTTTTAATTATGCTTTCCTTTAATCTTATTATTGTTGTTCTTAATTTCTCTATGTGTGAGTAGTCGTTTTCTAGGGGTTTGATTGAACCCTAACATGCTTGATACTATGATTTAATTCACAAGTTAGCAAGTTATATTTGTTCATATGATTAGGGTTTATTATGGCTAGGTTTAATTATCAACTTGATTTTGATTATTGTTGTCTAATTTATATGCCTGTTGCTGCGATTAGATTTACATTAATTCATGCTTGTTGAGTGCTAAACGGAGTTTATAAGCGAAAGTTGCGATTCTTGTTTAGTGATTAGCCCTCTAATATTGATTATGACTGTTTTACCACGGGAGTGGGTTGCTAGTACTAGTTGGGAGTTATTTATGCGTTCTTATTGCTTCTTATTACTTGATCATTTCACTACGGTAGTAGGATTTAGGATAGTAATCGGATTAGACTATGATAGCCCCGCCGGGATAATTAGTTCTTTGCATAATCTCCCCTAATCTATGTTTAATTGGCTTGCTATGTGTTTTAATATCGTAGTAGATGCATGTTAGTGGGGATATCTCCACCATAGACCTTTAGCTTATTGATTTCATCCTCGTTCGTATTACTATTAGTTGTTACACAAACAAATCACTTCGTCCATAGCGTAGCTGACCCTACAATTCTTTAGACGACCTAGACATATCCATACCTCCCTGAGATCGTCCTGTTAGCTATAATAACTCGTACGCTTGCGGTTAAATAAACTCGTAACAAATGGTCTTAACCCTTCAAGGAATCTCGAACAAAATGTAATCGTCTCTTCCAAAACATAGCCTTCGGCTATTGATCCTTCGGGTTGGGCTTTATTAGTTACATCTGATTTCAAGTGGGCCAAGTACCTTTCGAAAAGCAGCGTTTATTAATTTTACGTTTAAAATCAAATTAAAAAAATTTACAAGAAAATTATAAATTTAGATCTTGACCTCTCAATAGGATACATCCATCTATAATGCACTGGTCCTCCAAGCTTAGCCTCCTCCACTGGATGAATTATTAGGTGAACCATGATAGTGAAAAAGGTCGGTAAGAACTCTTTCTCCATCTCACAAAGTGTCAAAACAATCCTTGATTGATACTTATCCAATTCTTTTGGATCAAGAGTTGCGGATTATAGATACTTGAAAAAAGATGACAGATCCGATAGCAATTCAGTCACTTTGGTAGCTTTAGATGCTCTTAAAGCCACAGGAAGGATGTCTTGCATCAAAACGTGGTTGTCATGACTCTTAAGATTTATGAGCTTTCGTTTTCAACGTTTCATGTTCACGCATCTTGAAAGATTGGATGAGTACCCATCCGGAACCCTTAACTTCTGCAAAACTCGTAAGAATCTCTCTTTCTCCTCATTAGACATGGTGAATGGTGCTGGAGGCATGTATGAAGATCCATTAGGAGACTTTTGAAGCCAAAGATGTAACTTAATTCCTAATTCTTCGAGCGCCTTTCTCGCATTCGCGTCATCTCTACTCTTATCCATGTCTAAAAGAATTCCCAGAATATTATCACATACATTCTTTTCAATGTGCATTACGTCCATATTATGCCTTAGGCGATTATCTTTCCAATACGGTAAATCAAAAAAACAAGCTTCTCTTGCTCCAAGTCACTTTTTCCTCGCTATCTTGGCCACCAATATCACCTTCATTTGATTCAAATCCTCCTTTCCTTTGTCTTTTCTTTCGAGACAACTTTCTTGGCTTTTTGGTATTCCCATAAACATAACTTAGTTTTTCTTGTTGGCTCAAAACATCACTTCCATGTTCTCTCTCCGGAGCATCACCATGCTCTTCTGTACCATCAAACTTGCCGGCCTCAAACCTATAAGGATGATCAGCAGGTAGCCATTTTCGATGACCAGCATAGCATATCTTCCCCCCAAATCTATAAGAAGGCGTTGAGCTGGTGCACGAAGGGCATGCCTTGTAGCCTTTTGTACTCCAACCGGACAACATAGCATATTGATAGTACAATACAAAGTTGCTCGCATTTTAAAGTACTCTCCACTGTAAGCATCAAAAGCTTCAACCCCTTCCCATAATAATTTCAACTCATGCAACAACGGTTGCAGGTACACATCAATGTCATTTCCAGGACCAGCTTTCCCAGGAATAATTATTGACAAAATAAATGATGATGGCTTCATACATAGCCAAAGTGGCAAGTTATAAGGAATTAACACCACCGGCCATGTACTATAATTGGTGTTCATGAGACGATATGGATTAAATCCATCACTTGCAAGACCCAACCGAACACTACGAGGATCAGCAGCAAAATCAGAATGTATGCCATCAAATTCACTCCAAGCCGACCCATCAGCGGGGTGCCTTAACATCCCATCATCCTCACGATTTGCATGCCGCCTCATGTCTTCCGCCGTTTTAGATGTCTTATAAATCATCTTCAAGCGTGGGATAAGTGGAAAGTACCGCATTACCTTAGCTGGCTCGGCTTTCTTACAAGTTGCCTTATTCTTACTACTTCTGTCACTCTCATTGCCTTTCACCGTCTTCCATCTTGATGTGTGACATACATGACACTCTTCTTTTTCAGCCAACTCACCCCAATACAAAATGCAATTATTTGGACAGGCGTCAATTTTTTCATACCCAAGACCCAATTCTTTTATCATTTTCTTGCTTTGATAATAAGAGGATGGAAAATCCATTATGTGAGGAAATGCATCTACAAGTAGCTTGAGCAACATATTAAACGACTCTACAGACCAATGGTTCATACATTTCAAGTGGAACAAATGCAGAAGAAATGATAGTTTTGAAAAACTTGTACACCCTGCATAAGGTTCCTTACTAGAAGCCTCAAGTAATGTCTTATACTTAGCTTCTTCTTGATCATTGATGGGAAAGGTCATGGTCTGATCATATGAATCTTGGGAAATAAAATCTTCAAATGACTGATCATGTTCATCCCCTTCGGAACTTTGATTTACTAGTTCACCTAAGGATTCACTACATTGAGGAATATTCAAACCCATAGCAGCGTTAAATAACCCTCCCATATCATCTTTGCCTACGAAAGGTTGAGCACTAGAAGCTGAGCCTTGGCTAGAATTTCCTAAATCAAATCCATATGTACGATCAAGCAAATCCTCGTTCCCATGAAAAATCCAGTTCTTATAATCCTGATAAAAGCCATTGAACAAGATATGTCCTTGCACTGTGTCTATAGGAAACCATTTATCTACTTTACATCGCTTACACGGACACCGTATTTTTCCATTCACGGGAGCTCCTTTAGCGAACTCAATGAATTTGATACACCAGCAATAAAGGATGGATGATTTTTAGGCAGCTTAATCCAACTTGAGTCCATCTCTACATAATTTTAAATTTATCACACATTTTTCTAGATACTTGGCTATACGAACATACATCAGGTGAAAATGGGGAAACAGAACGAAAACCCCATTGCTAGTTCAATTGAGCAATTACGAGTACACCAGACAATATTTTATTGGCTATTTCTTTTATGATAACAATAAAATTAGTTTACTCATAATCATTAGTTGAAATTTAACACAACTCTCTCTGATCCAAAAGAAAACAAGAACAAAACGAAAACTTGACAGAAGTGAAAATAGCTATCAATAGTCATCCTTGCATGAATGTAGAGTATAAACTAATGAGTTCAGAGATGATGAAGATAACAATTCCAAGAAGCAGGAGTGAAGAATTCAAAGAACTAAACTAAAAGCGAATTCAACAAAAACAAAGGAACACATATTCAAGTAACAAAAGACTTCTCTGCATAGCAAAAGGTAAATGAAAGAATACATACACACTGTGTAGAGATAAAAGAGCATGACACATGTTAAGGCTGTGACAAAAAGTCTAGATAAGTTTGTTAAGATGTCTGGTCTACATGCTAATCCAGCAAAGACATGTTTATTTTGGTGGAGTATCACAAGCTATCAAAAAACTAATTGATAAGTAGTAATTTTACTTGTTTTATACCCCTTAATTACTTATACTTTGTCCTCATTTTTATGGGTTAAACACATATTTGTTATTATTATTATGCTCGTGAATTGGAAAGAATAGCTATCAAGCCTCAACAAAGATGGACCCTTATGAGGCTTTATACGGCAGAAAATGCAGGAGCCCAACCTATTGAAACGACATAAGTGAAACAATGGTCTTGGCTCTAGACTACATCCAGAAGAAGACAAAACAAGTCAAGTTGATTTAGGAAAGACTCAAGGCTTCGCAGGACAGACAAAAGAGTTATGCGGACAAAATCCGCAGCCACATAGAGTTTAATGAGGGCGACATGGTACTCTTGCGAATGAGATTTTGAAAGAAAGGAAAACTGAGCCCGAAGTTCATTGGACCTTATAAGATGACCAAGATGATCGCAGAGGTCGCTTATGAGTTGGACTTACCTACGAGCCAGGGCCGTGTGGGAAAAAATGGGGGCCCGGGGCAAAACTCAAAGGTTGGGCCCCTATAAGTGGTAACATGCGTGAAACTCTAAAGTTATAGGGCCCCTAAAAACATTGGTAACATAGCTAAATAGTGAAAATCAATCGAAAAAAGTGACAAAAAACCCTATAAAACTAAGAGTTATGGTAAAAGAATAATAAACAAAAAAAAGTGAGAAAAAACCGTACAAAAACTACTCCATAAGACAACAAAACGAATAGAATAAAATTTAAAAAATGGAAAAAGAGAAATAAATAAATAAAAAGTGGGAAAAAGACTGTACAAAAACTACTCCATAAGAATAAAACGAATAGAATAAAATAAAAAATAAAAACTGAATTGGGGCATAGTGGGAGTCGAACCCCTGCAAACCTCTAACTAGATCTCTATTATCAAACATACCACTGAGACAACCTAAGTGAACTGATATTTAGGTAGAGCAAATTGTATATCTTTAGACATAAGAAAATAGGGCTCTGGGCGTGGGCCCAGCTCGCCCAGCCTCCCCCACGCTACTGCTACGAACCTTGATAAGGTACACAATGTGTTTTATGTCTCTCAACTCAGACGCTATGTCGGTGACCCGTCTTACGTGTTGACCCCGAAAACTATCGAGTTGGATGAAACTATGACATATGAAGAGGCGCCGTTGAAAATCTTAGACACATAGGTACGCAAAACTAGATGAGCTCAGACACATATGATGGTCAAAGTCTTATGGTGCAATAATAATGTTGAGGAAGCAACCTGGGAAGTGGAATCAGTTATGCGAGAAAAGTATCCTCACCTTTTTTACTATAGTACTTTTGCTTCGGGATGAACCTTTATTTTAAGGGGGACGACAGCCATACACGCCTTGCTTTCTCCTCACTCGGACTCTATATGCTATATTATTACTTGTGTGTGAATTATTGTTGCTTAATGTTTTATGTGTTTTGTCGCTACTTACTCCAACCTTCATTCAAACACCTTTTGTCTATGCCATGGGCACGTTCCTATACTACCATTTCAAAATCCTTATTCGATCTATCTTGTAATCAACGTTACAAGTTGAGAGTGAGGCCCTTGAGGAGTGGGTTTAAAGATTCGGGACTTTTAAATTATTAAGGTCTTCTGGAAATTTTCATTTTGGGGTTACCAGTTTCTATTTTTGGTTTTTATAAGGTTACTTTCCTTTTTGGGTCGTTTTCCTAATTAGGTAGTCTCATAAAAAAGTTACCTAAATACCCTTACTAAACCCATCACCTTATTACTACAAATAAATAAAACAAACCAAACCCTCCCCTCCTCACAAAGCCACAATCACGTACGCAGAGGAGAAGCAGAGAGAGAGGAAAGAAAAAAAAAAAAAAAAAAAAAAGAAGACTGCCGCCCGTGCACCACCACGACAGCCACCGCCGCAACCGCCCCCTCAACCACCGTCTCCCTTACTCTGATTCCTCTCTCTTGATTTTTATATCAAGAGTAGTAAGATCCTACACCATTTCTTAATTTCTAATTAGGGTTTTATAATTTCATGTTTAATTGTGGATTGAAACATGATTACAATTATGGGATTGTTGTCTTAAGGTTCTATTCAGGATTATGGTGGCTTTGATGCATGAATTATTGAGTTTGAATTGAGATTTTATAATTAGGGTTCATGCTTGTTTAGTAATGATGTTATGGGTAGAATTGCATGAAATTTGGAGGGGTACCTTTGTTATGAATTGGGTGTAGTGTAGTGCAAATTTGGGAATGTTTTATGGTGATTTGAGTGAATTAAATACCTTGTCCAGGTCTGATTTTGTGTGTTTTAGGTGTTATTATTGATATTTTGTTGTTTTAATGATGGGAATATGTTGCTAGTATGATTAGGGAGGTGTGGTGCGAATTTGGTGTAATTCTGATGACGTTTAGGTATCGAAATTTTGAGTTGGCGTGACTTTGTTGCCTGGTTTGGAGTGTTGGTTTGTTTGTTTATTGATTGTATGGTAGAGTCATAAATGGTGGACTAGTTAGTAATTCAATCTTACTATTTAGTTATATAGGGTGTGTGTTTGATGAGGTACCCTTTTAGACTTGGATCAACTTAGTGATTCCCTCAAATTAAGGTAAGAACGTTGACCTCTTTATCTTGGTTCTTCAATTATCTCACTTGATTCACATCCATTAAAATATTGATCGTTCCTATATCATTTCAAGAATTATTGCTTATTATCATTATTCATTACCAATGATTCGTTATCATCTATCTATTGAATATCTTGTTCCGACTTCGGCCGTTTATAAATCAAGTTACTCAGGCAATGCATTTTAAATAATGTACACTCAAATAATATATTATTAATGAATTGAATTATGAAATAATAAAGTTGATACCACCTAGAGTACGATGTTGCGGCTTGACCGATCATCGTTTTATTTACCTCTGATCGATTAGTTACCAACTTCCTAATTGTCCTCCTCCTATATGGGTACTCGTCCTACCGGCCCGTCTTGCGAGGGCTGTGCACACTCGGGATTATTAGGGGCTTTTACTCCCCGCTCTACCTCGACTCTGTTCAATATTATGGTGGCCAAGGGGTAGGACCCCAACCAAATATACATAAACATGTGTTTAAGTTACTCGTATGACCGTAAATTATTATGTATCTACCGATGATACTTCTCTTGTGTATATATACTTTTAATACTGAATTCTTCAGGAGATAACTTTTATTCGTTCGTTGTTAGCTACGCGTCTCACTTATCTTAATTGTTGTTCCATTTGTGTTTCTTATTTCTTACTCAACCTATGTTGACGTTCTGTTCTCTGGTTTGTTCTCTACCTTAATTTTGGAGCCTATGTCATTCTCGATGGCGTAGTTGACATGTCTTGAAGTGGATGCTTGTTTGAATGGTCGTAGTGCATGCTGGGGACTTTTTAAACATTTTTATTGGAACTTCATTTCAATTGATTATGCATTTTGGATTTACTTTTGAGAATTGTAGTTCGACTTTCAAAGTCGTCCGCTGTCTTTTTATTTCGTTTGGATATATTGTTAGTTTACTATTAAAATTGCTGACTTGGTAGTCAGCTGTGGCGTGGAAATTCTATATATTTCCATATTTACTACTGCAAAATTTTAGGGTTGTTGCAAAAACAATGCTCAATTTTGCCTACCACTCAAGATACTGCCACCACTTGGAATCACCATGCTTGCATTCCCTCAACACTTTCAAGAAGGAAAGAAATAGGCTGTATTAGAAGCGTCATCAAGAGGGCACATATGCAATCTTCCGAAGTCAACCTTGCTTAAATTAGGACATTGCTATTTCCTGAATTAGGACATTTCTCTCTCCTGGACTTAAGCCTTTAAAAAAGCAAGGTAAATCCCTTCTACATTTTTACAGTGTTTTAAAAACCAGACCGGACCGGCCAGTTGAACCGGTTCAACCGGGAACCGGTCAGTGGTCCGGTCCGATTGGGTCTTGGGGACAGTCAAAACCGGGTTGACCGGATAAAAACCCTGGTTAGAGTGACAAAACCGGTTAAGAACTGGACAGAACCGGCCGGTTCAACCCGGTTTTGGCGGGTATGACCACTTTGGGGTTCTTTTTGTTATCTAATTTTAATATTTTTTGCAAAATTTTAATTATTTTATATTTTTATTATTATGACGTCATCCGGTTTTTTTATCCGGTTGAACCGGTCGAGCCCCTTGACCCATCGAACCCCGAGGCTACCGGTTCGACGCCCGGTCCGGTTTTTAAAACATTGCGTTTTTATAACGTAAGTTTGTGTTGCGGGGGAAGTTCTCAAGTCAGCACAAATAAGGCCAAGAGAAAGCAAGAAACTAGTCGGAACAAGTCGTCATATACTCCTTACAAGAGGCAACGTCTAATTGAAGATCTGTGGTGATTGCCAAACAGCAGTTCAACTTTCTCTATGTTGATTAATTTTCCTATAGTTTTTACTTTAAATGATAATGTTAAGGGCTCCGAGAACCTTGTACATTGTAGGTCTAACAAAAGGTGATGTACCCTTTGATCTTTCCAGTTGCCAAAAGCTGATCAAATGGCCCAGGCTCGAAAGCCCGACCCGGCCCGACTTTTTCTCGGGTTTGGGCCAACAACCTAGGGCCGAAGCCCGATTCGGCCCGGCCCAAAAAAGCCCGCAATATTATGGGCCGAGCTCGTGGCCCGAAAATTGGTCCGGCCCGCTTTTAAAAATAAACGCAAATTTTTAAAATTTTATAAACCTAAATTATGTAAAATAGTGTAAATGATGTCGGATTATGACGAATTTGGTAATTAAATTACTCAATGTAGCACAATTAGGCTAAATGTAGTTAATAAAGCATATTAAAATAATAAAATATTACTATTAATAAAATAAATATTGTAAAATATGAAAATAACATCAAAAACCTCGTTAAACATGTATAATAATTTATTATTAAACTAAATATGCAAGTAGTAGATAATATTAATGGGTAAATGATCAAAAACGTATAAATTAGGTAATACGCGTTTTTTTAAAGCCCGAGACGACCCGAAAGCCGCTTTGGCCCGAATGGGCCGGGCTTAGGCCGACCGATTAGGCCCGAAAGAAAAGCCCGACCCGACCCGCTCACCGGGCCTACTTTTTACCCTAATTAAGCCCGGCCCATGATCACCTCTACAGCTGCCAAAAAAAAAAAGAAAAAAAAAAACTTTTAATGGTCATCAATTTAAGCGTATGTATTTTAGTAATCACAAAGTCTCATAAAAGACGGTCTCTCAATCATTTATTGAAAGACTATTAAACTGTGTTACAAGGTGACTCTTTTTACATTGGTTGTAACTTGTAACCATGATAATACTTTTAGTGATCATATTAATTTACAATAATAAATCACATTCTCTATGATTTTGAAAGATCAAATCATATAAAATTAGCTAGAATTTATAAAATAATCCCTTTGCGAATTTTGGATTAGGTGTCGAAAGTCTTTAACTAAAACGATTGCCAAAAGTGGTATAACGGTCATTAATTATATAAACAGGGACACGATGTAAATATATAACATATATAATTGGTCTCTCAATAATTATGATTTACATCGTGGCCCTGTTTATATCATTAGTGACCGTTATACTACTTTTGGTAATCATTTTAGAGACCAATTATGTTATTTACATCGTGGCCCTGTTTATACAATTAGTGACTGTTATACTACTTTTGGTAATCGTTTTAGTTAAACATTTTGACACTTATTAATCTAAGATTCGCAAAGGGGTTACTTTATAAATTTTAGCTAATTTATATGTTTTGATCTTTCAAAATCATAGATAATAATGTAATTTATTACTCCATCCATTTCAATATATATGATTTTTTCAAGTTACGAGGCAAACTTTGACTTCTAATTTCATAAAAAAAAAATCTAGTAAAAAATTATAAAAATTATACCATTGGATTCATTATGAAATATACTTGCACAAGATCATAATTTTATAATTTTTACCCTTATATTTTGAGAGATATCGAAGGTCAAAGAAGTGTCTCGTAACTTGAAACCGTCATACTCCGTATATATTGAAATGGAGGGAGTATAATATATTAGTATGATCACTAAAAGGATTATCATGGTTACCAACAATATAAAAAGAGTCACACTGTAACACAGTATAATGGTAAATACCGTCTTTTATGAGACTTTTTTTTTTTTTGAAATAAACGGAAATTCATTAATATTATCGCCAAACGGCACTTACATCAAGAATTATTAAGATACAAATCTCATCAAATAAATCTAATTGAGACAATTCTTCCCTAATTAACAAATTTGAACCCTTGCACGTCGACATCTTTGCGTCTTTCATCGGCATCGGAGATCTATGTAACTTGAAGAAGAAAAGGCAGCAACAAACGTAGTTAATGATATTTGATCTCGAATTCAGCATCAAACGCACCGCCATGACAAAATTAATGAACATCAGATCTTTGGAGAAATCTCGCGAATCTCAGTATAAATCCACCTTGGTAGAGATACCCTTCTTGAGGAGGTAGAAACGAGTTATTATTGATAATAACTAGTGATAATTAATTCATTAGGGTGAATGATAAGAAAATTGGGGATTACCACCATCTAATTGATGGATGGTAGCCCCGAAATTTAGATTTGGAGGCTAGGTTTTTTTTTTAGAGAGAAGAGGAAGGGGGGACGACTTGAGGTTCAATTTTATTTTAATGTTGTACTGGAAGTATCTTTTATGAGACTTTTAGTAATAAACCATTGTGTACTTAAAATATTGTTACAATTTTGCCAGGGGCCAAAAAAAAGTGCTTAGCTTTATCTCGTTCAAGGGAGAGGCCATTTTACAAAGAAGTCGGCAAGAAATGAGTAAGCAGATCTGATATGATCATACGAGCAGTAGGTAGCATAGAAACCTTTATCATTCCTTGGCTTTCCTTAAAGTTCTACAATCCACTCACGTGCGCTGCTGAGTTTATACAAACAATACATGCTGATTGTTCTCTCTATTGCCTAGAAACACGTCGGAACCCCCCACGATCCGCATCCATTAGTTGAATATAATTCGGTGGGGAAGCAAGGCAGACACAGATATATCCTAATTAATTTGGACCATGTTATCGTTAGTAATTTAAGGTTTAGGATTAAAATTGACTTAATGGTTAAAAAATCAACTTATTTGAGAGTTACCCTGGTTCGAATTTTTACATCAACTAACCCCCAACAATATATATAGCTTTTTATTTGTAATAAAAACAAAACTAATTAGATGTTGATGTGGCGAAAGTGGCGATTTACCCCCAACACTTTTGTCAATTGTGCAATTGAATACCCAAACTTCTAATTGAGCAATTTACCATCTTACATATTCAATTCGTGCAATTTCACACCTACCTCTATTTTTCAATTAATTTGTGTAATATTATCATTTTCCTATATTCACAAAATTTTAAAAAAAAAAACATTATACAGTACAAATACATTACATATACACGATTTTTACAAATTATGTCCAACCATCTCACTATAGCATAACATTGATTTATGATATTGCCACCAATCCGAAAGCACAGACCACGAAGCTAGAAGCACAAGTACTGAACTACAACTTTCCCAGATTGATTTGTACATCTCAATTAAACTTACCCAGATTTGCACATCTCAATTGCAAACTCACCTAGATTTTTTTTTTCTGTTTTATCATATACACTTCAATCGATTTGCACATCTCAATTGCATAACATTGATTTATGATATTGCCACCAATCCGAAAGCACAGACCACGAAGCTAGAAGCACAAGTACTGAACTACAACTTTCCCAGATTGATTTGTACATCTCAATTGAACTTACCCAGATTTGCACATCTCAATTGTAAATTTACCCAGATTTTTTTTTTCTATTTCATCATATACACTTCAATCGATTTGCACATCTCAATTGCAATCGATTGAGCCGTCATCGCTGTCGAAAGAAGACTAGGGGTACGCGTACCGGTCAGTGGTGGTGAGAAGACGGTGGTGGTGGGGATAGAAGGAAGATGGTGACTTGGTGAGTGGTAATAGAGAATTAGAGAAGGTAGGAGTCAAGAAGTGTTATGTCGTACGAAATATTTGGGATTTGTATGATGTAATATATTTTTTAAGGGTATAATACTCATACTTGGGGTATTGTATAAAAATCGTGTATATGTAATGTATTTGTATAGTATAATGTTTTTTTTATAAATTTTGTAAATATAGGAAAATGGTTATATGGTTATACGGTTTTTCTAACGTGTGCCCAATTGGCACATGATAAGAACTCACTTCCTTCCTTAATTAAGTGATATTTTCCTGATTTAATCAATGAGATCCCATAATTTGTTTTTTCAAGTGAGAATCTTACTTAAGTAAGGAAGGAAATGAGTTCTTATCATGTGCCCATTGGACACACGTTAGAAAACCCGATGTTCCTATTAGACAATTCTTAAGACAACTACATTTAGCATTTAAATTAATCCAAATTAAATTTGGTGGGATTTCGGCTTCTTTGATAAGAACTCATCACGAAGCAAAACCTTTGCTAGGGGAGGAGGATAATTGTCTTTTAAGTAGTAAGGTAGGTTTTGCGTCGTTGGAAAGATACAAAAGATAATGCCAGAAGAAGAAAAAAACATGCCACAAACTTAGCCTATTAATTTTGATATTTAAATAAAGACCACTTTATTATTTAATATACCAAGCAAGTAAATCCCCCCCTCCTTGGCAGAAAACCAATATTGTCAAGGCAAGCTAAGCTATTATAGCTCCCAAATTCTTGGGTAGCCCATTTTATTTAATTCCATATTCAAACAAGTAAAGAAAAGAATTCTTCTCCCTTGTCTCTATATAAACAACCCATCCCTCAACACTATCTTTCCCTTTCTTTCCCTCCAAAACTTCTCACCTTTCCTAGCTTGCCCACTGCAATATAATGAAGTTTTGTCACAACATTAACATACTCAACCTTTTGGTTCTCCTATCATTCACCATGGTTTCAGGTAAACATTACATGTCAATCTGTTCATCATCATCATATGTTAATCCCGTTCTACATGTTTTTCGAGACCTTAAAACACACTCGTACCATGAATATGCTTATTTGAGAGTATCATATATAATAATTAACTAATTAATACATACCTAAATCGGTAGGGAACTTATTTATGCACTAATAAAAAGAAGCAAATTGATAGAGGTCTATAGTTTAGACACAATTAATTTGTCTAAA
Source organism: Spergularia marina (assembly GCA_963680865.1). NCBI lineage: Eukaryota > Viridiplantae > Streptophyta > Magnoliopsida > Caryophyllales > Caryophyllaceae > Spergularia > Spergularia marina. The sequence goes on along the minus strand of OY804557.1, from coordinate 11,054,158 downwards.
ATGTAAAATTGAGCTAGTAGTAGTAAAATTGAGATCGGAATAGTAAAATTAGTTGTAGTAAAAAATTCAGGTAGTAAAATTAATTGTGTGAGTAATAAAATTTTGATAGTGTAGTAAAATTATTACGGATTGTAGACACTTTTGCGTGTCTACACTTTAAACCTCTAGCATTGTCCTAAAAAGAATCTCGTTTCTTATAATAATTCTTCATTTTTGAAGACACTCGTTTGAGTGTGCCTTGACGAATAAGAAAAGTCTTACTCGATATATAGGAATAGGAATCAGTCTTTTGGGTCTCCCACATGTGACACTTTCTTAGCCTAAACCCAAAGCTACATCTATCCTTAATTCCTTACAAAAAGAGGTAGTCCTAGGAATCACGTCCCAACCAGTTCATCAGCTGACATTTGCTTTCGAAGTTTTGCTTCGGGTTTTTGCTCAACTTTGTTCCGTCTTACATACATTTCGCTGAACTAAGCTAACTGGTGTTGTCTTTGTTTTGTGTATTATTACGCAGAATTTAGAATTATGAGAGGTGTGGAGTCCCTAGGGATAAACTACGGACAGATAGGCAACAATTTACCACCTCCGGAGACAGTAATTAGGCTGATAAAATCATTAGGGCTTAAGAAAGCAAGGATTTACGACACAAATCCGCAAGTTTTAACGGCTTTTGCTAACTCGGGTGTGGAGCTCATCGTGACAATTGAGAACGATATGCTAGCTACACTGAATGATAACCAACAATCACTCCAATGGGTAAACGCGCACATTAAACCCTACTTCCCGGCTACCAGAATTACCGCAATCGCAGTCGGCAACGAAGTTTTCACCGATGACGACACCTCGCTCGTTAACTACGTTGTCCCGGCGATGGTTAGCGTTCATCAAGCTCTCGTTCAACTCGGTCTTGCCTCGTACATTCAAGTGGTTTCCCCAACATCAGCTGGTGTCCTGCAGAACTCGTATCCGCCATCAGCCGGGTCGTTTCAGCCCGAATTATCTCGAGTCATGACTCAATTCTTACAATTTCTACAAGCTACAAAAGCCCCATTTTGGGTGAATGCATACCCGTACTTCGCCTATAAGGATGATCCGACCCGGATTCAGCTGGATTATGTCCTTTTCAACCCGAATGCTGGTATGGTGGACCCGTACAACAAGCTCCATTATGATAACATGTTGTACGCTCAGGTGGATGCGGTTATATTCGCTCTTTGGCGTCTGGGTTTCGGCGGGTTGGAGGTTCGGGTGTCTGAAACCGGGTGGCCATCGAAAGGTGACCCGAATGAGATTGGAGCGTCAATCCAAAATGCTGCAACTTACAATAGGAATTTGGTTAAAAAGCAGATGTCTAATCAAGGGACTCCTCTGAGGCCTAACTTCAGGCTTGAGGTTTACGTTTTCGCTCTCTTTAACGAAGACCAGAAGCCAGGACCCACATCTGAGCGGAATTACGGGTTGTTTCAACCTGATCTGACTATGGCTTACAATGTGGGTCTCACTGATTTGGCTGGACGTACTTCTACTCCCTCTACGTCCATTTCCTTAACCTCCTCTGCTTCTAAGGTAAACCATGTGGCTTCCTCTCCATCACAATTATTCCAAATCGGAAATCTTTCTTTTCATTTACTATTAACTTGCTTTTTATTATGTTTCTGCCTACTCCCATAATTGCGACAAAACAATATTGACCAATCCCGTCCGTTCTCTTAGATTATTAACCTTTGCTTGAATTCAATTATCTAAACCTAACGTTAACCATCCAAAGGAACAAACGAGTAATTAAAACTTTGGTATCGATTTGATCATATAGGAACTTGAACTTAACTTTACACCCTCCTGCGTAATCATGCTATGTAGAGTATGTCTCCTGATGCACAATTTTTTTTTTTGAAAACATCCTGATGCACAATTTTAATATTCTTTACAGGCAACAAACAAAAAATATAAAAGCTTGGTGTACTGGACGTTTGCATATTTGCTGGGTTTTGAAGTTCTCATGAGAAGACAAACCTAAAGATCGATATATAAGCTCAGAAATGAAGATTCAAGAGGCTATACATATTTATCTGTAAATATCAGGGAAATTTCATTTTGTCGTGAATTTCTCGGTCACATAGTCCGTGTACCATACGGAGTATCTTATAGTTAGGCTGATTAATTATAAAGTGGAGAGGCTGTTACATACATTATCATTCCTACGTTGGTACACGAGACATGGGACGAAAATGAACAAGATGCATGTAAAGTTTCCCAAACGGTTATATTACACTTTGGTTCGGACAAAACATTGCACTATTTTACCGAAATAGTTTACGGTAATTATGAGTAAATGCCAATTATTCTGGAATATATATCGTCCTTTCTTTTCAAGTCCTTCGACAAAACAAGAGAAGCAAGATTCAGGTGAATCGGCTGAATCCGAAAATGGGAAGGATGCATGCTCATACAACCCATGTTCTAAACAGCAAAAGTTGATGTGATGGGTGTACATACTTCAACGTTTGGTAGATTTACTAACAATTCCTAATTTAGTCATAACTTATTTAAAAACAAATCAGGAATTGTGCATACCAAACATACCCATAGTCATAATTTATTTAAAAATAAGCTAGCTTATCATCATTTTATTCCTAATTTACCCTTATTTATTTACTAAAAAATGTGATTAAAAATAAATATTGCATTTTATGTAATTTTATAAAAAAAAATCAACTTCTATATCAGCTATTGGAGGTTTTTCCCCAAAAATGGAATTAAAAAGTAATGCAATTTCCATGGGTATGAGCATTTTGAATTTCTCTCAACATAAGATCTCTACTTTTTAGGCGAGGACAGGATTCGAACCTGCAGTCTTCAGGGCATGAGCCTAATGAGTTATTCCACCTCCACCTCCACCTCGCTTCTTTACTTATGATATTTTAAGTTGGATTGGATGAGCTGATCAATGGAAATGTCCAATCCTTCTCCGACTTCTGCTATACCCTCCTAGCTAATACTATCTGCTAAAAACTTTCAGCTACTATTTCACCATTCATCTACTATTTCAGCTAGTTTTACCAAACATAACCGTTATTAAACAATTAAAATCATCCATATGACAATTTTCTCCCGGAATTCGAGCTATCTTAACGCAAAAGAAGTTGTGATACCTTCTTTTATGAAAAAAAAAAAAAAAAATTATTTTAGGCTTGATTACCGTTACTTTTTGGAATGAGATATACACCAATTTGTATAGCTGCTTTTAGGACGTGGAATCCATGACAGTCCCAAGTAAATGTACAAATATATGGTAAAGCATTGCTTTTGTTCACTAGTAATGTTCTCATTTCCAAATTAAGATATTGTTGTTGTACTGAGTATATACTGCGTTACATTACATAGAGAGAAAAAATGGAGGTCATAAAGTGAAAATTAAAAAAAGTTTAGGCCTTTGGCGGCCAAAGCTTTATTCCATCTCTGGGTCATTAACCGTCAGCATGGGCTACTTTTGTGAAAGATGCTTTTGTTTAACTGCTACTTTTAGGAATGCCGGGGACAGTTTATGGCCTAGGCTTGATTACAATATGATGAGGATCGTAGATTGGTTTATGTCAACTTACATCATCTAACGTGGTGCACATGCTACGCAATATTTGTCTTCCAATTGGGGCTTATATTATCTTTTCGGTTTTTTTAGGATTTTTACGTTTTTTTTAGCTTCATACGGTATATTTGAGTCGACTTGGAAAATTCGGCCAAATGGTGGGTGTGTAATTTATTTTACGAGAGAAACTTCCACCGGCCCCACCACCTCCAACACAGTTTCCTTGTCCGAACACAAATCTGCTCACACAGTCAGGCATGGTTGTTTCCGGCAACATCGTCCTTGCACGTAACATACAATTTGAGCCTTCCTCAGGCATAGAATGCAATGGGTCCACGTGTGAACCGTTTAAGCCAAGGTCAACCTCTCTCACCTGAATATACGTTTTCCAGTTGTACCCCAGTGCACCCCCTTGTCTCCGCCACTGCAATTTACCTGGCAGTCAAAAGCACTTGCTTTCTACATTCATATGGGTTCACACTCATCCATTCCACTTAGCAAATGGCTTGATATCCTCCTGTACCTTTCACAGAAAATCGGCCCCTCTCGCATCTTCAATTCTTAACCTTACATGCAGTTTCTGCTATGGTCTTCTGTAGTAAATTTACCACAATACTTCTGCACTTTGTGACTTCTGTTTGTATGATTTCTTTCCCTTGATATTAATACCAAAATACAACCAAAAATAAAATTATTTTAAATTAAAAAAGATCACAAAAAAATAGAAAAGAAGAGTAATGGCTAATAATTCTGTTCTCCTTTTATTTTGAAAAAAAAAGTCGATACCTAAAATTGCAAAATGCTAGAGACAAGGAATGTGGCTTTGCATTAAGATACTGAGCATAGTAGCTGGCCGAAAAAATACACCCCCTCTCATCCAGCCACCCCCCCCCCCCCCCCCCTCTCTCTCTCTCTCTCTCTCTCTCTCAAATAGGTAAGCCTTCTAACCGTAAACAATTACCAATATACATTAGTAGAGTCACGAATTGGGAGAGAATATCTCAACGATATTATGCAAAATAATGACGAAGCAGCTATACAGGTCTCACCACATCCCAGTTCTCTAGCGACCTCCCCCTCTCTCTCTCTCAAATACACAAGCCTTCTAACCGCAAACAATTACCAATGTACATCAGTAAAGTCACGACTTGGGAGAGAATATCTCAACGATATTGTTTGAAATACTGACGAAGCAGCTATACAGGTCCCACCACATCCCGGTTCTCTAGCGATCTCTATATATCTGCACAGGGATTAAAATGTTGTCCATTAAGCCAGTAAAAAATGTGATCATTCTGCAAAAAGGAGTGGAAAGAGAGGAAACATACATTCACAACTTGTACAGACAAAAAGGCTATGACGCATCCATGGCCTGCTGGGAAATCTGATCACTATACATTTGAATTCTGAGATGGATCATCTTTCCAACCTTTTGTTAGTAAATCATAATTAATCGACGCAAGCTGAGACAGATTCTGCACAACCAGAAGAGAGATTAAGTAAAAGGTGTAGCAGCTAGAAGTGCAAAATCGATAGCATTAATGCATTTCTTAAACCTGAGCTAATGAGGGGAATCCGGATATGGTCCAGATGAGATGACACATAAAAGACAGATAACTATCACCTTAAAGAAAGCTCTACTGGTTACAAAATACATGAACTAACAACATTAACATCACAAGAGAAGAAACAGAAGATTTAAACCAAACTTCATCATAGATCAATTGGGACAGCTCGACCCATTAGCACGGTCCGCTGGAGTACTGAACATCATGCTGGATATGGTGGCATCAGGATAACAGCGCAGGAGGATACAACCATCCTCTACCATCCACGTCAAAAGTTAAACCCCCCATCTAATACACAAGATTAAATTTTTGATGTACGCAGAAATTGGTTCTAACCATGCATATATTGAGGGAAAAAAAAACACACACATATGACAGAAGTATTGTACTCCCACCATTCGTTTTGGTTCTTTACTTTGGTTTGGATTCCTTTCACAGATTCAAACCAAACGTAAAGAACCAAAAAAAATGAAGGGATCTTTAGGATGCAAATGAGAGCTATTATATGGGAGAAGGGGCCTAAAGCGTAGGCTTGACTTGCCTTGTGCTTAAGCCACCATCGCATAACGGTGGGGTCAATACGCATGGATGCACCTAGGAGCGTTTAGGGTGTGAAAACATAGTGTGTGTTCAGCCTGAAGTCTAATTTAATCTATTTGATTAGCTTGGACTGATCACCTAGGTTCACTGTCTATATTTATTACATACCTGACTACAAAAAGCAAAGAGAAGTAATGCGTTCATGATTGAATGAAAGATTTTAAATGGCTCAATGTTAGTTTGTTCACAGACTGTTTAGCTAGTTTAATGCACAGCTATAACCAATCTAGAAGCCCCAATTCTATTGTAGATAACTAGATCGTAAATAACACCTCTTGCTTGTAAATAGTTGGACTTTTAAGCAAAACTTCGGATTTGGTAAATCTCCTCGTGGGGATTGACCCATATGGAGAAACGACACGATCAGATAATCATCAAACGCAAAGCAACGTAAACTTTCCATCTAACCAGATATAGCGGAGCACCAAATACCTTAAACGAGAAATTACTGAAAGAGTAATTGATTGCCGAAGTAGATTCAAATTCAGCCAGACCGCCACATTCATCTCCCTAAAAAAAAAAAGAATGAAGATATATTTAAAACTTCATGAACCACACATTGAGGAGACAATGATGACAAGACGAACAAGCATTAATATCAGAAACATACCAACTCATCTGGTTTGTCGCTTAAACAGCCAGTGCTTCCACTGCCTGAGCCATCATCACTGGTATCCTCGAATTCACTAGGTGTGTTGACATGATCCTCTGAATGATTCCATGAGTAACGACTAGTGAAGTAACTTGTATCACATGCATTTTCTGACGCAGGAACAAATGCTGCCTGTGATACCATGTCAATTTAGATTATGTATTCATATGGATACTGAACCAAAGGTCATTAGAAACAGATTCAAGAACGGACCTTCTGTCTAGCAAGTGTATCCCAATTTATGTCTCTAAAATATGGATGCGCCTTCACCTGGATCAATATTTTGACATATGCAGAATCAGAAAATCATAAGGTTGCAAATGCTAATATTCAAAGCCTAGATTACAAAAATACCTCCGCTGCTCCCCCAGCTCCAAGCCTCTGATTGGGATCTTCCGTCAGCAATCTAAGAAATTATAAAAGAAAAGGTTATTGGTGAATGTAAAAACAATACACCTTATGGATTCATCCCAAAAACTTGAGTTACATCAATGTTTTTCGTTCACATTGCAACTAATCTATACTCGGATCACAAGTCACTAATTACTCTTGCCATCTCTCGCCCAGCATCTTTATCTTGTTCATCTTTCATCTAGAAATTTTACAAACAACGTATTCTAGATCCGTTTGCATCTTCAATCATTTCAGTACCCCCATTCCTTAGCTATCTTGGGGTATATGTATACCAAAATTGTGCTTATTTTGGCCAATCAGTAGGGATCGTGTGCCATGTCCTCATTTCCGCAATGCTACAGGTTAAGCTTTTGTAATATTGACTGAGCAATAAAACAGATTTGACAATTGCTCCCCAGAGAAAAATTCAAACCCATAAATTAAGGACATTTTTGAAGCTAGGAAGTTAAATCAGATTTCGATAGCTACTTACCAGCTAAACCAATTTAGAACATATCATTTGCTCACTTACTTGTCAATAAGATCCTCAGCTTCATAGCTCATTTCTTCTGGTACGTGAGGCCAGGGAATATTGCGGTTGAGAATATTGTCAAAAATTATCTACATGTGAAACGAAAAGAAGTTGAAATGGTAGTGCTTCAGGTGTTTGCAAAAACAACTGGTTTATCAAAAAAATCAGTAAGACATATTAAAGTGAGTGAATCGCCACCCTGCTATCCCAGCCAGTACTTCAACATCACCAGTTTCCCAAAAGGCTCCCATGTATGTGAAGGTAGGGGGAGTGGAGAATTTTGATGTACCCAGCCCTATGGTGAAATCCTAAAGCATGTATTTACGGATGAATTGGATGGCCCAAATTACATCGACCAACCATTGCTTCAGAACATAGGAGAAACAGACAGTTTAGTGAGCCATTTGGCTTCAATTCCATCACATTCCAAAGTCATAGAGCAGTGTGAGTCTTTGGCAAGCGATTACATAGCAAAAGTACACTTATAACATCACAACACTCTCAAATCTTTCTGCATGCCTACACCTAATAAAGGAAAATGAAGTTCTCATGCTTGACCCCATCTCAACCCTCGTCAAACTGTGGTCAAAATCGTCACAAAGGTCCTAAAATCAAATTCAAGTTTGACCATATCACATATCACTGATTATTCGAAGACCTTTAAAAAACTAAAACCCAAAAAAAAAAAAAAACAGAAAACAAAAGAGAGAGAGAGAGATGCCTTGTTAATCAGTTTATGTTATCTTACAGACAAGATTTCTTTGAGCTTTTTTATCACAGTAAACTGGACTTGGAACTGTGTTTGTCACATATACTAGGAAATTACTTAGCAGCACTAGTCCAATCAGAAACTTCCACCGACAGAGGACAAAGAAACAAGAATGGAAACAACCTGATAGAAATCAGAGTTGTAAAATTACCTGTGGATGTTCAGCATTAAAGGGAGGGATCCCGACAACAAGTTCAAATAAAATAACCCCAACAGACCACCAATCAGCAGTAGCCCCTGAAATAAATCCATGACATCACATGATTTGAAGCTTGTCGAAGAATAACATGGAAGTCAGAAAAAACTTTGGGGACCATAAGAAAGAGAAAGGGGACTAATGTGCAAGCTTGTAATTCATATCTAGCCATTCTTGGAAAACAAAAAGGGAAAGGGTATGGAACAATAACGAATCATTTGAATCATTAAATAAAGCACTGGCGAAACAAACCATGTCCTGTTCCCAAAAGTATTTCAGGGGCCAAATAGTCAGGCGTTCCAACAGCAGAACGCTTCTTCCTTCTTTCTTGTTGCTTTTCTGAAGCAGACAGTTGTGGTTGATCTTCTTCAAACAAGGATGTTCCACTTACTGCAGGCCCAGATAGATCATCGGTGCTGTTGATGAGACCAACTTTCGATAACCCAAAGTCTGTCAACTGATGAAAAAGAACATCAGTGAATTAGCAAAAGAGATGTGACTGCCAAGAGTAATGAAGATCGCACATCACTGCTGCAAGTTATGAATGTCAGCTGAAAGATTTAAACCGTTCAAGCAAGTTATGGAGGTCGATATATAAAGGGGGGAAGTTGTAGTAAGGATCGGGATCTTTCGCACAAATAGGACGTATGTTGGTAAGGCGACAGGTTCCTTCTCATGCAAACCTTCTTTCTTTAAACATATTAGCATGGCGGTCAATATCCGTTTTTTGTCATGACCAATTTCATTTGCAATTGCAAACCTCTGTGAAGGTTCAGAATTCGGTTGGTGTTGGGTAAGATCAATATTAACGACATTATGCAGCAGTGAAGGCCCATAAGGTACCTTTCCCCTAGTGTACATAGATGTGCCAGATTAAGGTGAGAGGATATCTCACACGGTCACACCCAATTTAGTGATGTGGCAAACTTCATCATTACAACTCCTACAGAGAAGGGGAGAGTTTAATTTTGTCTAGAATCATGGACACACCTACAAACTTATTATGCAAGCTTGGAAGAAATAAAGAGAAGAATGTTCCTAAAGTTGTGCTTTTTGGGCTACGTTCTAGGTTCTTAGGTGGAAGAGGAACTATCATGTCTTCACCTGATTGTCTCATACCCCAGAGTTCCTTTCCTTAGGGTCATATACTCAGGGTCATTTACTCAGCGTATGTGGGCAAAGGCGATGGGGAAATAGTTTAAAAACAAATTTGGAACGCCCAGCAATTAGCTCTTTTACGAGGATGTCCTATCATATTCATTATCTTTCTTTTCATTAATAAAAATAGTATTGATTCAAACGTACCCTGATTTCAAAAAAAAATGTTTTGCATAAGCAAATCATAGGTGCATTAGGCTGTGCTATAGTACTTTTTTTAGGTGTTGGTGTGAACTCCCAATAGTAGAACAAAAGGCATATGAGATGGGGGTAACGTATTCTGAAGGGAAGGATTACATGAAGCTTACTTCACCAAGTCTGAAACATTTTTTCAGGCTCAGGCAGTAGCGAAACAAACTATAAAAAATGGCAAAGTCTCATATGTAATGAGACGGTTTCACAATAACTTATCGTGAAACCACTTTAATTGGTTAAAAGGCGAACAGTTTAAAATTCATTGTGATCATGTTAGTTTACGATTTAACCACATTAGTTGTGATTTAAAAGGGGCACAAAATATATAAATTAGCCATAATTTATGGAGTAACCCATTTATGGGGCATCCTAATCTTACATTAAATTTAAACAATCACTAAAAGATATATATATATATATACATATAAAGGCTACCAAAAATGTAAATCAGGTCACTATATATATGAAAAGAGATGGTCTCACGGTAAGTTAGTGTGAGGCCGTCTCACACAAGACTTACTCATTAAAAAAATAGTAAAAATGAACGAGTAAAATTTTCAGATATCATAGGGCTCACATCAGGCCACTAATTGATGATTGACAAAAATATAAAGATAACATGGGAAAACCAAGCATGCATAAGAAACACATTTAACCAGACAAAGAGCACTTCAAGCCTAAGTTTATTCCACCAACTCTTTTGCAATTGGATTTTGATTTTCTAACTTCCAAAGAAATTAAAGATTCCCATTTTTGGGCTCCGGAGTATAAAAATTGTAACCAAGTAGCTCACTAAACTATATGAACTTATATTGTGGAGCAAATGTCAACTTTTGACGCAATTTTCATTATCGTATGGAAAGAAAATCTGGCTCGGAGGGGCCTTTCACTGCTCGAAAACAAGTCAGCAACCAATATGGTGCAAGGAGATCCATCAATCTAATTAAATATCACCTGATGTAAAGCAAAGAGCTAACCGAATTGTCAAATTTAGAATACAACCAAGTGAAGATTGAAAACAGCACTATCAATTATGCTTGGAGGTCCACATACACACAGAAGACAACTGAAATTTGACTATGATAATAGCACTATAGAGACTCTCATGCAAATGATTACCTTAATATGACCATCATGGGCAATCAACAAATTATCTGGCTTAAGATCTCGGTGAACCACATTGAGAGAATGCAGATATTCTAGTGCAAGAACCTGCAGTAATGCAGAAACTTTTTATTGCTCTAAAAAAATTAATACAACAACAACAACAACAACCAAGCCTTATTCCCAAAATGAAAAAAAATTAATATCAAGATTAATTTGAAATCAATACAAAAGAAAATGTAAAGAAAGCAGTACAACCATAAAAATACTTACTACTTCTGCAATGTACACACGTGCAACATCTTCATCCAAGCAGCCCAAATTTCTCAACAATGAGTACAAATCACCTCCATTCAAATACTCCATGACTAGGTATAAGTTTTCACGGCAAGTAAAAGAATAAAAAAACCGCACCTGGAAATTCCAAATAGAGGTCAAAAAGAAACTATTATACTATAAGCTAGGGGGCAACCGCGCAGAATAGACCTTCTCACCACAAAAGGATTGCGGACAGAGATAAGAATATCACGTTCCGCTAGAATACTCTCAACAGCATTCTTGCGGATCATATCTGCCTTTTTTAACACCTGCACATATTATGAACCTTCATCAGACATGAATTCTTCGACTCTCCGTGGTTCAGAAATGATAGAGTAGTTTCAACACAAATACACTTATTACCTATCTAAGGGAAAGTAAATGCGGTAATCAAAAGAAGCTGACCACTTAAATCTGCATGATAACTAATTTCGAATGAATCTATGATAGGTTACCCATTGCAGAATGATATCTTTATGTGTACCTTAATGGCGAAAAGATCTCCTGTTGTCCGTTTCTTAGCCAAAAAAACCCGCCCAAAAGCCCCACGACTTATTGGCTTAATTATCTCAAAATCATCTATTGATGTGCGGTCTTTCGTTGGATGAATAGGACTGGTTCTTAAACTACGCACCACATCATCTTCCAAAGGTGTGTCTTCATCTATAACAGTGCTTGCAAGATCAATCTTTTCATTGTCGACCAACTCTACAAGCTGCAGGTATTTCTCCCTAGAGAGATAAAGGCATCAATTATGTTACAACAAAAATATATTTCAGCTCATTCAATAACACAGAATCAAGTGGCAGATAATTTATCGCCAGAATTATTAAGCAACAAATCTAACATAAGAATGGAATTAAAATAAACCCACCGAATTAACTTTTCAATACGAGCTCCGAAGGTCTCTACAGTGAGGGCGTCGAATTTCCGGCGGCCTATGACAACTCCTAAATCTTCAAGGCACGTGAGCAAATAAGGGATAGACCGATCATCTTCTGACAGAGCACTCGCTGAACATCGAGCAATATCTGCTAGTTCAACTATCTGTGGGAACCAAAAATGTTTGAGAATTTAAAGCCAAAATAATTGAGCACTCCCTCTGTCCGCTAAATTTTAATTTATAGGTTAATGTTAATACGCTTGAAAATATAGATAATATAGCAATACCCGTAAATAAATCAAGTATAAAAACTTTTTAACTCTTCAAAAAGTATATCTCAAGAGTTTCTGGTCCAAGTAAAATGTCAAATGCTATACATAAATTTTGAACATCAGTGCAACAAACATATAGTCAAATGTAATTATGATGAAGAATATTGTAGTTAATTATGGGCTTATGGGTTATAGGCCCAACTGAACAATACATGGCCAAGCTGAAAGCCCAATAAACAAAGGAAATAAGAAATCCAATGTTGGCTGTTGGTGTGTAATCATTTCCATAGACAATAAGGTATCAAATTTATTAGTATGCATTAATTTGGTAATCATCATTTTCTTGGAAAACAGAACACTTGCAATAAAGTAACACATTTTTAGCATAACCCTATCCCACGGGATATAATGATCAATCTGTAGAGGTTTGCCCCATGATGTGTAAGTTTACCAAGCATATACACTGATCCGAGTAGAACGTAATGTAAACCAGAACAAGGGAATAATCTAGTAAATTATCTCCTATGATAAGAATGGTAAAGTATATAAACTGTAACTTGCTATTATGAGGGTGATTGTTTTTTGTGATGAATGAATATTTAGTAAATGAAAGCATTAGAGTATTTTTGTCCGAGATCTAAGGAGAATACCGGGGGAGCTAATATATAGAATTACCTTGTGTAAGGAGATTAACTACTTAATATCCAGCCGCATACATGGACACTTTAAAAATTAAAACACATGTTTTCAGGGTGATCAATGATTAGTTTAAATTCTTAGTTCTTAATTATCTTTCAAAAATACTACAGCAACAAAAGCTTTGGTCCCAACTCCAACAATAATTTGGGGTCAGCAAATTTATTCGGCATAAGAGACTGTAATATACTTCCTCCGTCTTATTCAATACTTGGACTTCGCTTTTGGCATTATAGCAAGGAGAGCAGAGAAGAGAGAGAGAATGTGTTAACCCTACCAAATGCAAGTGGGGAAAGACATTTTGCAAGCACAAACACTATCCACAGATAGAAAGTCCAAGAATTGACTGAGACACCCCGAAAAGGAAAATCCAAGACTTGACTGGGACAGAGGGAGTAAGCAATAGAGAAAGACATTTAAAGTAATAAGAACACAATATTGAAAAAAACGAGATTGAATTTCAAAATAAGTTCGATAAAGATGAAGAGAAGAAAGATGAAGACAAGGCAAAAAGAACTTTGGAGAACAAGGGAAAAAGGAACGCAATACAACAATAACATGGATCTGTCTCTCAGTGACTTCTCTCCAATGCCATATTCTCTTCACACACACACACACACACAAAAAAAAAAAAAAAAAAAAAACCAATCAATCGAAAACACACTTAACTCATTCTCGACCTACAAAATACAGTTCTCAATCCTAATTAACAATGAAATGTAACTTTTGCGTGATTAAGCAAAATCCAGACTTGATTGTTGCCTTCATCTAATCTGTGTGACCCCCGTAAGTTTTGACAATTCAACTTTATAAGCATGTATCTTCCTTGTTATTAGGCCAAATTAAGCCTATGAGATGTTAGAAAGCTAAAGACATGAAGATTAATCTCCAACTAATTTCAGGAGATATTAAGGTCCAAGTCGATGTATTGTGATGTCAATAACTAAGATTTGAGTTGTAAGAACATTTTGGATTCGTATCATACTTCTTGCGAACCAAGTTTAAGGAGAAGTGGCCGTATATGGGCTCAGGGCAAATTTAAAGAGAGAAAAATGATGATGGGTCATTGTGAAGCATGACTAGTCTAGAAGGGAAAAGAAATAAAATAAAACGAAAACAAAACAAAGCAGGTGAAATGGTAGAAAGTATGGGTTTAGGGTTTAGCGTTTAGGGCGATGAGCACGAATAACTAACCCCAAAGATTGATTTTAATTCTATAAATAACTGTCAATAGATTTTGCATGTTTATTTTGGTGGCCCTTTTTTTCTTGTGTCACTTGTTAGATTGAGATATACAAATCCAAATATTGCAACATATCAAAAATCTTATTTAAAACTTTGCTGTACTTGAACTTAGTTGATTTACTTGTCGATGGTGGTAATGTGGTCCTCTTGCAAATTTTCCATCGATCACAATAGTTGCAGGTGATGTGGTGTTGAGTTCACGTTGGCAGAAGGAGGAGGTTACTTTTAAGCATATATGGCTTGTCTCTAAACATTAGACCACTTGCAAACCATTAATAATCTTTTGATAAATACTATAGGACAATAAGTCTTGACTGGAGGGAGTTTCCCCATATCAAAAGCCTCTTTGTTTCTTCATCGAACAGACGTCATTTTGAACTTTTGCGTTTATCTTGACTATATCAATAATACAATCTTAGCTTCCTTCATTGGTACACATATCTAATGTCCTTTGCTATAAGCCAAAAAATTAAGCAGGTTACTGAAATGGGCTTCAGATCTAGGTTTAGACCTTAGTATACTTCACGAGTTCACGTAACTCACCTATCCTACATGGGGAGGTCAAAAAGAGAACAATAGCATTGCACAGCAAAACAGCAGGCATCTATCGCGTGGTATTATAACCAACAGAAACACTTTTCATACAATGACAACATTTGCAAAAAGAAAGGAGGAAAATAAATTGACCATACCTGTGGATGATCTTCGTGTTCAGGAAAACCAACTTTACCAGATAGAAGCAAATCTATTCGGCTGGTTCTTGGTGTTAATAAAGGAGACCTAGGAGTCATACTACCAGCAGATGATGTTGTCATTCCTTGATCCGATTTGGGGCCAAAACGAGTCTTACAAGACATAGATGATAAACCTTTCAAATCCTCCATAAACGCAGAGTTATCTGCTTCTGGAAAACAGTCTAGCATGTCTTCTGAACCTCTGCGGGACCAATCACTGAGTTTTGGCGAAAACACATCAGATTCTTCAGTGACACTGGAATTTGATACTTTTGCAGCATCTGGACTCCCAACTGCAGGATGAAAATCTTTCTGAGCAGGTGTCTCCATCATCTTTTCTAAAGTTTCAGCTATTCTTAAAAGACGTTCATTAGCACTCAAACCCTTCTGATCACAGCTATCGGCAATTGCGCATATTCTTGAATGATCCTCCACATGTAAAGTGGAAACCTCTTCCTCACATATGCGGCAAATTATGGAACTCGCCTCTAAACCACTCAACTGATCCCTGTAACCCACGGAAAGTTTGTGCTGATGCTTTGAAGAGAGAGAAGAGTGGGCAAGTGGCTCTTTTGAAGATGGTACTTCAGAGGCCTTAATTGTAGCTGGATCGACATCTAAGATCTCACTTTTGTTAGAGACTTTCAGGAGCTCTACCTCACTTTCACTTTGATCTCTCTCAATAGGAACTTCTGATTTAGTTTTTACACTAGGAGATGGAAGTTTCTTCCAAGAAGCAATTCGCTCCCGTCCAGCAGGAAACTCTGTACTCTTTGTGGTTTCCACATTGGAAGAAAAGAAATTGGCAGAATGTACACTATGTTGTTCTTGGCTAAAAGACTTTTGAGCTGATGCTCCCCTAGAAGTCTTCCCAGGGACAGAGCTCTTCCGATCTCTATCTTTTACCAAAGGGATTCTCTTTTCCGCGGACTGTAGGATTGAGGATTGACGCAAATGAAGTGCATGTCCATCTTCAGCAAATCCACTTTCCTTGTGGAACTGCAACAATCTAGTACATCTAGTAAGCATAAAAAGCATCCGCGTGTGAAGCTGCTTAAGCGTGCCTGGAGGTAACTCCTGACGCCTATCATCCAATTCCTGAACTATGCCCTCACATTGGAGCCAAAACTCATTAGGTGATGTCATAGCACAACTCTTTGCTAGAATCAACAAGTCCTCAATAGTTTCCTGCCATTCAGGATGAGTTTCTGCGTTCTTCTCTAAAACGCCAACAAGATCAGCAGCAAAGATGGCCAAGTCAGAGTCTACTTCTTCTTTAGCTTTCTCAAACCGTCCTCGTATCATGCCCAATACCTCCTGCATTAAATATAGATTTCAAGAGACACGTGAGCATAAAAGATACAGCAATCAATGCACAAGAGAATTCTGCAGAACTATACACAGACCTCCAGACTATTTAAGCCTCGCGGTTTCCAAAATGGATAAGGTCGTACTCCTTTGGAATTTAATTCATGGGAAAAACTTTTAATATCTGCAGGATTCCTTTTCCTTGGTCCACTTGTAGCGCGGAGAATAGCTTGGAATCTTGGGGATTCAGACTCCTTCGGGGTTTCGCAATCATATGCAGTCTGCGGAGAAAAATCAGACAAAAGATACTGTGAGACAAGAAGAGGCACATTCAAGTGATTCTAATAGCTCTATCACAACAACTCTCGTCAAGGAAAGGAATAATCAGACAACCTGTCCCGCTGGTGTACAAATGTCTGGGCTTCTTACGCCCCCAGTTTGGTCCCAAGACGCATTTGGATTTCCTGCATGACAAAAACTATTCAGCTAAAGAATGAGAAATGGTCAAGTCACAGCATCAAATTGACCTGCAACAAGAAAGAACTAGTGGATTGAAAGAACGTTTTGATTGCTTTTTCATCTCTGAACTTGGATGTGGGTTGGCACTTCGAGCAGTACTAGTGTCCTAGGGTTCTGGCGGATTCTGATTCAATTCCTAGGATAAGGCACCATTAATTCTTAAAGATAGGAAAGTACCATAAAGTCTGATCTGGGGTGTTCTAGTGTGTTTGGTTGACCATAATGTGTGTTGACTGTTTTTGCCTTTGGGCACATCATTCTTTAGACTATAGCTGGGTAGAGTACTTCTTTTAACTTTGGTATGGGCAAAAGTAGTTGTGCATTCAAGGTGGTCTCAGTTTCCTTCCTGGACAGACATTGAAAGTTCTTGCAATATTTTGACGAGACTCCTAGACTCATAGTCCTTTCTCCTTTTCTTACCTAAAAAACATAAGATTTATTTGTTACTCTTCGCCATTCATTATATAATACAGGACTGACAAGAGTGTTTAGGAACCACAAAATTCACAGAATTTTACCATCACCAGACGTTAAAAAAATCCCACTGGACTTTTAATGCGTTCGTTCTACAAAAAAATTCACTTATTTACAATAACTAAGCAACTCTTCAAGCCTATTGGAGCACATATAACTACCTTTCTTGCTCATAAAGTTTCTGCAAACTACTTTTCATGGTAAATGGGTTCTAAAAAGTTTGGCTATCCACAGAGAAGCCTCTCCCACATGGACTATCATACCCAGAGAGAAGACCTTATGCATACAATAGCATCAGTCGACCTAACGCAGATATAATATCACTAAAACAACATCAACAAAGCCATCAATGTTTTCCGGTTTAACATGAATCCTAGAATGGATCCACCAATGTTAAGTTCAGCAGCTATTAAGTCGAAACAAGTAGCAAAGCTGAACAAAACAAAGAGAACATTGGAAAAGAGTGCGGAAAGAATAAAGTTTGCTCAACAAACAAAGGAACAATAGAAACAAAGCCAAATGCAACATGCATCATTTCGCTCCAACCCACCCCCTCCATAAAGACATGGACTTATAATGTTTTTGATAGGCCTTATTAAATTCATCGTGGTCTATCCTCTATTCGTTACAATCTCACTGGTTCTCTTGTGGGATAAATGGATATGATTAAGAGTTTCTACACGGTCAATCAGCACGAAATACGTTGCCCAAATGTGAAAAGTGATCTTTGAATGATGCTCCTTTGCAATCAATTTGGCTCTCAACACTAAATAGCTATGCAGTTTTGCCATTAAAACGACCACTCTACTGTCACACAGACTATACAGTATGTCTGTCTCTACCATGACTTTGGTTTTTCTGATCACCCAAGGGAGAACAGGAGGTTGCTTCACTCCCAAATAAACCCAGATAGCAGCTTAAGCAAGAAGCTCAGTAATACGGTCCAGAATCATTGTCTTCTCCATGAAGAAACTCAAAGGAGGTAGCTGCCTAGGCCTTACCAATTGTGCAAGACCTGAAAACTGTCTCATCCTAGTTGGCCGATAGCCATGGGACCTTGTTCTACCAGTCGACTGAGCAGCCCCTCTGGGCAGAAGACCAGAAGGAGGATTTTTGAGAAGCGGTTTTTTTTTTAATTGGGGAGGGGCGCAAAGGTGTTAACGCGCCAAGCCAGTTGTACAGTTGGAACCGTCTTGCTCCCTCTCTTATATTTCTAAAATAGCTAGTGTCATGATGCTCGCAATCGGGTTCAAGTATCTGACACACATACCAATCCAAGGCCCCAACAGTTAACAATATCAACTACAGGACACAAGAAAAACTCAAAAATACTTTGTATTTCCGCTGTCATAGTTTCCATGCCACTTCATGGAGTTCAACAATGATCGAGGTTTCCGTTCTACACGTATTAAAGTGGCAAGTCCGAGCATCATTGACTAGTTGTCATTCGTAGTGGTTTCTCTGTTTATTCTGTCGGAAATCAATTTAATTGACCTCAAGTTGTGAGCCTCTTGTGTTTTTAAGTAGCTGATGTGTTAGACCTCAAAAAAAAAAAAAAAGACAATGAAACCCTGATTGCAGGAATACAAAACCCTTCAAGACTTTCTCTTGTCAATTGTCAAAGCTGTTTCACTTACTCTGAAGTTAGGAGACTTGTGAATGTTGAGAAGCAATTAGCTGAATCCGTCGCCTTAAAGACCTTAAAGGGGAGGATTCCACCCTAAACTCTGGTGAAGTTCTAAACTAAGTCACTGATGAAACATTGAGACATTAAGTTATACGTTCCTGACTTTGAAAGCAATTTTAGCCTGTCATTATCTGTTCTGTCCGCAGTCGGAATTCATCAGGGCCTAGTTCAAACCTATAGCTCACCATTAACCTACTTAAAGCTTGACATTGTTGGCAATCAATTCACATATAATCAAGTCTTACACAACAACAATCACAAAAGATCTTGTCACTACCTGGTGAACTGTTCAAAGCCAATCAGAATCCAAAACTATGATCCAAACATATCGAACAAGTCAATATACAAACAAATTGATTAGCTAAAGGCCATTTCAGCAACTTGCACAATGAAACCCCCCCCCATGAAACAAGCAAACCATTTTAAGCTCCAAACATCCAACTAAACACGCTAATTAATCGACACTCCAGTTCAGTTACCAACACTAAACCAGCCTAATTATGTATTTCCCATCACAAATCCCCAATTCCTAACCTAACAACATCACTAATTCACCACCAAGAATTCCAACAAAATGCAAGCAACTTTGATAAATGAAAGAAAGAAGTGCTAAAAAAAACAAAGCAATTACACAGCAAAAAAACGTACCTCCACCAGACGACAGTCGAGACCGCGGTGGCTGAGCGGCACTAGTCACACTAGGACTCTTGGCGGAACCCGGGCCGCTTCCGGTGGACATACTATCGGAATTGCTGCCACTCTCAGCAACATTCTCCAACCAACCCGGGTCCTTCTTCCCGGTACCGACGGATCCTATCCGGTTCTTGGACAAGTTACTTGACCCGAGCATCCCTTTATCGGAGCGGAACCCGAAAAAGCTTTCCTGGGGCAAAGGCCCAGATCTGGTCTTAATCTTGTTGAGGCCCAAAGAAGAGGCCAAAATCGGAGAAACGGATGCTGCGGCGGAAGAGGGGGAAGTTGAAGTGGGGTCCAGTTTTGACTGCTTGGAAAACTCTTTGACCAGCTTGGAAGGGGAGGTTGACGAACTAGTGACGTCATCCTTGGTTGATGATGAGGGTGATGATTTCGAGGATTTCTTTTTATCGGATCTGCTGAGCCCGAAACGCGGGCTGCTAGAAGATCCGTCGGGACTTGAGGAGTCGGACGCTGTTGATGATTTTTTCGAGGAGAAAAATCTGCCTTTGAACACCATTTTTGTGGAGGTTACAAACCAAAGCTCCTGCTGCTGCTTTACGATGATGGTGGTCTTAAAGATATCGAATACACATTACTAAAGCGCGGGATTTGGTGGACTGAGGAGTGGAAAGTAAGGGTGCGAGTTAAAAGGTGTTGAAAGAGGGAAG
This sequence comes from Spergularia marina, assembly GCA_963680865.1. Taxonomy (NCBI): domain Eukaryota; kingdom Viridiplantae; phylum Streptophyta; class Magnoliopsida; order Caryophyllales; family Caryophyllaceae; genus Spergularia; species Spergularia marina. The sequence goes on along the minus strand of OY804557.1, from coordinate 11,033,902 downwards.
AGGGAGAAAGAGGGGGAGGAATTTTAGTCAACACTTACATTAACAATTTTTACTTCAGGTAATGCACCGAATAATTTTACAATGGACCATGGTATAGTTTGTTATCGTTGTAACTTGTAAGGCCCTATCTTTATTTCATTTCTTTTTATATTTTACTTTTTTTCTTAAGTAAAAATGATAACACCTTTTAAAAAATTGCTTACATAGTTATGGTCTACACCATTAGTGAGTACAATCTAGCAACAAAGTGAACAACGGTATTGCCTCTACGTTTTACACGAGACTAAAGAAATTTTGAAAAACTAGAACTCGATGAGATAACATCATGTTGCAACATGTCCTTAATACTCCTTTTCACCTTTCTGCCTAAGCCATGAGAGAATTAGAGTATGAGCATCACTCTCAAGGACCGTGATATGTAATACCATGGGGTTTGTAGAAATTGAGTGGTATTGAAACAGGCGAAAGCGACGATTTGCCCCCTACACTTTCATCAATTGTGCAATTGAGCACCCTAACTTCCAATTGAGCCATTTACCACCTTAACTTTTTAATCCGTGTAATTTCACACCTATCTCTATTTTTTAATTAATTTGTGTTATATAAATATTTTCCTATATTCACAAAATTCATAAAAAAATCATGATGCAGTACAAATACACCACATATACGATTTTTATACATACCACAATTCTATGTAACTTATACAGGTATTACCCTAAAGAAAATGGAAAGCTATTACACAAAAAAAAAAACAGAAATTAACAACTCCCAGATAAGATGTTGAATTCCCATCGCAATCTTCAATTTCCTTCAATCCCCAATCCTACCAAACTCACCACCACCGCCTCCTCACTACCATCGACACCCCTAGTCCCCCTTCGACATCAACGGCGGCTAAATCAGGCCGGAGGAAAGTCCGCCGACGGTGAAGAATGAATGGAGCACCGTCAATTTGAAGGCGCGCATCACCCATCAATTTGTTTGCCTCCATGTTCAGGTTACTTTATAGTTTGAGAATCGATTGGCTTGAAGTTATTAGAGTGAATAAAATTAATGTTATGTATGCAATTTTTAACTTGATTGTTTATCAAAGACTTGCAGAAATTAAGAAAAATTAAAGGCAAATTAAAGTGGAAAGTTGAAAGTACAAATCTGGGTAAGTTTTTCTTCCGTAAGATTGCAATGAAGGTGTGCAAATCAATTGAAAAGTGTATGACGAAATAAATAAGTTCAGTACTTGTATGACAAAATAACTCTCAGTCAATCATTTCCTTACAATACTGCAATGGAGGAGTTTTGTTGGAGTATTGATTGCTCATAACCTTACAATATATTTCGTCCCACCACATGATCAAGAATGAAGAGAAAATGATTCAACTTCAAATCGATCTCCGGGAAAGCACAAAAGAACTCTCGGTTAATCATTTCTAATCTCTAGCACTTATGGACAGCTTTCATACCAGAGAACGATGAACAATCATGTGCTTTTAGGGTTTGGAGAACTTTACTGGACAAATGAATTTAGGGGTTCCTCTTTTGTGTTAGAACCTAAGGTGGTTTAGACACTCTAAACAACACTTAATAACTCTATTAAGTGGAACCTTAGGTGAGGATCGATTTGCATGTAGTTAAAAACAACTAAAAAAACCGAGTTTAAAGATCGTATACCTTGTTTTGGCTCTAGGTTGTGCTCTCCTTTACTAAGGAGTGTCTTGAGCTGCTTAACAAGGATGATCCTCCTTCCAAACTTTGATTCTTGAACTCTTCTAATCTCCCACGGCACGTACCAAAGGATTCACAAGAAAACCGAGTTATTATGTACTAGTAATAACTCGGTTTACCCCAAAAACAAAATAGCCCTAATCCCTAACAATTAGGATCAATTAGGGTGAAGTATTTTTGTGTTTAGATGTGTTTTTGAGCTACATGCAAAGCTCAAAAAACTTGGTGGCTATGGTGAAATAGTTGGCTCTTTTTAGAGAGGAAGAAGATGATGATTCTTTCCTCAATTTTTTTTTGTGTTGAAAATGATTAGTACTCTAAGTCTAAACATGGATTAGACTATATATAGTGGTGGGTTAAATTAGTAAATCAAATTTACTAATTTGCCCCCACTAACATTAACCAACCTTTAAGGTATAACAAGGTTAATTTAGTCATTTCATAACTTAACTAATTAAGTTACAATTAACTATTATATATTGATATAATAATTATATCTAATCATATTTTAGCTAATAATTACAACTCTTGTAATTAATTCTAGCTAAATTTGTCACGACTGACAAATCACAACAATACCCGTATAATTACTAATCTCAAATTTAGCAACTTATACACTGATAAAATTTCTATTTTATCAGTGGTTTATTTATTATCAATTATCTTATAATCAATAATATAATAAACTCTACAGCCTGATACTAAACACATTGCCAGTTAACTATTAACTGGCTAACAGGAGTTCATCACGTTATCCTATATAGGTATGACCGATAGGGATCAGTCGATCTCCGCCATCTTACGACGACAATAACGTCAAACCCTAGACGGCCAATCGTTATTGATTTACGTTGACCAACTGATAAGTTCATCTTATAAACCGATCCCTGTTTATTCCATAATTGAGATTTATTAATCAACGCACTATTGTCGGAGGACACTAGTCCAACAATCTCCCACTTGTCCGAGACAAGTATGTGCGTGATCGACTCTCTTGCCCTTTATATCTCCCACTCAATGCAAGATGTCTTTCAGGTCGCTCCTGCACCCGATGTGAATCGTAAAGTGGTTTTCTCGATCGAGAGCGCAACTGTCTGACCGGAAAAATCTACCTTAGATTGCTTCCGAGCGTGGCCACGCATTTTCAATTGCTACTCCTCGAGTGGCCTAAAGATATTAACCCTGACGTGGGCGGACAATCCCTTCACTCTATTTTCATTGTTCCATACAACTCACAGTGACCCAAAATATGCCCTTATAGCCTCCTTTAACGGCACGACTTAGGACATAAATCAAAGCCACTATTTATTGCACAAACTCTGGCAAATAGTTTCAGGTCAAAAGAATCGACTCAATGGTATAATACAGTGCTCCTAGCTTCGACCCAGCAATAGGAATCTGTAGGTGGTCAAGTCCGACAGAGTGTCTCACATTCTGCTTGTGTAAACGACCGGTCATCCCATGACCTATGACTTTTGAACCAGTCATCCTAATCGACTTACACTCTAGTCACTTAGAGTCGTCACCTCACATTGTGACTAGGGACTAAATTATTCTGCTATTCCTGTTCACTTCATAGGGCTCAAATCGTCTCTACGACCTATAGGAGTTTAACAGAATGTATTTTTTTATTCAGCATATACAAAACTGAATAAATTTAAACGATAAAATCTTTATATATATATGTATGTAAAAAGTCAATACAAAGATCTAACTATTACATACCATATAATCTACAACCAATCAGTCATGCGTCTCAATCCCATGGACGCTACATGACTGTTGTGCTTGGCCAGTGTCATCGGCTTAGTCAGAGGATCGGCGACATTATCATCTGTCCCGATCTTACAAACCAAAATATCTCCTCGTTCCACAAAATCTCGTATTACGTGAAACTTCCTGAGTACATGTCTAGACTTGTTACTAGACTTAGGCTCTTTAGCCTGAACTATTGCTCCACTGTTGTCGCAATAGATGGTGATAGGATCTGCTGCTGCCGGAACAACCTTCAGCCCTTCTAGAAACTGCTTGATCCATACCGCTTCTTTTGCAGCTTCTGAAGCCGCAATGTACTCTGCCTCCGTTGTAGAATCCGCTGTGACAGATTGCTTGGAACTTTTCCAGCAGATCGCTCCACCGTTCAGAGTAAAAACATAGCCGGATTGAGATTTCATATCATCTCGATCAGTTTGGAAACTAGCATCTGTGTAACCTTTTACACGTAGCTCAGTATCTCCTCCAAACACTAAGAATGTATCTTTAGTCCTTCTCAAGTACTTTAGGATATTCTTTACAGCTATCCAGTGACTTTCACCGGGATTAGCCTGATACCTGCTCGTCATGCTCAAAGCATGTGAGACATCAGGCCTCGTACACATCATAGCATACATGACTGATCCAACTGCGGAAGCGTACGGGATCTTTTTCATGCGTTCAATATCTGCGGGCACAGACGGACATTGAGACTTACTCAGAACTATTCCGTGACCCATTGGCAGATATCCTCTCTTGGATTTCTCCATATTGAATCTCTCAAGAATGCTATCTACATAAGCTTCTTGACTTAATGCCAACATCCGTTTTGATCTATCTCTATAGATTCGGATGCCTAAGATGCGTTGCGCTTCTCCTAGGTCCTTCATCCGAAAATGATTTCCTAACCATCCTTTAACTGAGTTGAGGGTCGGAATATCATTTCCTATGAGAAGTATGTCATCCACATACAGGACCAGGAACGTTACCTTGCTCCCACTAAACTTCATGTACAAACATGGTTCCTCAACACTACGAGCGAAACCATTTTGTTTGATTACATGATCAAACCGATGATTCCAGCTCCTGGATGCTTGCTTAAGTCCATAAATGGACCTTTTAAGCTTGCAAACCTTCTCAGGATTGCGTGGATCGACAAAACCCTCTGGCTGTGTCATATACACTTCCTCTTCCAGAAACCCGTTCAGGAAGGCGGTTTTGACATCCATCTGCCATATTTCATAATCATGAAACGCAGCAATCGCTAAGATTATCCGAACGGATCTGAGCATCGCAACTGGTGCAAATGTTTCATCATAGTGAATACCATGAACTTGCGTGAAACCTTTCGCCACTAGTCGAGCTTTGAAAACGTCCTTGTTTCCATCCATGCCGATTTTGATCTTATAGATCCATTTGCATTTCAGAACTTTTGTTCCAACTGGCACATCTACCAAGTCCCATACTTGGTTCTCGTACATGGAATCCATTTCAGATTTCATCGCCTCCAGCCATTTTGTAGAATTTGGACATGTCGTGGCTGCGTTGTAGGTTGCGGGCTCGTCACTTTCTAAAAGTAACATTAAGTATTTATCATCATCTTCGACAATACCTAAGTATCTCTCAGGTGGGTGACTTACTCTCCCTGACCTTCTAGAAACGGAGGTTGGAACCACTGTATCAGAAGTTTCAGGGCTGTTTTCTTGTAAAACATCCTGATTATCTTCCTCTGTTTGTGACTCCTGAACTTCTCTAAGTTCAAAATTTCTCCCACTCTGTCTTCTAGAAATAAATTCCTTTTCTAGAAAGACAGCATCACGAGACACAAACACTTTGTTCTCCTGACGATTGTAGAAGTAATATCCTCGTGTTACTAAAGGATAACCTACAAATAGGCATTTCTGGGATCTGGGTGCTAGCTTATTGTCACAACGGTTCTTAACATAAGTTTCACAGCCCCAAACCTTTATGAAAGACAAGTCAGGAACTTTTCCTTTCCATATCTCGTATGGTGTCTTTGGAGCTGATTTTGTCGGACTCCTGTTCAGCAGGAAAACGGCGGATAGTAGAGCGAAACCCCAAAATGAATCAGGAAGCTCAGCCTGACTCATCATAGATCGAACCATATCTAATAGGGTTCTATTTCTCCTTTCAGCAACACCATTCATCTGTGGTGTTCCAGGAGGTGTTAATTGTGATACTATACCACAATCTCTCAGGTGATAACTGAATTCGTTACTCAGATATTCACCTCCACGATCAGATCGTAAGGTTTTGATCTTCCTATCAAGTTGGTTTTCAACTTCCCTCTGAAATTCTATGAATTTCTGTAGGACTTCGTCTTTGTTCCTCATTAAGTAGATGTATCCATATCTACTAAAGTCATCTGTGAATGTGACGAAGTAGTTGTAACCACCTCTGGCTGTGATGCTCATTGGACCACACACATCTGAATGTATTAGTTCCAATAGCTCACCAGCTCGAATTCCTTTTCCCGAAAAAGGTTTTCGTGCCATCTTGCCTAATAGGCAAGATTCACATTTATTAAATGATTCGTAATCAAGTGATTTGAGCACTCCACTGGATACGAGTCTCTTAATGCGTTTTTCGTTTATATGACCTAAACGACAATGCCAGAGATAGGATAACTCAGGATCACCTGATTTGAGCTTTTTATTTTCTACATGGTAGACATCGGTGGTTAAGTCTAAAACATATATTCCGTTGATTGACGGGGCTATTCCATAGACCATATCATTGTGCGAGAAGGAACAACATTTGTTTTTAATTTCAAAACGAAAACCTTCCGCGTCTAACATAGATACAGATATTATGTTTTTGCTCAGGGTTGGTACATAATAACAATTATACAAGTGCAATTCCAACCCTGACGCTAACGACAAAACATATGTTCCTACGGAAACAGCAGCTATCCTTGCTCCGTTTCCAACGCGTAGGTCCACTTCACCCCTTGCTAGCACTCGCACCTCCTGCAGCCCCTGCAAATGATTACAGAGATGAGATCCACATCCAGTATCTAATACCCACGACGTGGAACTAGCAAAGTTTATGTCTATAGTGTAGATACCTGAAGCTTTCTTCTCCTCCAGGTATTTGGGGCAGTTGCGCTTCCAGTGACCTACTCCGTCACAATGGAAGCACCTTTGATCGGGGTTCGTGCTTTTGGGCGGCTTAGTCTTTGCGTTTACTGGCGCTTTTCCTTTGCCCTTGCCCTTTCCTTGCACGGGTTTCTTCCCCTTTTTCCCTCGGTTTTTGAACTTGCCACCTTCCTTCCTCGCATTTAGCACTAAAACATCTCGTTTTCCGCTAGTACTCCCACTTGCGCCTATGTCTTTCTCTGCTTGGACAAGCAGAGCATGAATTTCATTGAGGTTTTTCCTCAAATCGTTCATGTTAAAGTTCAACCTGAAATTGTTGAACTCGTCATGTAGCGAGTGGAGTATACGATCTACCGCGATTTGGTCGGAAATCGGGCATCCCAGTCGTTCTAACGTCTCTACGTTTTCGATCATTTTGAGCACGTGGGGACCAACAGGCTGTCCCTTGATTAAACGTGCCTCAAAGAATCGACTGGCGGCATCGTATTGCAATATTCGCGGTTTTTGCGAAAACATATTCGTCAATTTGACGAATATTTGGTATGAGGAGGAATAAATCAATCTGCGCTGCAATTTTGACGCCATCGAATAGATCAAAACGTTTTTGATCGAGGTTGATTCCTGCTCGTACAATTCGTACGCTCGACGCTCGGCCATCGTTGCGTTAGGCCCTGGCGTCGCAGGTGGTGGTTCAACGAGGAACCGCTCCTTTCCGTCGCTTTTAGCGGCTAAACGTAGACTCAATTCCCACTCTGGGAAGTTGCTCCCATCGTCCTTCAGGGAGTGCTTCTCCATAAAGGCACGGAGCCATGAGTCTTTCGTGATACTCGGTAGAACTGGGTTCGCATTTGGATTTGCCATTGCGATTTACGATTCTACAAGTTTGGAAATAAAATTTGGTTAGATTTTATCGCATTATTTTACTTCACATTTTACACATAAAACGTGAATTCCGTTTATATAATTGATCTCCCTTAATTATATAACCGATTCCGAGATCCGTCGTACTTATAAATTTTGGGCACGCGAGAGGGCGTCTTTAGCTTTTTCCCTAATTTATAACACTCGGGTGAACCAATTCTTGGTTGATTCTAACTCTAAGAACTCTCGGTTGACAAATTTCTCGAATATTTGTCCTCTAGCCTCGAATTTGCATAACCCTTATGCCCAATTCGTCGAGATCAACCAAATCTAACGCGTTGTAACACTTACAACCCTACTCTCCAAGGTAAAAAGGTCCCACCTCACGAGAGGGTGAGTGTGGTTCCTAATGAACAAGGTTGTATAGGTGTTAGATTTGGAAAAGCTAGCTCTCGATATTACGTTTGATTAAATTTTAGGAGATCTAGTCGTCTTATATTGTCTATCGCGTTTATTCAGTGAACTAAATATTTAGCGAATCGTTGACAATTTATAACGACTAAAACGTGTGCACAAATTTTAGTTTATATCGTATCCACTACGTCGGCGGAAAAAACGCAATAAACCAAGCATGCAACAGACGATTAAACTAATAAATCGATCACGAGTACTAGTATGGCCCTATCTCGCTTAAAAGAAACCTAAACTAGTCCTAACTAGTCTTTGACGGCTTCTCGTCTTCAAATGCAATCTTCGACTCCACGCCAAGGTTTGTAAAAGCTCGAAAATAGAATTACATGTAAAAGCCTATTATACATTCACTTTCTAAAAATAGAAAAAAAAATATTACAATCTGGCGATACGAGATCGCAATTAATTACAAACCCACCGATACCGTCCTTACATTACGGTACAGTACCGGTCCTATGAGACATCTTGGCCATACTGTACTCGGATTTTGGTCAAACGTATAACACTTATACGTTTGACCTCGGTAAATCACATTTACCGACTAACAAAAATCAAACAACGGCTAATTTTGGAAAACGATTTTAACAGTTAAAATCACGAATCAATCAAAACACTTTTGGAACCAAACCAACAACTAAACATTTTAGTTTATCAACCTTTAATCCCACTAAAGTCGATTCAATTAGTTTGATGGATTCGTTTTAGCCCTCTTTTTGCTCGAAAAGTGCCATAAATCATTAATTTACTCTAATTAATCATAACAATTATGAATTTAATTAGAAAAATCATTTTCTTTAACTAACATACCATACTGGCAGTAGCACATGCATGAGCAAAAATTTCCAGATATTTCTTGTTTTAATTCAATTAAGAAAACAATTTCCAAGTTAATCATTATTAACTCTTAATAACGATAAAAACCCAAAATTAACTTTTAATTTTAGAAAAATTCGAACCAATGCCATGGTGAACTTTATTACTGGAAATTTTAGTCCTCTTAATTTTCACATAATTTTATACATGCAAATTATCTAATTAACACTTAATTCGATAATTAAGCTAATTATGTGATTTAAACCGAAAATTCATGGAAAAATAGCTAAAAAATTCCAAAATTTCTACAATTTCGTCCTAAACCTTTTTAAGACCAGTAGAAGCCATGCATGTCGAAAAAACCCAGTGAAAAAACCATTTTATCATTAAAATTAATTAAGTCGATAATTCACCTAATTAACCAACTCGGTTTTAACATGCAATAAGACCAAATGCTCTGATACCAATTGTTAGAACCTAAGGTGGTTTAGACACTCTAAACAACACTTAATAACTCTATTAAGTGGAACCTTAGGTGAGGATCGATTTGCATGTAGTTAAAAACAACTAAAAAAACCGAGTTTAAAGATCGTATACCTTGTTTTGGCTCTAGGTTGTGCTCTCCTTTACTAAGGAGTGTCTTGAGCTGCTTAACAAGGATGATCCTCCTTCCAAACTTTGATTCTTGAACTCTTCTAATCTCCCACGGCACGTACCAAAGGATTCACAAGAAAACCGAGTTATTATGTACTAGTAATAACTCGGTTTACCCCAAAAACAAAATAGCCCTAATCCCTAACAATTAGGATCAATTAGGGTGAAGTATTTTTGTGTTTAGATGTGTTTTTGAGCTACATGCAAAGCTCAAAAAACTTGGTGGCTATGGTGAAATAGTTGGCTCTTTTTAGAGAGGAAGAAGATGATGATTCTTTCCTCAATTTTTTTTTTGTGTTGAAAATGATTAGTACTCTAAGTCTAAACATGGATTAGACTATATATAGTGGTGGGTTAAATTAGTAAATCAAATTTACTAATTTGCCCCCACTAACATTAACCAACCTTTAAGGTATAACAAGGTTAATTTAGTCATTTCATAACTTAACTAATTAAGTTACAATTAACTATTATATATTGATATAATAATTATATCTAATCATATTTTAGCTAATAATTACAACTCTTGTAATTAATTCTAGCTAAATTTGTCACGACTGACAAATCACAACAATACCCGTATAATTACTAATCTCAAATTTAGCAACTTATACACTGATAAAATTTCTATTTTATCAGTGGTTTATTTATTATCAATTATCTTATAATCAATAATATAATAAACTCTACAGCCTGATACTAAACACATTGCCAGTTAACTATTAACTGGCTAACAGGAGTTCATCACGTTATCCTATATAGGTATGACCGATAGGGATCAGTCGATCTCCGCCATCTTACGACGACAATAACGTCAAACCCTAGACGGCCAATCGTTATTGATTTACGTTGACCAACTGATAAGTTCATCTTATAAACCGATCCCTGTTTATTCCATAATTGAGATTTATTAATCAACGCACTATTGTCGGAGGACACTAGTCCAACATTTTGTTCTTTATATTTCGCAAGAGTTGATGTATAAATTTTTTTTTCCACGTATATGTGGTGTATTTGTACTGTATAATGTTTTTTTATGAATTTTGTGAATATAGGAAAATATTTATATAACACAAATTAGTGAAAAAATAGAGATAAGTGTGAAATTGCACGGATTGAAAAGTTAAGGTGGTAAATTGCTCGGGTGCTCAATTGCACAATTAAAAGAAAGTCTGAAAAACAACAAATGTAAGAATTAAAAACAGGAAAATGAACTTGTTTTTGTATGATTTTTATTGGTTTTATGAGTACTGAAATGAACAAATTGATAACCATAAAGGTTTATTCAATTAAGGGATAGATTTAGTGGAAGACACTCTCGAACACAACCACGAAGACTCGAGCCATGAAAACTTAACAGACGCCACAAAGGTCACCATAAACCACAAAGGTTTCTCCGAGTGAAACTCAATCTTTTCATTCATCAAAAGCTGTCTAATATCTTACAACTTGCAATCTATATATAGAGGCTTGGAAATGAATCTTACCTCTTGTTTTACATCAAATCGTATGGCTCATATAAGGATAGTACATCATTAAAACATGCAAACAAAAATGCAGAAATAAAGAAATAAGAAACTAAATTCCTATTGGATGACATAAGGCTCTCCCCCTTTGTCCATTTCCTCATGTGAGTGTGCTGAGACATTTTAATTGAAGAGAGCAACTCATTTTCGTGCCAAATTGGTCCAAATTGCAGGTGATAGTTGTTGTAAAAGATCCAGGACCACAAGATTGACAATGACAGCATGTGTCGTTTTCAGAGCTTAGTTATCTCAACCAAAAACTGTCACATGTCCCATTTCTCACATTCCACCTTAGAATATTCTTAGGACTATATGAAATTTCTGAGGGTGAGTGACAACCAAGTGAAAAGACAAAAATGCCCCTTCCAGGCATAGAGATGCATTTCGGACATTATAGTGGTTGCTCATGCGCTGCTTCCGGATTGCAAATGCCATAACTTTGTGCTCATAGCTCCTTTATAATTAGGGATGGCAATGGACCCAGGACCCGACCCAGACCCGGCGGACCCGACCCACTTGGGTCGGATCTGGGTCCACTTTTTGGAGACCCAATGGATCTGAGTCGGGTCCAGACCCGATGATAAATGTGTGGGTCGGATATGGGTCTTTGATCTGAGACCCAGACCAGACCCATGGATCCGCGGACCCGGCCAAAAATATAGAAAAAAAAAACCTAATTTATCACGAATTCGCGATCCTAGCCTTCCGCTTTCATTTTCATTTCTTAGTCTTCTCATGATAAGTCACGCACTCATGCCCAATCTTTCTCCACGGCCTCAAAAACCTTCGCCACTGCCTCAAAATCCTTCAATGTCGCTCTCCCTTAGTATACGGAAGTTCTAATAAAACAAAATGGATGAAGAATGACCACCATAGTGACGATCACAAAGCACATTGACGCATTCACGATCGTAAACCACATCGTAAACCGCAAGTTCAAAACATGAAAAACTTGATTTTATGAAAGACCCATCTTGGACCCAGACCCGGTCCAGACCCACTGGATCCTGGCGGGTCTGGGTTTGGATCTGTAAATTTTGGACCCAATGGATCCGGGTCGGATCTGGGTCTACTTGTAAAGACACGGATCCGGGTCTGGATCCTATCGGACCCGACCCAGACCCAACCCATTGCCATCCCTATTTATAACCCATGACATATCAAATCAAAGCCGTGGATGTAACACCCCCAAATTTCCTTTCCTTTTTAAAAACATTTTTATCGCGAATCAAAACCCAAATTAAGGAAATTAAGAGGTGTCACTCCGCACACGAGTCAAAGACCCGAATGCAAGGGGATTTCAGAAGCCGAACTACAAATGTCTAATGGTCTAAAATAGTCTATTACAATCCAATACTTAAATTTACAACAATTCGAAATATGAAATATGAAATATGAAATTGTCTAAGTATAATACATGGTCTAATAACTTAGAGTCCAACTAATATCTAATGAGTCGTCGTTCCCGAATGCATCAATCACTGCAAACCTGTGGTGGATTTAAAACACAAAAACCACAGTTGAAAAAGTCAGAAAATTGAGTAAGCTAACACCTTAACTCGTGGAAAACCAAGACCCTTACCTGGATTTTGAAAACGTTTTAGTTTATTTTTGAAAACACACTTAGCACATAATAACATATAATCATCCAATAACAATTCCAAACCAACTGTCCAAATTCATATTCCACATTCGTTCTATCATTCAATTCATCACTTATCAATTGTATAAGAAACATTCAACAACACGTATTCATCGAACATTAATATGATCACGAGTAAGAAGTTATAAGTCATAATCCATAATCCATAATCCACAATCCCTAACTCAACCAATCAGAGATTAACGATAAATATAAAGTCATAAGTCACAATCCATAATCCACAATCCATAATCCACAATCCCTAACTCAACCAATCAGAGATTAACGATAAATATAAAGTCATAAGTCACAATCCATAATCCACAATCCATAATCCATAATCCTTATATTTTTAGAAATGAACTGAATCTTTTGCCAATTCACCCTATCAACCATAATCCATAATCCATAATCCAAGACTACTAGACCTTAAGTGTACACACCCCCTACTAGGTATTTTTAACCCAAGTAGAGTAGACTAGAGCCTAACCCTCTTAAAAACCGATGCGGTGGGGAAATTAATAGGAGTCGATGCGACTCAAACATTTGAATAGGAGTTCTTTTGACTCAGGCAAATAAATAGGAGCTCTTTTAGCTCGAATAAATAATTAGGAGTTCTTTTTGCTCCGTCTAAGTAACTAGTATCTTATTGAGAGAGAGTTGATGATCACAAGTCATATAAAACGATATCAAACCAACATCATAATATAAATGGCTATGCGCCCACAAACCAAACCAAATCAACCAGCTTAATATACATTCAATCTTACCTTTCAAAATAATATATTTGTCACAAGTCAAACCATATACCAATATCAATACATTAATTCCAACCAATCATAATACGATAATTGTATAAAATGAATTGTTCTCCACTTATCATGATACTATTGTAACAACCCTAAAATTTGCTCAAAGAAATATATAGAATTGTCATGGCGCAATTGACTATCGAGTCAATTGCTAGGCTATAAATTCAGACACAACAAACTAAACAAGAAGAAACAGCGGAAGTCTTAAAACTGTCGAACTACAATTCTCAAAACCAAACTCAAATTACATAATCCAAAAGAAATAAAGTTTCAATAAATGTTTGTGAATCCCCAACATGCAAATCGACTTCTCAAGCAAGCATCCAAAGCATCAAGACCTGTCAACTACGCCATCGAGAATGACGTAGGCCCCAGAACATGGTGGGGAACGAACCAGAATAGAGAACGTCAGCATACAGGCTGAGTAAGAAGCACAAAAATACAAGCGAACAAAGATACGCGCCTTGAGGTGCGTAGCTAACAAATAATAGACAAACGTTATAATAGACAATCGTTACAATGATAGTACATTGCGATAATCCCCATATCGCTACAAGATCCGACGGTCTTGCTACATACGTTTAATCAAGGGTGGGCTCCTACCCCACAGCCACCACAATCTCGACACAGCGCGAGCTAGAGTACTATAAAACAGACCCTAACGACTTGAAGTGTGCACACCCCTCTCTAGAGGGCCAGGTAGGATGCGAAGCCTCTAGGAGGTAAGCCTATTAGGAAGTCGGTAGCTAATCCGACCCAAACTACCTTGATCAGAGGTACAGAGGTGACCGATCCGGGTCGCATCACCTTACTCTAGGTGGTAATCATCATCATTCAGTCAGTAGTGTACACTTACGCGCGCATTAAATAAAACAATAACAATACATTAAACAATCGACAACACAAGCATTAAACATACGAAATCATACTAGCGAATCACAAGAACAACAAACGGAAGCACACTCGGCCGAAAGCAACAAAAGGGCCGAGTGGCCGAAAATAGTGGAAGCCGAAGGGCTGCAAAATGGTTAGCAATTCGAAAAATAATACGCTCATGATATAAAATAGATATAGGCGAAGCAACAATCAAGATTGAGCGAATAAACCAAAGGTATGTAAGGCGATCATATGAACAAACATGATGGTGAATCAAACGAGAGTAGAGGTTAGTCAAAGGGTCATGATCAACGTTTTTACCTTACAACGCTAATCCTTAATCATCCAATTACAAACTCAATCCACAACTCCCTAATCAAAAAGATGTAACCATAAGTCTTACAACTCACAACTATCACTAATATGAAACGGATCCACAAAGGGACAGTGGTAAAGAAACACGAATAACATCTACCTCCGATATTGGATGACCACCAAATTTGAGTATGTTGTAGCAGGGTATGTCAGAAACCTCTCCTCAAAATTTCGTCCACAAACTCCAAGCGGATCGACATGAATCAACTTCACAATGAACCACGAATAACAATTAGGGTTTACTCACGAAAACCAATGTAACTTTTGATACAGAAATATAGCCTTACCAATTTTGGATATATTGTCAATTGTAGAGTAAGGAACATCTCCACAAAATCTCGTCATCTAATTCCTTAGGAGTCGACGGAAATCCGTAAAATACCGAGGGGCGGAACAGATTCTCGGGTAGATAGACACAACTCTACTAAAACATCTCTACAGTGAGTCTCCCATGGAATCTTGGCATGATCTACATGTTCCCGAATTCGTATCGAAAGCACGGTTCTAACGCCACCAACCACGCCCAATTAGAGATCATTTTAGAGAATTATGTGTGTTTGAAGTTGACATAGTGATGCTGGGATGTTCTGCGGGTGGAGGAAAACGAAAAGGAGAGAGAGGAGATGGAGGGAGGCCGAATAAATTGAGGGGAAGGTAGGGTTTCTTATTTTGTTTATGTCAATGGGTAGGGGGTTAGACTCGGGTTCGGGTTTTAATGGTCGGGTGAGATGAATGATCCATAAAGTCGATCCAAGTCCAATAACACAATTATAGAACTTCCCAAAATAGAATTACCCAATTAATAACATAGTCTATAATTCACCAAATTCCCAAAATGACTCTTATTAATTGTCTCAAAAGCAACACCCTAATTAATTAAAGTACCAAAATTGTGGGGTGTTACAACTATGTTCTCATCCAATCACACATAGCACATAAATTTGAAAGGTTTCTACAAGATTTAAGAATGGTTGAGCATGCTAGCTTACCTTTTAGAGCAAACGGAACTTAACAACAAAACAATCTTAGTACTCCTCGTCTACGAATTCATGCTCTACAATAATACAACCAATAATCCCAAATTAATATTAATCTCACCCAATCGTTCATCTAATACTTTTGTTAGCTCTACTCTATAAGCAATGCCCATCACAATGTAATTTCTAAACCAACAATTATCAATTTAGCCAACAATTATAATTCCTAATTCAATAATTAAATACTAATACTCAATAACTCTCAATTTATCTTAAAAATTCCTAAAGACTTAAAATCACTTTTAAAACAGAATCCAATTCATAAAAACCAACTCTTAATTATTATAATTCAATTAGAAATTATGCTAATAATTTAAATTATATTTTATCAATTAGAAAACAATGTTTTATTACATTAAATCCCAAAATTCGAATTAAATTACTTGAATCACGAAAATCAGTTTATATTTTTGTAATTCACCTAATTTTCGAAAATTATAATTAACATAATTAATTGAGCTAATTACATTAATTTAGAATCAATCCCCAAAATCACAACAAATTACAATTTATACAAAGCATGAACAAACCCAAATTAAATACCCAATTAAAACTAAGAACCCTAATTAATAGATTTTAAGAACTCCCAAGTTATAACTTTCGAACTTAATTAAACGAATTCTAGTAATAAGACTAATTAACCCCAATTTCGTGATTAGTGAAAATCAACCCAAATCAAGCATCAAAACCAATTATTTGTGTATAAAACTAACTCAAATAAATTACCCACTAATCATAACACTTATTAGGATAAATTAAACATGATTTAAAGCAAGAAAACGAATTGAAATCAATGTTTACTAAGGAGGACGAAAACAGGGGAGAAAAAGGGGTGAGGGGCGTTACCCACGGCCTTAGAAGGAGGAAGAAGGAGGGGTTGTGGTGGTGGTCGATCGTCGACCTGAGTCGGCGAGGGGGAGCAGCGGCGTGAAGCAGAAGCGACGTGCGTGAGGTGAGAAGCAGAGGAACTCTGTTTTTATAGAAAATAAGGGGGGGTGTTTGTCGACAGAGAGGAGAGAGAATTGTAAGGTTATTGTTTTTTTTTTCTTTTTCTTTTTTTTTCTTTTCTTTTCCTTTTTCTGATTTTCTCTTTTCTCTTTTTTTTTTCCTATGTTTTGTTTGGGTTGGGTATATGAAGTTTGGGCCAACATGGTGTTGGGTTGATGTTTAATTGTTGCAAGTAAAAGTGACCCAATTTGGAAATAGAAAACCCAAATCGCAAGTCCAAATTTAGAACCAATTCCCGATCCCGTTTTCGAAAACGATTCACGAAATAACAACTAATTAATTCATTCCTGCTAGAATAACTTAGCTAATGATACTAAAATATTATTATTAAAATATTCCGAATTTTTAGGATATTACATCATTCCCCCCTTAAGACAACGCTTCGTCCCCGAAGCGCAAAATAATTGACTGAACTCATTGCACAACCACACAGCACAAGTCATAAACAACTCATAAAATGTAAAGGTATGAGTGTATAAATGCAATGCATGATTCTAAGTTTAATGTAAAGTTGGTATTACAATCCACCCACCTTAAAAGAAGAGTTCGTCCTCGAACTCACGAGTTAAACAATCTTATATATAAGCAAGTAATATGAACGCCTTGATGTACGAGTCACTCATAAAGGGACACCATTTAAATATAGAATCTCCTCATCAATTTTGTGCTACCAAAGCAATACAGTACTTTAGAATGTACACCAGTATATCAATCTTATAGTAAACAAAAAATTATAACATCGCCAAGATCACTAAATTTCCTCTATTACCAATCGAAAGCAATACGGCAGTCAACGCCAAATAGATTATTAATTCGTTGAGCAAACTACAAATATACTTTGAAATATAAGGAACCACATGCCCAAGAAAACTTACTCATCATTTAAATCAACAATTCTCAACACTATTCGATACCAATCCCAAATTCTTAACCCCTCTGAACAATTTGAGTAGTCATTGTCACACACTCACACCTCAACCTACCAAAATCATTTCTCAATATTAATCTTCAAAATATACATTTAAACGCAAAAGATATCCAAGATCAATTATCACCGCTAGAAATTCAATCTCCTCGAGCATCATAACTCATATATATCAAAACCAATCAAAGCCATTATATTTAAAATAAAATATTTTCACCCTCAATCATTTAACACAAACCGTTATCTCCTCATTAAACAAAACTCATATAGATCACCTTTAAGAAATATAACTCAATTACAGAGTAACCCAAAATGAAATTTGAAGTCAACGAACTCTCTAGGTTTACTTTGTCAAATAATCAATTCTTAGATCCCAATGCAATAAATCATTTATATCCATGTACCAATTATAGATATTTTAAACGCCAAAAATTTATACTTCTAACCCAAATAAATGTCCAATCTAGTCCAATCCTTGTCGAAATAGCTCCTTACATCATATATTAACCTCAAAAAGTCCAAATTAATACTTCACAATTCCTTAAGATGAATCCATAAAAGAAAATGATAATTAAGATCATGTTCCAAAATCATATTATCCAAAATAGTTAAAACCTTCCAAGACACTATTAATTGTGATATAACAAACTCAAATCCATTAGACAATCAAGTCATTTTATCCCAAAATAGTCGAGTCAATGAGCTTCAAATTCAACACTCCACATTCCACTACACAAGAACAATTTCGATCTCTAGAAATCAACCAAATTTCAAACTCCAAACTCAATGTCGTATGCCACACTCAAATTTCATATTCACATCCCATCATAATATTCCTTACACATCTCGTGAAAATCACCTTCAAACAATACTACTCAATCATGAAACACACCTCCGTACATTTTAAAATCTATAATTAGTATAGCCGTCACTAGATCTCCTTATTACACAAAATTCAATTCACCATATAACCCCCATCATATATCTCATATTTGACCAAAATCTCATATTAATCATCGACGTAAGGATGTCAAAACAAAGGTTTAAAATGCTAAATATAGGGCATAATAATCTATACATTAGCCACTAGTTCCACTACTAAGGGTAGGGTGGGAGGGCACTTTATATGTTTTAGTATATTTCCTCTAGAGTAATTTCAACCCTTTAAGAATGATGCGGTAATTAGCTATCAAGCACTTAGTAACAATTCCAACACTTATAAATACCAAATAATTTATGTCTCAATTGAGACACATTCCATGAAGCTAAATAACGTATACATATCGAGAATACTTAAAATAGAAATATCAATTTTTTCATTCTAATTCAGTAAAGATCATTCCAAATAATAAGGTACGTTTGACCTTCCAAGACCAACAATTTCCATACATGTCCATAAACTTTGTACTTTATAATTCCAATACCAAATTACAGCTACCTTCATATTTCAATGAATCAAAACAATTAAATCATGCAATAACAACTCAATAACAATAACAAGTATATATAAAACTCACATGTAAAAACAATTACCCGTTCATAAATAAAAGGCTACACACACATAAACGAACAAAGCAATACCCCTATACCCCATACGGCTTGGTTAATTTTATTTCTTTTTGCTAGTTAGTTCATTTTTTTTCCTAGTCTTATTAGTTTAAATTTTTTTTTAGCGTGGGACCTAACCTGGGCTCTGATACCAACTGTAGCACCCCCAAATTTCCTTTCCTTTTTAAAAACATTTTTATCGCGAATCAAAACCCAAATTAAGGAAATTTGGGGGTGTTACAGTGGATCTTAGCTTTCATCTGGAAATAGAATAAGTCCAAAATTCCTCATACTTTTTAAGATATGCGCCTCTCAGTGACATCATGTCAGTCCACTTCCTGCAGGCCAAGCATTTTATCACCCTAACTTTGAGCTTTCATAAAACATTGTTTATAACTTCAATGGAGCCTGAAAGGTGTCATTAGAAAGTGTGGGCAATTAACTTTGCACCCATATAAGAATCATAGCCATAGCCCTTATATATGCATGTATATGAAGCTCCAAAGTCAGATGGAATTCATTGAAACTTTCAGATTTTCTCAGAATTATGCATCATTAATGGTCTCACCCAATGAAAATTTATCTGAATCTTGGGGAACATATTGTTAGAATTAATAGATCAATGCCCTTACCCCATGCTCCCGCATCAGACCACATCTGTATGCCTTGTATACCAAATCTTTCAACATTTGTTATGTTCGCATTCTAGCCACGACAAATATGATGCAGGTGAAAGATGGTCATATACTATTCAGATTTTGGAGCCAATATTTGAGGACAAACCTCCTTGAAGACATTAGCATCTAAATTAGTCTTTCTCTAAACTCCTCACTCCCACTTGCATACTCACTATCACTTTTATTTAGAATTTTCATTATTTTAAATGCAAAAACAAAGTAACTATAACAGATTGTGTCACATGACTCACATCATCCTTCTCTTCCATTCAAACAAAGCCTAACAATGTTGTCACAATTCTCCATTATATTGTTAGAATATATTTAGTTATATTTGTTACCACAAATTCACGTGGTGCCCTTAAACAAGGAGTGGGGTTGACTGCGACAAGTAGTGCTGGCAAACCCGAACCGACCCGCTAAAATTAACCGAAACCCGACCCGATGAAACCCGAAAATTTGTGAACCGAAAACCGACTCGACCCGACCCGAAGGTTAACCGCTAGACGCTAAGACCCGATAATAACCGACCCGTAACCGACTCGAAATTGACCCGGTAAAACCCGAGACCCGACTCAACCCGACCTGCAATCGACCCGACCCGAAACAACCCGACCCATAACCGAACTGATCCCATAGATGACCCGAAAATTAACCGACCCGACAATCATCTGACCCGAAAATTAATCGACCCGACAATCATCCGACCCGAAAATAAACCGACTCGACAATCATCCGACCCAAAAATTAACCGACCCGAAACGACTTGACAATCAAAATACGTTTTGCTTATGATAGTTATTATTAATATTATCTTGAAAATTTTATTGTTTTGTCTAAATTAGTCAAAAATTCTATTATAGTTGTCAGTATTTGACAATTAGGATAATGAATGAAATCGCGGCCATTAAATTAGGATAAGATAAATTTTAATCATTTGATTTTTCTTAACCATAGTTAAAAAAAAATTCCTATGATACACCATACACCTTAGTACCTTACCACATAGGATTACAAAATTAATATTTTTTCATGTATTCAAAATATTTTTTCTTTAATTAATTTGATTTTGTCTATCAATACTTATCTGAAATATTTGATTTTTAAAGGAAAGAGAAATTGACGTAAAAATCAGAATTTAATCAAAGGCCAATCTTAAAAATTGAACTTTACCCAGCATGATTCTATTCAAATTGACCAAAGTGCATCAATAATAATGAATTTACTCTGTCACATTGCAAAAAAAAAAAAACCAATAAGGTGAGCATGTCTTCTCCAAATATTCTCCCTGTTGTACTCCTGAGCTTCTTTTTCACTATGCTATTTTCTTTTTTCACATCTAAAACCCGACCCAGAAATCCTAACCTCCCCGAAACAACTAGCCGAAGCCAGCCAATTCTCCACCAACAACCACAATCTACATAACCAAACACAACATGCACCAAAACAAACCACAAATCCAATAAAAAAAAAATGCACGAATCATTTGATTGAAAGAATCATTTGATTTCATATCCTTGCTATAATAACTTACCAAATATACAACGAATTTATCAGTAAACAAAAATCAAGAAGTAACAAAAGAAAGAAGAAGAAGAAGAAAATTAAGAGAAAGAAATAAACAAAAGAAAGAAGAAGAAGTAACAAAAGAAAGAAGAAATAAACAAATACACCAGCCCACCTGTTGGAATGGTGGTTGAGAATCAAATTCTCAAGCTTCACGCCAAAGGTTCGAGCAATGGTATCCACTCTCTTTCTCTCAAACTCCTCAAAAGAAGTAAACAAATACGGAGTATATAACGAATTTGTCAGCTAATATATGCCCAAATCGATTTCCCAGAAGTAACAAAAATCTCAAATCAATTTTTAGGGTTTCAGACATGCCAAAAGAAAGAAGAATAAGAAGAAGAAGAAGAAGAAGAAGAAGAAGATTAAGAGAAAGCACGCATCTTATTCGGAGCTCCGGGAGAATAATTGTCGGTAGAGGGAGATGGTAAGGAGAGAGGAATTTTTTTTTTGACGTGACTTTAAGGGAGGAAGAGATCAGTGACTCAGTGAGCAACTGAGCAGCAAAAGAGGAAAGTGAAGATATTTTGGGTTTTTTCGTTTTTTCCTTATCTCTTTCTTTAGGTTTTTGTGGCCTAAAATAAAAGTGGTATATTTTGGCGCTAAGAATGAAAGTTTTAGCGCCATAATGAATGTAGTTTGGCGCTATTCTGAATGTTAGTTTGGCGCCAATGAATCATGATGAACGTTTTCGATGATATTGGCGCAATTCATACTTAATTAATTTTATTTAGCGATCAATTTTAATTCTTAATCCTTTAATATTACATGTTAATGCAATATTAGTTCAGCTCACAAACATAACATGATTAACGATATTCATTAATCTGTTAACATTTAATCAATCGATAAATAAAATGAAATATGTTACAAACGTAATCGTAGCTCATTCGAGAAGTTCATTACATTTTGTAATCTCTTTGTATTTAATATTCAGTTTATTTTGCTAACCCACCTAATTCTATTAGAAGTCTTCCTATTATTAGAAGTCTAAAACTGCAATAAGTGATCGAGGTGGAGATAAAGTTTAGAGGAAGTACAGTGATAGAGGGAGACGATAGAGAACGTCATAGATATCATTGAATCTCAATAGGTAGTAGTCTCTCGATAAACGACATTAAAGGCCGACGGTTCAAAATTGAGGATCTAATTAAGATTTTGTATTGAATGTAATCCCAAATAAGATCATCTTAGAATAATTTATTATATTGATAGGTAAACATCAATATATAAATTTCGAAATATTAATAGTTCATTGAATATAAACTCGAAAACTCCATCATTCCCAAGTTCCTAACTTGAACATCATATACCCAAACTGTCCCTGTAGTGAGAACTCCTAAGAAGCGTGTATACATTAATCGGTTAATCAAAATTCAAAAAAACTTTACGAAGCAAGTTACATACGAATATGAACTAACTTGGCGGTTGACATTCATGGAACTTTGATCAACGGATTAGTGTGTACACCCTGCTCAACAAGGGTTCGGCTTTTATAATTCGAGAAGGAACAACCGAGGGATTAATGAATGGCTCATTTCGAAAAGTGTCAATCCATTCATTTTTATCGAAGTTCGTAACTTGAAAACTCGAATATTAAATAACAATTTAATAATGAAAGAGAAAGAAGAGAAGAAACACATATCATGTGTTTCCTGGTCTTTACTAGTTTTTATTTATTATTTCCTTTCTCTCATAAAATCACAAAAATCTTATTATCTCATCTTCACCCTTTCTCTGTCATTTTTTTTAACTAGCCTCCTACAAATGTTTATTTTCTTTTTGTTAAATTTCCAAATCCTACATTTTATATACCAAATCTTCCAAATTCCTACCTTATTTTTCAAAATTTTCTACCTCCTACCTTATAAAACACTTTCTTATCATTCTCCTACCAAACTCCTACTCCGGCAGCTTTGACTTGGTTTTCCGGCATTGACCTTTCTCTTATTCCATTTCCCCTCCAATTTGGGGCGATTTCCTTGCAATTCATTTGATTTTTTCCGTTTTTCCTCCAATTTCTCCCCTCATTTTCATCTTCTCTTTCCTATTTCCCACACTATATTATTTTCATCTTCTTTCTCATATTTGCTACATTATATCACATTGCATTCCCTTTTCTCTCTCCTCTCATTTGCAAAATTGTTCATTTTGCAATGTCAAAGAGCATAATATGCTCATACTCCCCTTCAACTAAAGGAATCAAGTGCAACTGCTTCATCCTAGCTGCATTTCGCGCGACACTTCGGATTTAATTACAATACCATTGATTCTAAATTGACAAACTAAATACAATCAACGTGAAATTGAAAGTAAAGAAAAAACCTTAACATACCCTTTAAGAGTAGTTGTGTGTTGATACTTGATAGGTAGTACTAATTGATCCCAATCCGTCATTATCGGTAGTACTAAAGGGAGTGCAATGTAATATAATGTGGGAAATAGGAGAGAGAAGATGAAAAAGGGAAGAAATTGGAGGAAAAATCAGATGAATTGCAAGGGAATCGCCCCAAATTGGAGGGGACATGGAATAAGAGAAAGGTCAATGCCGGAAAACCAAGTCAAAGCTGCCGGAATAGAAGTTTGGTAGGAGAATGATAAGAAAGTGTTTTATAAGGTAGGAGTTAGAAAATTTTGAAAAATAAGGTAGGAATTTGGAAGATTCGGTATATAAAAGGTAGGATTTGAAAATTTTTCCGTTTTTTTTTAATAAGATTTCTTTCTCTTGAAATTTAAAAATTATAAATCTTCAAGTAAATCGGATCAGATATGGATAAATTAAAATGACCCAAACCTCAAATAGATAAGCAATAAACCGACCAAAACTCGGTTTGACCCGCAATCTCAAATGACCCGACCCAACCCGTTTATGAGTTATGACCCGTCTAGACCCCTTTGCGACCTGCCCGAAGTTGACCCGAACCCGAACTCAACCCGATTAAAACCGACCCGAACCCGGTGAAACCCGACAAAGAACCAACCCGTATTTGACCCGACCCGAACTCGAATCGACTCGAGTCTAACCCGAAACAAACCCGACGCAACCCGACCTAAAACTGACCCGGACTACAATTGACCCGAGTATGACCCGACCCGATATAACCCGACCCATAATCGACCCGATGACCCGTTTGCCACCCCTAGCGACAAGCGTGAAGAGTATGATTTCAACGGTGTTTAATTCGTACCCGCGCCGCTGATTAGGAAGGCAGCGTAAGAGTCGGCGGCTGAAATGGTGCCGAGGATGGCCCACAATTTTGCGAGCTCTTGGGACCATAGGTTAATAGATAAAAAGTGAAGGAGGTGGTGTTTCGGTTGAGAGGTGGTGGTTTAGTGGTGGTCGTTGGGAGTAAGGTAAGTTTCGTGAATTGAAGTGATTTTATTAGGTAGTTTTTCAAAAAAAAAATTTATAAGGTAATTATCTACAAAATATGAAACTCATAAGTCATAAGGTGGTTTTTGTCAAATTTTCCATTAAAAAGAATGCAAAAAAGAATTTTTTTTGATAAAAAAACAATTTTGAAGGGAAAAAAAGAAAAAGAAGAAGAAAAGAAAAAACACAAAAAGTTAAAATAAAAAAAACCACAAAAAAACCACAAAAAAATAAAATAAAAAAAACCACAAAAAAATAAAATAAAATAAACCACAAAAGAAATAAACGTGTTGAGTTGTTGACTCAAGTTTACGCCGGTGGTAAATCTTCCCTAGAAGACGTGAATTGCAGAGCACCAAGCAGCTCTGCAAATCCTATTCTTCTCAAAAATGAGAAACTACTAAAAAAAAAAAAAAAAAGACACATAAACACATTGCCATTGTTTCATCCTGAAATTCGATCTTATTCTGTATATCAAATCTGATGTTTCATCTCCCCAATATTCTGCAACGGAGGAAGCTTAAATAAGAAGAATCTGAATTCTGGAAGAGTAATCAATCATTTACTTTTGTTTGGATCGGTGAACATGTCGAAGTCCTTACCTTACTCCATGAAAGATGTAAACTACGACAACGCCAAATTCCGCCAACGTTCTTTCACTAAGGTGCCCCTTAATTGCCTTATTATTATTACTGTTATTAATTTCGATTAGTTTTGTAGCTTGTTCGTTACAAATCCGCATTGTATTCTGTAGAAAGTGCGGTAAGTATATGTTTCTATAGGATGATAGCAGGTTTTGATTTATGAAAAGGGTAATTTTATACCTTTTCAGTACCATAATCGTATAATTGTATGTTCTTGCTCAGTCTTAGCCTTGTTTGAGGAGTTGTTTTTGGTGACCATCATCTCCGGTAGCTGAAGTAATAATCACTAGATTCAGACTGTGTCGTTTTCTGATGGTGCCGCTTAATAATCTTGTGGGGTATCTCCTGTCTAAGGTTGGAGTTAAGCTTGCCAAAATCGGAAATGAGTACTTATGTTAATGAACTGCTGATGTAGATTGCAATACATTCGATGGAAATGTGTTGATCACGCTGAACACCTGATTGTTCGATTCACACATAGACCAACTTTGGGAGTGATATGAGTATGATAAACTCAATGAATTGACCCTCCATGAAAAATGGGGAAGTCTTTGTGTTCAACTACAGTCTGCCCACATTTGTTTCTGCTCCTCACGGTAACTCTGCCATACCCAGAGACTCTGAGCTAATACACAACTTTCACTGCGTAGACACCAATTTTTACAGTTCACGAAAATTGTTTCTTTGGAACCCACTACTTAATGGGAAACTCCTATCTGATTTAGAGTATTTTCATTGGCCTCTAAGCTCTCCTGCAATACTTTCTCCCATTTAGCACCCCTGTTTATATCAACTAGATCCCCATCCATCTCAACATGGCATCCACACCAGTCGTTGTCGAAGAAGCAATAACCAGCTTCCTGCTTGGTACTGGGCGTTCTCGTGACTCCAGTTCGTTGCAGCACTATCTCTTGCTTGCTATTCGAAGCCCTCAAGCCGGTGAAAACAGGCAACTCCTTAATCTGCCAAAGAGGTGCTGATTTTATGACCTGGTTAAAAGATTTAAGATTGTGATAATTCAATCTCCTGGAAAGTTCTTTCTGTGGATCTTATGTGTCTTTCTGTGCCTTTTCACTTTAACTGAAGGTATTTGGCACTAGTTTTGTCTTAGTACGTAGACAAAAACAAATTTCTTGTTAGTCTACGTTCATGAGGACGTTCTCCCCTGGCTAACATTGGAGCTTATTCTTTGAGTCCTTGCTTTCCTCTATACTTGCTCCTTGGGCATGAAATTCGTTATGGGTTACCTCAAGCCCAGTATTGTAGGAAGCTTGACACACTCCGCATGGCTTTTAAGATAAGGAGCCTCAAGAGTCTCATCCTAATGGCTGATTATACATTCTTAGTAATAGCAATAGGCAATAGCTATGGTTAAACTTTTGCCTGATTGCTCATCCCTATGTACTAGTAATGCCGGGAAATATAAGTCTGTCTTATTATTGTCTCTTGTAGTCATAGATAAGAATGTTATTCTGCTAAGAGTGAAAGAGACAAGCTTGTGCTCCAATACTACTTCCTGTCCTGTGAATTTTACTTCTTCGGCAGCCTATCCATTCACAGTAGAACAGGTGTAATGCATCCTGATTATGGGAAAATCGTGTTTGAGATTAGAGAAGAAAAGTAGTGGAGGGCGATCGGAAGGGAGTTAGGGAGATCGATGGTCGAGGACAGTAGAGGGTGGACGATTAAGTGGATCAGAGTAGTGGTGGTCCTGGTAGGGATCGATCGACGAAGTACGTGAGCAAAAGGGCAGATCCACTTAGAAAGAGAGCAATACGAGGAGAAGCAGGTTAATTATTGCCTAGACCGTTGGCCACTGAGTGCTCAGAGCTGGCCGGCATGGATAAATATTACCAAAAAAGGAAAGAGGAAATAGGAAGATTGGTCTTAAATTTCCCCAATGGCAAATAGGACGATTGGTCTTGAATGGAGGGAGTGAGTGTTTTTTCATCTCTTTGTTATGGTGCTTTAGGGATCTTATATCAATGTTGATTTGCTTTCTTTGCGGTCCATCTTTTTGATTGGCTGAATCGATTGATGATGTCACTCAAGTGTTTCTTTCAAGACGGATGTGCCATGAAGACTTTAAGCACTGGATTCCTCCTTGCATTCTTTCGTCTTCCGATTCTCATTCATAGTATGGTGTAGAGGTTTTATATTTTCAATATTAGTCTCATAAGGAACATGTTATGCTGCTTACTGGACTGAAAGATAACTTGCGGTAAGTTTTTTTTTTTTTTTCTTGGAAAGCAGCCTGTTACGCTCAATTGCTCCTTTTAATAAAAAACATGACTATTATGCTGACAGTAGTTTATATGTCAGAATGTCAGATGCTCTGCTAAGATGTATGCAACTTCACTCTTTACTTATGATTCTTAGAAACTCATCTGAATTGGGTCTTCTGATTCGCATCAAATAAAATGCAACCTTGTGCCTGACCCGTTGGTACCTTTGTAGTCTGTTCAAATCATGGAGATAGTTTAGTGAAAAGATTTTTGGTGGAAGAAATTGGTGTCTCCTATTCTGTGTGATAAAAAACTGAAAAAGTATTGTATGGGTGAAGAACAGATAGTTACCTGAAATCTACCTTTTTTACATCGGATGTTCAGTTTCCCTTTTTATTTTTGATTTTTGTAGGTGCTTAATCAGACAATGCTCATGAATAAACGTGAATGTGTGAGCTGCAGCACTGGGAAGTTTCTGGCTGTCTTGTTGCTTTTTGGCATTGCTTATCTTATGCTTAATTCATCATGGAATGGGGATTCAACTCATGGAGTAACCCATAGTCAAATGAAGGATGAAGGGAATGTTACTATGGATGCTGGTAGCAGACTAAGGAGATTCTTTAGGAAACCACCCAGGGTACCTCCTCGATTATCACCTGATGAAATGCATGCTAAGAATGATTCTACTGTTGAAGCAACAAAGTGGGTAGAGAGACAGAAGAAGGTTAGAGAGGCATTTATTCACGCTTGGTCTGGTTACAAGAGGTATGCAATGGGTGCTGATGAACTTATGCCATTAAGCAAGAGAGGAACTGATGGTTTAGGAGGTCTTGGTGCAACAGTTGTTGATGCTTTAGATACAGCCATGATAATGGGTGTTGAGGATATCGTTTCCGAAGCTGGATCTTGGATTGAAACACACCTTACTGAAAAAATAAGCCAGAAAGGCCAGGTTAATTTATTTGAAACTACCATTCGTGTTTTGGGTGGTCTTTTGAGTGCTTATCATTTAAGTGGCGGATCAAGTGCTACGTCTATCCATGGGGGACCCAAACCAAGTATGTATTTAGAAACCGCTACATCACTAGCTGATCGATTGCTTTCTGCATTTACCTCCAGTCCAACTTCCATTCCCTTCAGCGATGTTGTGTTACGTGATAAGTCAGCACATCCAGCACCAGATGGATTGAGCAGTACATCGGAAGTCTCTACAGTGCAGCTGGAATTTAACTATCTTAGTGAGGTATCTGGTGATCCAAAATATAGTATTGAAGCAATGAAGGTAATGGAGCATATCAAAACTCTGCCTAAGGTTGAAGGGCTTGTTCCTATATATATAAGGTACTGAGAGCTGAGTATAATCCCGAATGTTTTTCCTCCTGCATGTAGAATGTAGTTTGGCACTCATTGCCAATTTGCTATTTATATTTTTTGGTTTACGCCCTTTCTTGGGTCTTTTTGTCATGAAATTTTATTTTAAATGTTGTTTGGGGCTGCTTGTGTAAAGTCATGGCATTTAGTTTCTGCATGTGTGTTGATATGAAGAGCCTGAGTCATCCATGCTTAAACCCGAATTATGCATTTTAGCGGGGGGAATGAGGCTTTCTTGATTCCTGCCTCTGGAATTTAGTTTCAGGATATAAGTTTAGCCTATAGCCCACAGCCAGGCTTTCCCTAATCTTTGTTTTATTTCAAAAAAGTTGTCGAAAATCACTTTTCTGTGGCTTTGGAGTACGATTGAATAAGCAAAATGACTCTCAAAATGTACGCTCATTTAAATTGTGAACTAACAGTCACTTAACACAATTGTTACTTATTTATTATGGGTCACCGGAGCAACCCTTTGTGTTTTCAACCCGGGGTTAAAGTTGCGTACATGTGCCCCCTCTTACCATGTTATAGATAGGAGTAGGGATGGGCATGGAACCCGGATCCAACCCAGACCCATCAGACATATGAGTCTTCATTTTTTAGGACCCACTGGGTTTGGGTCGGACCCAGACCCGTTTACATGTGTGATGGGTCGGATATGAGTCTCTATACTGAGACCCAGACCCGACCCATAGACCCGTCTAATTTAGTTTTTTTTATTAAAAACCTAAATTTTAACCTTTGTAAAACATTATTGTGTTAGTTAATAGATTACACAATAAACCACATGGTATCAATATCCATGATTTGCTCCCCTACCATAACTATCTACCGGAGAGTACCCCCCTCGCGTTATCATAGTCATCGTCGTCGACCGCCTCGTTTACTATGTAATGTTTTATTAGATGTTTAAAACTTTGATATTACTGTTTATGAGACTTCGTGTATTGACATTTGACACTTACGGATGTATGCTAAGTTATGAGCATCGTAAGTTTGGTTACAAGTTGTTTATTGCACCCTTGATTTGAGAATTTATCTACTATTTGACGCATTAGTGCAACAAAATAATTTTTTGAGCTACAAAATATCATAGAAGTCGGTTTAAATGAATTTCTCACATAAGACCCAGACCCTGCCTATGCCCACTGGGTCTTGATGGGTCTGGATCTGGATCGGAAAATTTTAGACCCAAATGGATAGGGGTCGGGTTTGAGTATGTACAAGAGGTCATGGGTCTGGATCTGGGTCCAATAAGACCCGACCCAGACCTGACCCACGCCCATCCCTAGATAGGAGCCTTTGAGACACTAGGGTAATGTTGTTATTATCTGCGGTTCTTGTCAGCTTTTGTTTCCCTTGCCCTTCGACTAGATTCAGCTCATGACTAGCCCCTAATGGATGTTACATTAGTTGCCATGCCTCCTCCCCCCTCATGCATGGAGAACATCTCGTTGGTGGCACTGTTTTCAGTGACATTATGCAAATCTAGGCCTCTGAGTTATAAGAACTAATGATTGTGTTACTTGTTATAGAAACTAAGGCTATTATTATGAGTACGAAGAGTTCTATTGTTCGTCAAAAAGTTGATTGAATGGATGGGAGAGGAAAACTTGTGGTTCGTGGTTTGTGGCACATGCGATTATGGACTTGGTAGATTTAATGGGGAGTCTCTTAGGAAATATTGAAGGACATGTCCTACTCTAATTCTTAACAATGATATTGTTTTTCTAGCAAAAGAAAAGTAGAAAACTAAAAACTATTTTTATTTATTTAGTTAATTTTGGCATAGAATATGCTTGAGGTGTTTGTCTTAATCAATTTTTGTCTAAGAAAACAAAACGCATGGGGGAGTCTTTTACTTAGGAAATATTGAAGGACATGTCCTAATTTAATTCTTTAAATGATATTGTTTTTCTAGCGAAAGAAAAGTAGAAAAGTAGACAACTAAAAACTATTTTTTATTTATTTTGTTATTTTTGGCATAAAATATGCGTGAGGTGCTTGTGTTAATCAATTTTTGTCTAAGAAAGCAAAACGCTTGTGAGCTCATTTATGGATTTTTACCTTTACTGTTCTACAGCTTTATATATTAGTTTTTTCATATATTATCCTCCACTTTTAGGTCAATTGAACATATTTTTGCCGTGAATGCCTGCTGATTGTTTGTCCGTCAAATTTTACTTTGTGAAGTTGTAGAATTTGTCTGTATTATCTGTTTATTCTCATTTATGTTTTAATGAATGTCGTGTTATTTAATGCTTATATCTGTTGGCTTTTAGTAAGGCATTGCAGTGAAATATTAGCAAATTGTGAATATATAATGTGTATCCTTGTACAGAAGTCATAGTAAATGAGGTGCATGCACTATTTTCTGAGAAACATGCATTGCTTATTCCAGAATTCCTTTTTTGTCCATCTTCTGGTGGTTCGAAGGAAGGATGACGAGATTATTAATTTGTATTACTGGCATACTGCGGTTATCTTTTTGGCACTTCTCTTACTTCTTTTTCTTCCTCCGCAGCCCTCAGACTGGTGAGTTTAGTGGGGAGAATATTAGACTGGGTTCGCGTGGCGACAGCTATTATGAATATCTGCTGAAAGTTTGGCTTCAGCAGGGTGCAAACAGAAATAACAATCTCACATATCTCCACAAAATGTATGAAGAAGCTATGATTGGCGTTAGACATCTGCTCGTTCGAAAGTCAGTCCCTAATGGGTTGGTTTTTGTGGGAGAATTGCCTTACGGAGCTCGTGGTGCCCTTAGTCCCAAGATGGATCACCTGGTACAACTTTTCATACTATCATGAAGTTTTAACCTTGCTCTCTTAAGTGTTATATTCCTCTGCTGAAATTGGATTGTTGGATTCATATTAAATGTGTGTATAGCTGGTTGATATTGCCTGACTTGCAATAACCAATTAGGGGCCGTTTGGTACAAAGAAGGGAAAGGGAAAGGGAAAGAGAAAGGGAAAAGTGGGGAAAGGAATGAAACCCCCTACAATTTCCCCATACGTTTGGTTTGTACAAATTAATCAAACCCCATCTTCCTTTTTTTCTCTCCTCTGATTAGACCACCACATACCATAACCATTTCAATCCCATCTGCCGCTACCGTCATCTTCTACACCGCTACGCCGCTGTCATCGTCTCCCATAGCCTGGACACCGCCAATGCCTTACCCATTGCCGCGCCGAAGTTAAATTTCACTCGTCTTCTATGCCCAAGTCCTCCTGTTAACCCATCCAACTCAAACGGTGGTGCTGGGTTGTAGATATGGATGTGCATCGGTTTTTTTTGGTGGTTGTTATGTGGTGCACGTGGGTAACGGGTTATGGATCTATGGTGAGAGAAGGTCGCCGGCAATTTGGGGATCGGTGGTGGTCGTAGGTGATGTGGGGT
Organism: Spergularia marina; assembly: GCA_963680865.1. Classification (NCBI taxonomy): domain Eukaryota; kingdom Viridiplantae; phylum Streptophyta; class Magnoliopsida; order Caryophyllales; family Caryophyllaceae; genus Spergularia; species Spergularia marina. The sequence continues at coordinate 11,001,500 of OY804557.1, read as the reverse complement.
TTCCGTTGGAGCCATGGAGGTTGTGGTGTGGGGGGTTCTTGGTCGGCGGTGGTTTACTTGTGGTGGATGATGTTGGTGGACGGTTGTTTTGTGGGTGGATTATGAGACCCCAATATTGGGTAATCAACAAAACCCTTGGGGGGGTAGGGAATGGAGTAGACGGATTTGGGGGTAATGGATACATGGAAAGTGGGGAATGAAAATGACAAAAATATGCAACCAAACACTCACTAAGGGAATGAGAAGTATCAATTCCCTTTCCCTTTCTTGAAACCCCCCAACCAAACAGCCCCTTAGTACCAACGCTTTTGGACACAATTTAGCGAGTGCCTTTATTGAGGAGGTAAAGTTTTCTCACCTGTGGCATGATGACATGTGGTACTTTGCTTAACATCAATCTGAGAACTAATTTCCTAGTATGACAGACACTGCTCTATATTGGAAAGTGCTACCACTTTATACATGAAACTACAGGCGCTGTATATATTTTTTTACTGTTCTGTCATACCTACTTTCGTGAAGACTGAAGATTTATGGACTACTTACCCCTTGTCTTCTGCTGTCAATAACATGAGGATCCTGATATTGAAGAGGTTGAGACAGGGAGCAACAAGGAGGATTGCTTCTTGAGCATCTCTTCTTATTCTGGGGACACTTTTGGCAAGGTTAGGGTCGGACGCATCTTGCTAATATGGAGTATATGATGTTTCCTAAGAAAGGTGGGTAAGAGTTCAAGGACGTAAGGTGAAAACTCAACATCAGAACATGAAGCTTGCTGGGTCTTAGACCCAACATCACCTATTCTTAGCACATTGGTTTGTTACTGTCGCATCATTTTGCACGTAGTAACGCCGAGATAAGTTCAGCTCAAGCATATATAGTTCTTTTTTTTTTTTTTTGGGGGGGGGGGGGAGGGGACAATAGCGTATAGTTATATACTCAAACAAGAAATTTCTGAACTCTCTTCTGATCTGAGATAAATTCTTAGTGTAGGAACAAGACTTAACTGATAGGATTGCATCTTTCTGAACAGAACTGATCTGCTCCGAATGATTCTGATCTGATTTGAATGACTCTGAACTGATTTGATCTGATCTGAGTTAGGTTGAAAATTTGATTGAATTTCAATGGATTAGTATCAATTATGGACCAAATACATAGATAGTTATTTGAACATTTCTGATCTGCCTGATCTGATATGAATGACTCTGATCTGATCTGATTTGAATGATTCTGAACTAATCTGAATTCATCTGAGAATAAGTCCTATCAAACATGGCCTTATATTCTTTAAAGGGGGTTGACGGAAACTCCAATGCAGTAAGTTAATGTTTTAATAGTTGACTCCTATCAACAAATACAATGATAAGTATCCGAAAGCTATACCCGGCACACAACTAGACATTCTGAATCTATTGTAGGCTAATAGATATGAGGGGGCTGCCCTGACAGAAAATTGTCGCTATCAGATTCCCTTGTCTTTTCTCGTTGCCTATATTTGCTTTGTTTGACTCCCATTTTCCCTTTCCTCATGTCGCTTGCGTTGTTTGCCCTGCATTAATCTTTTTTGTCTTTCCCTTCCCATATTTCTATCTGTCTTACCTCATAATAAATGTTCCTTCTGATAGTTCCTATTGACCGACATTTTTGGGGTTTGTTGTTGTTAGTGTTGCTGCTGTAAAAGTCTTTTAAGATAAACTAAAATTCATGGAATACATGCATTAAAGGTATTAAGTTGTTGCTTACGCAGATTTGGCCTCTGCATTCAGGTTTGTTTCCTTCCTGGTACCCTTGCCCTGGGGGCCACCAAAGGTATCACCAAGTCCAAAGCGATGAAAGAGAACCTACTAAGTTTCGATGACCTAGAAAACCTACGGCTTGCAGAGGAACTGGCTAAGACATGTGTTCAAATGTATTTTGTTACTTCTACTGGTCTTGCTCCCGAGATTGCTTACTTCCATGTGGAGGTTGGTTTTATCCATTGTATAGCTCAGAATTAATCGTTTATGTTAATGAAGGCTATTATTATCATATGCCCGTTAATCTTGTCACATGCTCGTTTATATATGAATAGTGTACTTAATCTAAATTTCTTGAACTCAAGCAGGATAATTTTGAAGAAGGACTCGATGGTGGTAACAAGAGTTCAATATATTCCAAGGACATACTAATCAAGCCTGCTGATCGTCACAATCTTTTGCGTCCTGAAACAGTGGAATCATTGTTTGTCTTGTATCGCATCACAGAAGACCCGAAGTGTGTTGCATTTCTGAATATGCTGGATGTGTATGTTACTGTTTAATATATTGCAGTTTCTAGACTAAGTCTACTTAATTCTGCAGGTATCGTGAATGGGGATGGCAGATATTTGAAGCATTTGAGAAATATGCAAAGGTTGATTCTGGCGGATATACTTCTCTTGATGATGTAACTGCAGTCCCGCCTCACAGGAGGGACAAGATGGAGACTTTCTTCCTGGGTGAGACACTCAAGTATTTTTATCTGCTGTTCGGGGACACCAATATTGTGCCATTAGACAAATTCATTTTCAACACAGAGGCACATCCTATCCCTCTTACGTCCTCTGTTAGGAGCACTGGTGCTTGAGGATTTGCAGATTTAGAAGACAATCGAAGGAAGAGGTACAGATATACGAATGATTTGATGGGTTGGACAGATCGAAGATCTGCATGTGACCAATTCATGACTGCCAGTTTGCATCTGTTTCTTCATGGTCCAAGCATGAAACTGTTTCTTTGAATTTCACTGGAATTTCAGCCATCTGCGTACCCCTCTTGCCATCACAGGGCATGAGTTTCATGCGGATTTATCAACAACTTCCTGAAAGTAACCTTTTTCTTCGGTTTTCTTTGGGGGGGTTGGTTTTTTGGGGGGGGGGGGGATTGGCTCCAATCCTCTTAGGAGCCTTCCATTTTCATCATTAATCAGGCCATTGTTGTAGCTATATAGGTCGAATATGTACATTGGGGTTTTGCCCTTCAGTTATACCCAGTTATACAAACTCACTCTCGCAGTATGATGAACTGTAGCTTTCAACACAATATTTAATACGAGTATTTGATTACAATTTACACTCGTTCTGCTTGAAATTGTGCCTTTTGTTTTTTTGGAAGGGAAATTATGCCCTAAGGGTAAAACAGCTACTGTCGGCGTAATTGGGCTGTTGCTGCATTCTGAAGAGGCATTCTCCAATCTCCACAATTGTAGATGAGCATTTACCATTCTGGACATCCGATGCTCCTAAAGTGGTTATTTTTTTTTAATGTTTGAGAACTATGAAATAGTTATATATCAAATCAAAGGGAAAGAATGCATGCCTCTTTTGCGCCAAGTACCCACGTGTAAGGACTGAAACTATAGCTGAATGACAGACTATAAAACCACCAAAACAATCTAAACCAGCAACTAATTGGGGTAACTCTCAGAGGCCAAGACCTACCCAGACCTACCTAGTGGTCTAGGTCGAGAAACATATCTTACAATCTTTACTGCGTGTTGGATCCACTGTTAGTCTATTCCGCTCACTATCGCATAATGCCTTAACAGCAGACCTGAAATACATCATCACATAATGCCTTAACATGAGGAGTTTCTAGAAGTGTATTCGGAATAGGATAAAAGTACAAGTAGAGTGACTTGATTGACAAGCGTCTAGGAAAAATCGTTGTCAATCACGATTTCCACACCAATCAAATTTGGTGGTTGTAATCACAATTCCCACACCAACAAAGACGCAAAAACCTCCTTTACCTGTCATCGCATGAAAACCTCGGTATAGAACAAAGAACACTAATATTCAAGCACCGGAGTACAGCTTTACCACGCATGAAACATCATGTTCTGATTAATTTGAGTTTCAACCAAAAGTAGCTTAACCACATAAGACACCATAGCTGTTTTAATTTACATTGCTTGGATCCCACACATTTCGTTAGTCTACATAAAGATAACCGTGTCTTCTTGAAACTTACATAGTAGTACTGATAATTACTAAGACATACGGCGCCGAAATTTCAGAGCTAGTTTCCCCAACCGCCACCTCCGCCGCTGTTGCCACTTGGCCCGGCATTTCCCCAGACGACCCACCTGACTGTGGCTGCCCCCAAGACGACCTACCTTCTTCACCTGAATTTTGGCTTGGGTTTCCAAACAGTTTGCTGTCCACGTTGTCTGGCACCTTGTCACCCCAACCTCCAGTCTTGTTTAAGCTAGTTTGATCACTACTTCCACCCCCTCAGGAGGAACCACCTTCAACTGCCTTCTTCTGGCCTTCATTGGGCTGAGACTTTCCCCAAGACGAGCTACCCCCAGGATTGCAACCACCAGACTGAGACTTTCCCCAAGACGAGCCGCTCCCAGGACTGGCACCACATGACTGCGACTTTCCCCAAGATGACCCACCCTGTCCCAAATCCCAGCTTTTCTTCCCTGATGCTTCACTGTCTTGCTTCTGCTGATTCCAACTTCCAGCACTGGCACCACCTGACTGCGACTTTCCCCAAGATGATCCTCCCTGTCCCGAATCCCAGCTTTTCTTTCCTGATGCTTCACTGTCTTGCTTCTGCTGATTCCAACCTCCAGCACTGGCACCACCTGACTTCGACTTTCCCCAAGATGATCCTCCCTGTCCCGAATCCCAGCTTTTCTTTCCTGATGCTTCACTGTCTTGCTTCTGCTGATTCCAACTTCCAGCACTGGCACCACCTGACTGTGACTTTCCCCAAGATGATCCACCCTGTCCCGAATCCCAGCTTCTTTTTCCTGATGCTTCACTGTCTTGCTGCTGCTGATTCCAACCTCCAGCACTCCCCCAGCTTTTGTTTCCAGACAATTCACTGCCCATATCACTTTTTGACTCTGCATTTCCCCACCCCCTTGCCTGGCTTTTGTCTTCCTCACTACCAACCCAGCTGCTTCCCCCACCATTCCCGCCAGATGAGTTTCCCCAAGAAGAGCCACCTTGACCTTCACTTCTCCAACTTGAGTTCTGACCTCGACCATCTCCTCTACCTCGACCACCATTGTCACGGCCTCTACCGAAACCTCCTCTTCCCCTTCCACCAGATCCACGGCCTGAAGCAAATCCTTGATCACTTTCAGAGTTCTCAGACTTGCCCCAATTGCCATCACCTCCCACATCATTATTCCAACTCTTTCTATTACCACCACTTTTAAATGCATCTCCAGCAGAGGAATTCCCCCAGGATGATCCACCTTCATTCCTCTTCCAGCCTTGATTTCCAGATGACTGATTATCTAGACTATCTTTGTTGAAACTGGAGAACTGACCACCATCGAATGATCGTCCACTGCCTCTTCCTCTGCCATATTGATCGCGGCCACGACCCCTTCTCCCTCCTGAACCACGGTTATCACTAAATCCCCGATCATTCTCAAAGCTTTTTGACTGCCCCCAAGAGTCATTACCACCTGCCTTATTGAAAGTAGATCCACTGTCATCACCAAATGATCCCTCCTGTGATTTTGTCCAGCTCCCAGAACCTTTCCCCCAGCCCTTGTTGTCACATGCTGGTGATTCAGAGGAATTTCCCCATCCCTTCTTCTCAGGAAAACTACTCTTGAAGCCACCTGTTGCTTTTCCCCAAGAATCTTCAACAGGATTTGAACTTGGCTTAGAATGATTCCATGCATCTGTTTTTTCCACGTTTGCGCTCACCTCAGCAGCCTTTTGTTTACCCCAGCCAGAGGAACCAGCATCACCAGATGAAGCATGGTTACCCCAACCTCCTGCACCTGCAACACGATTTTCGCTACTCTGAGAGCCAGAATTGCCTTTGTCAGCAGTTTTATTACTCCAATTGCTTGTCTCTTTACCCACTATAGTTCCACGATCCCAAGCTTCGGCAACCACAGTATCTGAAGGTTCTTTACCAGCACTCGATCCACTGGCATTCCAAGTTATCGCATGATCTTCCTTAGAATCTTTTGCTTTCCCCCAGCTGTTAGATGCAACAGCACCAGACGGTTTTCCCCAAGTCCCATCATTGTCACTCTTACCAACAGCATTTGCATTCCAAGAGTTCTGATTGCTATCGACTTTAGCGAGCAACACATCTTCTATTACGCATTCAAACATTTGAAGGAACACCATAAGAAACCATATAACTTTATTTAATTCAAATATTTTATGTTCGTTTCCCAGCATATTTACCTTTGCCTGAACTTGATCCACTGGCGTTCCACGTTGTCGCATGATCTCCCACAGAATCTTTTGCTTTACCCCAACTGCTAGATGCAACAGCACCGGATGGTTTTCCCCACGCCCCATCATTGCCACTCTTACCAACAGCATTTGCATCCCAAGAGCTCTGATTAATATCGACTTCAGCGAGCAATGCATCTTCTACTTATGTGCATTGAAACATTTGAAGGAACACCATAAGAAACCATATAACTTTATTTATTTCAAATATTCATGTTCATTTCGCAGCATATTTACCTTTGCATGAACTTGATCCACCGGCGCTCCACGTTGCTGCATGATCTCCCACAGAATCTTTCGCTTTCCCCCAACTGCTGGACGCAACAGCACCAGAGGGTTTTCCCCAAGCCCCATCGTTGTCACTCTTGCCAACAGCACTTGCATTCCAAGTGCTCTGATTGGTATTGACTTTAGTGAGCCATGCATCTTCTACACATGCAATGAAACATTTGAAGGAACTACTTAAGAAACCATTTAACTTTGTTTTATTCAAATATTTTATGTTTATTGCTAGATATTTACCCTTTCCGGACTCATTATCAACAGATTCAGGCACTGCAGTAGCTGTGGTACCATCTTGAACCTGCTTCACCCAAAAAGTTGTGTATTCATCAATTACATGCAAATGCACATCTCTACATTCCTTTAACGGAGTGCAGAGGGGTTGAATAAAAAGGGGTGGTTTGCTGATCACGGAAAAGCCAACTAAAGAAAGAAACAAGAAACTTACCGAAGAACCCCAGGAAGAAATGGCAGACCAAGTGCTCCTGCAAGGTTAAAAGTACACACATTAAAAGGTAACGAGTCCTACCCCCCAGAAATAAACAAAGTGGAACGCTAACACTTAGGCCTTCGCAGGAAACAACTAAAAGAAAGGTAAAGAAAAAATTATCGTACAAGTGAGGAAAAGGCTTAAGAAGAACAGTTGAAAATAGTAAAAAGAATGATAATACTGCTGTCTAAATAATGATAACTATAAGAACAATAGATGTAACAAATATTAATGTCTATACTGGCACACAAAAAGTTATTTTCTTTCTTCTCCTTACAGTACTAAGTATGAACATTGTCCCATGTTCTTACAAGCACGGTCACTTATGTGGGTATTTCATAATTTTTGGGGGCGACTATTCCCTGATCTTCCATACAATTATACCAATCACCCATTCTCCAACAAGAAAAGTATCAAGAAAAAGTTATTTAAACATTGATTTTAAGTACTCCCTTCATTCAACTCCACTCTTTCTATCACTTTTCAGCATGCACTTTAGGGTGCGATTTTAACTATGTTAGAGATTACATAAAATTCTAAGATTTTGTGAAAATCACTATTGACATTTAAACTTGTTTTCACAAAATTTTGAAATTTAAAGTAATGTTAAAATTGCACCTTAAAGTGCGTGCCGAATAGTGTTAGGAAGAATGGACTTGAATAGAGGGAGTATGTTACAGGTGGTATGTATAAATAGGAATAAGTCTTAAATGTAGCTTGCACATACAAGAAACATGGCAATGACATAATTACCCTCACTTTTTGTTTCTTCCTACTCGTCTACGCTAACCCAACCTTCACTCTTTCACCTATTTCTGTCACCTTATCAAATCAACCTCCCCCATATCCGCCCACTACTATACAAATTAACCTCCCCCATATCCGCCCAACAACAACCAAGCCTTATCCCCAAAATGATTTGGAGTCGGCTAACATGAATCGTCAAGACCCCTCTTATTAATAATCTTATACAAATAGGGTTCTACGCTCATTTAAGGCACATCTTTTGCAGAAAACATGCAATAATAACAAGGCAAAACCGTAATCATGTGAAGGTATGTCATCAGGCTCTGTGACACCAAAACAAAGCATTAGGGACATCACATAATCCAGTATACCTTAGGGTGTACACTAAATTTAGGTAACTTCGGCTCTAGCTTATAAATCAATTGAAATTTTAGAATAAAAAAATAACACATCAAAGGGAGATATATCATACCTCTCATTAGATGAACCTACATTCCAACCGCCTGCATCTGCTGACCCACTAGCTCCTTGTAACCAATCTTGAAGTCAAAGAGAACGAAAACAACATTACCCAAAAATGATCTACTAAAGAAGAAAGCACAACAGATCAGCACATACAAATTTTATTGTGAAAATGGGAGACAAGAGACCACATGAAGGTCTAACCATCTATGTACCCAAACTCGCATGCAAGTGTCAGATATGGGTGCGTGTCAATCTCTTGAAGACGATTCATTTTCTGGCCTAAATGGAGTGTCTAGGACAGCAGATAAAGTTGCAAAAGCAAGGACTACTACAATATACATAGCAGCAAAAGTCAGGAGAATACTGTTACAATCACCATTAAGAATTTTTGGGTGATCACACTCCTAGCGTGGGGTTCTTAAACTAAAATAGCCAGAATTCATTTCTCAACAAGGTATTGAGTTGTAGAACTTGAATAGTATGGTAAGCAAGACTTCATCCCCCCATATTAAATATCCACCATGACACCAAGACATAGTGTCGGTGAATAAAGGTTTTTGACTTGCAGGGCTGTATCGACCCAAAATAACCTCAATTCAGCCACACGAACCATGACTTCCAATACCACCACCGTGACCAAAAGTCCAGATTTAATACCATGGTCTGGTCATGTCTCAAAATTGAGAGCATATGAACATTATAATCAAAATTGAAGAAGATGATGTCCTTCATGAAATGCTGGAACATCCAGTGCGTTTGACTACGATAGTATCATTTATTCCAAAAAAAGTCTCTATTTATGATAGAGGCAGTATAAACTACCATCCAGTTTCAGTATCTCTAGATCCATTAGGGGATTCAAGATAACAGCTATAGAAAGACGGCCACTCTTTTGGGTCAGTCCAATCAAGGAATGTATATCAGTATATTTTCAGTACTCTATCTATCAGACTATCAAATACTAATCAACAAGGTGACACAAAAAGCTTCTAGAGAACTCTCTTTTTTTTGAAATTTTTTGCAAGTTTCCAGTTAGAATAGCCGGACTTCCTCATTTCTCGACTCCAGCCAGCACAAGAAGTTTCAAACTAATAATTCTCGTGGTGGTTTTTTGTGAATTAAATTCCTCGAGGGTAGCTAAAAAAAAGTAAGTAAACAATGTGAGAATAATATGACATAACAAAACGAAAAAAGAGGAAAAGCCAAAAAGGAGCGGAAGCAGCTCCTTCTGAAAAAGTTGTAAAGGCTCGCAAATCTCTCTGATTTAGAAAAAAGTGTGCTACTCTATTCAAAAACCATCTCCTACTGAAATACATTTATCATTTGAGGCCTGTGGAACGTGTATATCATATAGCCCAACAGTGACAGGTCAAACAAGAGAGTAATAAAAAAAATGGTGATAGAGCAAATCCCTACCATTTGTGGAGCCGTCGCCTCCAAGCAAATCAAATGGTTTAAACGAAGAAGACAACCCAGACTCATCACTGAACAATCAACAGCCATCATATTAAAGAGCCAATAATGATACAATTAAATCCTGCAAATATCAAAACCAACCAACAACTTCTAAATAAGCCTCTCAGATTAAGGGTACCTCATTGATGGGGCAGAACTCTTCCCACGAACCTCTGCGAGATGCTCGCTTTTAACTGCAGAAACGTTCGCAGTTAACTCATAAAATTAGCCTCCTAGTTAACAAAAAAAAAATGAAACAGCGAGCATTGACGAACCTGTAAGAACCTTCTGCTGAGAGTCTAGTTTCACAGTGACCTCGGAATAGCGAACAGCTACAACACGGCAGAGATAGCCCTTCAAGGGACCAACTCGAATCCTCAATGATTGCCCAACAGAAAAAATCGCACCTTTGTCTCTCCGGTCTGTACCAGAAAAGAAGACAAATGATACAAAGATTCAAAAGGAAAGTGCTTCCCCCACCACCAAACACCCATGGAGAGACTTAAAAACACAAAGCGAAAGGTGTAGGCATGCGTACCATCAGAACTATTTTCCCTCATCTGCCAAGGTTTCTTTGGAGATAAGGGTGACTTAGGCGAGGATGGAACATCTTCAAAAGCTGAGAGACCCCCTTCATCCTTATGAAATGTGAAGTCAATGAAATAACATAAGCTAGGAATTCAGAAATCATTCAAACCTCAAAGAGCTTTGTTATCAACTCAATCAGCTTTATCAAGAGTGCAGGGAGAAGGGATCTGGTAAGCAAAAGAATATGGTAAGACAGAAAAACCTTTCCGTGACATGCAGAATCAGAATTCTTGACTCTCTCTGACATCTTGGATTTGCAGCAGAAATAAGCATGTTCCAGGTCATTCTCATCATACACAAATATAATTGCCCGATATATTTGCTTCACAATACCCTGTTTGTCCTGAATAAGGAGTATTTAATTTTTCTATTTGTTACAAATCAAAACATACGAATTTGCCAATTTTTGTTAAGCTCAAGTGCCTCAGTTGTAAACAGCAATACCTTGAGCGGTCCATCGAATATTCTAACTGTGTCATTTATAGATATAGTCTTCATACGATGATCTAATGCTGTAAATTTCTTGTCCAAAGGTAGATATTTTAATTCTTTCTCTTCAAAAGACAACGTAACAGGTCCCTCGGAGCCATCTTTTAAAACCTGCAATAAGGCCACAGGCAATGACATAGGAGGATCGAATGTCTCAGGATACTAAAGAGACATGAATAATCAAATACCTTAAACTTGTCATCCTTCTCCATGCCTATTACCATACCGAAATCCTTTTTTCTATGAAAGAACAAACAACATCAGCAAATGGATTTTTAACACCAACCAGATAAAGCAAATTGTAAAAAAAAAAAGTGACTCACCCAAAAAGAACAAGATCGTGAACTTCAAAGCCAGAATGCTCATTAGATCCAGAAGAACCCTCGCCTTTTCCTCCTCCCTTACCGATCTTCACATCGCATTTCTTTTTTTTCTCCCCGTAAAGTTGCGAAAGCCACTCCGTATTATCTGATTCATCATGACTTGGGAGTGTGAACTTCTGCAATTCGTCTTCAGAGGGATTAACATCCCAAAAGGCCAGTGAATCAACAGACACTTTCTTAAACAAAAAGCCATCCTTCAGCATCAAACCATCAAGAAACTCAAAAACTTTCCCAGTATCACGATCACGTCGGTATTGCATTAGAGGGCGAAGTTCCCTGTTACAAATTGGGTCAATATTGTAATAAAAGCTATGCAATGAGTAAATAATGACAAGAAAGAGCTAAATGTATACTCCAAATCTCTTGAGCTAATCAGTCTTGCAATCGGTACAGCATTTTTTTGTCTCTTCAACTTACTTCCACCACCCTGTAGATAGAATTAACAATTGCTCACATAATGCATTCGAAGGAGTCCGTACATGTGCAAATAACTAAAAAACTTATGAACCAGGGTGTATAAAGCACTAGATTATTTTTTAATGCTGCACATCATGATTCAAAGTTTCAAACAAGAAATCATAATACAAATACATGTCTTAGATAATTTTGCGACAATGTGTCAAACAAAACACCTAATGTTAGTAGCTGACTCACACTAGAAAAATATTACCATTGTCAGCTGCTGTCAGTATATGTTTCTGAATGGCTACTTAACACAGGGAAAATCGAGCTTTAAAAAGATAGCTAGCGGCTTGTTCATGTTCGTGGACAGCTTATTCATATAAGTTCCGTGCAATGTTGAACCATCACAACAGTGTACTGTCTTAATCAAAGTATAGTCGGGAGTCCACGTCTCCATTACCCTCATCTTCCCAAAAATGAAAGAAAAAAAAACATGCTATCTTTACCACTTTTGGGAACAGACCTTTTGAGTAAATGTAAGCATGTGATACAAATCAGTTCAAGTATTCAAGACTTGAAGCTAATAAAAAGCAAAGAGATATGACTGGCTGGTCCTAGCTTTAAGTGAGAATCAGATACAAAATGCTCTGCTCTAGAAATTTGTTCAGCCAGTATGTGGATGCAACTGCTATAACAACGAAATAAGACCATCAACATTTGTAAGTTTTTGATACAAAAGCGGAACATCATGCATGTAATGATGATAATGCTATACAGATTCACAAGAACCCAAAAACAATGTAGCCAATGGTAAAGGTTATGCTTACATCAGCGAAATTTAACAATAAAAAGAGAAAAGATCAAAGAATAAGATAAGTTAATTACGTATTTCTCCATCAATGCTTGCATATCAACTCTTGGAATTAGCTTCACCGTAGCTCTTTTCCGCTCACTGTTGACAGCCACCACCTAACAAAAATGGATCTCTGTTAGAAATCAAGTGATAGACCTGTCGCAAACATCCCATCTTACCTCAAATATCAACTAAAATACCTGCGCTAGGTCACCTCTGTAGATTCCATTTTTAACACGTGCCCAAGTGCCCTCCTTGACTTCATTGTTTTTCCTTCTAACATTCAGCAACTGACCTAGGTCATTCGATGGAACTTGTGAAACTAGTGTATAGTATACATCAGCAAGCTGGTAGCATGCCTGAGACAAATAGATGGATCAGAAAACCGAAGTTAGATGAAATGAGAGAACCGGGCAGGAAATGACAAGTACATCATAACCATAAGATCACCTCAGTAACATCAGACTGCTTTTCGGCCTCAACGAATACAAAACCTTTGATGTGTTCTACCGCAAAGGCAGATATTATCTGTAGCTTGGTTCCTAGGACTTTAAGATCTGTGTACTTCTGTATCAAACAGAAGACGACATTCTTCTCTCTACCCACCTGTGACAACACAAGACACATGAAGAATACAGGACCGCTTAAAACTTTAAACGAAACAAGAACTTTTAAAGATCAAACCTTGCACTTGAGTTTCCAGACTATCGGTTCCACAGCAGAAGGTATAAGAAAGCTTCTATCAACAGATCTTTTAGTCTCATAGTCATCTTCAGCATACCGAACAAATCCAGACCCACTTCTATAACGCTCTTCCAGCATTTTTTCAAGTTCGTCACCACTTAATTCTTCCTCTTTAGGGAAAAAAGGGGCCTGGTCAAATTTCTCAGGCCCTTTTCTGACTTTAGGATCTTCATTGAAGTCACCGAAAAAATCTGTGCAGTAAAAGACACATCATCATTATATTAAAAAACAAGTACTAACAAATGATGCAGGCGCAAGAAATTCAGAACTCAAAATTGCGCATTTAGATTCAAGAGCCTCTTAGAAGGTTCAAATGAAGTCCATTATTTATGTGCCATACCATTTTGGACACCCAAGAGAGTAAACTAAGTATGGTTTTTGAATCAACAGCAAAAGATTTGAAAATTACTTGCAGAGTTGCAGGTTATTTTTGGAACCGGAGTAACAGCAGGCTTTGATCGGAATCTTCAGACTAGGGGCTCGCTTGGATTGGCAGTAAGGGAGTAATAGACCAAAAACAAAGCGAAGAATGACAAAATGGTGGTGGTGGAAGAGGAAAATGAATGTGAGGGGGTAATGATTACCCCAAAAGGAGGTTAATAGATACCCATCTCCCCCCCCCCTAAGGTAATGCATTAACCCCATACTGGGGTAATAATCCCCCCTCCACCCCTTTGCACCTCCCTCTACCACCACCATTTCTACCATTTTCCTCTTGTTTTGGCCTCTATTACTCCCATAACAATTACCCCCATTCCAAGTAAACCCTAAAGGTCTTCACTTTGAGGGCATATACCTCCTTCTACAAACACTGGAGTTGAGTGTAATTTGTGTTCAAACAAGATTTCTGAACTTGGTCTTGAATTTTATGAGTGTGAACCTCTTAGAGCTTGAGTCATGGTGAAGTGATCATTAGTGAGTCACATAGTGAACTGATCATTAGCGAGTCTTGAAATTGGAGAAGTGTGCTCAGGGATGTTCAACCTAGTATACTAAACCTTCATTCTTGGGAGGAGATGAGAGAATCAAAAATTTTCAAGTTCCCATAGTTTATTAGTGAATCTACACTAACATTTTTCATCCCCATTTGCCACACAAAAGAGCCATTAAATCTATGTTACTTCCAACTTTCAATTTTGGGACCATATTCTCCTCCAACATGACACTAGGATATGAGTACTGAATCCGAACCCCAACTTTACCAATCCAACACTTTTCCTAGGACAGACAGAAAGGGAGGCTTATATGACAAACGTAGAGGAAGAGACCATTTATGAAGCATTCGGCATGAATTGTAATGAGTTTGACCATTGCGTCGAAGTATGTGAACCCTAATAGCTAATACTAGAAGTTTGTATTGAAAATGTGCCTCATAAGTCATACCCGTGTCAACAATTTTAGACAGTTAGATGTGTCACAAAAACTGAGTCATGGCAAGTCCCACACTTGGATAAGTAGTTATGTCTGACACCCGTACCTAAGTCTAAGTACCACAGCAAGTAATACAATACGCACCTCCAAAATGTACAGACATTCACTCAGCATAGATATCATCGCCAGAATATGAAAATTGCCTACCGAGTAAATAGTGGCCTAATATCCCCTTTGAGAATGATGCAATACAAACAGATACAGACATTAAGATCAGGTATCAATCAGCTAGAAAATCCCCGTGTGAGGTGAGGAAACCCCAGTGATAGTATTAAGAAATCAAAGATTAACAGCACCAAACTTAATCCAATTCTATAAAGCAGAATAAAGTCTGCAAGTTATCATTTAAATTTGAAAAATCCACAATCTATTTACAAAATTAACTAGTGAATTGTTCATCTATAAGGAAATAGATTAATGCCACATTAAGGCTGCCGAACTCACCCACACTAGGTCAATACCAGTGAAAAGCAAACAAATATGCTTCAACCAAGGAAACTCATCCTCTAGCTACATAAAAGAGATATGCCCTGGATAGTGGCTCTACGAATCTGGACCAATAGCACGATACCGCAACCGCTCATTAAGTACGCCTACAATTGAGGGTTCAAGCCAGAGTGAACCAGCCATGAAAACCCACAAACGAGGGGTACATAAACAACGAATCCCTTCCACAACTACAACTTACTCGGAAACTTACTGCGAATCCCTCAGAATCACAACATCACGACAACAAACCCACATTCAACCCAGATCAAAGCATGCAAATAACCTAAAGCCAAGGCAAAAAGCCGAAAACTTTCGCCATTGGTAGGCCCCAAGTCAAGGAACACAGCTTAAGAAACCCTAACATTTGACATCAAAAAAGGCAGAAACTGGGAATATTAAACATCAATGCGAGACCCTAAACAATTCTCGGAATCATTACAACAAAGCCCACACAGATTTCGCGAAATTCCCACATGCAAGAACCCTAAAACAGGAAAACCAAGGCAGAAAACCGAAGCTGATCATTGAATAACATAATTTATGCATAAAACACTAAGACATAAACAAAAAAGGCGAAAACTTTAGAGGCATTTCAAGAGAATGCGGTGGTCCGAACATACCATTAAAGAAGCCGTCGCTGAATTCGCCATCATCGGAACCGTCAAACTCGTCGGCAGCATCCTCGAAGAACTGTAAAACGTCGCGATTCTTCCGCTTCACGCCTCGTTTCTTGTTGTCAGATGAGTCCTTTCCGCCTGACATGACTGCCTTTCCTTTGGACGCCATTTTTCTTTTGTCAGGTGAGAACCAGAAGCATCTGGAATTGAGAGAAACAAAAGAAAGGAGGAGAGAGAAAACAGAAAGGGGGTGGAGAAGGAGAAAAATGAAAGTGGCGAGTGAAGTAATTGACAAGGGTCAGGTGAAGGGAGTGTGTCAGTATTCTGGGTAAATCTCCTCACAAATCGCTGAATTCTAGCCGTTGATCTCTTTGGGATCATGTACTGTGAACCGTCCAATTATCCACATTCGTCCTCTCTTCTTAGACCCGGAATTTTTTTTACCACTAGCAAGTAGCAAGTACTACAGCAGTGTTAAGTGTGTTAAATTGGTCAAGGAGCGCGGGTGTGAAATAAATTGAAGGGTTTGAATCGGAAGCTGATTTCCTTTGCAGGTAGAGAGGTCCTAATCAAAGATGTGGCCCAATCGATCCCTACCTATCATATGAGTTTATTCGAAATTCCGTCAAATCTTTGCAATGAAATCAACTCGTTGATGGCCCGGTTTTGGTGGGGAGCGAAAGGTGCATTCGGTAGCATGGGAGAAGTTGTGCAGACCAAAGAGCAAAAGAGGTATTGGTTTTAGACACATTGAGGCTTTCAACGAGGCAATGTTGATGAAACAAGCGTAGAGAATACCAATCCGGCTTCACTTGCGAGTAGGCTTTCAAAAGCCAAATATTTTCCACGAACATCCTTCATTGAGGCGGATCTCGAACACTACCCGAGTTATGCGTGGAGGATTGGGGGTGAAGGAGATACTGTTGGAGGGTTGTAGATGGATGATTGGCGATGGGAAGAGCGTGAGGGCATGGGGTGACAAGTGGACGAGAAGGGCTTCTTCGTTTCGGCTGGTATCTCCGAGGGGGGACAATGAGTATGTGAGAGTGGAGGAGTGGATAGATAAGGAGCTGCAGATGTGAAAATATGATGTGGTGCGGAGTAAACTTTTGGGCTTCGAGGCAGATGACACCCTAGGTATTGCGCTGGCGAATACTGAAGGTCCTGCCATTATAGTAATAAAGGGGAGAATACCGTGAAGTCGGGATATCACTTTGTTCGTAACCGGTTAGCTGTGGTACGTGGGGGAGAAGGGAGTAGTTCGGGTAGGGGAGGGGCCCTGGTCTAAAGTGTGGGGTCTGAATGTACCCCAAGGTGATGATGTTTGCTTGGAGGTTGTGTAAAGGTGCAATACCAACCAGGGCAAACTTTCAGCGGCGCATCAAGGAGGCGGATGTTTTATGCCCGCGTTGTGAAATGGCAGTAGAAAATGATGTTGATACGAGTACGCAACGGATTTAAAACTTGACCGTAGGACAGATTGATGTTCTGTACTACTATGGAGCTATTTTTTGGGTTTTCTGTTTTATAGGACGAAAAACAAGAACAACGAAAAGAATAAAAGATATGGATGAACAAGTTAGACCTATAACTCGTCCAAACTATGATCAATCCCTAGACGCCGATCTAAGTAATGATCCACTACTCACTAATGACGCAATTAGCCAATAATGTCGAATTAAGAATAACACTACTTAGCTCAATTTGTGTTCAAAGGCTGAAAGAAAACTCTGTTTCGACTCTTCGATATTAATTCTCAAACTCTCTGTGTAAAAACAATACAATAGGGGTGCTATTTATAATAGCCTAGACTTCCTATAAACAAAATAGACAATAAGGAAATATTCCTAATAAGATATGGAAACATGACTTTCAATATCCATTGCTATATTATAAGGAAATTTATTCTTTGACGAAAATAAAGACCCTTAACTAAACTAGACTCAAGAAATTAGGAAATAACATCATTTAGCTTTTCCTAAAATCCACTTCCAATTACAAAGAGACCTATCTCTAGATTTGACAGTTTTCCCTACTTGATATCGTATCATCCTCCCCCTCTTGAAAAATATTCGACCTCGAATCCAGTAAGATGAAGTCAACCCAGCATTGAAAACACTTACTCTTCTTCCACCGAACAAGTTTCTTAGCCTTACCCTTGGTTTTCGTTCAAACCTTGACTTGAACTTGATATAAGCCTTATCCACACTATTTGAACCAAAATTCTCCATGGTATGTCTTAGACTTTCATGCTCTCCAATTACCACGATCAAAGATTTGACCTTTTGTCCATGTAGTCTCTCTTTACTTGAGTCACCATTGTGATGCACGATAATATCATCAAGCAATGTATTTTTTCCATTAAGATCACCACGAAGCTTGTTATCAATGTATTCTTCATGTGCAGATTTATACGAACTCTCATAGAAAACTTCTTTGTGCACCGACTTTTCCTCAACAAACATATTCATCTCATCAAATATAGGTGATAATTCCGATTTAAAGAGACTATTACCTTCATCTTGGTCACAAATTACTCGAGTTCTTGAAACAATCTCGTCATGTCTTACCTTATTCCTTTTGAGGTCTTCATGATCAATCACCGTTAAAGTGACTCGTGTTTCTTCAACCGCAGTTGGTTTTTCACGAATTTCTTCTCTGGCAAAAGAATTGAACTTTGTATACATGTTCATTATTCGAAATTCTCTATTCTCGCTTATCCTCATCGAATAATAATCACCACTTTTGTTAAATAAAGCATGTTGCCAATCTATCCATGGCCTTCCAAGAACTAGATGCAAGTCACTCATAGGAACAACATCGCATACAACATAATCCTTATAAAAATCCATAGAAAAGTTAACAACAACTTGTTCTTTTACCTCACACTGTAACAGCCCGATCCACCGTCCGTCGCAACACAACCCAATAAGATGGGTAATCATCTCCTAGACCCGTAAATCCTCTCGTGGGCTCTAAAAGGTGAAGGCCTTGTTGGTAGTACTATGGTAGGAATCTATTATAAACTGATCATATGAGCTTAATTTTCCCAATGTGGGACAAACCAACTCCATAATCCACTTTCCATATTCCGCAGTGTTACAAACTCCCCCACTTAAAGAACGCGACGTCCCCGGCGCGCCTAAACCACATTCCATACCAACATCAACACAGGTCCAAGATCTCCCCCGCTAGACGGCTGACCTGGGCCTAACCCCAGCACTCAGCACGCGGTCGCAGGGTTGCTCTGATACCATCTGTAACAGCCCGATCCACCGTCCGTCGCAACACAACCCAATAAGATGGGCAGTCATCTCCTAGACCCGTAAATCCTCTCGTGGGCTCTAAAAGGTGAAGGCCTTGTTGGTAGTACTATGGTAGGAATCTATTATAAACTGATCATATGAGCTTAATTTTCCCAATGTGGGACAAACCAACTCCATAATCCACTTTCCATATTCCATAGTGTTACACACACAAAGCTCCACCATTATATATATTCCGAATCACATAAGGCACATCGATATTAGCTGTCCTCAATCCCAATTTCTCGACTAGATAAGTTGAAGCCAAATTGCAAGACGTAGGATCAATAGTGAATTTCGCATACCTACCGTTTTGCACCATACATCTTGAGATAAAAGGATTGTTGAACTGTGATACGAGTGCGGAAGCGTACTGAAGGTACATAACTCGGATCTGTACTGCTTGACTAACAAAACTGATGACTGTAGAAGCAAACACAAAAGAATATGAAGGAAACTCCCCTCGACTCTTTCATTAATTTTCTTAACTCAAAATCTCTCTGTGTAAACTATTACAAAGCATTGTTTAAATACTAATAGAAACTCTAGAAAACTCCCTAAATTCTTCCTAATACGATATGGAAAACTAGACTCTTAAGACATAAGGAAAGTAATACTTGACCTTAAACTTATTCCGAACAATAATAAAATATTATAGCTAATTTCCTACCGAAGATGATCCTAATTTGATGGCCAAGTCGTCCTAAAACAACTACCATAAACGTTTAAACATCATCTTTCAGCAGCATGATACAAATTGCCATTCTATATCTTTTGTAGACTTTATTTTGTATCAAACTGCATGATCTTCATAGTCGAGTAGCCACCATAATCTTGTTGATTTGAGGAAATTAGGTACCCTAGCTCTGGTGCCACTAATGATATGAGTACGCAGCAGATTTAAAATTTGACTGTAGGACAGATTGATGTTCTGTACTAATGTGGAGCTATTTTTTGGGTTTTCTGTTTTATAGGACGAAAAACAAGAACAACGAAAAGAATAAAAGATATGGATGAACAAGTTAGACCTATAACTCGTCCAAACTATGATCAATCCCTAGACGCCGATCTAAGTAATGATCCACTACTCACTAATGACGCGATTAGCAAATAATGTCGAACTAAGAATAACACTACTTAGCTCAATTTGTGTTCAAAGCCTGAACCCATTGAAAGAAAACTGTTATGCTCGTGTTTGACACGCTTTTTGGCTTGTTTTTAATGCTATTTCGGGTTGTAATATTGATTTTTATGTTATTATTCTCACGGGATCGATTTATGTAACTTGTGTGAGAAAATGGCTATTTAGAGCCGATTGTTAGATTATGCAATTCCGATAATGAAGGCCAATTTGAAGATCCGTTGCAATAGGAGCAAGGCGCACCGCGGAAGAGGAAGTGAGCTCCGCGGAATCACTCGCGAAGGGAATTGAAGGCGAGGCAGACGCGTTTTGCGCGGACCGCGTTTTTGATTCGGCGGACCGCGGCGGTGTGTGGCGCGGACCGCGCCTTTGGCTCGGCGGTCCGCGGTTTTCGACGGAATCAAACTTTCCGTATTTCTTTTATTTTCCGTATTTTTATTAGAGGATATATAAAAACACTTAGGTTACGTTTTATAGAGAACTTGACATTCAGAATTCTTTGACGGCTTGTATCGAAGATTTATGGAGAACTAAACCCTCCTAACTTGGTTTATTGCGGATTGAAAGTACGATTTATCATCATATTGTGAGATTGTTCTTCTCGATTCAATTGTGAGTAATTTCAATTCTCTAATTTCAATTATTATATTTCATATTCGTTCTTGCTAGGAGTACTACTAGTTTAGAGCTTGTGTGATTTAACTGCTTGGAAATAGTAGCAACCTTGTCTATTTAATCGCTTGCGGATTCAACGTTAGATAGATTAAAGGGAGAATTGATTTATTATCTTATTTGAACCGCGTGCGTTCTTATTGATTATCGTTGTTGATATTCTTAGATCTTATTGCTTCTATTGAATAGATTTAGACGCGTGATTTAGATTGATTGATAGATAGGGTTGTTTAGATACGCTGATTCGTTCTAAATAGCTAGGAATGAAGAATAGAAATCTTGATTTCACAACAACGTGCTCACATTGATAGATAAGCGACTTTCTAGGATCAATTGATAAATTGTAGTGGATTGAAGTATAAAGCCAAGACTTGTCATTAATTGAATTCAATCTTTGTTTTAATTGCTTTTACATTTGCTTAAGTTACCAATACTCAATCAAAACCCCCCAATTGGTTGCCCAATCGACGTTACATACATAAGCATTAACTGATTCCCTGTGGATACGAACTTGCTTGCCCTATTACATAGTTTTAGGATAAGTATTGATATAATTTGGTGGAACCAACGACAAATGCCTACCAAATTTTGGCGCCGCTGCCGGGGAATCGGCGTTTAAATTGTGTTTGTGTGTTGGCGTTGATTTTTGTCTCTCTTCTTCGTGTAGTTGGTTTATGGTTAACACCCGTTCCTATAACCACGAAGTCTTGGAATATAATCCAGAGCTAGAGAGATTCATTTTCAGGTTACACAAGGAAATTCGTGACAACTTCAAAGAACTTCCATTTCCAATAGAGGTTCAAGAGGAAAGGATCAACATGCCGCCGCCTCCACCTGAAACCCGTACACTAAAGGAACTCACTGCTCCTAATGTTGATCAGCAGCCGCTATGCATTACTTTTCCCGTGACTATGGTGAACCAGGTGAAGATCCGATACGACACTTGAGTGAATTCCACATTGTTTGTATGGGGATGAAGCCACCTGGGGTGTCCGAGGATCAGCTGTTTCTGCGAGCTTTTCCCTTTCTCTGAAAGGGAAGGCTAAAGATTGGATGTATTACCTTCCACCAGGTAGTATTACGGAGTTCTCGGGGTTGATGAAGTGCTTTCTCTCAAAGTATTTCCCAGCTTCAAAGTCATCGCAAATGAAGAAGGAGATAAGCAATGTGCAACAAAGATATGATGAGTGCTTGTATGATTATTGGGAGCGATTTGAGCAATTGTGTGCTAGTTGCCCCTATCACGGTTATACGGAACAAGACCTCATCCTATTTTTCTATAATGGGTTGACTGGAGATGATCATAAGTATGTGAATGCTACTAGTGGTGGTGGTATCGTGAACAAGACCCCGAGTCAAGCTAGAGCACTAATCGCTGATTTGGCCGAGAATTCTAGGCCTTTGACTGAGAGGGGTGTTGTTGTGAAGAAGACGGTGAATGCTGCTGGCTCTAGTTCTAATGATGATCTAAAGCAGACAGTTCAGGAGTTAGCGTCGTTGATGAAAGATTATGTTATTTCTTCTCGACCCTAGCAGCAGGTTAAGGCTTGTGGTATATGTTCTGAGGTGGGGCATCCTACTGATTCTTGCCCGACCTTGCAAGATGTTAATGTGGAAGAAGTCAATGCAGCTGGTTTCTCACGACCTCCGCAGCGGAAGTATGACCCTTATTCCCCAACTTACAATGAGGGATGGAGAGATCATCCGAACTTTAGATATGGGGGTGCACAAGACAATAGGAATACGAATTTTCAAGGTTCTAAGTTCCCACCGAAACAACCGTATCAAGGTCCACCAGCTCCAAGTTCTGAATCTTCTATGTCCACAGAGGAAATGTTGAGGTCTCTTACAAAGAATGTAGTTCAAATGCAACACAATATGGTTCAATTTCAACAAGAGACCAAGACTAGCATCCACAACATTGAGGGTCAAATTGGACAAATGGCCGGATCTATAAGTCGATTAGAGGCGCAAAACTCCGACAAGTTTCCTTCCCAAGTTGTTATGCCCCAAAAGCCTCAAGCTAATGCCATTACATTGAGAAGTGGCAAGAAATTACAAGGGGAAGAGAAAACTTTGAAACAAAAGAAGTTGAGTGAAACGGAAGAAGACGAAGACGAGAAGCAGAAGCAAAACGGCGGACCGCGCCCAGAAAACGGCAGTCCGCGCGAGAAGAGCCGCGGTCCGCGGGTGTCTGACGAAGGCGTGGCTGATTCGTCTTCCGATTCCGAACTGACACCAGATGTTATTCCTTCCAGTGATCATCCCGTGGTCCCACATGAGCCTACCCCACCTTTTCCAGAGGCATTGAAGGACACCCGACGCTATGAACATGATAAGGATATTTACGAGACATTCAGCAAATGTCAAGTGAATATTCCACTTTTGAGTTGGGTGAAAAGTTTGCCTAAGGGGGCGAAGTTGTTAAAGGAGATGTTGACAATAAAGAGGACGCAGAAATGGCTAGGTAAGCAAAAGATCAAAGTGAGTGAGCAAGTTTCTGCGGTTTTTCAACGTAGACTACCTAAGAAGTGTGGTGACCCAGGTATGTTTACTATTCCTTGCACTTTAGGTAATACTACTTTTGCTAAGGCCATGCTAGACTTAAGAGCTTCAATTAATGTGCTTCCTTATTCTGTTTACAAATCTTTGGAGCTTGATCCTTCGTATGAAACTGAGGTAGTGATATAGTTAGCTGATAGATCTAATGCTTATCCTAAGGGTGTAGTAGAAGATGTGTTAGTTTTGGTTGACAAGTTAGTATTTCCTGCTGATTTTTATGTGCTAGATATGGAGCATGATTTGCATGCCGCTCCTATTCTGTTGGGGCGGCCGTTTATGAAAACTGCTAGTACTAAGATAGATGTAGCAAGTGAGAAATTGACAATGGAGTTTGATAAGACTGTGGTAGAATTCAATATCTATGATACCATGAAATATCCCGTGGAAGATCATTCTCTTTGTTCAATCGATATTATTGACCCTTTAGTGCAGGAAGTGTTTGAGGTTGATGGCAGTGATGAGCTACAGGTTGCTATTGACAATAGCTTGGTGGATGATAGTTTAGATTTTGCTATCTCTACTGACTTGCAGGAAGTGGTTGCTGATTTGGCTGTGCTTGATACCATTCCTGTGATGTTTTTGAGGCTAACGTTCCTGAGCTAATTATGCCCCGTGAGAGGCCTGTCCCATCTGTTGTGCAGGCTCCTACAGTTGAACTTAAGCCGCTACCTGAGCATCTGAAGTATGTGTTCCTTGGTGAGGGAGACACATTACCTGTGATCATCTCTAGTAAGCTCACTGAGGAGCAAGAGGAGCGATTGGTGGAGGTTCTTCGTCAGCATAATTAGCCATTGGGTGAACTATCGCTGACATTCGAGGCTCTGCATGCATAGAATTTTGTTAGAGGATGATGCTAAGCCTGTGAGACAACCCCAGCGCAGATTGAATCCACCTATGATGGAGGTGGTGAAGAAAGAGATCCAAAAGCTGCTGCAAGTGGGTATGATCTACTCTGTGCCCTACAGCCAGTGGGTGAATCCTACACAGGTGGTTCCTAAGAAATCTGGTGTTACTGTGGTAAGAAATCCGCAAGGTGAGTTGGCCCCACCCGAGTGCAAAATGGGTGGGGAGTTTGTATTGATTACAGTCGGCTGAATGCGGTAACGAAAAAGGACCATTTTCCCTTGCCATTTATTGACCAGATGTTAGAGAGACTTGCAGGGAAGGCGTTTTATTGTTTCCTAGATGGTTATTCCGGTTATTTTCAGGTACCCATTGCACCAGAAGATCAACCTAAGACCACTTTTACATGCCCATTTGGCACTTATGCGTATCGCTGCATGCCTTTTAGGTTGTGTAACGCCCCTGCCACCTTCCAAAGGTGTATGATGAGCTTATTTTCGGAGTATGTAGAGAGGTTCATGGAAGTTTTTATGGACGACTTTACTGTTCATGGTAACTCCTTTGATAATTGCTTGCATAATTTGTCTCTTGTTTTGCAGCGATGTATTGACAGTGACCTAGTGTTGAATAGTGAAAAGTGCCATTTCATGGTCACTCAAGGTATAGTGTTGGGTCATGTCATCTCCTCTAAGGGGATTGAGGTGGATAAGGCGAAGATTGACACCATTGAGTCTCTCCCCTACCCCTCTAACGTGCGTGCTGTGCGATCTTTTCTTGGCCATGCAGGATTTTATCGCAGGTTTATTAAGGATTTTTCAAAGATAGCTGCCCCTTTGTGCAAGTTGATGCAAAAGGAGGCTGATTTTGTGTTTGATGACCAGTGCAAGCGCGCATTTGATGAGCTGAAAGCTCGGCTGACCACTGCCCCTATCATTCAGGCTCCGGACTGGTCTCTCCCTTTCGAGATCATGTGTGATGTGAGTGATTATGCGGTAGGTGCTGTTTTGGGTCAAAAGGTAAGCAAGGCATCTCTTGTCATTCACTATGCCTCTATGACCCTGAATGAAGCTCAGCGCAACTACTCCACTACTGAGAAGGAGATGTTGGCTGTGGTATTTGCTCTTGAGAAATTTCGATCTTATTTGCTTGGTACAAAAATTGTTGTTTATACTGACCATGCAGCTCTTTGTTATCTGATGACGAAGAAAGAAGCCAAGCCACGTTTAATTCGATGGATTCTTCTCTTGAGTGAGTTTGATATTGAGGTTAAGGACAAGAAATGAGCGGAGAATTTGGTAGCTGACCATCTTAGCCGCCTGGTTCATGAGGAGGACAAGCCCCATGCTCAAGAACCGGTCCAAGGGAAATTTCCTGATGAGGCGTTGTTTGCCTTAAGGGACGTTAAACCTTGGTATGCGAAATACTATGTCTGGGACGAGCCCTATTTGTGGAAGCATTGTTCTGATCAAGTGATTCGTCGGTGTATTCCTGACACCGAGTTCATTTCTATCCTGGAGTTTTGTCACTCCCAAGCATGTGGAGGACACTTTGGTGTCTAGAGGACGACACGTAAGATACTTGATTGCGGTTTTTATTGGCCCAGCATATTTCGAGA
Organism: Spergularia marina; assembly: GCA_963680865.1. NCBI lineage: Eukaryota > Viridiplantae > Streptophyta > Magnoliopsida > Caryophyllales > Caryophyllaceae > Spergularia > Spergularia marina. The sequence goes on along the minus strand of OY804557.1, from coordinate 10,975,683 downwards.
TTTTGTAAGGCCTGTGACAACTGTCAACGAGTAGGTAACATTTCTCAGCGGAATGAGATGCCCCAAACCCCTTTGTTATATTGTGAGATATTTGATGTGTGGGGCATTGACTTTATGGGACCGTTCCCGAGTTCCCATGGTCATTTATATATTCTTCTTGCTGTTGATTATGTTTCCAAGTGGTTAGAGGCTATCCCCAGCTAGGACTGACGATTCTAAAGTGGTTGCAGATTTTCTTAAGCATAACATCTTTTCTAGGTTCGGCATGCCCCGGGCTTTGATTAGTGATAAGGGCACCCATTTTTGTAATCGTGCAGTCCAGGCTTTGGTGAAGAAGTACGGTGTCACCCACAAGATTTCCACTTCATATCACCCACAGACGAACGGACAGGCTGAGGTGTCCAACAGAGAGATTAAGTCCATCCTACAGAAGACGGTGAATCCCAACCGTAAGGATTGGAGTCTGCGGTTACCTGATGCATTGTGGGCATATCGTACGGCTTATAAGACTCCCATTGGTATGTCACCGTTCCGGCTTGTGTTTGGTAAGCCGTGTCATCTTCCTGTGGAGATTGAACACAAGGCTTATTGGGCGGTGAAGGCTTTTAACATGGATATGGATGCCGCGGGGGAGCATAGGAAGTTGCAGCTACAGGAGTTAGAGGAGATTCTACTGGAGTCTTATGAGAACGCTGCGTTGTATAAGGAGAGAACCAAGGCATGGCATGACAAGATGATCATTCGGAAGGACTTTAAGGTTGGTGACAAAGTCCTCCTATTTCAATCTCGCCTTCGGTTGTTTCCTGGGAAATTGCGATCCCGCTGGATGGGTCCTTTCGTAGTGACTCAAGTTTTTCCTCATGGGGCGGTGGAAATCCGAAGTCTTGATTCGGAAAAGCTTTTCAAGGTAAATGGTTAGAGATTAAAGCCCTATTATGAGGGATTTTAGGTACAAACCGTGGAGTCTATGGAGCTTGAAGACCCGGTTTACGAGACTTGAGCTACGTGATGAAAATGCGTCGAGCGAACGACATTAAACAAAAGCGCTTCTTGGGAGGCAACCCAAGCTTTGTTCATTCATTTTTGTAATGTTGGATTTTTGTTTTGTTCGGTTTTATGTGTTTTTGTTTTTTGTGTGTTAGGTGAAAAAGAAAAAAAAAAGAACGAAAAGCACGAGTACAATCTCGTGGGGGGCGGTCCGCGTGCGAGGACGAGCGGACCGCGGAAGAAACAAACGCCAAAAGACGAGAAGAAGCTAGAAGCAGAGGCGAAAGCGCGGACCGCGCGAAGGTCCGCGGAAGAAGTCGCGCGGCCCACGCCTGGGCGCGTAAGGTGAGTTTTATTCTTGTCCTTCTTCTCGCCTCTTTCCCTCACTTCACTTCCTCCCGACCCAAAACTCAGAAAAAAAAAACCTACACAAAAAGCCTCTTCCTCTATTATTCTCCCACCTTCTCCATCTTTATTCCTTCCCTCACACTCACACCCCATCTTACCCATCTCACCACAACATCATACTCATCTTCTTTTCCCTCTTTTATCCTCAATAATTAACCCAAACCACCAAAATCACATAAACCCTAGAAATTTGGGGGTTTTCGAATTTGAAGCAAATTGGTGCAATTGGAAGGTTGGGGGTGACGATTTTGGTGTGTAATTGAAGTGGGTGCTCGTTTTCATCAATCACTTGGTGCTTAAAGTGAATTTTGGAGGCTTAATTGCAACTAGGAGGTATAATTCCGAATTTCACTAATTTCTTTTGATTATTATTTGGTGTGTTGTTGATAATCAATAGAAGTATTGTTGTGGTTGTTGTGGATTCTGAGTGTTGTTGTTGTTGATTGTTGGACCTATTGTTGATTGTTGTGTGGTATTCATTGGGTGTGTGTTGTTAATTGGGGATTGTTGATTGCCATTGTTATAGACACCTTGGTAGGTGTTAAAATTGGTGTTTGTTAATTAGGGGTTGTTGTTGCTCTTGTTGTGTGGTGCATTTGATTGTTGTTTGTAGAGTATGCCACCATGGTTCACAAAAGACTACGTGGTGCTGCCGGGGCTAGGTCTTCCACTCCGCACCCATTGTTGATCGCGCCACTCGCCCATATAGGGGTCTTATGCACCTTACAGGTAGTGAGAAAAAGACTTGGATGACATTGAATGGACGTAATATTAAGACCACCTACTTCTTTGACGTGGCTACCCATAGGCAATTGGGTTTAGATGAGTCTATGCAACAACTCATGACTAAAATGGGTTTGGGAGATTTGTATTGTAAGGAGGTTGGTACGGTGAAAAGTTGGACTTTCGAATTTTTATCCACCTTTAAATTGACTAATAATAGGCAAGGGGATCCCTCGGTGAATTTTACACTCAATGATGAGATTTTTTGTGTCTCATATGATCACTTGAGGGCGGCACTTGGTATTGCACCTCCAGATGGTGAGTTTGTGGAGTTCTATGATTTTGGTTTGGCCCAATTTTGGAGAGATTTGTGTGTGCATGACATTAGTGGTATGAAGACCACTTGGATAGGTCACCCGCTTATTAGCTAGATTTCTTTCCCAGACGTTCTTTGGGCAAGGTGAGGGTACTAAGCTAAAGAAGGCGGATTTGCACTATTTGAGTATGTTTCTTCCGTCTCGGCCGGGTATTCCCGATTGATTGTCTTTGTTTTTGAGAGCTTGTGAAAAGACTCGGGAGAAGGGTGCCGGTGACATTCCTATGGGGGGATGATATCCTTGATTGCACGTTCCCTCAACATCATTCCCCAGACCTATTCGGATGTTGACACTACGCAGTTGGTGATGTGCCAGGAGTGGACATTTACATTCCGTAAGTTGGTGGAGTGTCATTGTTTGCGTAGTGTGGATCCGCGTGACGGTTGTTGGCTGTGGAAGTATGGTGACGAGCTCGAGCTAGCTATACCATTACCTAGACCCTCCGATTCACCCTTACCCTCAGGTGATAATGCTAGTGATTTCTTTGTTAGTGAGATTTTTCATGATGATGGGTATGGTAGAGCGGTAGACTTTGATGAGGATGTTTGTGATGATGGAGGTGCCGCAAGGGCTGCGGTACGAGGTCGTAGGAGAGCTGCTCCTAGAGTTAGAGATGTGCCACAACATGTTGATGGAGGAGCTGCTCCCTTTTATCCTACGGAGCCTCAGTAGTTGGCTGCCCAGGAGCGGATGAGTTTGATGGAGGGTAGTTTGAATTCTCTCCACACTGATATGCATGCGGGTTTTGCTCGCCAGGAGAGTATGATGAGGCGCATGATGCAGCACTTCCACATTTCTGAGGAGGACCCAGCGAGGCCCTCCGGTTCTTGAGCGTCTCTGCCAGGTTTGCTAACTCTTCCCCGCTGTTTTCATTTGTTGATTTTAGTACACATTAGGGACAATGTGTCGCTTAAGCATGGGGGAGATTAGCTATTTTTTTGTAATATATGTATCATGATGTATTTCTTTTCGATTCAAAAAAAAAAATGAAAAAAAAATGAAAAACGAAAAAAAAGGAGAAAAAGAAGAGAGAAGAAATCCAGAAAAGAGAGAGGAGCGGAAAAGAAAGTAAGGAAAAGACACGAGAGAAGAAAGTAAGCCGGTAAGCATGGAAAAGTTAACGAGAGGCTAGGTGAAAACCCGAAAGGGCGCCTAGGCAAAATGAGTGGAGTGTGCTACTGTACCGGTGTTGCAATAAGAAGGGTGTATTGAAGGTCGTGTCTGGGTAGGTTTCTCTTGGCTGGTATAAGGAGGTTCGGTTGGATTGAATAGTATGGTGATAGGATAGAAAACCTCGATTTCCTTGGTTGTTTTGGGGATGTTGGTGGCTATTCGAGATAGTATTTGATCCGATGGTGTTATTCCGGACCTAGGCTCACGAGGGAGTTAAGTGTGAGCGGCTTAGGGATACTTAGGACATTTTAGGTTCCTTTGCCATTTGGTTTCATTGTGGTTTTGATTTGTGATGCATAAGATAGTTAGGGACCATTGCGTTGAGGTTACATCCGTGACGGCCCCTAACTAGCAAAGACGAGAACCCTGAATGAAGTAGAGGAGATAGGTAGAAATCTTATTCCTCCCGTGCCGCTTGTTAAAAGGCCTTGGAGACATTTTGGTGGTTGTTTGAGATACTCAAGGACGAGTAAAGGTCTAAGCATGGGGGAATTTGATATGCTCGTGTTTGACACGCTTTTTGACTTGTTTTTAATGCTATTTCGGGTTGTAATATTGACTTTTATGTTATTATTCTCACGGGATCGATTTATGTAACTTGTGTGAGAAAATGGCTATTTAGAGCCGATTGTTAGATTATGCAATTCCGATAATGAAGGCCAATTTGAAGATCCGTTGCAGTAGGAGCAAGGCACACCGCGGAAGAAGAAGAGAGCTCCGCAGAATCACTCGCGAAGGGAATTGAAGGCGAGGCAGACGCGTTTTGCGCGGACCGCGGTTTTGATTCGGCGGACCGCGGCGGTGTGTGGCGCGGACCGCGCCTTTGGCTCGGCGGTCCGCGGTTTTCGACAGAATCAAACTTTCCGTATTTCTTTTATTTTCCGTATTTTTATTAGAGGATATATGAAAACACTTAGGTTACGTTTTATAGAGAACTTGACATTCAGAATTCTTTGACGGCTTGTATCGAAGATTTATGGAGAACTAAACCCTCCTAACTTGGTTTATTGCGGATTGAAAGTACGATTTATCATCATATTGTGAGATTGTTCTTCTCGATTCAATTGTGAGTAATTTCAATTCTCTAATTTCAATTATTATATTTCATATTCGTTCTTGCTAGGAGTACTACTAGTTTAGAGCTTGTGTGATTTAACTGCTTGGAAATAGTAGCAACCTTGTCTATTTAATCGCTTGTGGATTCAACGTTAGATAGATTAAAGAGAGAATTAATTTATTATCTGATTTGAACCGTGTGCGTTCTTATTGATTATTGTTGTTGATATTCTAAGATCTTATTGCTTCTATTGAATAGATCTAGACGCGTGATTTAGATTGATTGATAGATAGGGTTGTTTAGATACGCTGATTCGTTCTAAATAGCTAGGAAAGAAGAATAGAAATCTTGATTTCGTAACAACGTGCTCACATTGATAGATAAGCGACTTTCTAGGATCAATTGATAAATTGTAGTGGATTGAAGTATAAAGCCAGGACTTGTCATTAATTGAATTCAATCTTTGTTTTAATTGCTTTTACATTTGCTTAAGTTACCAATACTCAATCAAAACCCCCCAATTGGTTACCCAATCGACGTTACATACATAAGCATTAACTGATTCCCTGTGGATACGAACTTGCTTGCCCTATTACATAGTTTTAGGATAAGTATTGATATAATTTGGTGGAACCAACGACAATTGCCTACCAAAAACTCTCTTTCGAGTCTTCGATATTAATTCTCAAACTCTCTGTGTAAAAACAATACAATAGGGGTGCTATTTATAATAGCCTAGACTTCCTAAAAACAAAATAGACAATAAGGAAATATTCCTAATAAGATATGGAAACATGACTTCCAATATCCATTCCTATATTTTAAGGAAATTTATTCTTTGACGAAAATAAAGACCCTTAACTAAACTAGACTCAAGGAATTAGGAAATAACATTATTTAGCTTTTCCTAAAATCCACTTGCAATCACAAAGAGACCTATGTCTAGATTTGTCAGTTCTCCCTACTTGATATCGTATCAGATGTGCATGCTTTGATTTTCTGCCCAGCTATCGTGAGGGTGTGGGAGGAGTTGGGTATCGAACCGGAGGAATGGGATAAGTGCAGATCGGGATCAGACTTACTGGAGAATGGGCCGACAATGCGGAGGAAGAGGGGATAAGGAAAGCGGTAGTAGGTGCGTGGGCGGTGTGGAATGCGCAAAATGAGGTAACTCCTGGTTGTACCGAGCCGGAGCCAGAACATGTAGCATGCAAAGCCACGAGTTTTATTCGAGCCTTTCGGGAGGCGCAAGAATTAAGACGGGGGGAGAGTGTAGCTAATCACAGGGGCTGTAGGGAGGAGGTGTGGCGTCTCCCACCATAAGGGGTAGTAAAAGTGAACAATGATGAAGCGACTTCTGGGAAGGCGGGTCAGGAATGAGGGCAGTAATCCGTGGTAGCGAGGGTGAGGTGTTTCGGGTTGCATGCAGGCAAGTCATAAAGAGCTGGGTGCTTCGCGTCGCATGCATGCAGGTCATAAGTTCAATTTTGCGTTCCCACTCGAGGTAAGTTTCAGGATCTGTACCCCCATCAAAATCCAGAAATTCTGTCACTTTGAACTCATCATACTCACGATTGGCAGAAACTCATTCAATCGTTGTATGAACCGAATTGGTTGTGCAAACGTGGGAGTTCCTTCTTGCTCCATAAGTTATAGCCTTGTACCTAAACTATCTATTTTCGTATGTAAGGACTTCACGAGCGCCTCCAATGAATTATCTTTCTCACCTTCACCGATGTTCGCTTTGATTTGAGGAAATCAAATATCTTAGCTCTGGTGCCACTAATGATACGAGTACGCAATAGATTTAATACAGACTATACGACAGATTGATGTTCTGTATTACTGTGGGACTATTTTTAGGTTTTTCTGTTTTAGGGGACGAAAACAAGAACAACGAAAAGATTAAAAGATGTGGATGAAAAAGTTAGATCTATAACTCGTCCAAACTATGATCAATCCCTAGACGCCGATATAAGTAATGATCCACTACTCACTAATAATGCGATTAGCAAATAATGTCGAACTAAAAATAACACTACTTAGATCAATTTGTGTTCAAAGCCTGAACACATTGAAAGAAACTCTATTTCCACTATTCGATATTAATTCTCAAATTCTCTGTAAAAAGAATAAAATATGCATGGGTGCTATTTATAATAGCCTAGACTTCCTAAAAATAAAATAGACAATAAGTAAATATTACTCCTAATGAGACGTGGAAACAAGACTTCCACTATCTTTTCATATATGATATGGAAATTTATTCTTTTACGAGAAATAAGACATTTAACTAAACTAGACTCAAGAAATTTGGAAGTATTATTACTTTTCATAATCTCCACCCTAACACATCACCAAAACTCAAAACATAGTATTAGAAAACTGATAGAACAGTTCTACTATCTGTGTCATACAGATTTACTCTTTCCTAAAATCCACTTCCAATCAGTAAATGACTTGTCTTTCATTTTGCCTCTTGGTGTACTAAATATTGCATCAGGACTTCATTGCTGCGGGCACGTGATTCCTATAATAGTTCCCCGCTTATTCTCGAAGAAAAAAAAAGTGTTAAATTGGTGATTGAACTTTCTTAAATCACTCAAATTGATGTCTATCAACTTTTATACACCAAAATGGTGTCTCCATCCAATTCTGTTAACTCATGACAAAGTTACAACAAGTTCAGAAAATAAAGAGGGTGGGGACTGGGGTGTAACAACCCTAAATTTTTGACCAAATTTAATAATACAAAAATCTAAGATTGTTATGCCGCAATTGACCACTGAGTAAACTACAAGGCTAAAAGACCATAAATTTAAACCAAATTAGTTATATAAAATTATGAACGAGTTGACAACAGTAGACTGAAGTCAAGTTTACAAAATCGAATCCAAATGGAAATGAAAAGTGTAGCTAATTAAAGTGACTCAACTAGAGAATCATTTACTCAAAGCTAGCCCCATGATATGCACCGACGTCCATGCAACAATTCACTTCAACTGCACCATCAGAGAATGATACAGGCCCCAAAATAGGGTATGGACAAACCCAAAACATAGAATGTCAGCAAAGCACTACGCCAAAAAAAGCATAAGACACCGGAATTTATGACACCGGAAATAGGAAAACCGGTGTCAGAAAAGATAAGACACCGGTTGTCTGTCACCCGGTGTAATAAGCATTTAAAAAATAATAAAAATTGCGTAAACTAGTGAAAATGAAAAGATTAGAAAACTAAAAAATTTTGGGTGTACATTTAACACCGGTTGTTTCACAACCCGTGTCTTATAGTGTATACGAAACCGGTCCCTACAGCAACCGATGTCATATCCTTGCTCTAATTTATAGTATTTGTTTTAATTGTTTTTTATTCTCTCTCCAACTTTCCACCACACCTTCTCGTATCCTCCTTTGTTTTTATTTTTATATTCATTCCTCCTGCACATCTGCCCTCCTCTGACCTAATTAATATCTCTTCTTTAATTTTATTTTTTACTCTATCTCCTCCTACTCTTCTCCATCCCTCGTAATATCCTCCATCTCCCACTCCTCTTTCATTTTTTCTTGTTCTTCATACTCTACCACTCCCAAAATATCAATTTCGTCCTTATATTTTCTTTTCAAAAGTTAGAAATTTTACATTTTTTTTATCGAAGAATTATGTAGGCCATGAACTTGAATTTTGGTGATGAGATTAGGCCCTTGTTAGCTTATATCGACATCAAAATTCAAGTTTGATTGCCCTAATAAAGAAGATTTGTCGAGCACAAAGTTGTGAAGAATATGCGTAAGTTTTGATTTGTTTGATATTTTTTTCTTCTAAGTATTAGATCTTTCATCAATTAATTTTGCAAGTTGAATCTACTATAATTTGTTCTTGGTTCCAATTTTTGATCTAGTTTTATTGTGTTGACAAACTTGTACATCTTGTTCTTTGTTCATCTTGGAATTCAATATGAATTGATGTACTATTTCTTCAAATTTAGGGATTTGTTTATCTTCAAAGTTTGAATATTTCTTTGATTTTATTAATGCAGTAGTACTTAATCAAGTTGGAAAATTGAGATGAATGTGCTTGATTTTATTTTTTTCATATGTTAGATCCGGTATGATTTCGCATATTAGAGATTTGCAGATCTAATGTTCTTATACTTGATTTCAAGATTTATTGAGATGTATGTGCTTGTCCTACCAAATCAATTTTTTTCCGCAAATTGCAATGTTTTTTTCTTTCATTTGGTGTTTCTGAAATTGATTTGGTAGGTAACTGTGGTGTGGTGTGGTGTTGGGGATTACGTGGGGGCAGGGGGTGTGAATAATTTTTTTTTACATGTAACATTAGACACCGGTTGTGTGAAAAACCGGTGTCTTATGTGAATCGAAATTACATTCACTACCAACACATATGACACCGGTTTTTTGCCCAACCGATGTCTTATGTGTACAGTTTAACACCAGTTATATTTTCAGTAACCGGTGCCTTATGCAGCATAAGGCGCCGGCAGTCCAGGCACCGGGTTTAACCGGTGTCTGGTTGATTATGGACCCGGTGTTGTATGCTATTTCTAGCGTAGTGAAGGGCTGAGTAAGAACTCACAAGCATATAAAACAAAAAGGACAACAAGATACGCGCCTTCATAGCGCGTAGCTAATCAAGCAACGCTTAGACAAATAAAGCAAAGTATAGGATCATAATGACAGCTCAAGGCCGAGATTCAATCAATTCAATATCTCAACAGTTACAAGTCCGGTTTCGTGATTGGGTCCTACCCCAACACGCTACTAAAGCCCCAATACCCCGTCCTATAGACTCAAGTGTGCACATCCCTCACTCGACAACCAGTAGGATGTAATCGTTCTAGGAGGAAGTCTAATAGGCTCCTGGCAGCTACCCCAGGCTAGATTTTCACCTTGATCAGAGGTGTTTTTATAATTCCCGGACGGACCAGTGGTCACGACTGCTTTAGCAGATTGTGATGTAACATTATTCAACAAGGCCATTTTATCCGTCTTAGAAACATTATTTCATTCGTAGAGTCGATCCCATATAACAACGTAGGACAAGCCGAATATCAAACAAAGACTAAATATAAAACGGAGGAGTCGAGCCCCTTTTCATTTAATTGAATTTCAATAATCCGACTTTATCAAACTTGGAGACGATATGAGCATATATTGCGACATATATAATATGAAATGAATTGTCGGATCACAAAAGATATTTGAAACATGCTCGAGCTCAAGATGGGTTAACGTTCTTACATGACACGCTTAACTTCTCCTTAATAATCTTTCTCAAAATCAGCGAACGGAATCTCTTTGAATTCACAAATCTCTTAGCTATCCCGAACAGCTCCATACTGCGAATCAAGCATCCAAAACGTCCATACATCATCCTCCAACGAACCATGTAAGCATGGGACATCAAATAACTACAAATTATCATTTTACTCCCCAAAAATCTCCCAAGAGACTAATTATAACTTGTCCAAATCCAGTACAACAATAGGCTACCCTCTCTTCATGTTTCAGGACACATGAGTGGTGTTTAGATGATAATTGATAATGAATTCCTAACCTTTTAGACACAAAATCAATAGTATATTATAACACTTCCTCTTAGGAGTATTGAAACACATTAAACTTTAAATTTCATTAACGATCAAAGGATTTATAGCCCATATACAACAACTGCTCCAGAATAGAGTACCACAAGCGCATCCAACTTCTAGGGACTAAATCATCATCATCATAAAGACAACTTTTAAAGCATTACAAAAGCCTAACATCAACAGCTTGAAATAAAGTTCAACTTAGGGTTTTGTTTCTATGAAGTACATGAAGAAATGACATTGTTATGATCAAATTACGAAGACCCTATGTTCATGATACTAGCAGGCAGAGCAACGAAACAAAAGTTTACTTTAGAATATGGTTCTGGCAACTAATTCATAATGAAAATGAAATTAACCAATTGGAATTTGTTTCAATATATCTTTAGAGTAAAGAGAAATAAGAATTAAGGATTTATCTTACCAAATGAAGGAAATATGACCAATATACCAAAACTGGTCCAGACACGAGTTCAGAGAGACACCTGAACTTGTAGAGCAATTTACGCAATCATAATGAACAAATTTGGGCTTGATGTCTTCTGTGAAATTGTAGATAGAAAAGAGTAGTTCAATTCAGGGCTTTGTTTCGCCATTGTTGGGTGAGCGACGAATGAGAAAAATGATGTTGAAGATTGACCTGCTGCAGGTCATTCCAGCAGCAAGAAAGCATGTAGCTCGGTGGCTCGTTCTAAGGCTTGGTTTAGTCGACTAGGCACCAAATTTGGGGTCCAATTACATATCAACATAAGGTATCTTCCTCTAGGAGCGATTATGTACTTCTGGCACCTTGTGCTTACAAAATAGGATCGGTTTTTAGTCCCGACATTACACACAAACTTCCAAAATTGTGTAAATTGAGATGGTATAAGTAGAGAATGGACTCGTAACAACTTGTGGTATTAACTATCATATTTATTAGGAAAAGCTCCTCAATTGATACAATGGTACAATCACAATTTTGTTCCGGGTTTAATTTAAGTAAGAGATTACTTAGCGACTAAGAAAGTGTTCTTCACGATTAAGAAAGCTATCAAAACGACATTGGAGTGAGAATGTAATCTAACATTCCAAGTAAGACCTCATCAATAAACTTAATGGTATGATCTATTGCATAACCGAGATCACTAATGGGTAACAAAACAAATATACACCCGTTTAAAATCCGAAAATCTATATCAATTCCCAAAAATAAACCGTAAAATCCTAAATTCAATATAATTAGTAACACCCAAATTAGATAAATTCTCAAAAAGAACGGGGCGTTACAGACTTCCCCCCCCTTAAACAAGGCTTCGTCCCCGAAGCCCAAACTCATCTTCCAAAAGCATAATCTAGAATTAACACACTAAGTGTTTTTGCAGCGGAATTAAAACTAAAATAACCTATTTTTGTGTTTATATGGAAATAAACTAAAGAAAAACAATAAAGATATGATTCAATACCCGCAAGTAATTGAATCTGCCCAATTCAAAGAGCCGCAACCCTTAATTCGATCCTCCGCGAAGCATTTAGTACTCATGCATGAGTTTGTCGCCCGCAAGCAACTGCACAAAGAATTTGAGGGAAACTCCCTTCGACTCTTCGATATTAATACTCAACTGTAATTCTGAAATCTGTCTCTGAAAATACATGAGACTATCTCACCTTATACAGGGTAGAGATGTCTAGCTTATTGCCTTAATTCTAGCTATAATAGAATTAGGAAACTAACTTAAAACTTACTAAATAATCAGACTTCCCAAATAAATTAGGAAATACTAATTATCGGAAACAAATTATAAGACTCCCTAAGTAAATAAGGAAATCTCTAAGCTAGAATGAATTTAGGAAAACTCCATAAATTGATTCTTGCTTGGCTCCCGCATCATTCCCCTCCTCTTGAAAAGGAATTGTCCTCAATTCAGAATCAATTACAATTCCACCAGGATCAAATATCAACCTAAAGAATTTTAGAACAAACAAGCAAGTTGTAAAAGTAAGGCTTGTGTTCAGCAAGTCTTTCAACTCATCATCTTCAATGTACTCGATCATCTTTTCGACACTATGATCTTCAATCTCTGATCTCTTTTCTTCAAGCTTTTCACGGTGCATAATGTTTTGGACATGAAGTCTAGAGCTGTATTGATCATCTATGACTTCGACATCATTGTTATAAGAAAGGAAAGACAAACAAGATTTACCTTTGACATCTTCATCAAAACTCTTATCAATATAGAGGTCAATTAATGATTTGTATGAACTCTTTTTCTCAAATTTGTCTATCTCATCATCAATTACAACCTCACGTTCAATCGTACTCTTTATTTTGTATTCCTCAAAAGAATTTTGTGAGGAAATAGTTATTTCTTCCAATGAAGTATCAAAAAGAACCAAATTTTGAGCATCCTCCACTTTAGTCTCTTCATCCTTTTGGTTCTGTATGAATTTTACCTGTGGATCGTCTTCATTGCTTGAGATTGTAGCATCAACTATGTCAAGAATAGATTCCACGATCACTTCTTTGGTTTCTTCTTTGTCTCCACATGAACCACCTATTTCAGATTGTGTGCTCTCGACTTTTTTCATGCCATCTTGAATACGTTCAAGTAATCTCATCAAACCTAATAAGACGACATCTTTACTTGGTTATTCATGCTCAACACACCGTTCATCTGATGTTGATGGTTTCTTAGGCAACACATCTTCCATAAAGTCCCTAGGCAAATACTGTTTACGTAACTTGCCCTTAAGCACTTCCCAAGAACGAATCTTGCACTTGCCTTCATGTTTGCGCCGCCTTTTTATCTTTTCAAACCAACGAAAAGCATCTTCCACCAAAACATGTTTTGCGTAATTGAATCTCTCACGATCATCAAAGCCAAAGAGATTAAATCTACGCTCAACCTTTCTTTCCCAATACATGTAGTCGTTTGGATCACTACATCCATCAAACTTAGGAATTTCGTACTCCATTTAAGAAAACCCAAGACTAACAAAACATAGAAGTTTGTTAAACCCTTGCTCTGAAACCACTTGATGCGTATGCTAATCTAGAACTAACACACTAAGAGTTTTTGCAGCGGGATTAAAACTAAAAGAACCTATTTTTGTGTTTTTGTGTTTATATGGAAATAAACTAAAGAAAAACAATAAAGATATGATTCAATCCCCGCAAGTAATTGAATCTGCCGAATTCAAAGAGCCGCAACCCTTAATTCGATCCTCCGCGAAGGATTTAGTACTCACGCATAAGTTTGTCGCACGCAAGCAACCACACAAAGAATTTGAAGAAAACTCCTTTCGACTCTTCGATATTAATACTCAACTGTAATTCTAAAATCTGTCTCTGAAAATACATGAGACTATCTCACCTTATATAGGGTAGAGATGTCTAGCTTTTTGCCTTAATTCTAGCTATAATAGAATTAGGAAACTAACTTAAAACTTACTAAATAATCAGACTTCCCAATAAATTAGGAAATACTAATTATCGGAAACAAATTATAAGACTCCCTAAGTAAATAAGGAAAACTCTAAGCTAGAATGAATTTAGGAAAACTCCATAAATTGACTCTTGCTTGGCTCCTGCATCAGAAAAGCTCCTCAATTGATACAATGGTACAATCACAATTTTGTTCAGGGTTTAGGTAAGAGATTACTTAGCGACTAAGAAAGGGTTTCTTCACGATTAAGAAAGCTATCAAAACGACATTGGAGTGAGAATGTAATCTAACATTCCATAAGTAAGATCTCTTCAATAAACTTAATGGTATGATCTATTGCATAACCGAGATCACTAATGGGTAACAAAACAAATATACACCCGTTTAAAATCCGAAAATCTATATCCATTCCCAAAAATAAACTGTAAAAATTTAAATTCAATATAATTAGTAACACCCAAATTAGATAAATTCCCAAAAAGAACGGGGTGTTACAGACTTCCCCCCTTAAACAAGGCTTCGTCCCCGAAACCCAAACTCATCTTCCAAAAGCATACTTCAGATGTCTCTTCCTCAACCACAATTTCCTGTTATAGACGATTCACCTCCAAAAGGGGTATCTAATCCCAAAAATATATCTAACCGAGCTTGAGCAAGTTTCCTAAATAACAAATGTAGATGAGTATATAAAATTGTATACATTTGTTTGAATATGTATATACAATATACAATTATGAGTAGATCGAGCCACATAACTAACAGAAGTACACGAGGCAAGAGATCAAATGAGTTGCATAAGCACTAGAATTCAATCGAATTAAACAACCATTCATATAAAATAAACACATTAATCATATAAATTGAGTAGAATGAAAAAACTCGCGAAATTCTCCTCCCCCTCCAAAGAAAGGTTCGTCCTCGAACCAAAAATACTGTACTTAAACATGTCGGAGGCAATTGACCACTCTCAAGTCGAGTACAGTTAAATACTGTAGTCAAACATGTCGGAGGCAATTGACCACTCTCAAGTCGAGTACATTTACCGGGGTTCTCTCATAATCCAAAGTTTTCCTATATAATATGTAATCGAAAAACAAGTAACGCATATCAATTTAACCTGTTAACGAGACAGTGTTTGAAATGAATCCTTTCCTGAAACCGGTCGGCAAAGTTAACACTAAATCCTTTCACGTATGACCTTACCACAACATACTGATAGTTTCCCAACTTATTTTAGATGACTAACATAGAGTAACTCAACCTTCCACTTCCGTCTATCGCAGTAGTTAACCACCATTGATGATTCCATGATAAAAACTTCTCACACACTCAGAATTCATATAGGTTCTTTATAGTTGGTTCTTCTTTTGTTAGTTGTAACGTTTGGTACTATAGGTCTTCCGAGTCCACAACTTCAGTAATTTTCTTGATTCCCTATTGTACAAGTCACAAGTAAGCCAATTCCCCTCATATCCTAAAATCATCTGATAACATGAGTCATAACTCTTTTGTTCTCCATCCCTACATAACTCTCCATATTTTTTTTAGCGTAGCACCTTATAATCAGTCTCATTACTTACCCGAGTCAAAGCAAGTATAGCACCTTTGTGGCTTTATGCACTTGTCATACCATTTGTAGCTAGTTTTATTCTTCATCTTCGAGTTCCACATAAACGTTTACAATCTTAATTAGTACTGAAGAAATACTGATGGTACGTTGTGGTGTCATGGAAATTTTAAAACTTGGCCATACCCCCCGGCCTTAGGCATATGGCTGAACCTCCACCCACGTTCGATTCTAAATAAACATGATCCTTATCATCATATAACTTGAAAATGCAACTTTGTCGATCCTAAACATGAAAAAGATATATATCCTCCTTATTTGTAAATGAAACATCAAGTTTACCTTCGGCCTTAGAACAAAATCATAAAGTTTACCAAACTTAAAGTTGAACACCATGTTACAAGCGATAAGGATACCACTGGAGCTGTATTTACCAAAATATGAAGTTAACCATATATTCTTTCTTCTTTAATGGATTGCGGATCAAATTCTCCAACCACCACGGACATTTCTTAGTGTATAATATCTATAGGGCTAGTTTCCCAAAGACGCCACGTGAAGTTACAACCTTAATTTGTTCTGACATTCGGTCCACTCTTTAACCAAATAGGATAAAATTAACCTAACTCGATCTCATTCTTTCGTTACCAGCCAAATCACACTATATGACCCAATTTGTTGCACTTCATATAAAACATCCTCGAGTGGTTGAGACTTAGCTTATTAAGCAACTTTGAGCCTAAAATATCATTGTTGTTTCTCAAGAATTTCTACGCAAAGTCCATAAACACTTAAACAAGATGCATGTGACAAGGGGTCTAGAAATTAAATCTTTAATCTCTTATCCACACGAACACCTCCTTCTTTTGTCATCGTGCCTCAAAGGACGCCATTTTCGGTAGGTATACACATTAACTAAATTATCCAATTACATTCTTACTTTCACCAAACCATGATCAACTAAATCCATAAAGACACTTACAAATTCTATTGTATGATCCATAAAAATTTTGAGCAACACCATTGTTGAATCATAAATGACACCGTCTCACAAAGTAACATGTACACCACAAGGAAGTAGTTTCGATAGCTGTAACAATGATTCTAATTTAGATTGCGCGGTGATAAACGCAAAAGCTAATCCATAGTTCATCTTATTACCCATATTTCCAAAGCTCAAAGAGTAGGAATAATATTTTGATTTCACCTTCATTTCAAAACCAGCCTACAAAGTGACTCGCACTCGAAATAGAAATCAAATCCTCATAAGCTGAATCATACTTATATATACATATACCTAGTTCGCCCCGTCAATAGCATATAGCTGCAGCATCAACATAGCTTCTCCATCTATACCTTAAAATTTTCAATCTTATATTATCAAAGTCAACAAAATATGCTATTAACCCATGCTTATAATCTACAAATCCCTATATGTGGCAATAAAATCAGCAAATAACCAGATTCCAATACGTGGTACAACGAGTATAAATTTCCTTATTACATTCATACTTCTATATATGGTTCTCGTCCACGAGGGTGGCTTATATATATATCCCACTCATTCGAGTCATCTCAAAACTCCTACGCTTAAATAGTCCACAAACGTCCAAACAACTTGACATCGGTCACTGTCTAAATTCATAATTCATTTTTGAACTCATAACCCTTCCTCAACAATTGAAGTCTCCTACATGAACCACATAACTTTGCTCTTCACTTAACTTTTTGGAACTATTCATGAGTTCACTTCTCATATCATTTCTGCATTATATACCTCACGATCTAGAGTTCAACGCTGACTACTACGAGTGAATACCGAACATAAAACCCATAACCAACAAAACTTCCAACTTTCTCAACATATAGTTAAGTCTTTACTCCAAATTGTATATATCGAATGTAGGAATCCTTGAGATCATGTAGAACTGTCAACACCTAGCTTAACCATCGAATTGTACGAGTACCCATGAGGAAAATCTAACTCAGACGGGCGATAAAACCAATAACATTTGAGGACATTTCTTCACCAAACCATCATTCAAATTGGTGTTACAAATATCCAGTGACTCATCAAATCACATACTTAAAGTTTATCCCAACTACCATTGTTGTCCCATACTTGCAATTAAATAAGCTCGTACTATAATCCGGTCATTTCTGAATTTGCAGCTTGACTCAAAATTCTATATAGTAACTATTCTACTCAGATATAGCCGTACAAGTTAAACATAAGGCTTGAAAGATACATAAAAGTTCTCCCCCTAGCCATGGTTCATGAACCAGGTCTATGTTCTCATACAATTCCATAGTAAAACATAAATAGACTTGTTTTCCAGTTTCTTATATGACTCGAGTCATAATTCGAAGTTCGCACATAATCTTTTTTTTTTTCCAATTGCTTCGTGACCATATCGTCCCATAATAATAACTTATCCACTAAAATTCACGTCAAAAGAAAGTAAGGAAGGCACAACTCGCGCCAAGGCTGATCAAGGTGGATACGACTCTTGTCACTTAAAACCCTCAGCCAAGGTCGGTTTACCTGTTCAAGCACACAAATCAAGGCCACAAAGATAATCACCTACACATCAAACATGTAGCATTTAGCTCAATCCATTACACAATATAAAAATCCATAGTGGCATTATCCCCTATCTAAAATAGTCATTGAATAACCAATAGCTGCATTTATATGAAATAATGCAATAAGAAAACATAACAATCCCCATAAAGTGGTCACCGAAATAATAACCGAGATCATGTCCTACTCTCAGATTTCAAGTCTCATCATCACCTTTTAGAGAACACTAGCTTCCGTCACAACACACTTTAATTTCCTTGTAAACACCCTCCTAGTTTTCAATACATTGAGTAACATAAAACGCATCGGTGTTTCCATTCTATAACCCAAGTTAACATGAATAATAAACGCAACTCCAACATATGCTTACGCTTAACTTCCTCTCAAACTCGCAATTGATAACTCCTTTGGTAACTCTCCACTTTTCCCTTAGTGAAAATAGTAGTTTACTGCTTATAAGGTAAACAAAAGTCATATGGGGTGGCGTAAATTATTTCAAAGGAATGAATATAGGGCTCACCATCTCCTATTTAAATACAGTTTATATAGTTACAATCTTAATTAGTACTGAAGAAATACTGAAGGTACGTTGTGGTGTCATGGAAATTTCAAAACTTGGCCATACCCCCGGCCTTAGGCATATGGCTGAACCTCCACACACGTTCGATTCTAAATAAACCTGATCCTTAACATCATATAACTTGAAAATGCAACTTTGTCGATCCTAAACATGAAAAAGATATATATCCTCCTTATTTGCAAATGAAACATCAAGTTTACCTTCAGCTTTAGAACAAAATCATAAAGTTTACCAAACTTAAAGTTGAACACCATGTTACAAGTGATAAGGATACCACTGGAGCTGTATATACCAAAATATGAACTTAACCATAGATTCTTTCTTCTTTAATGGATTGCGGATCAAATTCTCATACCACCACGAACATTTCTTAGTGTATAATATCTGAAGGGCTAGTTTCCCAAAGACGCCACGCGAAGTTACAACCTTAATTTGTTCAGACATTCGATCCACTCTTTAACCAAATAGGATAAAATTCAACCAAATCACACAACAACATAATATGACCCAATTTGTTGCACTTCATATAAAACATCCTCGAGTGGCTGAGACTTAGCTTGTTAAGAAACTTGTGGTATTAAATATCATATTTATTTGGAAAATCTCCTCAATTGATACAATGGTACAATCACAATTTTGTTCCGGATTTAGGTAAGAGATTACTTAGCGACTAAGAAAATGTTTTCTCACGATTAAGAAAGCTATCAAAACGACATTGGAGTGAGAATGTAATCTAACATTCCATAAGTAAGACCTCTTCAATAAACTTAATGGTATGATCTATTCCATAACCGAGATCACTAATGGGTAACAAAACAAATATACACCCGTTTAAAATCCGAAAATCACTATATCAATTCCCAAAAATAAACCGTAAATCCTAAATTCAATATAACTAATAACACCCAAATTAGATAAATTACCAAAAAGTACGGGGTGTTACAGGGGGTTACTGCAATTGAAAGCCAAAATGGGGAGATTGAGAATGATGAACTAAGATAACAATTTATATTTATAAATCCCAAAAGTTCCCAACTCATTTCATTTTAGCTCTAAAAACCTAACATTTAACTTCTCAGCAATCTATCAAACCCAGAAAAATGCCCAAATCACAAATTTTAAATTAAACAAAAAAAGGTGATCGTTGCAATTATGGGGTCAAGCAAAAAACTTAGGCCCTGTTTGAGAGGACTTATTCTCAGATGAATTCAGATGAGATCAGAATCATTAAGATCAGATCAGATCAGATCAGAATCATTTAGATTAGATCAGACCATTTCAGAATCATTCAGATCAGATCAGTTCAGTTCAGAAATGTTCAAATAACTATCTATGTATTTGGTCTATAATTGATACTAATTCGTTGAAATTCAATCAAATTTTCAACCAATTTAGATTAGATCAGATCAGATCAGAATCATTCAGTTCAGATCAGAATCATTCAGTTCAGATCAGAATCACTCAGTTCAGATCAGAATTATTCAGATCAGATCAGTTAAGTTCAGTTCAGAAAGATGCAGTCCTATCAAACAGGGCCTTACTCATGAAGCATTAAAATGTTTTTTTTTTTTTTTTTTTTTTTTTGTAAATTTCTATCCCCAAAATCACGTTGCCACCTTCATGATACGACACCAAGGCCAGCGCCACCCTTCCCTTCCACCTGGCGACACCACCACCTTTCTCCAAATAAACGGAAAAAAGGAACTCAATTCACCTAAATTATTTCAAAAAATTCAGACCAAACCCCCAATTTTAAAAAAAAAAAGTAAAAACCTCCAAAATCAAACATAACCCAAAGTAATTAATAAAAAACTCAGAGGTAAACAAGGGTAGCAAATTTCACGAATATAGTTTACAAAAAGTTAATTGTTCAAAACAAAAAAGAGTAAAAAGAAATCATAAGAAAAGAGGAGTTGATTGAAGGATGAAGTTGGGGATGTTGAGAATTAATTTTGTGGTTGAAGAAAATGAAGATGGGGGTGATGAGAATTGATTAGTATGATTTAATTTGGAGATAAAGAAAAACAAAAAAATGAAGATGGGTTGGGGATGTGTTAAGAGTTGAAGAAAATGAAGCATCAGATTACTCTGTACATCTGATTTTGAGGTGAAAAAAATTGAGTTGGGATGAGGAGAACTGATTTTGGGTTAAGAAGATGAAGATGCATGGTGGTCTTGGTGGATGAGTTGGGGTTAAGAAAATGAAGGTAGCAACAAGCAAGTAACGGTCGCCACCAACGGATTTTGGATGGACACACCAAAATCAACTAAAAAAGTTGGGAGACACCAATTCATTCTTTTTGAAAAGTTTAGACACCAAATTGGTAGATAACTCTACTATAACAAGTATCTCATTATTTTGGGATGAGACATGAGACTTGGATCCAGGCACAAGACCGACACCAAGACCCACCCACATCTCTCACGCTATTGAACCTTAACACCCTCGGCCCGCAAAAACTTACAAAAGAAACTAACAAAGTCACGTTTCCCCTAATGTCATGGAATTACAAGAATGAGAAAGTAAAATTGGGGCAGCCCAAAAACCGGCAAGTGGTAAGTATCACATTCACACAACTCAATACACCAAAATGGAAGCCTGACCCCAATACATAGGAGAGTAACGATAGTACAATGACTAGCCGCCGCAGAGACGAGCAACAACCCTAATTATCATAAGCCGCCTTCATAACCAAAACCAACAAATGAGACAAGAGGACAAGAACACTAAATAATCATCATATCACCGGTACAAATTTGTAATCTTTCCGAACCAATCCAACAAAACCAGCGCCATTCGTAGAGAAAGATCGTCGGAGCCACCACGAAAGTAGTAAAGAAATATCTCAGCAGAATACCACTAGAAAACGCCAACATCTAAGTTCGAGAAACATTGATTTGGGGTAAAGAACATGGTTTGACTAGCGCAAACGAATTACCTCATGGATTCTGAGAGGTAGTGATACGCATATTCATGCACCAATTGAAAGGAGTGAAACTTAAACACAAAACATCCAGGAGAGAAAAGCGGAACAACCATAACCAATGCCATGTGCTTGCATATCTTGTCAATATCAATCAATAAATCAATCATGAAAATCCTGTATCGACCCCTTTTGATCGGTCGCCCAAAAACGAGTTGTTGCACACTTTGAAAACTCGATTTCCGACATTTGGGCTATTTTACCCATATTATACACACACTTTCAAAACTCGATTTCCATTACTTGGGCTATTTCACCCATATTATACACACACTTTCAAAACTTGATTTCCATCACTTGGGCAATTTCACCCATATTACACACACACACTTTCAAAACTCGATTTCTGACACTTGGGCAGGACCTGAGGTCTAAAAAGAGGGGCATTGCCCCGCTTCCTATTCTCGGAGTAAGTAAAATAACGTTAAAAGTAGTGGTATTTCACTTTTGCTGAAACTCCCACTTATCCTACACCTCTCAAGTCATTTCACAAAGTCGGACTAGAGTCAAGCTCAATAGGGTCTTCTTTCCTGACCCCGTCCCATCGGTAATGGGTTGGGATGATCGGTACGGGATTCTTCGAGATCGGTCATGATCCATCATTAACTTAGTACATTTGACTAAAGTTGACTAAAGTTATCCACCACCTCCATCGAGCTTTAATATCGTTGTACGAATGCCTGTGTAATATCCCGAAATTTCAAAGTATTTTATATTAATATTTTAGAGTTATTAATTAGATTATCTAAATGAAAAGAGTTTTAAATATTATTCGTGAGTCGTTTTCAAAAATGAGTTAGGAAAAGATTTCTAAAACCGGAATTTCTATTTCGGGTTCTATTTCTAAATTGGACCAGTCATATCTAATGGACCAATAACGACCCAAACCGACACCACTGTCCCAAACACCAAGTCATACCCCAACCCAACCCAAAAAGAAATCAGAAAAGGAAAAGAAAAAAAAAACCATCACCCTCTCTCTCCTCTTTCACGACAAACCCCCACCCCCTTTCTTTTTTCTTCTTCTCCTTCTATAAAAACAGAGTCTCCCCTGCTCCCCTGCCCTCGTTTCGCTCGACCCAGCGCCACACACACGCACGACTTTCTTCCTCTTTCCAGCTCGCCGTCGACCCATATCACCGGCCGACCCTCACGAAACTTTTTATCCTTCCTTTTATAGCCGTGGGTAACGTCTTCCCTCGCCCCTCCTTCCTCTGTTTTTCATTTTTCCAAAAACCCAACTCGAAAACTTGATGCAATTACTTAGTTTTGTAATTTTATTGTTCAATAAGATGTTTTTGAAGATGGGTAATTAGTTTAGAGTGAGTTTGTTGATTAAAGTCTTGAGCTTTGATTAGTTTTCAACTGTTCTTGGGTCAATTAAATCAATCTTATAAATTCGTTTTTGTTAATTTTTGAGTGATATAGGTTATTGGTGATTGATTCATGTTAACTAGGTCTTATAATTTTAGTTGGATAATTTGATTTTAATTTGTTCATGTTTTGTAGAAATCGTTATTAGTTTTAATTATGAGATTAGTGTTGAAAATTGTTTTAATTAGCTCAAATTATAATATTATTTAGGGTTTTCGAAATCTGGTTCTTCTAAATTTATTTTTCTGATTTTCGAAATTTATTTTGTTATTTTCCGATTTATGGGATTTATGCATTAAAACCTTGTTTTTTTTTATATTAATAAAACATAGTTTACGTGGTTAAAATAACTTCTAATTAAATTATACTAATTAAGGGTTTAATTCTATGAGTTAGATTCTGTTTTAAAACTAATTTTAGGCCTTTGGGAATTGTTATAATAATTTGAATGTTATTTGAGTTATATTGGATGATTAATGAAATAGAATTATACTTATTGGATAATTGGTAATTGTTGGTTTGGATTGGTATTGTCATGTCCATACATTGCATATAGGGTCATACTAACATATAGGTATATAGTTGGTTGAGAAAGATTGAGTGTTAATTTGAGAATGTCGTTTGTGTTATTGTAGAACCTGAGTTCGTAGACGAGGAATACTAGTGATTGTTGTGCTATTGAGTTTCTGTTTGCTTGAAAAGGTAGCTAGCATGCTCAACCCCTTTCAAACTTGTAGAAATATTTCAAAATTATATGCTATGTGTGATTGGTGTGATTGGATGAGAACATAGTATCATGATAGGTGGAGAACGATTCAGTTTATACAATTATCGTATTATGATTGGTTGGATTTAATGTATTGATATTGGTATGGCTTGTTGTAACAGCCCGATCTTCTAATCATTAATTAATAGTGTAATTAAGCCGAGTAAGTTTCAAGCGGAAACGTCTTTACCTTAATCGGATATGTTATCGCCGTATCTCCCTAAATGGTAGACACAAGGCTTACAAAATTAAGCAACACTAAAGAAACAGGTTTTAGAATGTACATCTTCATTCTTATATCACAAGGGTTCTCTACTTAAAAGTCGTACGTTTGTGCCTTCGGTTATTACAAGAACGAGAACTAAACTTGCTAAAACACTATGTACCATATAAAACCTATATACATCGAGTTACTCTCAAAAAGAGACGTCTAAAAGTAAACTAGGTAAGTTGCCCTTGCTCTAGGTTGCACTCCCCACAACAAGCTCCTGTACATAACACACAACAAGGATACTGGCCTGCCCATCCCACGAGTAAGATGGACAGGGTAAAAAAATCAGTAAAACTAAGTAAGTTCATGTTACCACTATCAAGCACGGACTATTGAGCTACTCCTGCACTCAATAGTCCCAATCATACATGAAGGAGCATTCATAGGTATATGATAGACTATAAAACAAACATAGGCACAAACTTGCTAAATCACTAGTCTATCTTACCTTAACAGTTGTACCTGCACCGCATCAATACAATACAGGTTAAGATATATATAACTTACTATGTAATTATATTAAACAACGTGGCAATGTGGTAAGGGAACGACGCGAGAGCGGCTCATAGCTAGACATCTCGCTTGTGAGAGGAAACGTCTTTCCTCTAATCAAGGCCTACAACAGTCATTAGTGTGCACACCCCTTGGAGGTCCTTACCCAAATTCGAGGTAATCTCTCCTAAGGCGACCAATCAAATTACCCATTAGGGACAACATAAGGTGATCCAAATTCGAGATTCGACCTTACACTTTAGTGTCATCCGTTCTTCACCCCCAGGTACTCCCCCATCAAACCTCGGAGGCTCCTAATCCATTTGCCATACGTGTTTTATCTTAAGGGTTTTGATATCATACCAATAATAGACCAATTTATACCCATATATTTCTATGCCATTAGTACATGTATGAACTATTTTACATGATATATTTACATAGGTTAAGCCAAGCAATACAACATAATCACTACTTCATAAAGACATCCCTCACAAAACAATACACCAACAAGTATAGGTTCACTACCATAGAAGCACATAATTAATCACAACCTCACATA
This sequence comes from Spergularia marina, assembly GCA_963680865.1. Classification (NCBI taxonomy): domain Eukaryota; kingdom Viridiplantae; phylum Streptophyta; class Magnoliopsida; order Caryophyllales; family Caryophyllaceae; genus Spergularia; species Spergularia marina. The sequence goes on along the minus strand of OY804557.1, from coordinate 10,950,738 downwards.
AAACCTTAAAATCATACGACTTTAATGTTTATGTAAACAAAACCATTTATAGATTATTATACATGACCTAGGTATAGATTTACACCTTCCTCTAGGTCCTAACAGTAGGAAAGATTAGTAGAAATCACTTCCATACATCATTCATAACTAGATAATACACTCCAACAAGGGTAGGCATGAGCTTACCTTTCACAAGCACCTATCTACACCCTTGACAGAATTGATCTCCAAACTCCCTTACTAACCACTTTCACAAGCACCTAATAAACACATACAAGCAAGGTACAAGAACTAATCTACGTCCTCACCAAGAATCAGCAAACGAAATTAAGTAAGGCTAGCCCAGACGTTGCTAAACTCTAATCCAGAATATTCTGTTTTCTGGACTAAATAGAGGTCTCTAATTAAGGTTTAATTAAACATAATTAAGAAACTTTCTTCTACCAAAACTATCTGGGCATTGTTCTAATATGGCTAAGGAGTATTTCAATATATGGCTCGTACTTATATCATAACTAGATAAGGAGGAAAGCTTGTTATACTAGAAGTGGTGCGAAACAGAGTACAGTAGGAGCAGTCAACTTGTGAGGCGATTTTCCAGACCTTTGATAATGATATGACCGAGTTTCTTGTGCCCAAATTGTAGAGGTTTCTATGAATTTTATTTTAGGCTTTTGTTTCAGGTCATTTGATCAAGAAATGAAGGAGTTATGCACTTTCAAACTCAAGGCAGGAAAACCCTAGTTACACGGGTCAATTCTGAAAATTCGTGGCTTGCTCTTATGGCTCTTATGGATGAGTAAGCTGGCTACTTTTACTCTTCCAATCAAATGGAGAGGCTCTTGTTATTGTGGATAACTATTAGGTAATCTAAGACAACTCTTAATTGAAGACTAAGTATCAATTAGAATGAGTAAACTAGCAATTATATGTAATTACAATGGTTGGTTTGTTTTTTATTCAATAGTTAGGCTATGAAGGAGGGTAATAATTAGGGGTATTAATCCAATTGGAAGAATCTGGTTATTAACAAGATTAAGGTAAAGATCAAAGGGAATCGACAACTTGATTAATATCGATTAATCTCAATGGTTAAAAGGGTAGCTATTACACTTGTGACAAATATGTTATTTTGAAAGGTAAGATTGAATGTATATTGAATTCATTTATTTGGTTTGGTTTGTGGGCGCATAGCCAATTTATATTATGATGTTGGTCTGGTATCGTTTTATATGCTTTGTGATCATCAACTCTCTTAATAAGATACTGGTTACTTAGACGGAGATAAAACACTCCTAATTATTTGTTCGAGTCAAAAGAACTCCTATTTATTCGTTTGAGTCAAAAGAACTCCTATTTCTATGTTTGAGCCGCATCGACTCCTATTAATTTCCCCACCGCATCGGTTTTTAAGAGGGTTAGGCTCTAGTCTACTCTACTTGGGTTAAAAATACCCAGTAGGGGGTGTGCACACTTAAGGTCTAGTAGTCTTGGATTATGGATTATGGATTATGGTTGATAGGATGAATTTTGACAAAAGATTTGATTCATTTCTAAAATAATAAGGATTATGGATTATGGATTATAAATTATGGATTGTGGATTATGGATTATGACTTGTAACTTCTTACTCATGATCAAATTAATGTTCGATGAATACGTATTGTTTAATGTTTCTTATACAATTGATAAGTGATGAATTGAATGATAGAATGTGGAATATGAATTTGGATTGATGGTTTGGAATTATTATTGAATGATTATATGTTTATGTGCTAAGTGTGTTTTCGAAAATAAAAACTAAAACGTTTTCAAAATCCTGGTAAGGGTTTTGGTTTTCTACATTGAGGTGTTAGCTTACTCAATTTTCTGACTTTTTCAATTGTGGTTTTTGTGCTTTAAATCCTCCACAGGTTTGGAGTTATTGGTGCATGCGGGAACGACGACTCACTAGAAATTAGGTGGATTCAATAATTAAGACTCGTACTTATTAAACATAGACTATTTCATATTTATATTTTAGATTTTGGATCATTGTAATTTTAAGTATTGGATGTAATAGACTATTTTAGAGCATTAGACTTTTATAATACTGTGGCTTTTGAAATCTCCTTGCATTCGGGTCTTTGACTCGAGTGTGGAGTGACATCTCCGAATTTCGTTATTTGTGTTTTGGTTCTCGATAAAATGTTTTTAAAAAAGAAATGAAATTTGGGGGTGTTACAGTTGGTATCAGAGTCCAGGTTAGGTCACACGCTAAAATAAACTAATAAGACTAGGAAAATAAATAAATGTAACAACTAGCAAAATAGCTAATTAAATAAGTAAATAAATAAATAAAATGAACCAAGCCGTATGGGGGATGGATTTGTTTGTTTTATCTGTTCAGTGCCTCTTTGTTTATTATTTGCTATTTGTTTACACATGTGAGGCTTTTGTATGGTTGTTTTGTTTCAAATTTATGATAGAAGTTTGGTGATGTATGTTAGAATTCGAATGTTTGGAATGGTTGAAATTTAAATGTTTGGAATGGTTGGAATATGGATGATATTGTGGAATTTTGAAGGTCTAATGTACCTTATCAATTTTAAATGGTATGACTAATAAGGAAAGTGTACATTACAATAAGCATGCTTTTATACATCTAATAGGATGAAAGCCCGTGCGTTGCACGGGTCTCTTAATTATGATTTCTATTAGACGTGTTTAAAACTGAAATTGATAGTTTATGTTTGGATATAGAGAATGTGTGATAAATCTCTAAAAAACAAAGATTTTTTATATTAATCCGTCCATTTTTATTTATATATGATGCTTTTGTTTTGTCGAGATAGGGGTTTGACTTTCAATTTGACGAAATAATATTTCTAAATATTTATGAAACTTCTTACAGGGAGTAAGGGGTTTGACTTTCAATTTGACGAAATAATATTTTAAAATATTTATGAAACTTCTCACAGGGAGTAAGGTATGTAAAACATAAAAAGGTACATAGTTCTAAGTAGTCTAGGACACTTCTATATTTTCCCTCCATGTATGATTGTATGGAGATCAGATCCTCTAACCCTGATCATGTTTATGACCCATTGTTCTTATTCCATCTTAGCTTGTTGATTAATATATCAACTAACTCTTAAACTTATACAACTTATAGATAGGCTAGATATCATATATGGGAGACACTTAATTATATAACTCATGTACGCACGTAGTTTACATGTTTCATTTAGTTCAAGTATGATTTGATAGTGGTTATGTTATGTTATGTTAGCCAATTAGGATAATTAGAACATCAAATGTTAGGGGATTTCAACCGCTCCTTTCATATTGATTTGAACGCAATCTTGATTTAATTATAGTCCATGTCTCCACGGAGTTTATTATGTGTTGCGAAATGATATGTAACAATGACATATTTCTCTCTGAGTTATGACCTCTACTATAGCAGTTCTACGAATATAGGACTCTGAATTTATATTATGCATTCATAGGATTGTCTAATAATTAGGAGAGTTTCATTAAAATTGATAACTAAATAATATTATAAAATTTTAAACTCTTTAAAAACCTTCGATTATTGTGAGAGCCCTAAAAAAGGTCCTTTAATAGTATAGAAGGAAATGATTAAAATGAAAACATTACAATTTTCTGTAAAATGAAGACTAACATTTATCAAACTAATTTCTCGATCAAACCAATTTTCAAATATGTAAGTAAAGTGTGATTCGAAAACTATGAGGATTCCAATTTATATGAATTCTCTCTATTCGACTTAAAAAAGCCTTCATATATGTCTCATAAACTACTCCATTGAATCTACGTATAGCTTCAAAATTTCTTGGACCTGTTACGATATGAAGTAGTAGTGCAAGGTAATATCTTTTTCCTTCTGTTGGGTCAACAGATGCAATTCTTCCTATGGACCTCGTCGAATTACGTCTCTGCCATCCATTATTCCACACGTATAAATCCGGCATCTGCGCGTATGTTAGAAGTGTTGCTTTGGGATTCATTGCGTTAATATGAACCATGATGTTAACATGGTTTCTTGCATATTATCACCTTCTAAATGCACCGGTAATCGAACGACCAAAGTACGATGATTTCATATACAGTTTAACCTGTTAAACTCCGTGACAAGGTAGACTAAAAGCTGATTTAAAGTGATAATGGTTAGAGAAACAAATCTTAGATGTGTGGTTTTACGTTTGATTAGTAAGAGACTTCAATGAATCAATAATTATATACCGTCATTGGTATAGCACACTTTTATTTAACTATTGATAGGATTTTAGTGGAACTACTACCAATTTTGTAGTCCTAAAGTTCATAGGACTATAGAATCCTAATCTTATGGTATAGAAGTTGATAAGACTATACCATTGCTGGGACTTTTAGTTATTGCTGGGATTTTTAGTTGATAGGCAAAATGTACCAATCAAAACAAAACAAAGTTAATTTGGATTGTAGCATGTGTATTAAAGGTTTAATAGATGGACAATTTAAAAATAATCAAAACAAAGACTCTATTAAAATAATCAAAACAAAGTTAATTAGGATGTAAGATGTGTATTAGACGTTTATAGATGGATAATATTAAAATAATCAAAACAAAGTTAATATGAAAAAGTTATCAAAACTCTCTAAAAACACTCGGACGTTGTAGGAGCTTCAAACAAGCCTCCTTTAATAGTATAGAAGGATTTTCATGTTTGAATAATGTGCTTTGGTTGGAGCATGAACTGTTTTAACCCTTTTTCTATTGTAAGTCTATAACTGTGATTAGGAAGTGGTGATAACTTTGTTGGCATGAATTACAACGTTAATTCATTTTTATTAAAATGTTGCTGCATTATTATTAAAATGTTAATTACGACTCCTAAATAGTAAGGACAATTATTAATTAGTATGACTAATGCGAGTCATTACCCAACTATAGGCGAGATTCGAATGTCTTATATAGGTATTGCCCTCCCGCCCTACCCTTAGAAGTGAGGATAGTGGCTAACATAATTAACATAATAATAATAATAATAATAATAATAATAATAATAATAATAATAATAATAATAATAATTCTTATTATTTATGGATGCTTTAAGCTTTAATATTGAGATTGATATGACTTCTCTTATTGGTTTATGTGATGTCATTGAATTATAGTTTGGAGATACTAAGTAGGAGAGAATGTATTTATAAACAATTTGTTAGTGTAGGTTATATGCACCCATTTCATCGCTACTACACAAGAAGAAACAACGCAAACATGAACCACCAACATCAAAACGATGGACTCCACCAGTTTGCTGCTGTTGTGGTCCAATTATTGCAAAACAATAACCAACTACCTGTGATTGACTGGGCTAAGAAGATATCTCAAAGGAAACCTGATTTCTATTATGGGCGTGAGAATCCTACTGAACTTGAGAATTGGATACGAGATATGGAGAAAATTTTCAACACCATTAACTGTCCAGCAAACCAAAAGGTTGATGGGGCTGTATTTATCGGTCACTACCACGACTTCGATTTTAGGAATAGACATACAACTCTGCCAGACCTATAAATAGTTTCATCCAGGAGGCTCCGAAGTGTTGTAAGAAGATGTTTGCATTAGTGACTACCTAGCCATCTACAACATATACACACTTGCCCCAGCAAATGCTAGACATTATTATGTTTTAGTTTCTACTTCAAAGAAAGTGTAAACATGTATGAAGAATTAACAGCCTTTTAACATTACTCCAGGTAACACTAGCTAACACTAACTACTGAATATCTAGCTACTATATATGTAATTGTACTTTTCCACTCCGCAGTCCGTCTTTTTAGAAGGATCAACAATAATATATTACTCCCAACATTACCATTCCGCCTAATTCATACACCATGCTTCAGCCATGAACATGAACACATTTAAAGAGAAAAGTAGGATCATCTCCACAGGTTCGAATAACTAATCTTATATTTGCAGTTCAATGTTGCTTAGATGACATGTTAGGAAAGTGGTCCAAATTATATTTATCGACATTGAGTGAAGTAGGCGTCATCACAATCTAGAGCATGTTATAAAGATTAGTTCGACGCATGACATGCAAATAAAGTTGGAAGGAATCAACCCATTCTCAAACATTACCATGTAAGCCATACATAGACGCACCTTGCCATTTGTTGTTTTATGAAAATCATCCTGAGGTGATTCATAAGTTGCTTTACCATCCGTAACAGACTCAATAGAATATTCATCTTCAGAACTAGAATCATCCAATTCGGAGTCATCAATGTACTCTCTCAGCTTTCTTTTCAGTTTATCAATGGTATCACCTTGCTTTGTGATTATCTTATCTTGTCGTTGAAGACATTGTACAACCGTATCCAATTGCTCTTTCTCTTTACGTAGAAGATAATCCAAAATTGTTTCATCTTTTTGAAGTCATGTTCAAACCCTTGCAAGAAAGAAAATATGCCGAATTTAGCCAAAATTTTGAAAGTGTGACACCAAATCCTAGACCACGAACACGCCCATACTTGTCTTTAACTAACACCTTCGTAACGACATCCTCATCGGCTTGAAAAACTCCTCCTCCACATTTAACCTTAGAAATTTTAGCCTGTAAAGGGCATGATTAAAAAAACATAAAAATATATCTAAGTAGTAGACACCTTAGGTTATGATAGACATACGGAAACATCTGCTTCTTTCTTGTGTTTTTGACAATTCAGATAAAGTTCGACTCTTGTTGGAGGCCGTCTAAACAATTTATCCTTACAAGCAATAAATAAGCTTTAATTAGATATTAAATTTAACCGAAATACCATATAAGTCTTGAAGAAACACACAGAGCCATCAAGTCATACCAATTCTTCAGCAACACGGGCATGACTTTTAGTACCCGTTGTAGAAACTGGCCTGGTCATTTCAGCAGGGTTTTTAAGAGGTTTCTTATTGTTTTCACATCGTTTATGCGAGAATGGAATGTTAGATCATATCTATCACACACATATGTGCTTGTTGGAGTAAAGAAAAAAAAATAACTTAAGATCTTATAACAATAGATAATATTACCTTTCCTTCAGCAGACCTCCAAAAGTTAACAAGACTAATCCATTGATCTGAAAGAACATTCTCTGGGCAAGCACCATGCACACCAGAAATAGGATAGGTTTCAGAATAGTGTTTCCCTTTCAAGCTACATTTGTGGTCTCTCCATTTGGCCCCAATTCATTTCAATATCCAATATTCAAGTGCTTTAGGGTATATAAATGTTTCCAGATTACGATAAGAAACAAATAGACACATTGTGCAGTTAAAACCAAAAATAATTACCAGTTGTACATAGCTATTTCATTTACGAAAATAATCAAAATCAGATTACCTCAACTTCTTTCAGTATCATTACTTGATTGTTTCCCTTGGTTCCCTCCTTTAGGACATTCTACCTTGTGTAAGATAATGAGCAAAGCTCTCCATTTCTCGCAATTGTTCCACAAAAACTTGCGCCTCGACACCTTTAGGCTGGCTAAATTGGTTCAGTTCAACAACTATACGGTGTCCTTTAGAAAGATTCCAGATATCTGCAAGGACAGTTTCCCACGATGTCGCTCTCCATTTGGACCTATATATAGTCAAGGTTAAAGGAGGTATAGATTATAATTCATATATATACCAACCCATTTTTATAACCCATGATAAAATTTTGGTATACATTGAGCATACCCAAAACGTTGTACTCATAGAGTCGATTGACATTAGATTGATTGTGATGAGTTATCGTAGGACCTCCGGGAGCAGCGTCTGTTGTTGATTGAACATGATGGTGAATTTGATCATTTCGACTAGCAACGTTATTGCTCAAAGTCAAATTTTGCTTTGATTAGTATCTTCAGTACCTGAAATAGTGCTCCAAAATAGCATCTGATAATTCACATATGTACTATTTTAGACAGAAAAACAAATTCTGAAGCTAAAGAGTAAAAAGTACATTCTTTTACATAATGTCCAGGAAAGGACTGTAGTCGAAGATGTGTTAAGTGTTGTACACGATTTAGCTAGTTACCTTTATTTATATTGCTGGAAGAGCATTGTGATTCGAATTCCCACCTTGTAGTTGGGGATCTTGTGTTGTTATTCGCAACCTCTTGCACTTTTTAGGGATATTTCACTGTATACCACAACAAACACATCATAACATATTGAAATACATCAAGCTTACAAATGGAACTTTGACTGACATACGCCAATTCATGCTCCAACTAAATAATCGATGGAACTAATACAAAAGACAATAAACGTATTTCACTATATACCACACCAAACACATTATATCATATTGAAATATTACAAGCTCACAAATGAAACTTTGACACACATATGCCAATTCATGCCCGAACTGAATAAGCAAAAAGTAAAAGATAGATGGAACTGATACAAAAGACAATCGAATGTTTAAGAAAATCCAACAATTATTAGCAATTAAACATCATCAACTATTGTTCCTTCGACATTAGGTCTAGCCCAACTACATCGCCTGATGTGGCGTTAGAGTAGTGTGCTTATCCGCGTGATTTATACGCCTTAGGGTCTATTTTAGCATGATGTTATCGTGATTCGTGAACCACACAACTGGGAGTTGTTTGGAGCTTATTTGGTGGTTTTACAGGTTTTTATTCGCTCAAGACCCTTTGGAGTGAATTAGGAAGGAACGTGGATCGAGTTGGAGTCGGATCGGGGTTCGAGAGAGGCTAGCTCGGGTACACTACGATAATCACAAGTGCTCGAGCCACGAAGGAATGAGAATCACAAGAGCTCAAGCCACGGAGAAGAGAAGCAAAATGAGGAGGAATTCAAGTTCCTCGACTCGAGAGGAAGGCGCCTCGAGTCGAGGATTTCCTCGCTCGACTCGAGGAGAGTGTCCCTCGAGTCCAGGATTCCGTCGCTCGACTCGGGGATCTCTTCCCTCGAGTCGAGGAAGCGAGCTTCCGGGAAATTTCTTGAGGCTTTTGGACGGTTTCTTTTTGGTTAAGAAATGTTTATTTTCGTCTTTTAGTGTTTTTCTTTTGGACTTCTCCTTAAGAAAAGGGGCATGTAACCCCTCCCTAGGATTTATGACCATTATCACCTTATCACTTTTCATATTATTTTTCATCTAGTTTTCATTTTAGAGAGAGAAACTCAAGGAGAATTAGTATTTTCATTATGAATTTCTTCTCAAATATTATGGTAATAATTAGTATGGAAGGCTAATCACCTTCTAGACTCTTGGTGTAATCAAATTCTCTCATCCTATGTATTAGTAAGATTTTATTCTCTCTATTTTTGCCTTTAATTTCATAGTAATTAATTCCTTGTTCTTCAATTGCTTGATTTATCCTTGTTTTATCTAATTGGTTAATTGGATTGAATTGGGTACTTCATATGCTTGGTTTTTAATTGATGGTTATTGATTATTGACCCTAAAGGAAGCAACTTTCACATGTTTAGTGTATAGTTATGACTAACTTGTGATTGGGGAATTAATTAGGCAACTAATAGATTAGATTTGATTAGTGTCGCGGTTGCGGCTAATTAGATACTAATTTGGGTTGTTGTTAATCTTTTATTAATCCATGCTCTTCATGCCTTTGGTTTTGAATTGTTTGAGTGGTCACTAGGCAATTTAGGACTTAAAGGAGGGGAATTTGGTAGCGGTTGCTCAAATTCCCCACAAAAGAGAATTAATTGGTGAAAATCGAGATTATCTATGAATGGCATAATTAGAGAGAGGTAAAAATCTCTATATTAGGGTGTTTGAATAGATTATCACCGAGGGTCGCTTTATTTAATTTGATAAATCGTTTATTTCTTAATTACTCATCTTTCAAACAAAAAAAAAACCCCATTTATTGTTTTTATTTCTTTTGTTTATTTATTTTCCGCATATAATTTGCATATTAGACTTCCCCTTATTCGTGTTGGATAACCCACTTACTCTATCTACCTTAGTTAGTTTTGTGGTAATTTCACTAGATTTAACGACAATCTACGTGTCAAATTTGGCGCCGTTGACGGGGAAGAGGCACTTTTAGTCTTTTTGCTATTTTTGTGTGGGTTTTATATAAATTTGTTGTGTGTTTTTCCTTTTGTTATTTTTGTTATTTTCATTTTCTTTTGAGTGTTTTTGAGGCTTGTTTGATTTCTCCTTTGTGGCGTTTGGGCCACTAGCCTATGGTCCAAACCCGTACTACTAATCCCGACTTGAGTTGTTTTGAGATAGATTGGGAGCTTGAAAGAACTTTGAGACAAAGAAAGAAGTTCTCACTGGAGCAACTTAATCAAGTGGTTGTTGAGGAGGAAGGGAACATTTTTGCCGATTTTGGGTTGTCTAGAGAGGAAGGATCTTGGACTTCGGCCTCTTCCGAATTTTTCGAATCACCACCTAGAGTCATGTGTATAAGAGAGCTTACCGCCCCGGATCTCACACAACAACCCTCATGCATTGTCTTTCCCGATGATGAGGCTACTTCAAGAATCGAGATCAAGGGAGCTCTTCTACACCATTTACCCACCTTCTACGGTCTTAGCACGGAGGATGCTAATAAGCATATCATGGGGGCTCATTTGGTGTGTAGCAACATGAAGCCCCCGGGAGTGGACTTGGATACATTTTTGCTCAAGGTATTCTCATTTTCCTTGAAGGATCTGGCATTAAATTGGCTATACACCCTTCCCCACAATAGCATCACCTCTTGGGAGGCTTTGAAGAAGGCATTCATCCATAAGTACTTCCCCAACACTAAAGATTCGGCTTTGAAGAAGGAAATTTCAACAATAGAGCAACGGGGAGAGTCACTTGCCTCTTATTGGGACCGGTTCCGAGAGTTGATTTCTATTTGTCCATACCATGGGTATAAGGAGCAAGACTTAATCTTATTCTTCTACCACAGACTCGATGACCAAGATTATAGGCATGTGGTAGCCGCGAGTAATGGTGGGTTGGACAAGATGACTCCCATTGATGCTTGGAACTTGCTAGAAGAGTTGGCGACGAACTCACGTGACCGGGAGTCCAAGAGGTGTGTGAAAAGGGTTAATATGGTTGAGGGGCATTCAAATGAATCTCAAGTGGGAGAATTGATGAGTATGGTGAAGGAAATTCTCCGAAATCAATCAAGAAACTCACCACCCGGGGAATATGAAGAGGTCAATGCCGTGGGTGGTTTTCAAGGGAATTCTACAAGAAGATATGACCCATATTCATACTCATACAATCCGGGTTGGAAAGATCATCCTAACTTGAGGTATGGCAACAATCAAGAGGTTAACCGTGGCTACAATCAAGAGAGTAACCGGTTCCAAGGCTAAGGAAGTGGGAACTACAACTCTCTAGGGTCTAGGGACGGGAACTACAATCAAGGAGGTCATGGCAATTTCAATCAAGGTCAAGGGGGTGGAAATAACTTTCAAAATGATCGTTTCCAAGCTAAACCACCTCTCTCCGGCCAACAATCTCAAGGTGGTCCCTCATCTTCAATGTCCGCGGAAGAAATGATCAAGGCATTGACCCTCAATGTCACGAATATGCAAGCCTCTATGGTCCAAAATCAACAAGAAACGAAGGCAAGCATTCAAAACCTTGAAGGTCAAATGAGCCAACTATCAAGTGCGGTGAACCGACTAGAATCAAGAGGTTCCACCAAATTCCCATCTCAAACCGAAGCCAATCCCAAGAAGAATGTGAGTTTCGTGAGTCTAAGGAGTGGTGGGAAGCCACTTGAGCCGGATGATCGGGGAAAGGATGAATCTTGGGTTGAGGATGTGGAATATGAGAGCAACAATGTGTCGGGAAATGAGCAACCTCGGCTCGAGGAGCGTCCAGCTCGAGCCGAGGGAAGTAGGAGTGGAGAACACTCTACTGGAGTGAATCTCGAGTCGAGGAAGTCTTTGCCACGACTCGAGAAACCAAGCCGCAAAAACAATAGCACTGTTCCTCACCCTCGACTCGAGAAGAAAGACCCTCGAGTCGAGGAAGATGATCCTCGAGTCGAGGGTGAAGTGCCTCGAGTCGAGGAAATGCCCCCTGAAAATAACCTCACTGATCTCACGCCTTGAGTCGAGGACACAATGCCTCGAGTCGAGAAACATCCGCCTCGAGTCGAGGTTCCCTATCCTCGACTCAAGACGACTTCTCCTCGAGTCGAGATATTTCCATCTCGAGTCGAGGATTCTGTTCTCGGTGATTGTTCACTTGGCCCTTCTCCCGTTTCACAAGATGAGGTTATAGAGGTTGATGTACCGTTTCCCGAAGCACTTAGGGATAATCGGAAATACAAGCACAACTTCGACATGTATGCTCTCTTTCAAGATTGTAAGGTAAACATTGCATTCCTCAACTTTGTTAAGAGTGTTCCTAAGGTGGCGAAATTTGTTAAAGACATAGTCACAACTAGACGATCACCTAAGCAAAAAGGGAAACAAAAAGTGAAAATGAGTGAGCATGTGTCGCCGGTTTTCCAACATAGATTGCCTAAGAAGTGTAGGGATCCGGGAATGTTTTCTATCCCTTGTACATTTGGGGGTGCTAAGTTTGATAGGGCCATGTTAGATCTCGGTGCTAGTATAAATTTTTTGCCTTATTCTGTGTTCGAATCTTTGAAACTTGATGAATTAAATGACACGGATATCATAGTTCAACTAGCCGATAGATCAAATGTGTACCCTAAGGGAATAATTGAGGATGTGTTTGTTGAAGTGGATAAACTTGTTTTCCCGACCGATTTCTATGTGATTGAAATGGAACACGACTTGCATGCGACCCCTATTCTTTTAGGGCAGCCCTTTCTAAAAACGGCTCAAACAAAAATTGATGTTGCAAGTGGATCATTAACAATGGAATTCGAGGGTAAATTTGTCAACTTTAATATTTTTAACTCTATGAAATACCCTTCGTATGTGCATTCAATCTTTTTTATTGATGTTTTTGATCCTATTGTGCAAGACGTGTTTGACTCACATGCCAATGTTCTTGATGACGTGCTTGGTCGAGTTGAATGTAGTAGGATAGAGAATTCTTTGCTTGGTTCTTTGTCCACTAACCCGCAGGAAATGGCTCATGAGATCGGTAAATCGTTTCGGATGAACAACAACTACAAACCGATCACTCTTGAGAAGCCGCTTGCTCGACCCAAGCCGTCTACCGTTGAGGCCCCACAAGTGGAACTTAAAATTCTCCCGGACAAGCTCAAGTATGTGTTCTTGGGAGACAAGGAAACTCTCCCCGTTATAATTTCGAATCAATTGAGCAAAAGTCAAGAGGAACGGTTGATTGTGGTTTTGGCGAAGCATAAGGAAGCTATCGGGTGGACTATTGCCGACATTCGGGGTATTTCCCCCTCCACGGGGGAAACCCGTAAGGCAACCCCAAAGACGGCTCAATCCACCGATGATGGAGGTGGTCAAGAAGGAGATTTTGAAGCTTTGGCAAATGGGGATGATTTTCCTCATTTCGGATAGCCAATGGGTGAGCCCCACACAAGTCGTGCCAAAGAAGGGTGGGTTCATTGTGGTTGCAAATAAGGAGGGAGAAATGGTTCCTACAAGGCTTCAAACGGGTTGGAGAGTTTGTATTGACTACCGTCGTCTCAATGCTGTAACAAGAAAATATCACTTTCCCTTGCCGTTTATTGATCAAATGTTGGAACGACCAGCGGGGCATATGTTTTACAACTTCTTGGATGGCTACTCCGGGTATTTCCAAATAGCAATAGCCCAAGAGGACCAAGAAAAAACCACATTCACTTGTCCCTTCGGTACATTTGCATACCGAAGGATGCCTTTTGGGTTATGCAACGGCCCAGCTACGTTCCAACGTGCCATGATGAGCATATTCTCCGATCACATAGAGGAGTTTGTAGAAGTCTTTATGGACGACTTCACCGTGCATGGAGACACCTTTTAGCAAGATTTGGATCATCTTGAATGGGTCTTAGATCGGTGCTTGGAGTCTAATTTGGTCCTCAATTCGGAGAAATGCCATTTTATGGTAGAAGAGGGACTGGTGCTAAGCCACGTGATCTCGGAACGGGGAATTGAGGTTGATAAGGCTAAGGTGGACGTGATTTCTACCCTCCCCTATCCGACTAATGTGAGAGAGGTGTGGTCTTTCTTGGGCCACGCGGGCTTCTACCGCCGGTTTATCAAAGATTTTTCGAAGATTGCCGCTCCCATGTGCAAGCTCCTTCAAAAAGAATCGGATTTTAACTTTTCCATGGAATGTCAAGCTTCATTTGATGAGCTCAAGGCTCGACTTATCTCCGCTCCTATCATTAGAGCACCGTGTTGGCCGCTACCTTTTGAGATTATGTGCGATGCAAGCGACTACGCGGTCGGAGCCGTGTTGGGCCAAAAGGAGGGGAGAGCGAGTCATGTCATACATTATGCCTCTTTGATGTTGAACGAGGCGCAACGTCACTATACAACCACGGAGAAAGAGATGTTGGCGGTTGTGTTTGCTTTAGAGAAATTCCGATCATATCTCTTGGGAACGAAAGTAATTGTTTATAGTGACCATGCCGCCATCCGTTACTTAATGTCAAAGAAAGAGGCTAAGCCACGGCTCATCTGATGGGTGTTGCTTTTGAGTGAATTTGAGGTGGAAATACGGGATAAGAAAGGTGCGGAAAATCTCGTTGCGGACCATCTAAGTCGTATTGTGGATGATAAGAAAACCTCTTATGCCAATGATAGAATTCAAGAGAGGTTTCCGGATGAGGCATTATATTCCTTGAGCACTAAGAGGATCCCGCAACCGTGGTTTGCAAATATTGTCAACTTTCTCGCATCTAGCCAATTCCCTCCCGGTTTCACTAAAAATCAAAGAGAGAAACTTCGGAGTGTTGCACGGTTCTACATGTGGGATGATCCGTACCTTTGGAAACAAGGAGCCGATGGGGCTATACGTCGATGCATTCCCGACGATGAGGTACGTTCTATCCTAACTTTTTGTCATTCTTATGCGTGTGGTGGCCACTTTGGTTCCAAGATAACCGCGCTTAAGGTTCTCGAATGTGGATTTTATTGGCCTTCACTCTTCAAAGACGCTCACGAATTTTGTCAAACATGTGATAAGTGTCAAAGAGTAGGCAATAATTCACAAAGAAATGAAATGCCTCAAACTCCCATTATCTTTTGTGAAATTTTTGACGTTTGGGGCATTGATTTAATGGGCCCTTTTCCAAATTCCTATGGCCATTACTATATTTTACTTGCGGTGGATTACGTCTCCAAGTGGGTGGAGGCGAAAGCCACTAAAACTGATGACTCCAAAGTTGTTTCAGATTTCCTCCGATCCCGTATTTTCTCCCGTTTCGGTATTCCAAAGGCGTTAATTAGTGATAAAGGGACGCATTTTTGTAACCGGACAGTGAGTGCTCTTTTGAGGAAGTTTTATGTTGTTCACAAGGTCTCCACTTCATATCATCCCCAAACTAATGGGCAAGCCGAGGTGTCAAACCAGGAAATCAAGTCTATTCTCGAAAAGATGGTCAACCCGAGCCGCAAAGATTGGAGCTTGAGATTAGATGATGCGGTTTGGGCTTATCGGACGGCCTACAAAACTCCAATTGGGATGTCTCCCTACCGATTGGTGTTCGGTAAAGCATGCCATCTTCCCGTAGAAATTGAGCACCAACCATATTGGGCTATCAAGAATCTTCACATGGGAATGAGTGAGGTTAGCACCGGAAGCTTCAATTACATGAAATGGAGGAGATACGGTTGGAATCCTACGATAATGCGGCAATTTACAAGGAGAAGACCAAAGCATGGCACGATAAATTGATTGCAAGGGAGAGTTTTGAAGTGGGGGACAAAGTGTTGCTCTATCAGTCAAGGTTGAAACTCTTCCCGGGCAAGCTAAGGTCTCGATGGATTGGCCCATTCACCGTTTCTAAGATATACCCTCACGGAGCGATCGAAATCTTTGAGAAAGAGGAGCATAAATCTTTTAAGGTGAACGGTCATAGGTTGAAGCCGTATTATGAAGGATTCAAGGTGAAAACCGTAGAGGAAATGGCTATCTTTGAGCCAATTGTTGAAGAATGAAGGATTGTAGTTCTCATGTCGAGCCAACGACTTTAAACAAAGGCGCTACTCAGGAGGCAACCCAAGCCATTTGTGTATATATGGGTTATTTGATGTATTTTGTTTCGAGGAAATTTGGTTTCGGTTTTTGAATCAAGCTAGAGATCGAGGAAGAAGAGAAACAAATGATCCTCGACTCGAGGATAGGGATCCCTGACTCGAGGAAGATTTACAGAAGGAACAGTTTTGGGAGAAAATCCTCGAGTCGGATGAAGCATGGCCCGAGTCGAGCGAGGCGCTCCTCGAGTCAAGGATAAACTCCCTCGAGTCGGGGCAAACGAGCAGTAGGAAGGATTTTTGGGGTAATTCCTCGACTCGAGGATTATTCAACCGAGTCGAGCAAACAAATCAGATTTCAAACCCCGACCCTCCCTCTCTCTCCTCACTTCATCTTCTTCATTTTTTCCCCATTTTCGAAACCCCCCCTTCCCAAACACATAAATCTCTCAAATTCTCACCAAATCACACAAAATCACTCATAATCTTGCAATTTCTTCACAAAAATCACTCCATAAACAACAAATCAACCACAAAATCTCTTATTCCATCAAAAATCATTCAAAATTTTCAATTTCTTTTCAAGAACCCTAGAAATTAGGGGTTTTGTTTTTTGGAGAGTTTGGGTCGATTTCTACATTGGAATTGCATCTTGGGACGGTAGTGAAGCTTTTGGAAGCGATTTGGAGGATTGACTTTGCTCAAAAATTTGTTTTTGAGCCCAATTTGGTAAGTATCACCCCCAAATTCGATTTTGGTCTTTGTAGGTGTTTTGGTTGTTTGTTGTTGGCTTGGTGAGGGTATTTTGGATTGATTGATGTTTGTGTAAGATAATCGTGGTTTGAAGCAAGTTGGGTAGAGTGAATTTTGGCTTTGTAGTGTGTATTTGGGTGTTGGATAATTTGTGCAAATTGTGTGATAGGTGGTTGTTTGGGATTGGTTGGTGAATTGTGAATTAGAAGCCGATTGTGGTAAATTTTTGTTTGTGTTACAATGGGTAGAAATGATGGTGAAGCTGGCCCCTCCAAGAAGCAAAAGAAAGTTAAAGACCCTAAACATTGGGAGACAATGGGGGTTGAGGGGCTGGACGATACGGAGAAGGCCCGGTTCAATGACATGGTCGAGCGCAAGAAGTTCGTAGTGACCAAGTTCTTCGATGCGGCCACACTTGACCAATTAGGCTTCCTCGAGTCCGTTCGTTTCCATTTGGGTGTAGGGGGCATGTTAGGCTTCTTGGGCAAGTCAGCTCCCACCTATGAGAGGTGGTCCTACGAGTTTTTGTGCACTCTCAAGCACGAGCGGGACAATGAGAGGATCCTTTTCCGCATCGGAAATCACCTCGGAAAATGGAGTTATGGCGACATTGATCGCTTTGGGTGGCACACTCCGGAGGAGGAGGGTAAGGCGTACAATTTGTAATGAGACGAAGGTGTTGTGGACAAAACTCACGAGGGAGCCGGGGAGTCCTCCCTCGGGGAAGATTTCGATGGTTCCCCACCCGGCCATGAGGCTTATTTACCGGGTGATCGGTATGTGTGTTTTTGGGCATGGAGAGCCCAATAACATATAGTTTATGAAGATGGGTTGCCTTGCCTTGTTCATACCAAATGAGAATGGGAGGCCGCGGTGGGCCCAGCTCTTCGCCGAGGCGTGCATGGCATGCCAGATGTTTCCCTCGCGATCTATCGGGTTAGGGGGCATGATTACCCTCATCGCCCGTCGGTGTCAGGTAGCGAGGGTTGATGAGAAGGTGGCTTTGGAGCGGCTCGCGACTCTGAACATCCAAGCTCTCCGGAAGATCAGATGGATTACCCCCGTGCTGAGACTGCGAGAGTACGCGGGGCGTTACCACTGGACTTTGGGGACTGACGCGCAGAGTTACCTGTTGCTCCCCAACCCTGATCGGTTGAGGATTGAGGAGAGTCACGACGCGGAGGAGCTTTTTGTTGAGGGGCTGCGACTTAGTGTCGCTCACGGGCAGGCTGTTTTAGAGGAGATCCCTTAACTTTTCTCTCTCAATCTCGATTCTAACCTCTACTACCCCACCCGTTTCACTAACCGTTTCTAGACCATCTCTCTTTGTGCCCCACCGCGTTTGTTCCCACCGTTATTCTTGTTCTACCCACCCCATTTTACCCCTTAAACCAATAAAATAACCTTGTTTGGTTCATTGTTGGTTGGGTTGTTTTTGGATGGTTAGTTATTATTGGAGGAAGACGTGTTATTGTCATTATTCATGAGGGGGATGGAGTAGTGAGACGAGGGAGGACACTTTTTCGAGGAAGATAGAGGAGTGAGGTAGAGAGGGTGTCTCTTGGCCCGAGAGCCCATTATTTCTTCACTTGATGAGTTGAGACGGTTTCTATTGCACTAGTTGTATGAGATGCTTGCGGATGTTTTGTTGGTTCTCCCCCTCCCTAACTCGTCGTTGCCCAATCTTTCGGTTGGTTGTTGATGTCAGTGTGGGAAATGACAAGGTTCAAGCATGGGGGAGACGCTTGGCATAATTATGTAATTTTGTTTGGCAATCTGTCACTTTGTAATATAAGTGTGATTTTATTTTCCGTCTGCAAAAAAAAAAAAAAAAAAAAAAAATTGAGGTAATCTATGGCGGGCAACATAAGATGAGGAGTTTGGGGCGTAAAGGGTTAGGATCACTACGGGATTTATAAGGAGGTTCGGTGATAGGATCGGTGGTCTTGGGTTAGAAATCCTCTTGCATTATGATGATAGGGGAGCCGGTGGATTAATTGAGGTGAGTCGTGCTCGATAACTTCTTTGGGAGCACGGCTTTGAGAGGGTCGTTTAGCCGAGCATGGGGGAAATGTTGTGTTTTAGTTCCCCCTAGCTTAGAGTGCGTGAGAAGGGAGTATAAGATGGTTAGAGTTGGGGTGTCGAGCATTTCATCCACTCCAACTCTAGCTAGCACCGTTTGGGTGTTAAGTTGGCTTGCGGTTCTTTGTTTTGGAAGAGTCTTGAGTGTTGAAACTTACCCCGTGCTTTAAGAGAGACCTAGGTATTAATGGTGAGGATTGATGAACTCGAGGACGAGTAATGGTCTAAGCATGGGGGAGTTTGATGTGGTGTTAGAGTAGTGTGCTAATCCGCGTGATTTATACGCCTTAGGGTCTATTTTAGCATGATGTTATCGTGATTCGTGAACCACACGACTGGGAGTTGTTTGGAGTTTATTTGGTGGTTTTACGGGTTTTTATTCGCTCAAGACCCTTTGGAGTGAATTAGGAAGGAAAGTGGATCGGGTTGGAGTCGGATCGGGGTTCGAGAGAGGCTAGCTCGGGTACACTACGATAATCACAAGTGCTCAAGGCACGAAGGAATGAGAATCACAAGAGCTCAAGCCACGGAGAAGAGAAGCAAAATGAGGAGGAATTCAAGTTCCTCGACTCGAGAGGAAGGCGCCTCGAGTCGAGGATTTCCTCGCTCGACTCGAGGAGAGTGTCCCTCGAGTCCAGGATTCCGTCGCTCGACTCGGGGATCTCTTCCCTCGAGTCGAGGAAGCGAGCTTCCGGGAAATTTCTTGAGGCTTTTGGACGGTTTCTTTTTGGTTAAGAAATGTTTATTTTCGTCTTTTAGTGTTTTTCTTTTGGACTTATCCTTAATAAAAGGGGCATGTAACCCTTCCCTAGGATTTATGACCATTATCACCTTATCACTCTTCATATATTTTTCACCTAGTTTTCATTTTAGAGAGAGAAACTCAAGGAGAATTAGTATTTTCATTATGAATTTCTTCTAAAATATTATGGTAATAATTAGTATGGAAGGCTAATCACCTTCTACACTCTTGGTGTAATCAAATTCTCTCATCCTATGTATTAGTAAGATTTTCTTCTCTCTATTTTGCCTTTAATTTCATAGTAATTAATTCCTTGTTCTTCAATTGCTTGATTTATCCTTGTTTTATCTAATTGGTTAATTGGATTGAATTGGGTACTTCATATGCTTGGTTTTTAATTGATGGTTATTGATTATTGACCCTAAAGGAAGCAACTTTCACATGTGTAGTGTAAGGTTATGACTAACTTGTGATTGGGGAATTAATTAGGCAACTAAAAGATTAGATTTGATTAGTGTCGCGGTTGCGGCTAATTAGATACTAATTTGGGTTGTTGTTAATCTTTTATTAATTCATGCTCTTCATGCCTTTGGTTTTGAATTGTTTTGAGGCAAATTGCTAGAGGTCTACAGTGTAGACACAATTAATTTGTCTACAATGTAAAATTGAGTTAGTAGTAGTAAAATTAAGATTGAAGCAGTAAAATTAATTATGATGAAAAATTCTGGTTAGTAAAATTAATTGTGTGATTAGTAAAATTTTGAGGGTGTAGTAAAATTATTGCTGATTGTAGACATTTTTTGGTGTCTACACTGTAGACCTCTAGCATTAGTCACTAGGCAATTTAGGACTTAAAGGAGGGGAATTTGGTAGCGGTTGCTCAAATTCCCCACAAAAGAGGATTAGTTGGTGAAAACCGAGATTATCTATGAATGATATAATTAGAGAGAGTAAAAATTTCTATATTAGGGTGTTTGAATAGATTATCACCGAGAGTCGCTTTAGTTAATTTGATAAATCGTTTATTACTTAATTACTCATCTTTCAAACCAAAAAAACCCCCCATTTAATGTTTTTATTTCTTTTGTTTATTTATTTCCGCATAGAATTTGCATATTAGACTTCCCCTTCTTCTTCGTGTTCGATAACCCACTTACTCTATCTACCTTAGTTAGTTTTGTGATAATTTGACTACATTTAACGACAATCTACGTGTCATCGCCCTTGATCATTCACATGTATGTTATTTAGAAAATAGATATGATATGGTGCATCCTCACAATCTTCTCTAAGATAATCATCTTCCACATCGTGTTTTCCCTTAGGCTTTAGTTTAAATGCAACAGACCAATCGAGGTTCACTTGATTTTGTACATAAAACACTTGGTCAGCATCTGCAGCAAAAACATACAACCCATCTTGCTATCTTTCTCCTGTGTGTATCAAACGAGAGAAGTTAACAAGTGTGGAACCTACAAAATCTCTTCCATATAAAGAGTTATAAGCATTTGAAGTTCAAGGTGATGATGCGTATCTCTTGGAGCGTGAGAGTGACCAAGCTATCTCCTTCTTCCTTGCTCGGTCCTCCATCTTGTCTTAGAATTGACAAGGGATATTAAGAAACCAAGAACGTCGTAAAACTGCCGATTAACCTTAAAGTCGCTCACAATGAAGTAGCATACAATTTGCGAATAAATCAAGCTTAAATGCTCCCTAAAATGCCTAATCCAACCAAATTAACACACCACTACCACACCACATCACACATCAAACCAATGCTTACCAATAGTTACACAGGCCGAAGATCTCCCTCACTAGACGGCTGGTCTGGGCCTAACCCCAGCACGCGGTCGCAGGGTTGCTCTGATACTATCTGTAATAGCCCAATCTGTCACACGTCGCAACACAACCCAATAAGATGGGTAGTCACCCCTTAGACCCGTACAACCTCACTTGGACTCTAAAAGATAAAGCCTTGTTGGTAGTATGATAGTAGGAGTCTAGTATGAACTGATCATATGGGCCTTAGTTCCCAATGTGGGACATATTAATTATATAAACCACTTTCCATAATGGGTAGTGTTACAAAAGGATCAACGATATTATCGTCCGTTCTAACCTTACAAATCGATATATTTTCTCGTTTCATAAAGTCTCTAATTACATGAAACTTCATGAGTATATGTTTAGATTTTTCACTAGCTTTAGACTTTTTAGCCTCAAATATTGCTCCACTATTGTCACAATACATTGCAATAAGACCCGCTGCTGGAGGGACTATATGTAATCCTTCTAAGAACTGTCGGATCCAAACTGCCTCTTTCGCAGCTTCTAACGCTGCAAGGTACTCCGCCTCCATTGTAGAATCCCTAGTCACGATTGCTTGGTGCTCTTCCAGCATATGGCTTCGCCATTCAGTATGAAAACATATCTTGATTGAGAATTTGAATCTTCTCGAACTATTTTTAAACTAGCATTCGAGTAACCGTTAACAGGAAGCTCAGTATCACTTCCAAAAACTAAAAATCTGCCCTTAGTCCTTCTTAAGTATTTAAGGACGTTCTTAGCGCCGATGCAGTGGCTCTCGCCTAGATTGGCTTGGTAAGGACTTTTCATACTCAAATCATATGACACGTTTGGACGCGTACACATCATAACATACATGATCAAACCGATTACAGAAGCGTAATGTTTCGATTTCATGCGCTCAATATCCTTAGGTTCAGTTGGACACTGAGCTTTACTCAAAGTTATCCTTGTTCACATTAGAGCTAGCCATAGGCCGTGTTATGTTGGGCTAGTGCCGGGTTAACCCAGGCAAGTGCATGGATTTTCACCTTGGCACGACACCCCAGTGCCAGTGCCAGGTCTGGAATCCTTGGGCACTGGTATTGCAGTGCTTTCACCGGGCTTTGACAGGGTTTGGTCGGTCCAGTGTCAGGCCTTTGTTTGGATATTTGATTGGTTCATTCTAGTTTTCGAGGTTGTTGATATTATGATTATTAGACAAGTGTCGACGTTGAGTGCCCACTCGTTGACCTGATCCCCAAGAAAATACGCTTCAACGTCAAGCGGTTCCGCTTTCTCAGTCCGAGATTAAAGTTGTTGTATTTGCATAATTTGCAAATTACTATAAATTTTATTGTCTCATGATCGATGGGTACTTTCTAGAATTACCACCACACAATACTTGGTTCGTTTGCACTAATACATGTACTTTAAACCACCTACAATTAATTATAATATTAAATCCAACTTTGATTTAACTTAACTCTAAACTTGTAAATTGTAATATTCTATCATAATACAACACTACGACGCTTAACTTAAGTAGGCATATGATTAATCATGTCTTCTCTTTTATGATAGAAAGGGTTACCTCCGAATTGCGTTTGACCACCACCATGCCTTGATTCACCTTCACAAGCACCACTCAATTTAGGGTAATGTATGCCATGTGTGTGTATTAAGTGTCAAGATTTTGTTAGCTTTGTATACTCGAAAAAACAAGTTTGAAGTATTTTGGTTCTTCATTGACGGGTAGTTTGTCAAAGTGCCACCAAACATATAACTTGTCATTTTTGGATTACTTTTTTTTAAGAAAATATGTTATATGGCTTTTGTTGTAAGAATATAATTTTAATATATAGTAGTATAGTTACTATTTACTAATATTATGCTTAGTGGACAAGTGTCAAAATACGTATTTGGAGACAAATGTATAATAGAGAGAGTGATTGGAAATTGAAGTTGGATATAGTGGGTATTTATAGGAATTTGAAGGGAGATGTATTTAATAAATAAATAAATAAATAAAAAACAAAAGAGACGTTGAAAAAGGCTAGTTTTTTTTTTTAAAAAAACTAGCTGTCTGGGAACGGACCAGTGCTATTTTGGTAGTGCCAGTGCCAGGGCCGGCCTAGTGCCAGTGCTAGGGAGGGGCTTTGACCAGTGCCAGGGTTGGAAAAATTGGGCAATGCCTCAACCGGACTGGCTAGTGACGGGCCATGCCAAGCCGGGTCAAGGTTTGACCAGTGTCGGGCCAGTGTGGGCTCAGACTTCGGTGCCAAATGGCCAGCTCTACTTCCCATAGGTAAAAAGCCTCTTTTAGAATTTTTCAATAACCAGTCAAGAATATTATCAATATAAGTTTCTTGACTTAACGCTAGTATTCTTTTTGATCTATCTCTATATATCCGAATACCTAGGATACGTTGCGCTTCTCCTAATTAAATCATTCATTTAGAAATGTTTCTCGAGACAGTCCTTAACGGAGTTAAGCATGGGGATATCATTCCCAATTGAGTAATATTTTATCTATATTTAGGATTAGGAGAGTTACTCCCATTAAATTTCATGTATAAATAAGGTTCCTCGACACTTCAGGTGAAACCATTTTGTTTAATCACATGGTTGAACTGATGTTTGTAAGTCCGAGTTCCTTGCCTCAGGTCATGAATGAATCTCTTAAGCTTGCAAACTTTCTTAGGATTGTTTGGATCTATAATACCTCAGGTTGTGCCATATACATTCAGAAACTCATTCAAGAAGGCGGTTTTAACGTCCATATGTCATATCTTATAATCATAAAAAGCAGCAATCGCTAAGATTATCCCAATAGATCTAAGCATCGCAAGTGGCGCAAAGGTCTCAAACCATCACATCACAAATCATTCATTTGTTCACCAAATCTCACCAAATCGATCACAAACTTTGATTTTCTTCTTAAAAGTCACTCCACCAACAACAAATTAACCCCAAAACTCACAAATTTCATCAATTTTCACCCCAAATTCGTTTTCTCTCCCAAAAACCCTAGAAATTGGGGTTATTGATTTTTTGAGCTTTTGGACCTAATTGAAGGGTGGAATAGCTTGTTGGGTTATAGAAGCGTCTACAAACACTTTGGAGTATTTTCTTCGGCAAATGCACGTGGTTTCCCTGAGTTGACATTTTGCACATGGTGTCCCAGCTTTTGAAACTACTACTCTATGGCGTCCCTCGGTTTTACACAACCCACCACATGGTGTCGCTGTGTCTAACTCTGCTAACAGAGTTCTGTGATGTGATGGCGTGGACGTCATTAGTACTCTACTACTACTCTATGGTGTCCCTCGGTTTTACACAACCTGACACATGGTGTTCCTGTGTCTAACTCTGTTAACAGAGTTCTGTTATCTGATGGCGTGGACGTCATTAGTGGTTGGCGGGAAAATAATTAGTGTTGTTAATTATATTTTTATGAAAAAAATAATGAAAAAATAAATAAAAGTTCTCTAAAAATTCTTCAAAAAAAAATCTAGATATTTTTCAAAAATAAGTTCGGATATTGATTTTTCGATTTTTTTCCCCCCGAAATTATGTTATTGGTGAAAAACAAAGGGCACATGGTGTCCCCGAGTTTTACACTTTTGTGCACATGGTGTCTCCCTGTTTTACAATTTGTGTATGTGGTGTCCCTGAGTTTTCCAATCTAATGCAAATGGTGTCCCTGTTTTCACTACAACAAACACGCTGATTTGCGACGGAGCTAACTCATTGCAAATCAACCAAATCTCGTGGTAAATGGCCTTTTACGACGAGATTTCCTTCCGGTCGCGAGTCGTCGCAAAAGGCCCCGTCGCAAATACTTTACAACGAGTTTTAGTGGCTCGTTGTAAATTGTTTGCTACGACGAGGTCTAATTTCGTTGTAGATGAGTTTTTAGCGACCAATATCTCTCGTTGTAAAACTACTTTCTACAATCACTCTCGTCTATTTTAAAGTATTTATTTGCGATCATTCTCGTTGCAAAACAAATTCTTCCAGCTAGCTTCCCTGTTAAATTGAATGTTTTTGCGACCACTTACTCGTTGTAAAATGTTTTTTGTAAATAATGTCGCATCTAGTACCAAATTGAATTTAATTAAATTAAATATAAAATACATTACACTATAATTAATAGTAGTATTAGCACACTTCTTTAAAGAACGTCACCTTTCATTAACTATTTATAATAACATACGTGTTACAACGACAATAAGAAGGTTTCATGTATACGTAATTAAATCTAATTGACTTAACCTACATATATACATACTTTACCCATTTGTTTAGATGGAGAGCAAAATCGGTAACACACGAATTCCACTAATATCTAGCCTATGTTACAAAGGTATTATATTACAAAATAAAGACGTTTCTCCGCGAAAAGAGTAGTATGTAGTTCCGTCTCCGCAAAAAGAGTAGGATGTAGTTCCGTCTCCGCAAAAAGAGTAGGATGTAGTTCCGTCTCTCAATCTTTGATAGTAAGTTAAGTCTCATTTCTTCCACCAAAAGGATTCTTATCTTGCTTGTCTTCAATAACATTACATGACGATATCGTCGTCATTGTCGTCGAGTCCTAGCTGCTCATCCGTCGATGACGATACACAGTCTAATTAAGATGGAGAAAAAATAAAATAAATGAGAGACCACAACAACTAACATCTCATGCGTATGAACAAATCAATTCTCTGCCAGTGGATGAAAAGAGTTAATTGATAATATACAAACATGGGAGAGGCTAACTCGGAATAATGGTATCTAATATATGGCCTGCAACATCACTAAAACCAAAATACTCATATTCTATCATCATGTCAAAACCAGCGCACTAAACATCGAGTCCCAATCCAATATAACAATATCTAAATGCAACCCTGACCATATCTAAATCCAGTCATAACACAGCCCTAACCATGTCTAAATGCACCTTAACGGGTTGACCATATCAAAATGCACCCGACGATATCTAAATGTTGGTCTATGATTCATATGTTGTGTGTGCCATTCTTATTATACCTTGAATGGAAGCATTAACAGAAAATATAACTAGTACATCACCAAACATAGTCTATCATCATTATCTAACACTCATATTCCATCATAATGTCCAAACTAGCAAAGCAAACCAACCAATAAAGCACCTCTGGCCATATCTAAATGTCGTCTTAACACAGAGGAGATTCAATTTTGTATATCACTAGAAATTCAACTCCAAGTCCATAGTATGTGAGGCTGGATAGGTTTCCAATCTCATCTGGAATCATGCCCTTAAACCGTTTCGAATACAATAGAGATTTCAGAATTTTGCATACATACCTAAATTTTGTGTAGCAAAATGCCTGGAGCTAGCAGTGCCACATCGACTCGAGCTAGAAATGCCATGTTGAATACAAGCATTTAAGACCATGTTGAGCTTTTTTTCCATATCACTACGCTGTTTCTCATTCTTCTCACGCTCAATTTGACTGTTTCTTTCAACTTCCTCAACGCGCTTTCTAAGTTCAGCATTCTCTTTGTCTTAGCTTTCTGAGCATTCTCTTTGTCCTTCTGACGAAGACTTGCTGTGAGATCACTCCTAGTTGGTAAAGGTCCCCGCACATGTTTAGGCCTCAATCCATGCCCAAAACACACTACTTGATCACGGTCTTGATCACCAAAACATTCTTTAATCACCTCAAATTCTGAGAAAGATGGGTTTTCTTTTTCAACTCTCAATATCTCTTCCTGCAAATTGAGCAAAATAATAAGAACTGATAGCTAACAATTGAAGCATATGCTATATTCTTTGTTATTGATAACAAAGTGGTGAGTATAACGCACATATTTTTCTGCCTCTTCTTTGTTTAAAACTCCAGACTTTGTCTCCCTTGTCTTCTTGAAGATTTCTGATATCGAGGGTGTTTTTCCTTCTTTTCCACCCTATACAAAAATTCAAGACTTGAATTCAGCAGCAATAATGTCACTAATATACGTCAGAGTATCAGATTATATATGTCTCGTGGCCAAAAAAAAAAAAACGCATACCAGGTCTTCCCAAATGACTAGACGAAATGGTTTACTACTGGTACGGTGCAACATCGTACGATCTGCTCTGTTACTTGAATTCCTTTTACTTACTTTCTGCATTACAATATATAAGCAACCAAACTGAGAAATTTACACATGTTGTATTATCCATCTGTACAGTACACTAATTAAATCATCTAAGCATAATCTAATCCTCTTTAAATCAAATTTTAGAGGCATTACCTCAAAGCTATCACTTGCAAAATTATTGTACAACAGACAACGCCAATCCTCTAGAGTCAAATCATTGGGGGTAGTCTTTACTGAATCTTCTACGCCTCCCTTTTTCTTGACTTCTTGACTCAGTATACCTCTCCTGTTCTGCCAAAGCCTTTTCATACGCTCTAAACTAGTTCTGCGATTCAGCTCAACTTCTTACATTAAACACATGGACATTTGATTTCTAAATTTTCGCCTGTCTTTTCAAAACCATACTTCACAAACTCATCTACCCCCCTCAGGTACTCATCACTAAGACGATCAACATCAACAAATTTTATCCAGTGCTTACATGGTACCATTATCTTGAAAATACGTAAATTTGTAAGAAAAAGAATCACATGGCAAGAACTACTAACATGTCATGCATGCATAAAGAATTCACAGGAACTAAGAATTATCAGTTCAATGTACATCAAAAAGTCACTCACAAAACTACAAGAAGCATGGTTATAACAAAACAAATCAATAGTGGCGTTCAAACAAACTTCATTATGACAACAAGAACCATTTGCACAAGCTAAGACACAAGTTAGTAGACAAAAATTCATGCATTCTTCATAATTTGGGAGCAAATTCATGAGAGAAAGACGACAAACCTCGAAATTGAAGATGAAATCTGGGACTTTGATACTTGAAGCGTGCCTCAACTTGAAGATGAAATCTGGGACTTTGATACTTGAAGCGTGCCTCAACTGACAATCCTGGCAAAATCGGAAAAGCTAAAAACTTTAGAATGAGCAGTAATGCAAATAGATGAAATTTATTTCGTTCCTTCCTAAATAACAAAGTTACTGATATGACACTAATGTACCTAACATTCACAAAAGAAATAAACCGAATTGGCACATTGGCTCCCAACTAATGTTCTTGCACCGTGTAGATTGTACCAAAGACAAGACCTTCTAATCAGTCAAAAAGCTTGACTTGAAATTTGAAAAATTGAGTACAACTCATCCCCAGACACCGTTTTCATTCCTTTATTTACTCATGGGTGTGAGTGTGACGACGGCTCATGGAAAATACATTCGGAAGCAAGCAGGCACAACCAATCCAGAGAGGAAAAAAAATGAAATTGGAAACAAAACCGAAACTACGTAAGGTCTAGTTTGATAAACTGCATGAACTGGAGAACAACTTAGAAAACAGATGGCAAGTAAATCTATCTTCCTTGCTTGGGTAAACCATTACTCAATCTCATCGTCTAAAGCGGAGTAAAGACCAAAGATAACTCATTGATTGCCTAGACCGGAGGTAAAAACACGAAGAGAACCAGGACAATAGAGCCAATTGGAAGAGATCACATGGATGAAGGGACAGGGTACAGACGCACGCACACGGCACACCTACATGAACTCAAAACAAACAATTGTTGCTTGTACGTGGCGACTGACAGTTCTTGCTTGTGGTATGCACAACAACATCGTGGACAGGCAAGCCAGAATGACAGGCGCAAGTGAAGCAATAATCACTGTGAGTTACACAGCAAGAAAAGATAACAAATACCAAATGAAAAGGCACATAAGAGAGGTGATTAGCCAAAAATGACAAATTAGACAAATAAATCAAATAAAGATGCTAACTTTCACAAAAAAAAAATGTTCCTTTCACTACATTAAGTTCATACTAATTTCACTGTCTCTATGCTCTTAAATCATTCACTCTCTTTATGTTCCCAAATCAATAGCTTCTACTAGGATACTTAAGGTACAGACTCTACCATGCCTAATAACCTCCCGAAAAACAATTGTCTCACCAGCAATTTCTACCATTCTTTATTTGGTAAAGTTTTCACCTTTCAATAAATTACCCCAACATGTTCCCCTAATTGATCAAAACCAACCTAACATTCTATGAAATTCATGCTCACACTTTTAAACCAAAATTAGTAGTAAACCAACAAATTAAACAAAACCCACAAGAATTCCAAACACGACCAACTAAATTAGCCAAATTAAGAAAAACATTAATACAAATGGCCAACAAAATAACCTAAATCAGCCGACTTTCCTTCATATTTACCCGAATTAAGAAAAATTAATACAAATGACGACTCAATAAACTAAATTAGCCAACTTTTCTTCAGTTTTAGCCGAGTTTCTAGTTGAGAAAAGTAAATTTCAAAAATTAATAAACATAATACCTGCTAGATAACCAATTTGACTCTGTAGTGGAAGGTGGCTCAGTAGAAGCGGCAGTGAGGAGAGAGAACAATAGACGACGGTGGTGTGAGAGATTAGAGAAGAGTGGCGACAACGAGGAGAAAGAAATAGGGAAAGACGAAATTTTCCTGCGAAAGAACCTGCGGTCAAAAAATCAACCGGATTTCGGTGGCGGAGGGTTCAATTCATGGTGTTCGTGATAGGATTTCTAGGTTATTTTGAGTGGAGGGAGTGGAGATGGAGAGGCTTTCTGGGTTGAGTGGAGATGTATACGATGTTCTGGGTTGAGTGCAGATGAAGATGATTTGTGAGGCGTAGATGGAGATGATGATCTGGGTGGAGATGAAAATTCTGGGTTTGGTTGTGTTCTTTTTTGTTTGGTAAGAGCTGAGGGTAGGTGGCCTGCTGGGTGTGTGTAAGAGAGACAGCTAAGAATTAAAGAATTTTTTTTTAATCTGATTTTTATTTCTGTTTTAAAAAAAAAAGGAATGCTTTCGGTGTGTGTGAATGAAAAAAACAGAAAAAAAAGGTTCTGAATAATTGTGATTTCTGAGGTGCGAAAATAACCCGCCTAAAGGGTCAATGGGGAATTGTTTCTTTTGCGACAAGATTTTATGTGTTACGACGAGAATAAAGTCTCGCTGCAAATAATTAACATCAACTACAACCAAACCCAGAATCTCGTCGTAACTTCCCTTTTTTTACGATGAGAATCCCGCCTGCTCGTAATTTTCGTCGCAAATGAACGTTTTTCTTGTAGTGTTTACATTGCATCCGTTTTTTTTTTTTGAAATTATTGCTTAATTATTGTGATTCATGTTTATATTACATTTCAAATGACTTCCTACTTAATCTAATTAACATAATAACCACCATTATTTTTACTTTGGAATGTAAAATTGGAAATTATCATTTTCATCCCCCCCCCCCCTCATCAAACTCATTCCTTATTTTTATTTGGTAGTGTAATGTGAGGTTTTATGAGATCAATGCATAGGTATTATGGTGTCTATTTATACAACAATATGCAATTACAACGGCTACAAAAAAAAAGTTAGCCGTTAAAATACATTCATTGTAAAGCATGGACACCTTTTGCATTAAATTAAAAAAGTCAGGGACACCACATACACAAATTGTAAAAGTGGGGGACACTATGTGCACAAAAGTATAAAACTCAAGGACACCATTTGCAAAACGTCAAAACTAAGGGACACCACGTGCATTTGCCGTATTTTCTTTGCTCAAACTCGACGATTTGAGCCCTTTTTGGTAAGGGGTACTCTTGAAATAGAAACTTTTTTTTGTAGTGTTTTGCTTGCTTCTTGTTGGTGCTTTGGTAATTTTGTGATTTGGGTAATGGTTATGAAGTTTGTTTTAATTTGAGTTGGGTTAGGTAGTGATTGACCTAGAGATTGTAGTGTGAAGTCGTTTTTGCTATGTTGTGCTACAATTGTGAGTGGGTGGGTGTTTGAGAGCCTTTGTTGGTGAAATTATTGTTGGTTATTCCGTGATATTGGTGACAAATGGGTAGAAATGATGATGAGTCTGGTCTCTCTAAGAAGAGAAAATCCACTAAACCCATTAATCATTGGAAAAACTATAATCTTACGGGAGTCTTGAATGATGAGAAAAAAAAGAAATTCAACAGCATCATGGAGAATTGAAAAATTACTACCACGAGATTCTTCGACCCCGTGATTATAGAGAAAATGGGGTTGACAGAACCCACTATGGTATATATTATTGAGAAATGTTGGTGTGGAGAGGTTTTTCAACAAGAGGGCTCTCCCATATCCTAAGTGCACGGCCCAATTTCTTGCCACACTAGAGCATGATGAGAAGAATGAGAGTATTATATTCATGCTCGAAGATCAAAGAATTAAACTAAAATATGACGAGCGGAATAGAATCTTCAATTGTGAAAATGGTAGTGAGGGCGAGTTTGCCTCCTTTGACCCTCTCCAAGTTGATGTGTTATGGAACAATCTAACCCATCATAATAAAATGCCACGCAACCCAAAGGCATTTATGATTCATCACCCCGTGGTTCGCCTTGTTTACCGGATGGTGAACCAATATTTTCTTGGGCAAAGTGAGCCCAAAAACATTACCCAAACAAGCATCCAAGATCCCCAATGAGAACGGGGGGAAGGATTGAGCGTTGGTTTTCATCAATACGTGTCTCACGTATATTAATAAGCCATCACGTGTGTAGACACCAAATTTTGCCTCACCCTTTTTTACTTTCGTTTTTATCAATCTATTTCTATTTTCTAATTCAATTTTGTTTTATTCATTTCTGTCCTCCCATTTCTATTCGTTTAATTGCAAATAAAATGATTTTTCGACAATTTCAATTTCTCCATTTTTTCTATTATTTATATAAATTTCGAAAATTTTGTAAATAATATTAATAATATTGATTTTTTTTTATCATTTTTGGTCTTCATTTCATTAATTCATTAATTTAATTCACCAGCTTTTCATTTTCGCGCAAACCGAGGTAATTTGCTCGAAACGAGCCAAACTCGATTTCATTTTTGTACTACTAAACCACGTAGGCAATGACATCATTTTATATATGTCATGCCCGTGTCACTCACATTTACACTAACTATATGCTAAAAAGATGCTAACTATTTCCTTTTTTATTTAATTTTTAATTGATGACTCATTGATTCTTTCCCCTTACTACAAGAGCAAAATGACAAAAAAAAGATGAGGTGGGAGGTGAAGAAGAGCCGGCTAAAGAAGAGATTGGAGACCAAGTTTTTTTTTTAATTTAATTCTTCAATTAAGAAGATTTTTATCACCCCTCATTCATTCTCTTTCACTCATTATTTTTCTTCTCTTAGTGCTTAAGTAAATATCTTTAATTTACTACACACACACACACACACACATTCATCAACACAAAGCAAAGCAAAAAAAAAAAGAGAGAGAGAAGTAGAGAGGGCCGGCCAAGAGAAATAAAAAAAAAGAGCATTTGCTCTCTAGCATTTACTCCTACATTTTGATCATCCTCTCATTTATTTCTCACATAAAAACTCCATACTAAAACTAAAATCTCTACTAATAAACTAGTAGTATTAGGCTTATTGGATCATAGGAATAATAAAAATCAATCAACCTCACTTAGATTAAAATCAATTAGAGAACTTAGTACCCTAGCATTGGAGGATCTTCAACATTGAGCTTCAAAGGTAGTACTCTTTCTTCTTTGTTTCTTTTATTGTTATTTCATTTCATTTTCATCTCAAATACATTACTAACAGCTTTTTTGTCTAGCCTTGGTTGGTAATGGGTTTAGTGTGGTTTATTGAGCCACACCAAAATCCATAAGCCAACTTCTAGGGCCTTACGGGGGCCGTTCCCTTTATTGATGGGAACATTAGTTGCGAGAGTTTTAGGAGTGCAGCGCCTTTGTGTGTTTTTTTTCTTGAGTTCTACTGTTTTATTAACCTTTTGATGATTTGGTATTTTTACGAACTTTTTTACTATATTTTCCATGTACAAAAAGATTCAAACTCCAACCCGGTTTTTTGTTCACTTCAAACTGTTTTTCAGTCCAACTTGTAAAATGTGTAAAAAAAACATTCTTTTGGTTTCAAGCCTTGATCTTATAAAGATAGATTATTCGGAGTCTTAAATGCATTCCTGCAAAATTTTAGATCCAAAATGAAAGCATAATATTTGGATAAGGGTACACATACATTGGTGTATGAGGAATCTTCATACACTGTACCTTTATCAATTTGTGTGATTGGTTTAGCTTGTTAATAAGGATTAAAAAAATGATATTTTTCTATCAAAACTACCAACCCACAATCACCAAAGGCCATAGCCGCCCATCTATCACCACCACTCCATCTCTAATGTCACCACGCTCGTTGCCGTCCCTGAGCCATGCCCCTCATTCATTCCCAAATCCCTACCGGCACAACCCAGTCGCCTACCCACGCCCACATGCAATCACCGGAGCCACCCACTATCGAATTTTCTTTTTTCTTCACTTCGCTCACCCTATCATTTTCGCACCACCAAACGGACCACCTTTGACCGCCCAGAGTTAGGTCACATTGGCCCACCGTGCACACTCACGACCACTGCCTAGGTTAGTTTTGCCCAAATCAATTTTTTTTTTTTTTTGGAGAGAGAAATGTTGACGATGGGCGGAGGAGCCACATTGATAATCGATGGTGCCTTAGTTGAGTTCATCGGCCATCAGCGGTCCTGATACTGTGGCCTGAATGGTGTGTGTTGATGGTTGTGGATGACGGCGAGCGGTGGACGTTGGTGGCTGGTAGGTGATGAGGGGTGAGGGAAATGAGAGTGTAATGAAACTGCTCAAAACTGGTCCCAACTCCGACCAACTAACTTCAACGCGTTTTTTGGCATTAAAGATGACATTTTCTGGGCAAGTATCCTTCATGAAAGTTGAAGTTGAGACTCCCAGGTTTCCAGAAAGCTAAGGTTCAGAATTTTTTCACGTCCCTATCAGCAGCTATGATTTTTTGAAAACAGACTCTATTTTGCTCAGAAATCCGATTTTCAACCTTAAATTTGTTTTGTGAGCAAATGAAATCTTGGGATCATGAAGAAATTCATGAGTGATCCTAAGATGTTCATAAACTCACCTCAACCCAGAAAAATTTGAAGATGTCATTTGATCTTCCAAACCATTCAATTTCCACCAACTTTCTGTTTTTTGGGATCATAAATGACAATTTTCTCCCCCAAACTAATTGTTTTAATTAACTAAATAATTAGGCTTAATTGGGAGTCTAATTAATCCACCTCTTTGAAGTGTCAAAATGTTAAAAACAATTTAGACTTGATTAGGAGTCTATTTAAGCAATTTATAAAATAATTAGACTTAATAGAGAGTCTAATTAATCACCCACTTGTTTGATGACTTTAATCACTTAGAATGGAATCTAAGTCAACCTAAGTCAAGTCAACTTAAGTCAACTCAACCTAAGTCCAGTCAACCTAAGTCAAGTCTACCTAAGTCAAGTCAACTTAAGTCAAGTCTACCTAAGTCAAGTCAACCTAAGTCAAGTCAATCGAGGTCAAGTCAACGAAAGTCAACCATGGTCTAAAACCAATCCAAATACAACCAAATCTACCAAAGTCTACTAAAATCCAACAAATAACCCAAAGTCCACTCGAGTCAACCAAAGTCAACTAAAGTCAAACAAGTCTACCCAAGTCTACCAACGTCAATCAACGTCGACCCAAGTCTACTAATGTCAACCCGACTCTACCCAAAATTGACTAAAGTCAACTTTGCAAATAAGTCAAGTCAACCGAAGTCAACCCGAGTCGATTAAAGTCAATAAGGACTAAAATTGACCTCATTTATAAATAATGTGATTAATAAAACCAAAAACCCCTAAAAATGTTTTCTTATTCATTCTTAAACGTCTTTTTCTTAGTTTTTCTAAATAAAGTCGTTTTCTCCGTTACCTCAACGTTTTTTAGAATTTCCATTTCATATTTCAAAAATTTTTGTACATGGAAATAAATAAACTTTCTTGATGTGTTTGCATGTAAAGTTTTTTTCCCCGTTCTTTGTATGGACTTTGGACGGGGCCCTACCCCAACACTAGGCAACGATTGCCAATTCGCTTATGCGCGATTATGAGGTCGATCTACATTCAGCTCTACCATCTATTCTACCAACGCCCCAGTGAAACACCACTTGATCGAACATAATCGAATCGACGATTTATTTTCCTTATATTGATGTAGGGCCTACACGGGCAGCTCTAACAATACGGTCAATTCCACCGAGCCCAAACACCTAACCCAATCCATTCCATTAAATCTCCCCGTGAGAGACAATTCAACCCTAGTCAAACTATTGAGAGGTCTAATCTTTAAACTCGCATTAGAGAGGTCGAGTCATCCACTTTAAGACCTCGTTTAGGAGGCATGGCTGGTTCAGGAGGCATGGTGATCAATGGCGATCGCCGTCTCGACGTGAGACACATAGATGCAAGCAGAATAGACTTTGCTCTATTCTACGTGGATCGACTTGACTCTAATGTGAGTCACCTATAAAGTCTCTCAATAGCACGACTTTGAGTGAAACGACTTTCTACCCCTTCCAAGCGAAGTAAACCCCATCTCTACCCCCACATGGGTGATATCCCCAGTGGAATCAACCCGATCATTTCCCCAATGTAATGATATCTACCCTATGGATCCATCCACCTACCCTAGCGGATATTAGCCGTTACCCCCCAGTGGAAAAGGCCGTTGTCGTGGGGCTGCCCGTCAGAACTACATAGGGTTTTGATCCTCGACTGGATTCCAATCCCACAATGAAAGGTACGTAGGGCAACTTTGGTGCTCAAACCCCCCAAGTCCGTACAAAAAGACTCGGAAACTTTTGTAAATTTTTTTTCCAAACTTCTGCCTGTGAATAACAATGTGAATATATATGCTTGTTTATATGGATCTTAACGTAACCAATGTACCGAGAATCTTTAGACGGAAATGATGTATTAGTAAGTGCCCATCCTTAAGGCGGAAGGGGAGACGAGTTCCAAATGTTCGCACCCCTTAACTAAGGCCCCGAACCCTTTTTCTCTATTTCGCAGACCAGTTTTCCTAAATTTGTGAATAAACAATAAAACGGAATTTTTCCTTTAAGGCGCATGGAGTCATTTTTGGTTTTCGAAAGGTTTTCCTTATAAATCTTTCATTTGTTTTCGAACTTGTGCTTTTTAAACTTGTTTCGAAACCCTTCCTTGTCGGGGTAAAGACAGGGTGGCGACTCTGAGTTTCTACCATCAAACCTAGGTTAGTTCAATAACCTGCAAACCCAAACCCAATTTTTTGCGAGCCCCGCAACGTGTCATTGCTATTAGGGGGATGATTGCTCTTATTGGTCGAGCTCGCTGGATTCAGGAATGCGATACCTTGAAGGAGGGTAAGTTCGACGGCGATATTCTAGATGAGGTTATCCTTCGAGACAGGTTCCATTGGCTTGCAGACCCTACTGATGAGGAGCCACTTTGTTGGACTTTGGGTACTAACACCCAAAAGTTTCTCACTCTCCCCGCTCGAGATTTGGTGATGATCGAATAGGGCAATGATTCTGTCGAGCTCTATCTGAGAGGGCGTCACCAAGTTCGACGAGCTGTTGATGGAGAAGAGCAGATTGAAGAGGAGTAGGGTTCGGAGCGACCCCTCCGACCCACTCGCGTATCCAGCGTTGCCCAAGAGATGGGAGGGCCGAGTTCTGCCCCTCCGGAGATTGATGCTTGGAGGCAGGGTTTGACACAGAGTGTCCAGGGTTTTGGACAATAGATGGGGGGTTATGGTCAACATATGGGACAACACTTTGATGAATATGGTCAACGGCTTGACGCCTATAGCCAACAGATGACTCAGCAGTTCACTCGTTATGGGCAGCACATGGGTGAACTTGAACAAGTTCTGGATCGGTTCGGTCGCACCTTAGACACCATGGACCAGCAAGTGAACGAGTTTGGCAGATTAGTTCTCAGAGGGCATGGTCAGAGGTTTGATTACATTGACCAGCAGTTGCCAGCTCAGGGTCAGCAGTTGGCCAATTTCGACTAGAGACTTGAACGCCTAGACCATAGGGTAGCAGTTCAGGGCACTCTGTTTGAGAGGGGCTTGCGCTATTTGGACTCTAGTCACCAGTTTCTCCAGGCCACCTACCCCGAGAGCTACACGGCCCCCGACTTTAATTATATTGATGAGTGTTTTCGCCAGCTCGACCTCTATGATCGCCAGCACTTCCCTCTGCATGACCCAGCGTACTGATGAAGTACGAATTCTTCCCCTCACTATGCTTTTTGAATTTCATTCTTATGCATGTGTTAAGCAGGGGGGAGGGTATTTTCTTTACTTGTATATTTGTGTTATATTCTCTAAACGACTTCTTAGAATTATTTGCTTTGTATTGTTTTGGTGTGTTTCTTTTCATTTTTTGTTTTGGACTGTGACACTTTCCATCCATGACGAATGGCAGGGTATGAATACCAATTTTCCCTACACTTTCCTCTCATCTTGATTCTAACCAAGTCACCCCCATCACCCGATCTACCCCATATTTTTACACCATCTCCGTTCATATTGATCCACCCGTTTGGTCCACATGTTTATGTTTCCCAAACCATCTATTTTGGCCCCAAAGTCACAACACAAGATGGCAATTTTATTTTGATTTTTGGACAATTATTGTAGTGGGGTCATTACGCTCCAACAAACACATGAGGGAGATGAGATTTTTGCAAGGTGATAGGAGGCGACTTATTTGGGGGATGTCGGGGTTGTGAGGTGAGAGAGTGGCTCTTGACGATAATTGAGGGAAATGGAGCTCGCACGAGGAATGTCTTTTTGTTCCTTCAAAATTTCTCTCTCTCTCTTAGACTCTAGCCACCACTCCCCAACCATTTCACTAGCTCGTTTCTATACCATCTCTTCCCCATTTTTATGATTGTTCTACCCACCCCATTTCCGCCTTAAACCACTAAAATAGCTTCTCTCTTTTTATTCATTTTGGTTGGGTGTTTTGGATTGTGGTCGTTGTTGAAGGACGTGTTGTGCATATTGCTCATGAGGGGATATAGTGGTGAGACGAGGGTGGATACATTACCAAGAGGGCGAATAGGGGATTGAGTTTGAGTGGGTGTCTCTTGGCTCGAGAGCCCGTTATTTCCTTGTTTGATAAGATGAGACAATTTGTTATTTATTTATAGTTGTATGGGATAGTTAGCGGATAGTTTGATGGTACTTCCCCTACCTAATTTGTTGTTGCCCGATCTTGTGGCTTGGTGTTGGTTTTTCATTGGGGCAATGACGAGATTTAAGCATGGGGGAGATGCTTGGCATTGTATTGTAATTCGATTTTTGGCATTTGTCACTTTGTTTGTAATATAAGTGTGCTCTCTTTTTTTCTTTTTTCATCCAAGGCGAGCGACATAAGAAGAGGAGTTCAGGGCGTAACGGGTTAGGATCACTATGGGATTTATAAGAAGGTTCGGTGATAGTAATTGGTGATCCTACATTGGAAATTCTCTTGCATTGTGATGATAGGGGCGCCGGTGGATTGTTAAGAGATGACCCGTGCTCGATAGTTTCAATTCGGGCATGGCAATAAGGGAGTCGTTGAGCCAAGCATGGGGGAAACTTAAGACATGTTAGTTCCCCCTATCTTAGAGTGTGTAAGGAGGGAGGATAAGATGGTTAGAGGTGGGGTGTTGAGCATTTCATCCACTCAACCTCTAGCTAGCACTGTTTGAGTGTTTTGGATGGCTTGCGATTTTTTGGTTTAGAGGATTTTGATCGTTGCAACTCACCTCGTGCTACAAGAGAGACCTAGGTGTTGAGTGTGGAGATTTGGATAACTCGAGGACGAGCAATGGTCTAAGCATGGCGGAGTTTGATGTGTTGGGGATGGGGATGTGCTAAAGCATTAGATTTAGACGTTTTGGGGGAGTTTTGAGCGTGTTATTAATACTAGTTGATTAGAGTAGAGTGGAGATTAATTGCTGATATTACGATTTTTTGGTGGCTCAAATCCCAGCATGAAACTTTAGCACAAGCTCCCGAGAAGACCTAAGAAGACGGGACGAGGAAGAGGAGAACGATACTCTCCTCGGCCCAAGAACAACTTGTCTCGGTCCAAGGTTGAGTCGTCTCGGCCCGAGGAGGTTTTGTCTTAGTCCGAGACTGGTGGATCTCGGCCCACGAAGTTCTTTTCTCGGGTCGGGAATTTCCATGATGTTCCGGGTGACTTTTGACGGATGCTTTTTTTTGTTTCTTTTACTTTTGTTTGCTAGTATCTTTTTTTGCTTGGCTAGAATAAAAGGGGATTGAATCCTCCCTTGTTATTATCACCTTCATATTATTTTTCATCTTGTTCTAATGCGTATCTTAAACCAAAGAAACTCAGATTAGAGTTTTATGCAGCTGAATCAGTTATGTAACCAAGGTATGGACGAGCTCTTCTAGACTACCAGCCACAAGACTAGAACTCAATGCTTAAACACGAATCACTAGGCTACCAGCCATTAATCCTTGCCTAACAATTGGGTGTCAAACAATCAATCTAACCTAGAATAATTGCAAAACGAATTGGTGCGAGAATACTCTCGTTTTCTGGGTTTTTCTTAATAGAAATCAAAATAATGTGTGTCTCAAACAAGCTATGAAAACAGGCCTTATATAGGCTGCTAAGACTCCTAAAAACTACCTAAAACAACTTGGAAACCTGTAAGCAAAAGGCTCCTTTATTCAGACGAAAACATGTAAGGAAAAACTCTTTACTTAACTCAACCTAGCTAGTAATAAAACAACAAACAATAATAAGGAAAACTGCCTAAGGATATGACGTATCTAGGACACGCCTAAGTAACTCGACATTCATTTTCATTCCTGAATCCAAGTTACCAAGTTTACTTCACTTGGTTGGAGCTCAAAACCAATTAAGGTAAGGCTGTTGTTGCTCGTAGTTTCCTCTTCTAACGTGACCTCTTGAGGTATATCTGGTCCTGCATCAATCCCCTCTTCTTGAGAAGGAATTGCCCTCAATTCCTCAAGTTGATAGTCATCAAGGTATGGGGAAAGGTCACCCAGGTTGAATGTAGCAGATACATTGTAGTCTCCAGGCAATTCCAACTTATAAGCACTTTCTCCTACTTGATCAATCACTTTGAAGGGACCTTCTGATCTTGGCATGAGCTTATTCTTACGTTTGTTAGGAAATCTTGCCTTCGTCAAATGTAACCATACTAGGTCTCCTCGTTGAAACTCAGGTTGCATACGATGCTTATTTGCACGAGCCTTATATGTAGCATTCACCTTCTCAATTCTAGCTCGAACTTGCTCATGTAATTTCTTTTTTTGTACCACTCTCTCCTTAGCATCAAAGTTCACAACCTCCTGTTCTGGTATAGGAATCAGATCAATAGGCATATATGGATGGATTCCGTAGAACACTTCAAAATGAGAGCTGTCAGTCGCATAAGTTGGCGATCTATTGTATGCAAATTCAGCGTGAGCCAGCCGTATATCCCAATCCTTTGTGGTTTTACTGACTAAGCCTCTTAACAATGTACCAAGTGTTCTATTAGTAACCTCAGTTTGCCAATCTGTTTGAGGGTGGTGAGATGTACTAAATAGCAACTTTGTACCCAATAAACGCCTCAAGGTCTACCAAAAATAGCTTAGGAACTCTGTATCCCTATCTGATACAATAGTCTTTGGAATTCCATGTAAACGAGTAACCTCCTTGAAGTAAAGATTAGCCACATTGGATGCATCATCGGTCTTATGGCAAGCAATGAAGTGTGCCATCTTTGAGAATTGATCAACAACTACCATAATAGAATCCTTACCCCTTCGTGTACGAGGT
Organism: Spergularia marina; assembly: GCA_963680865.1. NCBI lineage: Eukaryota > Viridiplantae > Streptophyta > Magnoliopsida > Caryophyllales > Caryophyllaceae > Spergularia > Spergularia marina. The sequence continues at coordinate 10,909,393 of OY804557.1, read as the reverse complement.
AGTCCTACAATGAATTCCATACTCACATCATCCCAAGGCTGTGTTGGAACAGGTAGAGGTGTATATAGTCCTTGATGGAATGTACTTTTGGCCTTTTGACAAGTACAACAACGACTAATAATAGCATGTACATCACTCACCATCTTGGGCCAAAAGAAGTGTTCTTGAAGCACTTCTAGTCTCTTGTTGATACCAAAGTGACCAGCCAATCTGCCACCATGTGCTTCTCGAACTAGTACCCTCTTGTCGAACACTTTGGAACACATAGCTTGTTACCTTTGAATAAGTAACCACTTTGGACAAAATAGACTCCACTAGCTTTGCCCTTACATTCTCGAATTATGTTAGCAAAATCACCATCATCCTTGTAATAATCTTGTAACAACTCGAGTCCAAGAATCCTAGAACCAAGCATTTAAAGTACTAACCATCTCCTAGAAAGAGCATCAGCAACTACATTGCTCTTCCCATCTTTATACCTTGAATGGAAGGTAAAAGATTGCAAAAACTCAACCCATTTAGCATGCCTAGCATTGAGTTTATGTTGGCCATGGATATACTTTAATGCTTCATGATCAGAATGCAGAACAAAGGGCTTTGGCCTAAGATAATGACTCCATTGATCAAGAGCTCGAACTAAGGCATAAAACTCCTTATCATAAGTGGAACAATTCAACCTAGCACCTCCCAATTTCTCACTAAAATAAGCAATTGGACGCTTACCTTGCACAAGTACAACACCAATTCCCGTCCCACAAGCATCACACTCAACTTCAAACACTTGATCAAAATCAGGTACGGCAAGGATAGGAGCCTCACACATACGTCGCTTGATCAATTTGAATACCTCCTAGGCTGCCTTCGTCCAAACAAACTCACCTTTCTTCATACACTCGGTGATTGGACTAGTAATGACACTAAAATTCTTAATGAATCTTCTATAGATGGAAGCTAGGCCATGAAAACTCCGAACTCCAGTTAAAGAAGTGGGTGTAGGCCATGATTTGATTGCTTCGACTTTACACTGATCAATTGAAATCCCATCTCCTGAAATGACATAACCAAGAAAAGTAACACTAGGTAACATGAAATAACACTTTTCCATCTTACCATACAGTTTCTGCTCCCTTAGCTTCTCAAAGACTTGTCGGAGATGCTCTACATGCTCTTGGTGGTTCTTGCTATATATCAATATGTCATCAAGATACACAACCACGAATTTGCCTAAAAACGACTTGAGAACCTCATTCATTAGGCACATAAAAGTACTAGGAGCATTACAAAGACCAAATATCATTACCAACCACTCATACACCCATGTTTGTTCTTAAAGGTTGTTTTCCATTCATCCCCTACCCTGATTTGTACTTAATGGTATCCACTTCGCAAGTCAATCTTCGAAAACACCTTGGATCCACACAACTCATCAAGCATATCATCAAAACGTGGCATAGGAAACCTGTATTTGATAGTAATGTTATTAACTGTACGGCTATCAATACACATTCTCCATGTACCTTCTTTCTTTGGAACTAAAAGCACCGGTACTGCACATGGGCTAATACTTTCTCGCACATAACCCCTTTGAAGTAGCTCATCAATTTGACGTTGCATCTCTTTAGTTTCTTCGGGATTACTCCTATATGCACGCTTGTTAGGCAAAAGACCACGAGGAAGTAGATCAATTTGATGTTTAATGCCCCTAATAGGAGGTAGACCAGGTGGTACATCATCGGGAAACACATCCACGAACTCTTCTAACAAAGGCTTAACCTTAGGGTTAACAACCTCTGTTTAAAATTCCATTACCTCCTTAGAGTATAGCACAAAAACTGGTTCTCCATCCTCAATTTCCTTATTCATACATGCCTCATTAAGAAAGAAAGTTTTAGGTATAGCATCATCTTGTTTTGACGTGAATATACTAGGTGGGAGTGGAGTTAGAGCAATTTTCTTTCCCCCCTTATTGACAATATGCACATTTTTCCTACCATCATGTTTCACATATCTGTCAAATTGCCAAGGCTCACCCAATAACACATGACATACATCCATGGGAATAACATCACACACAATCTTATCCCTATATACATCACCAATTGAAAACGAGATAAGAGTCTGCTTTGTTACCTTCACCGTGTTACCCTCCTTAAGCCATTGGAGCTTATACAACTTTGGATGCTTGTGTGTGGGTATCTTTAGCTTCTCCACCATGGTACTAGCTGCTGCATTCGCACAACTACCACCATCAACAATAAGCTTTCAAATTTTACCTCCAACTGTACAATTGGTGTGAAAAATCTGTTCTCTTAGTTGTTCCTCCTCTACAGGTGATACCTGAGAGTGTAGAACTCGTGTCATAACCAAACAAGGTCCTCCTAGAACCGGATTTGCCGTTATGATGTCCATGTCATCCTCGTCATCTTCAACAATAACCTCATCGTCCTCCTCATCATCATATGCAGCAAATTCTTGAACCTCCTTAAGAGTTAAAGCTCTAGCATTCGAGCATTCAAATTGGAAGTGTCCATAGCCCTTACACTTAAAACATTGCTTCCTCGCCTTAGGGTCAATCTGAGCTACGTTCTTGCCTTTATCTTGCACAACCGGACCCTTTCTTGCACTACTCTTGCTTGCCTCAACCCTAAGTTGCTCAGGTTTAGATTGAGTGAACCTAAAAGTACTAGAAGTATAAGTCTTGGACCTTATTGTAACCTTCTTCCTTTGCAACTGTTTGTCACACTTTAAAGCCATTTTACAAGCTTCCTCAAAGTTAACAACAGGTTGCAAATCTAACATATCAGCTACGTCGGTTTCAAGACCACCAATAAAACGAGCTATCTTCTGTTCTTCTCGTTCTTGCACATCACAAATCATACACAACTTTTCAAATTCCAAGATATAATCTTCAATAGGTAAGTTACCTTGTTTGAAGGTTGTCATGCGCCTATACTTCTCTTGTAAGTAATCTGATGGTACAAATCTCTTTGTAAGATGCTTCTTGAGTTTCTCCCAAGTCTTAATCTTCCATTTGCCATCTCCTACATGCCGTTTCTTGAGATTGTCATACTATAAAGAAGCAGTGAGTTTCAAAGTTGCTACCTTGAAGCTTTTTCGATCATAGCCCTTGTACTCGAAAATCCATTCAGCAGCCCTAACCCAATCAGGAAATCCTTCGGGGTCTAGCTTACCATCAAACTCCGGAATATCCAGTTTGAGTCCTCGATCATCGTCGTACTTAGCTTTCGGTTGTGAAACCTCCTCCTCTTCTGCTTCAGATTCGGAAATCTCCTTGTACAAGAGTGTTTTAGGCTTAGACTTCCCTTTTTTTGAAAGTATAACATCTGAGCCATCATCTTCTGCAGCTTTTCCACACTTTCCGTTAGCTTATTAAGCCTCTCGTCAGCCTTGTCGGAGTGTGTCTAATCCTCTCCAGCCATCTCAACGAATCACCCAAGCTTGTTTATTCTAGCTCTGAGGCCACTCACTACTACAGAATCCTACATACACATTGGACTTTTTTTTATATAGACATCGGATTCCTGGTCGACGTTAAGTTAGGTGACATCTATTGTAAAAGAATAGACATCGGATTTTCGTCTGACATCTATCACTTTTTTAGACATCGGTTTTTTTGAGAAATCCGATGTCAATTTGTTGAATAGACATGGGATTTCTCATAAAATCTAATGTGTATTTAGCAAATAGACATGGGATTTCTGAAAAAACTCCTGTCTATAACTGAGTTTACGCATCAGTTTTTTGTAAGACCCACGTCTATTGCTCTAAATTAAACCAAAAAAAAGAAAACCAGAAAATCTGTTCGAATGAACAAACTCGAGTATGAGTTTGAATCAAAGGAATTGCATATGAACAAAATCAGAATGTGCCCAGAATTGAGGACGATATATCTTACTTTATTAAAAAATTGCAGTATTACAAATTAAATGCTAAGTCTAACTAGCTACGACATTTATAATTGCGTAATCTAAAGATACATTACAAATCTTCAACAAAACAAAAAGATGGCCAAGATAACAAAATTATAAATCTGGAACAAGGTACTAAAAACAAACCCTCTAACTTTCCTCTTATGAGTACATTAAAAAAAAAAAAAAAGACATCTTACAAATCTTGAAGAATTCGAATCATTAAACAAAAATTGTAGATCTTGAGCAAACGAGAAAAACATACATTCTTATGGACCACTTGAGATGACAACGATCTTGACTCTACCTGCAAACAAAATAAAACAAGAAATTTATAAAATTTAAAACGATTACTAACAAGATGGAGAAGAAAAACTTAAAATTATTCAACAGTAACTTAATATATATATATATATATATATATATATATATATATATATATATATATATATATAAAGAACCCTAAATTATCAATCTCGATAGAGTTGATTAGGTCTATGCATATTTCTACTAAGGTATTCGTTACATAAGAAGAAGAAAAAAAGGCAGTTTTATTGCTCAGATTCATTACAAAAACAGATTACCTCAGAAAGTTTAATCTTGGATGCTTTAAGATCTGTAGAAACGATTTTGACTTTGATTAAATTAGATTTTGGGAGTGATAAGATATAGGGGAGGGGGGATAGAAAAGAGATTTTGGGTTTAATAGGAGAGAGAAGAAAGTGATTAAGGGATGAATGAAGACACTAGGGATTGAGCTTTGAGAGAAAAAGAGGGCACAACTAGATCTGATTTTGACATATGAGAGAAGAAGACAAAGCTAAATAGTAGTATGGTGGGAGTATTAGAATGCACATGGGTTTTTTTATTTCGGATCCTTTTTTTTCTAAGTTAACGATAATACACATGGGTTTTTCCAAAAATATGATGTCTAGTGAAGAATAATACACATCAGAGTTTTCCAGATAACCGACGTCTATTATTAGACACCAGATTTTTGCAAAAAACCGATGTCTATAATTTCATCTTAATTTCAAAAGTGCCACCGCACTTTGATAGACATCGGTTTTATATATGTCCGATGTCTATTAACTGACGTCTATATCTTGTTTTGTAGTAGTGACTTGATGCGTATGTTAAACCAAAGATACTCATATTAGAGTTTTATGCAACGGAATCAGTTAAGTAACCAAGGTATGAACGAGCTCTTCTAGGCTACAGCCACAAGACGCGAACTTAATGCTTAAACATAAATCACTAGGCTACCAGCCACTAATCCTTGCCTAAGAATTGGGTGTCAAACAATCAATCTAACCTAGACTAATTGCAAAACGAATTGGTGAGAGAATACTCTCGTTTTCTGGGTTTTTCTTAATAGAAATCAAAATATTGTGTGTCTCAAACAAACTATGAAAACATGCCTTATATAGGCTGCTAAGACTCCTAAAAACTACCTAAAACAACTTGGAAGCCTTTAAGGAAAAGGCTCCTTTATTCAGACGAAGACACGTAAGGAAAAACTAGACTCTTTCCTTAACTCATACTAGTAATTAAAACAACAAACAGTAATAAGGAAAACTACCTAAGGATATGACGTATCTGGGACAAGCCTAAGTAACTCGGTATTCCTTTTCATTCATGAATCCAAGTTACCAAATTTACTTCACTTGGTTGGAGCTCAAAACCAATTAAGGTAAGGCTATTGATGCTCGTAGTTTCCTCTTCTAACGTGACCTCTTGAGGTATCTCTGCTCCTGCATCATGTTCTTCATTTTTTAGAGAGTTTTAGAAAGATTATGGTTTTGAATCCCAAAATTAGTGTAATAATTAGTATGGAATGCTAATTAGCTTGTTGACTCTTGGTCTAATCAACATCTTTCACCCTATGTATTAGTAAGATTTCTTCTCTTTTATTTACCTTTGATTTCACTAGTTTTAAACTCGCGCGTTGCATGGTTAAAATAACATATCTTACGACGTACGCAATAATTATTTTCTTCTAATTTAAATAAAAGGTATAGTATTATCCTTATTTTTATTGCCTCCTGTATCCACTCCATTTACAACTGCTAAAGACGACATTTGGTGGGTATGGGGCACAAATAAGGGCAGATTCTGGTATGTAGTGTAATGATTGGACAAAATGATTGAGGTGTAGTATGATCAAATTTTACTTTTAATAGGTGTAGTTCAGCCAAAAATCCTAAATTATATTAACTAATTGAATGTTTTTTAGTTAAGATATCTCGTCATCTCACTGAATCACTTCGTAGTACTCGTATTACTTTATCTTTACGTAAATTATTTATTTTACTTTTTTTAGGCATTTTTAATAAAAGTCTCAATCTTGACTATATATTTCAACGAAATTCATACTTCACTTAACTTTTCAAAAATATGTGTGAATGGATCTTATATTGAAGTACATTTCGACACGAATTTATAGATACATTTATCGTACTACTACATTATTGACATTGCGCAACACCCCGAAATTAGTCGTCTTAGACTGATATGGCGTTGCAATAGGTCAAAGGCAACACGGCTTAGCCATTGTGTTTGCCTGTGCTCCATTAGGCCTATTGCAACGCGCATATGGGCATAAGGCAACGCATAGAAATGTGAAAGTATAAGCGTTACATTAGAGTGAAAACTGTGTTGCCTATTGTACCCAAATGCAACGGTGAAAATGCAACACCATTCACCTCAAAAGCAATGTCTTTCTATTCTAATGCAACGAGTCATAGAGGTATAATCGTACAGTACTGGTGCGTATTTGCAACAAATTCAAATAATAATAATAATAATAATAATAATTAATAATGCAATAAAAGAAGATCAACACATTTATATAACAATTAGAGCCTTGATATAAATGTAATAATGTGCCTCACATTTACAAGGATTTTTTTCTAAAACAAGCTAAGGCTTTCACCATTCATTCTAAAATACACTAATTCTCTAAGTAATAGGAGTCAGGCGTCAGACACTGACACATATATCTTGCCACACCATATCATAATTATATTAGGTCTAATGCTACACAAAATCTTATATATATATATATATGCTGGCAATAGCTTGTCAATGCTAAGCTCATGATTATATATCAATCTCGTGATTACGCATCCTCAGCACCGGGCTCCTCAACCACCTACGAATCATGAAAAGTCAAACAATAATATTATTAGCTAACACAAATTAAACTTTCACCTCTAAACAACGACAAAAGTTCTCCAATACAGCGACAATAATATGGCATCAGTAATGTAGCTTACGACAACAATGTACCGGTTCCAATTAGCATTTTAGCAGCTTACAATACCATTGCAGCAACAAAACAACAGAATGCAACAACAAAAATAGAACATATATAACAGAAAACAAAAGTCTAGCAGAAACAATTTAAGAACGAATTCGCCGAAAAATTGAGAATTCTGGGTAAACTAATTCCCCCCCAAATCAATTTAGGTCATTTCTGGGTAAGCAAATTTCGCCCAAATCAATTTAGATAATTTGTAGGTTGAGAGTGTTGTTAATTTCAGGTGAGAAGTGGATTTGAGAGTGGCGAGAGGTGAGAGTATTCGTTTCAGGCGAGGAAGTCGAGAGGTGAGGGTTTGATTTTAGGTGAGGTTAGCCGAGAAATGAGAGTTCCTCCATGAATTTTTGGAGGGTAAGTGGCCAAAATGGGTTTCATGCACCAAGAACAAAAATTAAGCGGGCTCTATTTTTTTTTAAGGTTTTTTTTTTTCTTTGAGCGTTACATTTGGTAGAGCCAAAGGCAACCGCAACCGTCAAATGCAACGCCCCACTTATCCAGTGTTGCAATACCTACTTTGTAATAGCAATAGATATATTAAAGTTGTCATAGATAGGCTAATGCAACGCCAATTCATGAACTGTTGCATTAGACTGGTTGCATTAGTTCATTAATGTGGTAGTGTCGTAATATTCTGATATATGTAAGCCAAGTTATAATAAATTATTTACATTTCACGTAGATAAATTTATGTGAGAGTTTTACAAATATTGGACTCTCGCTGTGCATTTTTTCATTTGTAATGCGTCGTGAGAATTTCTTGATTAATAAACCCGCCGTATGCATTTGTCAAAAGCCTCTTCCTCTTTTAGATATATACTAGTTTGCATGCCCGGCCATCACCCGTGCCGTATATCTATATTATTAACTCATTTTATGAAATTGTCAGTTTATTAGTCAATTGCTAGGCTAGAAATTCAATTACAACCAACTAAACGAGAAAGAAACAGCGGAAGTCTGAAATATTGTCGAACTATATATTTCAAAACGGAATCCTAAATACATAATCCAAATGAAATAAAAGTTTCAATAAATGTTTGTGTATCCCCAATCATGCAATTCGACTCCTCAAGCAAGCATCCAAAGCATCAAGGCCTGTCAACTACGCCGTCGAGAATGACGTAGGCACAAGAATAAGGTAGGAAACAAACCAGAAGTAGAACGTCAGCATACATGCTGAGTAAGAAATCACAAAGATACAAGATAACAGAAGATACGCGCCTCAGGCGCGTAGCTAACAAATAACAAGCGAACGTTATAACAAAAGAACGATGCAATAATCACCACATCACTACGAGATCCAACGGTCTCGCTACATACGTTTAGTCAAGGCTGGGCTCCTACCCCACAGCCACCACAATCTCGAACCAACGCGAGCTAGAGTACTACAAAACAACCCCTAACGACTTGAAGGGTGCACACCCCTTTCTAGAGGGCCAGGTAGGATGCGAATCCTCTAGCAGGAAAGCCTATTAGGAAGTCGGTAGCCAACCGTCCACAGACTCCCTAATTCAAAGGTACACAGGTGACCGGTCCGGGCCGAGTCACACGTTACTCTAGGTGGTATCATTTCATTTTCTTCATCCGTTTTACATTCATTATTCGATGGTACGTTATTTGATAATACAAAACGAATCAATCACAATTGATAGACAAACAAAACAAGCATAAGCCGAAACAAAGCAACAAAAGAGACCACCCGGCCGAGTGGCCGAGTTCAATGGAAGCCGAAGGGCTGCAAACGGGTTAGCAATTCGAATAATAACACGCTCATAATATGAAATAGGTATAGGTGAAGCAATGATCAAGATTGAGTGCATAAACCAAAAGTAAGGTGATGAACAAACATGATGGTGAGTCAAACGAGGATAGAGGTTAGCCAAAAGGATCGTGATCAACGTTCTTACCTTACTTGCACAATCACAAAGTTGAATCAATACTAGAACGGTAGTTCCTTGTATACACAATCTATATGCCCAATCAATCACAAACTCAATCGGCGATCCCCTAATTCACAAGGTACATCTATAAGCCATAAACTCACAAATTAATTAATATATAATGAATCCAAAAAGAGACAGTGGTAAATAAACGTGAATAACTTCTACCTCCAATATCTTATGACCACCAAAATTGAGTATAACATAAAACATAATGTCAGGGTCATCTCCAAATTTCGTCCACAAACTCCAAGTGGGTCAACGGGAATCAATCTCACACTAAACCATAAACATGAATTAGGGTTTACCCACGAAATCTAGTATAACTTTTTATCCATAGATCTAGGTGATCGGGTGTAAATGTGGTGAGCTAATTCGGTTGATTTAGGCGCTTTAGTGTCTATTTGGGCATGGTTTTATCGTGGTTCGTAGACCACACCACTCGAAGTATTTTTGGAGATTAGTCGTTGGTTTTATGAGTTCTTGTTGTCCTTAGACTCTTTTGGTGAGTCTCGGACAATACTAGGGGATCAAGCTACGAGTTGGAGCAAGATTCGAGGAGAAGATCGTTTGACCACACTCCGAGAACCACACACCATCACCTCCAATTTCATTGGATCATAATTCTCTAACCATAATATATTTTGCATAAATTCAAATTGGAGAGGAAAGTCCATTGGCTTAGCTTTCCAAGGATATATTATAAGCTCAAAATGAAGTTCGGAGGTGAAAGTTATGCCAGTTCGAAAACTGCCCTGCGCACAGTTTCTCGTCTCGAGGGTCAGTAATCTCGACTCGAGGACGGTAATATCGACTCGAGGTATTTCTCCCTCGAGTCGAGAAGAGTTAACAGGACGAGTATTTGGAAGGACAAGATCCTCGACTCGAGGAGGGTGATCCTTGAGTCGTGGATTTATTCGCTCGACTCGAGGGCCCCTCTCCTCGACTCGAGAAAAGGAGCTTCCGGGAAGCTTCCTTGACACTTTTGACGGTTTATTTGTGCTTAAATATCTATTTTGTCTTGTAGTGTTTGATACTAATCTTTAATAAAAGGGGCATGAAACCCCTCCCTAGTTATTATCACCTTTCATATTATTTTTCATTTAGTTTTCATTTTAGAGAGAAAAACTCAAGGACAACTAATATTTTCATTATGATTTTCTTGAGCACCTTCTAGATCTTTGGTGTAAAAACTCAAATATTATTGTAATAATTAGTATGGAAGGCTAATCACCTTCTAGATCTTTGGTGTAATCAAATTCTCTCATCTTATGTATTAGCAAGATTTTCTTCTCACTAATTTGCCTTTAAATTCATGGTAATTAATTCATTGTTCTTCATTTGCTTGATTTACCCTAATTTTCTTTAATTGGTTGATTGGATTGAATTGGGTATTTCTTATGCTTGGTTTTTAATTGATGGTCATTGATTATTAACCTTATAGGAAGCAACTTTCACATGTTTAGTGTATGGTTATGACTAACTTGTGATTGGGGAATTAATTAGGAAACTAATAGATTAGATTTGATTAGTGTCACGGTTGCGGCGAATTAGATACTAATTTGGGTCGTTGTTCTCAATCTTTTATTAGTCCTTGCTCTTCATGCCTTTGGTTGTGATTTGTTTAAGTGGTCACTAGGCAAATTAGGACTAAAAGGAGGGGAATTTGGTAGCGGTTGCTCAAATTTCCCATAAAAGAGGATTACTTGGTTAAAAATCGAGATTATCTATGAATGGTATGATTAGAGAGAGGTAAAAGCTTGCTATATTAGGGTGTTTGAATTGATTAACAACGAGGGTCGCCGTAGTAAACTTGATAAATCGTTCATTTCTTGTTTAATCGACTTTCAAACGAAACAAACCCCTCTCCCCCCCGCCCTTTATTGTTCTTATTTATTTTATTTCTTATTTTTCCGCACTAGAATCGCATATTAGGACTTCCCTCTTCCTTGTGGATACGATACCCACTTACCCTATCTAATTTAGTAGGAATAGTGGTAATTTGACTAATAATAACGACCTATTTGCTTGTCAAAATTGGCGCCGCTGCCGGGGAAGAGGCGTTTTTAGTCTTTTTGCTATTTTTGTGTGGTTTTTGTACTTATTTGTTTTTTTTTTGTAATTTTTGTATGTTTTTGTGCCGTTATAGTCTATGTTTGTATAGATCATCATCTATGGCCTAGTCCCATGTGATTTTGTTTTTGTCCTTGTGTTTTTGTAAATATTTTTATTTTCTTTTCTTTTTCTTATTTATTTATTTATTTATTTGTGATTTATGGATAATTACTATTTTCCTCAATTGAATGATGAACCTTTTCATATCTATCTTTCTCGACTTGAGGAACTTGATAAAACTTCTAATGTTTTTTGCGGGTTGGACTTAAATTGAATTATTTGGATGGTATAAATTTTGAAACGAGATTTGGCCGATTATATGAGTAATGAAAATTTTATTTCATGGATTCTTGTGAGATTTGGGATTTTTGGCACTTCATGGCTTATCAATGTTCACAAGTTGCGGATTAAGAAATCCGAGAGCAAGAACAATGTTCTCTACATGATACCCAAGATTTCAATTGGTCTGAATTTAATGATGAACCCTTTCGTGAGTATTTTTCGAGATTAGAAACTTTTATTGATTACCTTGGTTGTTGTGGTTAATTTTATTCTGATTTTGAACTATGTGATATTGTCAAAAAGGGTATGAATCATGAAACTTGGAATTTGGCACTGTATATGAGTAATAAAAGACTTTCACAAATGTCAATTGATGAGTGTTTTGATTTCTTTAAATTCATGGCCTTTCAATGTTCTGTGGTGGATGTGAATGCTCCACCACCCTCTTATATGATGAGAAATGATGAGTTTAAGGAGGCGGAGGAAAATATTATTGTCAATTTTGAGTCTAATGGAGTTTTTGACCCGCACATTCCTTCTTTTAAGAGTGAGCATGATGCTATTCAATTGAGAGAGGAGCTTGTCTTTTGTGAAGATGATGATAATTTTGTGGATTGCAATGAGTCTTCTTCTTCTTTGATTGTACCTACTTTGTCCATTGATCTTGAGATTGTACCATTGGAAATTTTTGATGATCTCACATTGACTCATGAATTAAATGATGATATATCTTTTAATATTTCTTTGAACAACACATTAGAGGAGTCGGAGAGTCTTGTACTTTTAAAGAAGAATGGGAGTAGAGAGACAATGACCAAATCCATATGTTTAGACCTTGAACCCCCTTTAATTAATTACCATCATTCTTCTCTATTCCTTGCTCTAAACTTGTCAAATCCAAAGTATATAAAGATGATGACATAGGAACTAATTTTGAGCATAGAGGTCCGAAAACTCCTAATTTTCATGATTTTGCCTCTATTGCTTGTGCATTATTGGTCATTAACGTTTACTATTGTCATGCTTATGAGACTTGTTCGAGCACGTTCGACAAGCTTTTAAGAGATTTGAATTGTTCCGATCTTAGTTTTTTGTGTGGGACAAGCCTAAAATGGAGTCTTCCGCACATTTCTGATCATCTAGGGTGATTCCCTAGCTTGAGTCGAGCCAACGACATTAAACAAAGGCGCTACTTGGGAGGCAACCCAAGCATATTAGTTTGTCTTGCTTGTTTGTTTCTTTGTGTTTTATTCTTGTTTTAATCGTGACATTTGCCATTCATTTGGAAAAGCCAAGGTATGAATACATTTTTCCCTACTCTTTCTTCTCATCTCATTTCTAGCCGAGTCATTCCATCACCCTGTTTTATCCCATATTTTATACCATCGCTCTTAATATTAAACCCCCCCGTTTGTTCCACATGCTTGTTTGTCCATAAACCATTGACATTTTGATACGAATTCTTAAGCCTGCGGAAGCGAATTACAGTACAGACCACGAATCTGTACGCTGGTCAGAAAAACGGAACAGAATAGGAAACTGATCTGGGCGTCGGAACAGAACACGACTCTTTTTTTGGTCAGCACGTCGAAACTATACTCTGTACTGTTTTGGTATACTCGTGTATTAAGAACAAATAAAGAACAAGGATATTTAATCTCAAGTTAGACCTATAACTCAGGATTAATGGGGTGATTATACCTAGACTACCTTGGCTAAGTAATAATCTTATCAAGCCTCATTACGCAAACTAGAAACTCGACAAAGATGAATTGAAGTACGTCTCAACTCAAAGATTGGTGATCAACTGATCGTTTTCTGGTTTTTATTTCAAGCAAAGATAATCTGAAAGTTACATAGACATAGACTATTTATACTACCTAGAGACACACAATCGGAAGGTAGAAAACTACCGAAACAAATAAGGAAAGTACGACACTAGGAAAACTTACCTAAAATGACTTATGGAAACTAAACTTAAACGACTTATGGAAACTTTAGCTAAAATGACACTTCCCTAAATATTTAGGAACTTTATTCAACTAGCAATAAGGAAAATAAAACGCAGCTCCAATGCATCACTCAGCTCCAATGCGAAGTACTCCAACGCCTAGGTTGAAACGAGTATCTGCGTACAGACTAGACATCTGTTCTCTGCCAGTGCGGTACAGACTAGCCATCTGATCAAAGAGAAGCTTTGTGAAGCTCCTATTCTTGGTTTGCCAGATTTTACTCAACCTTTTGAGGTAGAGTGTGATGCTAGTGGTGTGGGCATTGGGGCTAGTTTGCTCCAATCTAACCGTCCCATAGCTTATTTTTCAGAAAAATTGGGAGGAGCTAGGGTTAATTATTCTACTTATGACAAGGAGTTCTATGCAATTGTTAGAGCACTTGATCATTGGAGTCATTACTTGAGGCCTAATCACTTTATACTTCATTCGGATCATGAGGCTTTGAAGTACATTAATGGCCAACAAAAGCTCAATCCTAGACATGCTAAGTGGGTGGACTTCTTATAATCTTTCCACTTTTCCTCCAAGTACAAAGATGGTAAAAGCAATGTGGTGGCCGATGCACTATCTCGTAGGTATGCTCTTTTATCTACTTTGGATGTTCGTTTGCTTGGGTTTGAGATGCTTAAGGGATATTACGAGGCTGATCCTGACTTCAAGGAGTTGTTTAGTGAGTGTAAGGCTGGTCCGTTTAAGGATTACACTCTACTAGATGGTTTTCTATTTAAGGGCAACCGGTTGTGTGTTCCTAAACATCCTATTCGAGAGCTACTTGTTAGAGAAGCGCATGGTGGTGGTATTGCTGGACACTTTCGCGTTCAAAAGACTATAGACGTGTTACATGAACACTTCCATTGGCCCAAGATGCAAGGGGATGTCCAATCTATTGTGGGTAAGTGTGTTACTTGCCATATGGCTAAAAGTAAGTTTAAGCCCGGAGAATACATGCCTTTGCCTATTCCAAATCGGCCTTGGGAAGACATATCAATGGATTTCATTGTTGCTTTGCCCCGTACTCAACGAGGTAAGGATGCTATTATGGTTGTTGTTGATCGTTTCTCCAAGATGGGACATTTTGTGGCTTGTCATAAAACCGATGATGCATCTAATGTTGCGGACTTGTTCTTTCGTGAGATTGTTCGTTTACATGGTATTCCTAGAACAATTGTTTCGGATCGAGACTCTAAATTTCTGAGTTATTTTTGGAATACATTGTGTAGGAAGGTTGGTACAAAGCTCGTGTTTAGTACTTCTCATCATCCACAAACGGAGGTGACTAATCGGATCTTAGGTACTATATTGCGTGGTTTATTGAGCAAGACTCAAAAGGATTGGGACTTGAAGTTGTCACATGCTGAGTTTGCTTACAATCGGTCACCGACCTTTGCTACCAAGCACTCTCCATTTGAGATTGTATATGGCATCAATCCTTTTCTACCATTGGATTTGATTCCTTTACCATCGGATGAGTTAGTCCATAAAGATTCAGAAACAAAGCTGAAATCTATGATCAAGCTACATGAACAAGTCAGGAAGAGAATTGAAGTGGTTAATGAAGCTTACAAGAGGCGTTCTAACAAGCACCGCAAACCTAGAATCTTCAATGTTGGTGATTTGGTTTGGATACACCTACGTAAGGAAAGATTTTCTAGCAAGAGAAAGAATAAGCTCATGCCTCGAGCTGAGGGTCCTTACAAGGTAAAGGAACGCGTGAATGACAATGCTTACAAGGTAGAGCTTCCGGGTGATTATAGTGTGCATGCTACATTTAACGTTGGAGATCTATCCCCTTATGTTGATGATGATGGCCTGGCTGAATTGAGGTCAATTCCTTTTCAAGAGGGGGAGGATGATGCAAGTACACTTGGTCATGTTGTTAATAATGCTATTGGTAAGATGGACGAGTTGGAGATTGACACAGAACAGATAGCTAGTCTGTATCGCACTGGCACAGATCAGATGGCTAGTCTGTACCGCACTGGCACAGAACAGATGTCTAGTCTGTACGCAGATACTCGTTTCAACCTAGGCGTTGGAGTACTTCGCATTGGAGATGAGTGATGCATTGGAGCTGCGTTTTATTTTCCTTATTGCTAGTTGAATAAAGTTCCTAAATATTTAGGGAAGTGTCATTTTAGCTAAAGTTTCCATAAGTCGTTTAAGGTTGGTTCCCATAAGTCATTTTAGGTAAGTTTTCCTAGTGTCGTACTTTCCTTATTTGTTTCGGTAGTTTTCTACCTTCCGATTGTGTGTCTCTAGGTAGTATAAATAGTCTATGTGTATGTAACTTTCAGATTATCTTTGCTTGAAATAAAAACCAGAAAACAATCAGTTGATCACCAATCTTTGAGTTGAGACGTACTTCAATTCATCTTTGTCGAGTTTCTAATTTGCGTAATTAGGCTTGATAAGATTATTACTTAGGCAAGGTAGTCTAGGTATAATCACCCCATTAATCCCGAGTTATAGGTCTAACTTGAGATTAAATATCCTTGTTCTTTATTTGTTCTTAATACACGAGTATACCAAAACAGTATAGAGTACAAAACCCAGTTCTGTTTCGACGTGCTGAGCAAAAACAGAGTCCTGTTCTGTTCCGACGCCCAGATCAGTTTCCTATTCTGTTCCGTTTTTCTGACCAGCGTACAGATTCGTGGTCTGTACTGTAATTCGCTTCCGCAGGCTTAAGAATTCGTATCATTAGTGGTATCAGAGCTTAGTTTCATCCATGGATCGGAGGAGGACAATTTACTTCACCAATTGCGTGAGTTACTTAGTAAACTTCCAGAAGGTGATCATGGCTTTCGAGCAAGGCGTGTTCTTGAGGAACGCAAACCTCAAGATGAATTTAAGGTTAATGAGTTACCAGAATTTGCTGGTGGTTCTGATCCGGAGGATTATCTTGAGTGGGAACGCAAGATGGAGCGTATGTTCGAGTTCAAGGAGGTGGCCGAAGAGAGACGTTGCAAGTATGCTATACTCAAGCTCGTAAAGAACGCATCTTTTTGGTACGAAAACATGAAGGCACAACGAGTTAGAGGAGGCAAGGACAAGGTGACATCTTGGGAGGACTTGAAACGTAAGCTACGCAAAAGGTATGTTCCCAAAAACCAGGTATGTTCTTGGGAGTATCTGCGTACAGACTAGACATCTGTTCTGTGCCAGTGCGATACAGACAAGCCATCTGTTCTGTGTCAATCTCCAACTCATCCATCTTACCAATAGCATTGTCAACAACATGATCAAGTGTACTTGCATCACATTTGGCCCTAAACTCATAAATATTCACAAAATGGCCTTCTACCGGTTTTTGGACACTTTTGGTGTGGGGTCATTATGCTCGAACAAACACACGAAGAAGATGGGAGTTTGTAAGGTGATAGGAGACGACATATTTTGAGGAAGACGGGGTTGTGAGGTGAGAGAGTGGCTCTTCTACTGGTCTTTCGATCATGAGCCATTTGTTTTGACGGTAATTAAGGGAATGGAGCTTTCACGAGGTATGTATTTCTTTCCCTTTAACTTTTTCTATCTCACAATTCTAACCACCACTCCCCACCCGTTTCACTAGCTTAATTTTATGACATCTCTCTTTGTGCCCCTCCGCGTTTTACCCCTCTATTTTACCCGTTTCACAATTCTTGTTTTACCCACCCTATTTTACCTTAAACCACTAAATAGCCTTGTTGTTTTATGTTGGTTTGGATTGTTTTTGGATGGTTGGTTGTTATAGGAGGAGGACGCGTTATCATTATTGTTCATGAGGGAGCTGCAGTAGTGAGATGAGGGTGGACACTAATATTCGAGGAAAAATAGGGGAGTGAGATGGAGTGGGTGTCTCTTGACCCGAGAGCCCGTACTTATTTGATGAGATGAGACGGTTTCATCGTTGTTGGTTTGTCATTGTGGGCAATGACGGGATTTAAACATGGGAGAGTTAGATGCTTGGCATTGTAATGTAATTCGATTTTGGCATTTGTCACATTGTTTGTAATATACGAGTGCTTTTTATTTTCCGTTTGAAAGAAAAAAAAGAGGTAATACATGGCGGGCAACATAAGAAGAGGAGTCGGGACATAATGGGTTAGGATCACTACGGGAGATATAAGGAGGTTCGGTGATTGGAACTGGTGGTCCTAGGTTAGAAATCCTCTTGCATTATGATGATAGGGGCGCTGGTGGATTGATAAGAGGTGAGTCGTGTTAGATAACTTCAAGTCGAGCACGGCTTTGAGAAAGTCGTTGAGCCAAGTAGGGGGAAACGTGATTTGTTAGTTCCCCTAACTTAGAGTGTGTGAGAAGGGAGGATAAGATGGTTAGAGTTGGGGTGTCGAGCATTTCATCCACTCCAACTCTAGCTAGCACCGTTTGAGCGTTTTGTTGGCTTGCGATTCTTTGATTTGGAAGAGTTTGATTGTTGTAACTCACCCCATGCTATAAGAAGGGCGTACGTGTTAAGTGTCAAGAGTTGGATAACTCAAGGACGAGTAATGGTCTAAGCATGGGGGAGTTTGATAGGGTGTAAATGTGGTGTGTAATTCGGTTGATTTCGGCGCCTTAGTGTCTATTTGGGCATGGTTTTATCGTGATTCGTAGACCACACCACTCGAAATATTTTTGGAGATTAGTCGTTGGTTTTATGATTTTTTGTTGTCCTTAGACTCTTTTGGTGAGTCTCGGACAATACTAGGGGATCAAACTACGAGTTGGAGCAAGATTCGAGGAGAAGATCGTTTGACCAAACTCCGAGAACCACACACCATCACCTCTAACTTCATTGGATCATAACTCTCTAACCATAATATATTTTGCATAAATTCCAATTGGAGAGGAAAGTTCATTGTCTTATCTTTCCAACGATATATTATGTGCTCCAAATGGAGTTCGGAGGTAAAAGTTATGCTCGTTCAAAAACTGCCCTACGCACAGTTTCTCGACTCGAGGGTCACTAATCTCGACTCGAGGACGGTAATCTCTTCTCGAGGAATTTCTCCCTCGAGTCGAGAAGAGTTAACAGGACGGGTATTTGGAAGGACAAGATCCTCGACTCGAGGAGGGTGTATCTCGAGTCGTGGATTTATTCGCTCGACTCGAGGACCCCTCTACTCGAGTCGAGAAAAGGAGCTTCCGGGAAGCTTCCTTGACATTTTTGACGGTTTATTTGTGCTTAAATATCCATTTTGTCTTCTAGTGTTTGGTACTAATCTTTAATAAAAGGGGCATGAAACCCCTCCCTAGTTATTATCACCTTTCATATTATTTTTCATCTAGTTTTCATTTTAGAGAGAAAAACTCAAGGAGAATTAATATTTTCATTATGATTTTCATCTCAAATATTATTGTAATAATTAGTATGGAAGGCTAATCACCTTCTAGATCCTTGGTGTAATCAAATTTTCTCATCCTATGTATTAGTAAGATTTTCTTCTCTAATTTGCCTTTAAATTCATGGTAATTAATTCCTTGTTCTTCATTTGCTTGATTTACCCTTATTTTCTTTAATTGGTTGATTGGATTGAATTGAATTGGGTATTTCTTATGTTTGGTTTTTAATTGATGGTCATTGATTATTAACGTTAAAGGAAGCAACTTTCACATGTTTGGTGTATGGTTATGACTAACTTGTGATTGGCGAATTAATTAGGCAACTAATAGATTAGATTTGATTACTGGCGCGGTTGCGGCTAATTAGATACTAATTTGGGTTGTTCTCAATCTTTTTTTAGTCCTTGCTCTTCATGCCTTTGGTTGTGATTTGTTTGAGTGATCACTAGGCAAATTAGGACTAAAAGGAGGGGAATTTGGTAGCGGTTGCTCAAATTCCTAATAAAAGAGGATTAATTGGTTAAAAACTGATATTATCTATGAATGGTATAATTAGAGAGAGGTAAAAGCTTGCTATATTAGGGTGTTTGAATAGATTATCACCGAGGGTCGCCGCATTAAACTTGATAAATCGTTCATTTCTTGTTTAATCGACTTTCAAACCAAAGCCCCCCCCCCATTTATTGTTCTTATTTCTTATTTTTCCGCTCTAGAATCGCATATTAGGACTTCTATCTTCTTTGTGGATACGATACCCACTTACCCTATCTAATTTAGTAGGAATAGTGGTAATTTGACTCATTATAACGACTTATTAGCTTGTCGCTAGGTCTTACCAATTTTTGATATATTGTCAATGCCCTATAATAAGAAAAATCTCCACAAAATCTCGTCCTCAAATTCCTTAGGAGTCGACGGGAATCCTTACTATACCGAGGGGCGGAATAGATTCCCGGGTAGATAGACACATCTCTAGTAAAACACCTCCACAAGTCGCATCCGATAGAATCTTGGCATGATCTACATGTTCCCCAATTCATATCAAAAGCACGGTCCTAACGCCATTTACCAGGCTCCAATTAGAGATCGTATAAGAGAATTATGTGTGCTTGAAGTTGACACAGTGATGCTGGGAATTTTCTGCGGGTGGAGGCTACGAAAAGGAGAGAGAGAGAAGGAGAGAAGAGGCCGACTACTTATGAAACAAGTTAGGGTTTTCTTTTATTTATGTCAATGGGTAAGGGGTTAGACTCGGGTTCGGGCTTTATTAGTCGGGTGAGATGAGTGATCCATAAACCCGATCCAAGCCCAATATTCTAATTATAGAACTTTCCAAAATAAAATTACCCAATTAGTAACATAATCTATAACTCACCAAATTCCCAAAATGACTCTTATTAATTCTCTCAAAATGAATAATAAACGTAACACCCTAATTATTTAAAATGCTAAAATTGCGGGGTGTTAGAGTGTTCCCTCCTTAAAACAAAGATTCGTCCGAATCTATAAACCCACTCCTCAAAAGTTTCGCTCTTCACTAGTAACGTTGATCACAAGATAGAATGAAGATTTTAAAATGGTAGTGCAAGAGCATGCCCATAGCATAAGCAAAAGGGTATTCGAATGAAAATTTGAGTAAGTTGTGACAAAGCACACAAAGCACCACACAAAAGTCCACATAAGAGTAAGTTGAAATCACATCAATCACATAACACAAGAGTTCGAGCGGGGGAAAACAAGGCGTGCAGGGCTCTCGTCACCCTTAAAATAAAGGTTCGTCCCGAACCGGAAATATCTTAATCGAATTGGTGAGGGTACTTCTCACGCATAACTGACTCCACTTCCCAAGTTGCTTGTTCAACATTGTTATTACACCACAAAACCTTTACCATACGTGTTTCAATTCGTCTAGTTTTCCGTACCTTGGTGCAAAATTTTCAATGGCGCTTCCTCATATGTCATGATTCCATCCAACTCGATAGTTTCCGGGTTCAACACATAAGATGGATCACTAACGTAACGCCTGAGTTATGAAACGTGGAATACGTTGTATACATTATCGTGGTTCGCAGGCAAGTCTAACTCATAAGCGACTTCTCCAGTCCTTTTAGTCACTTTGTAGGGTCTAATGAATTTTGGGTTTAGTTTTATTTTGTTTCCACCTCACCACACCTCTGGTAGGTGGCACCCACATGAGCACCATGTGTCTTTCATGGATGTGCGCACACTATCAGTCTATCTACAGTAACCCAAATTATTCTTCTCCTTGGGTGTCCTAGGTAATCCTGCAATGAAATCCATGGGTATGGATCTCCATTTCCATTCCGATACAGTAGTGGTTATATTTCGCCTTGAGATCTCTTGTGTTCACTCGTAACCTTTCGACGAACTAAATACCTAGACACAAAGTCAGCCACATCCTTCTTCCTTCCAGACCACCGGAACACCTTTCTCCAATCTTGGTACATCTTATCTCCTCATGGGTGCACCGAATATTTCCTGGCGTGAGTTTTGGTTATAGTTTTGTTCCTTAGCGTAGTGTCATCAGGTACGCAGATTCGATCCTGGAATCGAACGATACAATCTCCACACTTTAAATATTTCATGCTCCTTTGCCAGTTTGTCCCAAGTTGTTTTATCAGTCGACTGCAGCTCTTTTATTTCACCTAAGATATCATCCTCAATTGATGTTGTTCCTGAAGTCACTCCTAGTTCAGTCAACTGGGCTCCAAAATTAAAGAATTCGTCTCTTAGTTTCTCCATTTGGTCAACTAATTGGACCGAATGTAGAGAGTTTCAGTGCGTCAGCTACGACATTGACTTTTCCTTCATGATACTGTATCTCCATGTCGTAGTCTTTGATCAACTCTAACTATCTCCTCTGGCGCATATATAGCTAGTTTTGAGTGAATATATACTTTAGACTCTCATAGTCGAAGAAATCTTGAACGAAACCTCAAATAAGTAATGTATCCTTGCCTTTTAATTTAACTAATATGATCTCAATCTCATTTTCACTTATCTACAAGTTCTGTGATTGATTGTCCAATATTGTCGAATTCCTTCACGACAGCTTCGACCTATACTTCTGCACCTTTTAAAAGTTTGACCTCATTCACCTTATGCACATTTAAGAGAAATCGTAACAAGAACCATATCTTAAATTGGTGGTAAAATCAAATTCTCCAACTATTAAAATTTCAAGATACGACACTACAAGTGTTGGAGTTTTAAAAAGGGTACTACAGAGCTACTACATACCATGATACGTTTACATTCGATCATCTTGCTCACAAAATAAACTTTATCAACCCAAGCCAACTTTCCAGTGCGTTCGTATGAAGCCACTTACCAAATGACCAAACCTCTATAGTTTAAGATTCTTAACAACTTTAACTCACAAGTATTTGCCACCGAAATAGATGTTACTTCAGTTTTCCTCATAAAGATCCGCCACTACAGTCGAGAGGGCATTGGCAACTTGTTTAGAAGACTTAGTCTTTCATTCTCCATGAATACACTACCCTTTCGCTTTGTTCATTGCACATCTTTTGTCGTTATCAACCCAATACTATACAAAACGATGGTTTCTAATGTCACCCTGTTTCCACATTAGCTCATCCATAATTAACTATGATTAACAATTACCTTGGGGGGGTGTCACCTGAGCATAATATATAAGCTTCATTAACTATTTGTAGCATCTCATAATCATGTAAGGCGTCAAATTACATCCAACTGTCCATAAATTATTCAACTGGTTGTATTCAGAATTAGGGCCCCTGTTCATAAATTACCCCACTTTATTAACATAATAGACACGTCACAATGTCAAATCCATAATTCTCTTCGCTTCCTTAACTTGCAAAGTTAAACTTCAAAGTCTTATAGATTACCTCAAGACCAAGTCATTCTCCATAGCCAAATTTCATAGCCATACACCACGGAATATAGCTCAACTTCCCGATGCGTAATGCATTTCCTTATGCGCACATACCACTTACTACATCTCTAATGTGTTTACAACTTTATCATCTGATGACACCTCACTTGATCCCATACCTTGATATGTAACAATTTTCCTTTACTCGAGCTTCTGACCCAGTAATTCAACTCAGGATATCAAGTCCAAAGATGGTAGAAAATCTTTTTACGCATAACTTACATGGCCAACAGGTTACCCATAAATGGTATAGTAGTCTTTCAAACTCAAAATTTCATTGTTGCATCATAGTCGATAGTTATTTTCTTCTTACACTTGCACCTTTGTGCTATGAGTCCCAAAATAATTCTTATTTCGATCCCCAATTATTTTAATTGTACCAATTCGTTAGCATGTAGACACCCAACTAGTGTAGAAATAATTGGCATAGCGACCTAACTCCATAATTGATGCCAAAATTCATAACCATTTATTATACGATTGAGTCCTATCCATGAGTGAGTAAGTTTCCTTGACAATTTATATGATCGAGAAATCCTTAAATATATTTTCCTTTTACCTTCCTCACACTACAACCAGGCCAAGTACTTACGAGAAAATGCATATCATCTCTTGGAGCTGGATCTTCCTCTAGTCAGTCCGCCGTTCCCCTTGGGGTTAAATCCTCCATACCTATAATCACTCAAGATGTATTTAAGCATCGCTCCTCCTCGTATATCAAACGTCCAACACTTTCATCATGTGACCCCCCTAAAAAAAGATCATGTAGCAAGGTTCAAAAGCCCGTCATTTTCTCCATTACCAACATTATTATTTCCCGGGCCATTGTTGTTTCCATTACCCCCATTATTACCAGCGTTGTTCTGCGCTGCGTTGGCCATCTGGGTCACAGCCTGAACCATTACCTCCTGATGCTGTGCCATTTGAGCCAAGATAGCTCTCAAATCGGGAACGTTGTTTCACACCATTGTCTATAAAGCAATATCGTTTGAATCAGTTGTAACTAATTTGTGAGATGTCGTACTGGCGGCTTTCCGATCCGCTCTCCCGAAAAAGAGGTGTGAATGACACGGAGTCGCCAACGGGATTTTTTATAGGTACCCCCTGAACCTAGACTGAGGGTTCGATGCAAGGTTACGAGTTAGGAAGGTGTAAGGCATCCAACTCGCCTATCGTAGTTGATGGTCTCTACTAATTGATCCGAATTAAATATAAAAGTTGTAATTAACGACGAAAGCACGTACAAGTAGCATGCGAGCGAGAAGTAAAACATGCGACGAGATATGAAATTACGCAAAACTAATCACGTAGGCAAATTAGGACGATCATATGAACAAAGCAGATTCAAACATGACTTACGCAATTTATTTGTCATGTAATGATTACAAGTCTATGTCTTACTGTCATGCATACAAGATATATGCCAATTCTTTAATAAGACAAGAAATATGAAACATGATGAAAACTTATCAAGGAGAAGCCACGTAAACTATAGGAATCATGCTGATGTATTATTAAAACTAGAGCTATACTTTTACGTACACATGCATATAAGTTCTTACGACTTTCATGGAAATTTATGAGCGATAGGAATATTTACCTTGACTTAACATATCAAATATCAAGATCACGAACAAACAAACAAAAATACTTTGAAAACGTTTTGAGTAGGAATTCGGGGCCCTCAAGTGGACGTTCTTGTGTTGTCGTATCGCAGATCTCAGTGTCGTTTGCCAATGAATTCAAGGTATAGTCTTGACCCTTGTATTCCACATAGCCTAGGTGTCTTGTTTTGATTTGATAGTCTAAGGTCAATGGACGTTGTAGGTTAAGGGTATGTGTTTATGGTGATAAGGGTGTTTAGTGATATTTTCTCAATCTGCGTTGTTGAAGATGTAGGTAGAAAATTTGTAGTTAGGATGCACGGGTATGTGTGAGAAATATTATTCGAGACTCATGTGCTTGTTCATGGGTGTCTCGGCTCTTTTTTACACACTAATCGTAGGAATATTGTATGTGAGTTTTGAGCCTTCTGTGCATGAAAAACAAGGCATATGGAGTAGCTCTATTTATAGTACAAGGTGAAAGGCATTCTAGTGGCATTAGGACTTTTATTGGTCATGTAATCGTACCAATCAGAGGGAGTTTGTGGGAGTTTTAGGACGAGGAGTGTGTGAATGCTAGTGACCAGATGGCATTAGGAATGCTTATGGAAGGTTCTAGATATCTTTGGAAATAAGTCGACGATCAATGCGTAAAGAGAAAAATCCTATTTCGAAGCAAAGTCTAACGCCAATAGGTGACTAACGCCAACGGGCTAAGTAAGTGAATTGCACGAGTAACGGGGGTTTGGCCCAAGCTAAATAAAGAATATTATAAGAGTCTAAGCCCAATCAACGCTAATCTCACATTGGTCCAAACTAGACACTTAACCCACACTATCGGTAAAAACGCTATTTTTGGCTAAACGTGGTAATTCGGGTCTAAACTAATATATCAAACTCATTGGCAAACGATACCTTTCAACGCGTCCACTGTCCGTTTTCATCATCGGGCGCTAAAATGGGTGCAAATGTAGGGTGTCTACAAGAGCCCCCGCTTTGACTGAGTCTCTGAGTACACGAAAGTCAAAGGTTAGAAAAATCATTTGCAACAAAATAATGACAAAGAGCATTCCTCTAAGTCACACATAGCATCACAAAAGATTTAACCGTAGCCATTTCGATCGGACACAGTAAGCGATCAAAATGTAACTGTCGTAGAGTGATATCGTGAATGGGCAAAGTAGTCATTCAAGACATTCATCGTGCACTTGGATAACTTGTGTGTTCTGGATGGGCGTAGTTGTTATCGGGAAGAACTTGCTGCCGTTTATAGTCCGTTGACTGATGAAGTTGATTTTATAGTGTGTCGAGTGTCGACTGCTGAGGTTGATTTATTGCATGGCGTCTGATGAGCTTGATTATATAGTATTGGAACTAGTGAGCTTAATTTTGAAGTTCCAGTACCAATGTCAGAATTGTAAATTATATGAGATCAAAGCATTGCTAGCCCCTGAGTGTAAGGATCGGATTTCGGGTTGTATGTAGTTTGTTTTTTCTTTTAAACTTCACAAGTGCATGTTACTTGTGAGGATGCAAATTTCTATTTCGAGGAATGCTCTCCATGGTGGTTGCTTATATTGAACGGACATACATAGTTTTTGCTTGAAATGAGCATGTTTTTTGCTTGTCGTGCCTCTCAATTGTATCATATTATGGCTCATGTAGAAAGCAAGTAAATCGATACAACCATGCATGTGCAAGGTGACCAACATAATGCATGAAGTAATTTTGTCACATAGAAACACGCAGCTAAACACTAATGGACACACAAGTCAGTACGTATGTGCCCTAAGAAAGATGAAAAAGACCGCTCAAGGTAGGGAGGGCAAAATACAGTGCATTAAGGATGTGTACTCTACTTCCTAAGAAAGAGACTCGGTGATTCTAGAGGAACTGAATCGAAGAGACTTAACTCTAAGTGTTTACAATGTTTTGACTTTGGAAAAGAAGCTGGATATTGCAGTACACTGGATGCCAACTTTGTGGTGACGGGTCTTAGTTCCCTTACATGGTTAATTTGTTCCACCACATATATGCTTTTAGAAGTAACTCAAACTTTTCAAGTGAAGTGGTGTCTCGAAGTTGTTAAGGACAAAGGTGAAAGGCCTACCGAAGTGGATTCGAAGGACATTGTTTCACTTGATGGTACCAAAGAAGGTCTTGAATCATTAGAGATGGCGAATACATTACGAAACTGACCCGCTAGCATGAGAATAGCTATAACGATGTTCAAGAGTCTAGCTGAATATGTAATTGCATGTGAACTGAACAACCCTCTGTCTTTGGATTAAGAAATGCCTAATGAGTGGGTTTCGGAAGATAACCAAAACTAAGAGCCATGTTTGCCAATTTTAATTGCAATGAACTCATTTACCTTTGTTATTTAGAAATTTCAATTCTTCTCTTTGCTTATGTAGCAATGTTAGGACTTCTTTGTGAATTTGACCTAAAGAAGTCAATAGTTTCGGAAAGACGAGTAAACTTGCAGAGCCAAAGGATGTTTGGCGTCTGTGTGCATGATCTCGCTATTCATGTAAAGACTTTAAACGCAAGGGGTGAAAATGCTAGAGAGTGTCTGGCATTTGTTCTTCATTCGAGGGAATTAGAAAATGCGTGATAATGCCAACAAAACATTCAATTGGATATATGATAGATTATACTCGTAGAATGCATGCAATTGCTAATGAGTGTTTAGCTTTAGTGTTCATTTTGACTAATTGATGGGCCAATAATTTTCTCATGCATACATGGCGCTCAGAGGATTGAAATAGGTCCAAGATTTTCCTCGTATGTAGAGTTATATTTTGGGACTTGCATGTTTAGTTCATCTAAAAAGAACAACGTCTTTGAACGATGATTTTGATATTGTAATTCGAAAAGAGAAGCCCCTGAGTCTTGTAACATGTATTTTTTGCAAATTAGGCCCCTTGTATGGAACACATGACATCATTTAGAGGTACAATTGGTCTAAATCTCCAGATTTTGATCTTTGTGTCTTTGGATTGAATGTATCAAATGACTAAGATCCGAACTCACAACCGTGGAACTATGAACAATGTACAACAAAGTAGATTATGACTCAATTCTTGCAACGAGGGTCTTAGGTAAGGGTAGACAAGGTTTTGAAGGAAGGTTTTGTGAAATGAAAAGGCTTGTAGGTGATTGGATTTTTGCTTGTGAATAATTGTGAAGTTATATGGATATGCATCAAAAGGCTAGATGTTGGTCAGATTGGTTTAACATGGCTTGTGAGTCGTGACACCAAGGTGAAAGCCATTCGGTATTGAAAGGGTATGGTTCCTTGATCATAGGGATTGTGATTGGAGTGTGATAAAATGTGGGTCAAGGTGAGTTGAGAATAGTAGAGGTTCAAACTTCCAAGTCTAACCCTAAGGGTCACGAGTATAGCTCAGTGAAAAAGTTTTGGGATCAAAATGATTAATGATATGGCTGGTAAAAGTTTAACATTCGCTTGATTGTGATGGTGCAACCATAATGTAGCCGAAAAAAACGTCTCTCAAATTCTCATGGTTTGAGCCGAAATAGCTAACAAAATGACGAGCTATAAGAATGTGTGAACCATGATTGACTTCTGGGTTGGCAACAATGATGTATAATGACGTAGAAGAATTGCACAATTGCGTCTTGATACAACCCACTTTAGAGTGGGTTTTGTGGCGTTTATATTGGTTATTCATGTCATTTTCGGATCATATGAGGCATTATTCTATTAATTGTATTTTTGAGCTTATTTGAAGAATATATGCGAGTTTGATGGTTTTTGCGAGTTCGGAAATGAATCGACGATGGATACAACAAATCCCGAGAAGCAGAGGAAGATCCAAAGAGTTGATGAGTGCCGACGACTCGTCCAGACGAGTCGTCCGAAGCCAGACGACTGCCAGACGACTCCACCAGCGACTTCAGCAGATTTTGGTTATAAGTGCCAGACGAGTCGTCCCATATCAGACGAGTGATAGGATAGAAAATCCTCGATTCCTTTGGTTGTTTGGGGTAGTTGGTGGCTATATCGAGGTAGTCTTTGATCCGATGGTGTTATTCCGGACCTAGACTCACGAGGGTGTTGTGTGTGAGCGGCTTAGGGACACTTAGGACATTGTTAGGCCCCTTTGCCATTAGTTTACTCTTGTGGTTGTGTGTTGCGGAGAATAAGATGGTTAGGAACCGTTATGTTGAGGTTACATCCGTGACGGTCCCTAACTAGGAAGATGAAGACCATAATTGGAGTAGAGGAGATAGGTAGATATCATTTTCTTCCCGTGTTGCTTGTCAAAAGACCTTGGAGACATTTTGACGTTGATTGTGATACTCGAGGACGAGTAAAGGTCTAAGCATGGGGGAATTTGATACAACCCACTTTAGAGTGGGTTTTGTGGCGTTTCTATTGGTTATTCATGTCATTTTCAGATCATATGAGGCATTATTCTATTAATTGTATTTTTGAGCTTATTTGAAGAATAAATGCGAGTTTGATGGTTTTTGCGAGTTCGGGAATGAATCGACGATGGATACAACAAATCTCGAGAAGCAGAGGAAGATCCGAAGAGTTGAAGAGTGCCGACGACTCGTCCAAAGGAAGACGAGTCGTCCGAAGCCAGACGACTCCACCAGCGACTTCAGCATATTTTGGTTATAAGTGCCAGACGAGTCGTCCCATATCAGACGAGTCGTCCAGACGAGTCGTCCCGATCCGGACGACTCGTCCGCTGCTGTGTCGGCGTACTGACGGGTTTCCTAATCCCGTTTTGTAATCTTTTAGTATTTATACTTTAAACTTTCGATAGTTTTATTCATTCAGTATTCAGACCTAAAATTTGTATTTTAAAGAATTATGCAAGCCTAAGGACCTTTTAATCTCGGATTTATTAATCGAAGCTATTATTCACCGACAATCGAGAGTTTGATTTCTAATCCCTAATTTCATTTGAGCATTGTTTATTCTCTTGTTTTGATTGCTATTATCGATTGATTTGTTGTAGATTAGGTGGCCACTAATTAACCTTAGATTAATCTTTATTGCTAGATTTTCAATTAAAGAATTAATTGTTTGATTGTTGAATCGATTAGTAGAAACTACATCTAATTGCATGCTGATCATCGTGGTTGGATTTTAGGGGAGAATAAACATATTAATTGAAGATCGAAACCGCGTGTGCCTAGATCTTGTTAATCTTAGTTGATATCTTTGATTTGCTTTATGCTTTCGCTGGATTGAATTTAGGCGCGCGTCTTTGTTATCCACCGATTAGGACTATTAGGTAGGGCTGATCTCTCCTTTTAGTTATAATTAAGAAACGATTAGAGATTATATTTCTACAACTACGAGTTAGGATTAGATTGATAACGAGGATTGGTTAGGTGAACAATAGTGGGTATTAATTGTCCGAGACCTTTTTCTCAATTGAATCACAAATTACTTATTTTAGCTTTTGATTACTTGATCAATTACACTCTTAAAACCCCCTATTTATTACTTTGCATACTTAGATAATTACCGTTCTCTGTGGATACGATCCCACTTGCCCATTTACTACGTTTATAGGTTTGTGTGGTTTTATATTTGATTTAGGCATACGACTTTAGCCTGTCACGTCTCTTTAGGTGTTCACAAATGTGTGCCTCTCTCACGCGCCATGACTAATTTGCCTGAAAATAGTTTTAAAAAAACAGGCGTCCTATTTTCATGTTACCCAAATCGTGAATTTGAGAGCCTTAGAAATTGACCATTACAAAAAGTGGAATATGAAAAATTGACCATGTTCAATATGACATGCTTTGGAGAGATTGTATTTGTGGGGTGAGAGTTATGAAACAGGATGATCAAAGTTTGGATCATAAAACTTGGTTGAATAATTTGAATGTGTCAAATGAGTCTCTCAAGAAATGCATGTAAAACTTATTGATTGATCGAAATGGTCGAGTGAGTGGTAGGGAGTGGGCATGCTACGTTAGACTTGGAATAGGTAAAGAAATTGAGTTTACAGGATCCTTGTCACAAAAATTTGAATCACACTCTACTTGTTGACTTGTGGACGTGTTGATTCCGTTGAATTTGCATTGTGAGTTCTCTTCTTTGCAATTGATTGAATGGAGACGATTCATATAGATAAAAGACGCCTTTGATAAGGCTGAAAAGGACGATTAATCCTTTTATTCCTTTACTTAGTCCAATATGAATTTTTTGTGAAGTCCATTCTTCCTTGTTTTTCCATTGCTTTATTAGTTCTATTGGTAAATTTTGTTCATTGCAATATCATTCGAAAGTGTGCGAAAATAGGCAAATCAAGACAGAGGATACATGAAAATCACAGTCTCATTATTAGAATCAAGTAGTACATCGAAACGGGAATAAACGTCCCTTGACTCTTAGGACTAAGAACATCGTTATTGCTAAACTCACATGGAGTAATTGCTAAGTTTGGGTACAAACTCGTCGTATGAAGGTACTTAGTTGATCTTTGTGGTTTGATATTTGGTGTGCCCTTGTCATCATTTTCAGGGTATTCCAAATACCGTGGTGTATATAAACTGTACCAAATACAATTTGGCATTAGCATGTGAATTGCGACTTGTGTGAGCTCATTAATCTACGTAAGAGTAAACTTCATCATTTACTGGCATTTGAGTAGCATTGGCGTCTGAATTATGGGCCATGTGAATTGCTGAGCTTACGTTAGAATAAGCTTCTACCCCTACTGGCATTTGAATAACATCAGCTAGTAAATCTCGGCCCATGTAAGGCGTTGGGCTTGAGTTTGGAATAAACTTCATTCTCTGATCCCCTTCACTAGCGTTTGGGTGGCATTGACTATCGGACTGCCCACATAATTTTTAGGCCTTCGTTAGCATAGTCTTACCCCACTGATATTAGAGTAGGCATTAATTGCAATCTCATCTTGCTGAGAAATCAATTTTTTGACACTTTAATTTAAAGTCCATGTATACGGTGTAAAAGTCATCTTCTTGGTACTTAACTTCCAAATTCTTTTCGATACTCTTTTAAATTGATCTAAGAGAGGTGTCCAAAGTGGTCCAACCATGCTATGGTTTCCTCTACCATGATCCTACGAAAAGAAGAGTGCTCCAATGAGTAAGTGCTCACGTAGGAGTAAGTATGAATGTTATTTTAAGTAGGTGTTAAATTGTAGTTTCTGACACTTGGACAAGAAAACGTGAGCTAATTAAATGAAAAATCATTTTGTCATTACATGGATGTACCACTTAATTTCTTTTATAGTTAATTATTGCATATGTTCCCCATTAGAGTAATACTTAGCCTTCTCTAATAGAGTTATATAAAGTGTAGTACATCTAGTTGACCATATCTTACATGGAATTTTTCCTCACAAATATTTTTTTAGTGTCGAAGTTGCTAATCAGAATTTTGCTATGATTCTAACGACCTTAAGGAAAAGTGTGTACGCAATAGAATACTAGAAGCATTAATTTGGTAGAACTCTCTTGACCCCTATAAGGAAACTTCAAAAGACGTAGGACTAGGATTGTTTAGATTTTTGAAGTGGATAAAATTTCTAGCCTAAGATACATGTCGTAATATAAAAATAAAGTGGAGTGCTTATTATGCATGGAAACAAATTGAGAGTATAGACTAGGTTAAGTTGCCTAAAGGACACCAAAAGTCTTAGGTTTCTAATGATTTGGATCAAGGTGCCAGATTTCCTATTACATTAGGGAGAACTATCCTATTCAAAGTTAGGCCTATAAGTGAAACATACAGACCCTTATCCTCTAGGACACGTACGTACAACATGCAAAATCAAGTCTCAGCAAAACCACAACAATCACCTAGTGAGCAATACAATTAGGCAATAATGCACGTATATAATTACACTAATGCACGTAAATTGTCTTATGCTAAATAGGGTAGTTAGAAGGGTAAGTGATACCCACGACTAGGATAAATTTCATTAGGTTTCGGTACGTCAGACCGTCCTAATGAGTTCGTCCACTTTATACTAAATGCCGAGTTGACTAGTATAAGCGTCACGGGATGAAAGTAGACCATATTTTCATCGCATAAACCAAGTTGGTCCGATGAGCAATAGTCCTTCTTCCGAGGTCAATTGGCTTTGTCCTAGGGCGCAACGTACTAACGCGGCATGCAAACTATATGAAATATGCAATGTTAATTACGTATTAAATATTTAAGACGGATCAATTTTCGAGCTTTGCAATTAGTCCCCAGCGGAGTCGCCACTGTGAGATGCCATACCGGCGGGTTGCCGATCCGCTCTCCCGAAAAAGAGGTATGAAAAAGAGCTCTACAACATAATTTCAATTGACAAAAACAATACTCAATCAATAATGACACTCAAATAGCAAATAATTGAATCAAGATCAATGAATAATCATAATAACGTAATAGTATTGGAGTATTGTCCCTACTTAAAAGTATACATTGACAAGACACCAATTAATATACAAATTGACAAAACATACAATTTTCAAATCCGACTTATCGGTACCATATGTTCAACACTTATAAGGATAATAACCCAATCACGCCCTCAATAATCTTCCACTATTAGAGCGGTCCTCAATATGTCAACAAACGAGACTATGATCAAAGATATATAGAGCCTCATATGCTATCAACCCCATTGTCCATACTAATACTTTATTTACACTTTAATATATCGATTCCTCTTATTCATTCCCAAATTTCAATATTCTAAGTAGTGTACTAGCATGCTTATGATTCTTTTCATCTAACCCAAACAGTAAATTGAACAATATACACGAAACTCTTAAATTTCTCATGCTTAACTCCCTTCTAGACTCACCCTTACTACCCCCTTCTTCAACTTTCCACATTTTACCTCAAGTGGACAAGATTTCTCACCTAATGCCGTGTAATCAAGTTAGATGGAGTGGCGCGGGGTATTCTAAAAGGGATAAACATAAGTTTTGTCAATTGATTTCTCCCAATTTTCTCATTAACATGAATAGGATATTATGGTTAGAAAAGAAGGTCTAAATGGGTGTTTTGAAATTTGTGGTTTAACACCATCTCACTTAAACCAATCCAACATCATGTTCCAAATCGCAACTCATCTTTAAGAAATAAAGAATTTGACAACGGTGGCATTAAGTAAGTGTAGACACCTGCATTTGTCCCTAACCAAATGCTCGATGATGAAAGGACACTATACTCTGAACTGTGTCTACTTGCTCTACTATGTAAACCACCGTTGTCGTGAATCCGTTAGCAAATGCGTCTTCACCTAAAACAAAGCCAAAATAAACCATTTTCCTCCCCTTGTACACCTCACCTAACTCAGGAATAACCCGCGTGTCTAAACCGCTAAAAATCATCAAGAAAACATGTTTTTGTGCATCATTTGCCCACCCAAATTCTCATGTGCAATATTCATGTCAAAAGAACACCAGAAAATCAATTTTGTATGGTGCGTCACGGGGTCCAGGCGCACCCCCGCGCGCGCACAAAGGCATTGGCGCACCAGCGCGCGCGCGTGACGCACCACCACCTGCGCATGGCGCATCCAGCTCGCGCCAGACGCAGCCTTACCTGCGTCTGACGCGCCATCACCCGCGCATGAAGCAGCACAACCCTAGCTTGGCCGAAACCCTAGCTCACCATCACCTATAAATACCCTTCATTTCGACCCCATTTGACAACTTTGACACACCATTTTCCACCCCGAAACGCTACTCCTCTCTTATAACAATTCTTCTCAAAAAAACCCTAACTACAATACAAAAACCCTAGCAACTACAACACCAAAACCCTAGTAGCACCCCTACACCTCTAGGACACCCCCAAACACCACGTTCGAAGAGCAACGCATCGCTCCAAGAACACATCTAGCCCCTACGACGCATACTAAGGATCAACACAGCGATCTCGAAGCATAGTAGAGCAAGTAGTGGTATCGCGGACACACGTAAGTCCTGAGGGCACCCCCTCTTTTCTAAACTTGTCTTTTTACATTTTCTAATCTTCTAACCCTTCTTTACGTGCGCATTTTTATTGCTTTCGACATAGATTTATTTTGCCTAACCAATCTAAAACGAATTACATGAATCACGCCTAACACACATAGCGCAAAGCGCTTGGACAAATTGGTAGCTAGGGACCGGTAATCAATCTTAACGACGGTGCGACCTAAGATCTAGTTTATGTGCTACATAACCGACTTAGCTTATTTACTAGGTGGTATATAAATTGTAAATGATTGTAAACTTGCATGGCTAACTTCTCAACGACTTGTAACCGATAATTCAACTAGTAGAGGCCACTATACGCGGGCGGGGTTGGGTGTCTTATAGCTTCCCAACACGTACTGTCACCCCCGAACCCAGTCTTGCGGTCCGTATACTGCATATTGGCGTAGGGTACAATGCGCATTTTGTTCCATACGTCCCTCGGTTTTGTCCCTTTCGGTAAACGACTCGCGAAAGTGTTTTGTACTTGGCATGACTCGCTTCTCCAAGCTTTTATGCTCAACGGGTACAGACTCACCTAGCGTTTATGTAGTCCCTCGGTAACAAGGAACAAGATCGCATTGCATGGTTTCCAAACACCCCACAATTGTTTGGTGGCGACTCCTATCCTAGAGCAATCATCGCACGACTCGCACGTCCGCCGCCATAGAGACCATCCGTGGAATCTATAGTGGCGACTCCGCTGGGGACTTATTGTTCAAAGTGGGTGAGACTCGAAGATTGGATATCACGTTACATTTGTTGAGAAATTTAGCACTTTCATTTGCATGGACGCGACCCACGTCCCATAGGAACCCTTGTCCTTTCGGTACATCCATGTCTTTCTACCTCATGTAGGACTGAATAATGGTTGTACCACCCACGTTTGCATCATCGACACTTCGTTTCCAATGAAACATTGTTTCTGGTGCAAGGATGTTATACTCTCGAGCATGGGCTGCCACAAATCGAGATATAGCTACCTATAACGTGGTACCCAAAGCCTAAACCTCAAACCCTGAGCCATAGTCCATTTGCATGGTATGTGTTTGCTCTTACACGCTTTTGTTGCTTGTATTTGCCTCTTTTGTGCCATTTTCATCCTCTAAACTTTGTCAAAGTAATTTTCAACTACATTAATGCCTTCCCTATGCAACACGTCACTTTTTGTGACTTTTCGTGTCGTGCGTCTCCCCCGTTGCGCGCACCAATGCGTGCGTCACAAGCCCCGTGCGCACCACCATCATGCGTCTGCCCTTATGCGCGCACCATGCATTTGCCTTTGAATGGTGCAAATCTCATTCCAAGCTATGCCCCACTGCCATGCACCTATACACCTCGCACACACTTGTTGCACACACATGTTGCACCCACAAAATCGAGTCAACCTCATTACATTTCGTGCTGCATTCTTGAATACCGCATTGCCGTGTCCCGCATACACAACCATAGCTTACTGCATACATACATACATACATATATGCATACGTCATGTCCATAGAGTCGTGTCTTGCATCATACATTTGCATATCATCTAGGTCCACCCCTAATCATCTAAATCATGCATCATCCTAGTCCATACCATTTTTAGGACAAACCGTCTCATGTAGGGTCAAGTTTGTACCTAACTAGGAACTCATGCATCCTAGGAAGCCGAACCATTGCACGCATTTTTGCACTACGACTTGTATGATCACATGCATCACAACCCATGCATCGACCCTACAAAAAAAAACCAAGAAAACAAGTTACGTCATGCATCATGTCAAACACATCATGGCTGTCTCATACGTCAATCCGTATCATCGACTCTATTCACCTAAGATATTTGAGGCTCACTCCTCGCTCTTTATTACACAAAAATTCACATCTTTTTCGATACGTCAATCCATATCATCAACCCTAGCCACCTAGGATTTCCGAGACCCACTCCTCGCTCTTTTTTACCCAAAAATCCGCACCTTAGCGATACGTCAATCCGTATCAACGACCCTAACTACTTAGGATGTTCGAGGCCCACCCCTCACTATTTTTTGCCCAAAGCTTGACAGCTTAACGAAACGTCAATCTGTATCATCAACCCTAGCCACCTAGAATTTTTGAGGCCCACTCCTCACCCATTTTTCAACAATTCCGTGCAACTTATGGAAATACGAACCATATAACTTGATCTTAGCCACCTAGGATCATAGAGACCCACTCCTTACTCATATCATCATTGAAGTTTTGCATCTCGTCCATACGTCTATCCGTACGCGTACACATCACACACATTGCACTTGTTTCGATCTTAGCCACCTAGGATCATCGAGGCCCACTCCTCACCTCCTTATGTTCCATCATTGAAGCCCACTCTTCACGATCGTTCGATCTTTACATACATAAGATCGTCAACACCTTGTCCAACTCGGTGACCCCGACCCACATTTTCAAACAACTCAATTGAAGCGCCAATGGTTTGAGGGACAACTACTACTTCTCTATGGATCCACAATCCACGTCGAGATTGGTCGCATGTTCCTCTCGTCAATGCTAAAAAAATTTCCACAAGTTCTCGACATTACCATCCCGAAAATCAAGGGGGTAGCAAACTCCATGCACTAAGTTTTCAACTCCAAAACTTATATTGCACGAAAACCCAAGACGATGAGGACATCAACAATGAACGTTCTTTCCGAACTACGTTTGGTTTGATTCCACGCGCTAGTGGATACGTAGGGAGTCTTTCGAGACACAACCACACGACAAAAGGTTTCACGCATGTTTTGTTTACCTCCTTTCCATGTCTAGCATAGATACCTCCAACAGATTGAAATTTCTCCTTTTTGCTGATGGAATAGATGAGCTTTTGGTTTACCATATTTTTCATGAGCATCCAACGACGAAACCTAGTCTGTCTTACACTGCACGATTAATGACTGGAGGTAAAAATTTGTAACTACATAAATGACTTTGATCCCTCACGATTGAATCCACTTTTTTTGGTAGCCCGCAGAGCCTCCATGCCAATAGCCTTTTCATTTTCATCCGACATCTTCCTAGCTTGGGTAAAGGGTGTTAACTTGACCGAAACGGCAAGACTTAAAAAAGTGGAGCCAAAATGAAATATGTCTAACAAAAAAATAAAGGGGCAAACTTCTAAAATTGGAGCCAGACTCTAACTGAAATATGTAACAAGTGCCACGAACAAGTGAAAGCATCCCTCAATAGGGGCAGAATTGAAAAGATCAAGCAAAATGTGTCTTTCTAACTGCCAACATGGTCAAGTCAGCATAGTTGGGGGTAAAATAATGGGTTAGAGTCTTCATGCACATCCGTCATTTGTCACCCAAGCCAGCTACAAAAGCACCGAAAAAGTCCTCCTTGAGATCGTGCAAATCACGCCACCACCGTGAGAGTTCTTCCGCACAACGGATAATAATCGCGAAGGTAAGACCCTAGACATTTTGAGGATCGCTCATCAAGCTCGCCATGCATGCATTCTCCGATTCTTTTCCCATAGTGCTAAATGACATGGAAATCTGAACTCACGTTATTAACCTACCCCTTCACAAATTTAGGACGACGCATAGGTCTGAATTCCCCTTTTCCAACCGCATTACTAGCCATAACCCTTGGCCAGCCGCATCCAACTTGCCTTCAGAATTTATATCCCACTCGGTCCAACATCAAGGATCAAGGCCCCATTGAGCCAGTCACAACTACCGAACTCCACATTCCAAATTCTTGGACTTTTCTTTTCCCTTGCCCACGCATGGAATCTTTTTTCGATCCAAGACAAGAACTATCATCATCACGAGCAGCACGTCTCGTCCATTTGGAAGCATCAAACATTTGCGCCACCGCAAGTACTAAGCCTTGAGCTACCTCAAGCATCAAGCCGTGTGTCTCTACATGCATACATTTGTGCCACCACAAATACAAAGCCTTGCTTCGAAGCAAGCACGAAGATCATCCTCGAACAGTGGAAATGTCACTATAAGCCGTCACCATGAGTTGGACAATCACAACTTTTGCTCACCTTTTTCATCATTTTTCTTTTGGGGGAAACCTCAAATATCTTCCATAAAACTTTACCATTTTCATCCTTAACACCTCTTTCATCCTTTTTCCTTTTGGGGGAAGTCGGGGTACCCCCCTGCATTTTTTCGCATTTTACATCTGCATGTGCCTCGAGTCTAGGTTGCATTACTATAAGTTGCATAACATCATCGAATTGCATTTCATAACATTACATTATATCGCGTCAGTTACACTTGCACACCAGGCCACATGCACAACCCTTTACACGTGCATTAGGCATCAATTGTTTTTCATGGCATTACATATATTTCCACACTACTTGCATAAACCATTACTTGAGAACTACACAACACTCGCCCACCCTCAGGGCCAGATGCAATCGCTTGCCACTACTACTTTACAAGCATTGGCACGACGAGGTCAAAACAACACACCTCTGCGCCACGATCTCCTTGCTCGCACAAGAGTGAGACAAATTACAACAACAATTTTCAACATGCATAATCAACTTGGCAAAGGTTCAAGCCACATACAATTGCTCCATGATCCCCCCACTCATACAAACGTGGGGGCTTCTTTCGACAATGTCAATTCATCAAAGATCGAGTAAGATCACACACCTTCAAGTCATGTAACAGTCGCACTGGCTTTAAACTCGAGCATCTCGCAAAATTCCATTTTCAATACCGACGGACCTAACTCCGTTACTATCAAGCAACGTCGAACCCACTTTCGACATTCAGAGCTAAATACCATCACAGTAGTGGACCTAACTCCACCATGATCAAATGACATTGGACCCACCTGCGATATAAGCAAAAACAAGCACACCAAGCAATCAGCGCTTCCACTGACCTTAAACATCAACACCAAATAGCATCGGACCCACTTCCAACATTCAGAAGTCATTACAAGTACAACCAGCAAGTTCCACAATACTATCCAACGGTCGCACCGACCTTAAACATCATCCGCAGTCGCACTGACTATAAACATCAGGTATATCTTCTTATTGGTTGGCGAACCTCTAAAAACGCATTGGCAGTCTACTGGACCTTAAACGACCCTCCACGTGCATTCGCATCCCGTTTGCACGATTTATATACTTTGACATTCGCCTTGTCCAAGCCTCGGTCAAAGTGGGTGCTTCTGTAGACACCTGCATTTGTCCCCACCCAAAAGTCCGATGATGAAAGGACACTATACTAAGAACTGCGTCTACTTGCTCTACTATGTAAACCACTGTTGTCGTGAATCCGTTAGCAGATGCGTCTTCACCTAAAACAAAACCAAAATAAACCATTTTACTCCCCTTGTACACCTGACCTTACTCAGGAATAACCCACGTGCCTAAACCGCCAAAAATCATAAAAAAAAAAAAACATGTTTTTGTATATCATTTGCCCACCCAAATTCACATGTGCAATATTCATGTCATAAGAACACCAGAAATGCAATTTTGTATGGTGCGCCACGGGGTCCAGGCATTGGCGCACCAGCGCGCGCACCTGACGCACCACCACATGCGTCTGACGCAGCCAGCTCGCGCCAGGCGCAGCCAACTCGCGCCAGACGCAGCCTTACCTGCGTTTGACACGCCATCACCCGCGCATGACGCACCACAACCCTAGCTTGGCCGAAACCCTAGCTCACCATCAGCTATAAATACCCTTCACCCCATTTGACAACTTTCACACACCATTTTCCACCCCGAAACGCTACTCATCTCTCATCACAATTCTTCTCACAAAAACCCTAACTACAATACAAAAACCCTAGCAACTACAATACAAAAACCCTAGTAGCACCCCTACACCTCTAGGACACCCCCAAACACAACATAAATAAAGCCCCTCTCAAACACTTCGTTCGAAGAGCAACGCATCGCTCCAAGAACACATTTAGCCCCTACGATGCATACTAAGGATCAACGCAGCAATCTCGAAGCATACTAGAGCAAGCAGTGGTATCGCGGACACACGTAAGTCCTGAGGGCACCCCCTCTTTTCTAAACTTGTCTTTTTACATTTTCTGATCTTGTACCCCTTCTTTACGTGCGCATTTTCATTGCTTTCGACATAGATTTATT
Organism: Spergularia marina; assembly: GCA_963680865.1. Lineage (NCBI taxonomy): Eukaryota > Viridiplantae > Streptophyta > Magnoliopsida > Caryophyllales > Caryophyllaceae > Spergularia > Spergularia marina. The sequence goes on along the minus strand of OY804557.1, from coordinate 10,868,825 downwards.
TTGCCTAACCAATATTAGATCTAAAACGAATTACATGAATCACGCCTAACACAAATAGCGCAAAGCGCTTGGACAAATTGGTAGCTAGGGACCGTTAATCAATCTTAACGACGCTGCGACCTAAGATCTTGTTTATGTGCTAAATAACCGACTTAGCTTATTTACTAGGTTGTATATAACTTATAAATGATTGTAAACTTGCATGGCTAACTATAGAAGCCGCTATACGGGGGCGGGGTTGGGTGTCTTATGGCTTCCCAACACATACCGTCACCCCCGAACCCAGTCTTGCGGTCCGTAGGCTGCATATTGGCGTAGGGTACAATGCGCATTTTGTTCCTTACGTCCCTCGATTTTGTCCCTTTCGGTAAACGACTCGCGAAAGTGTTTTGTACTTGCCATGACTCGCTTCTCCAAGCGTTTATGCGCAACGGGTACAGACTCACCTAGCATTTATGTAGTCCCTCGGTAACAAGACACAAGATCGCTTGCATGGTTTCCAAACACCCCACAATTGTTTGGTGGCGACGTCCGCCGCCATAGAGACCATCCGTGGAATCTACAGTAAGCAAGGCCTAAACCATCATCACACTTATCCTCAATATATCCCAAAAACATTTCACGTCCTTCTATAACTTAAAATAGATTCGAGTCCTTCTAACATAACCTCTAGTCGCCGTTAGTACTTTCACATTACACTCTACGTAATAAATAACCACAATAAGTTGGACTAATTACCCTTGGAGTTATAAATCAAAGAATCATAATTTCTATTAATATCAAAGAAAACCTACAATGAGATACTTCCCAATAGTGACATTCGGTCTCAAATCAAAAGGCTCAAAAGTCGGCTCTAAAACTCCGTAGTAAATGAAGGAAAACACATAGCACTTAGCAATCAGTATGCGTATGAATGCACTCATCCCGTTCCCAGTTTGTAAATTTCTTAAAACAAGTTTTGAAAACTTTTTGTAGACTCGACGAATCAGAACCTATTGCTCTGATACCAACTATAACAACCCTAAAATTTGCTCAAAGAAATATATAGAATTGTCACGCCGCAATTGACTAGTCAATTGCTAGGCTAGAAATTCAATTACAACCAACTAAACGAGAAAGAAATAGCGGAAGTCTGAAATATTGTCGAACTACATTTTTCAAAACGGAATCCCAAATACATAATCAAAATGAAATAAAAGTTTCAATAAATATTTGTGAATCCCCAATCATGCAACTCGACTCCTCAAGCAAGCGTCCAAAGCATCAAGACCTGTCAACTACGCCATCGAGAATGACATAGGCCCCAGAATAAGGTAGGGAACAAACCAGAAGTAGAACGTCACCATACAGGCTGAGTAAGAAATCACAAAGATACAAGATAACAGAAGATACGCGTCTTGAGGCGCGTAGCTAACAAATAACAAGCGAACGTTATAAAAAAAAGAACGATGCGATAATCACCATATTGCTACGACATCCAACGGTCTCGTTACATACGTTTAGTCAAGGCTGGGCTCCTACCCCAAAGCCACCACAATCTCGAACCAATGCGAGCTAGTGTACTACAAAACAACCCCTAACGACTTGAAGTGTGCACACCCCTCTCTAGAGGGCCAGGTAGGATGCGAAGCCTCTAGGAGGTAAGCCTATTAGGATGTCGGTAGCTAACCGACCACAGACTCCCTTACTCAAAGGTACAAAGGTGACCAGTCCGGGCCGAGTCACACTTTACTCTAGGTGGTATCATTTCATTTTCTTCATCTGTTTTACATTCATTATTCGATTGTACGTTATTTGATAATACAAAACAAATCGTTCACAATTGATAGACAAACAAAACAAGGATAAGCCGAAACAAAGCAACAAAAGAGACCACCCGGCCGAGAGGCCGAGTGGCGCGTATGCTCAACAAAGGCCGAGAGGCCGAGGGTCACGGAGGGTCGAGTTCAACAGAAGCCGAAGGGCTGCAAACGGGTTAGAAATTTGAATAATAACACGCTCATAATATGAAATAGGTATAGGTGAAGCAATGATCAAGATTGAGTGCATAAACCAAAAGTAAGGTGATGAACAAACATGATGGTGAGTCAAACGAGGATAGAGGTTAGCCAAAAGGATCGTGATGATCAACGTTCTTACCTTACTTCCTTGTATACACAATCTATATGCCCAATCAATCAAAAACTCAATCAATGATCCCCTAATTCACAAGGTACATCCATAAGCCATAAACTCACAAATTAACTAATATATAATGAATCCAAAAAGAGACAGTGGTAAATAAACGTGAATACTTCTACCTCCAATATCTTATGACCACCAAAATTGAGTATAACATAAAACTTAATGTCAGGAACATCTCCTCCAAATTTCGTCCACAAGCTCCAAGTGGGTCAAAGGGAATCAATCTCACACTGAACCATAAACATGAATTAGGGTTTACCCACGAAATCTAGTATAACTTTTTATCCATAGATCTAAGTCTTACAAATTTTTGATATATTGTCAATGCTATAGTAAGAAAAATCTCCACAAAATATCGTCCTCAAATTCCTTAGGAGTCGACGGGAATCCTTAAAATACCGAGGGGCAGAACAGATTCCCGGGTAGATAGACACAGCTCCAATAAAACACCTCCACAAGTAGCATCCGATAGAATCTTGGCACGATCTACATGTTCTCGAATTTGTATCGAAATCATGGTACTAACGCCATCAACCATGCTCCAATTACAGCGTATGAGAGAATTATGTGTGTTTGAAGTTTACACAGTGATGCTGGGAATTTTCTGCGGGTGTAGTCTACGAAAAGGAGAGAGAGAGAAAAGGAGAGAAGAGGCCGATTATTTATGAAAGAAGTTAAGGTTTCCTTTTATTTATGTTAATGGGTAAGGGATTAGACTCGGGTTCGGGCTTTATTAGTCGGGTGAGATGAGTAATCCATAAACCCGATCCAAGTCCAATAATCCAATTAGAACTTCCTAAAATAGAATTACCCAATTAGTAACATAGTTTATAATTCACCAAATTACCAAAATGACTCTTATTAATTCTCTCAAAATGATTGATAAACGTAACACCCTAATTAATTAAAGTCCCAAAATTGTGGGGGTGTTACATATATTATTTTCCATAAAATTAGCTAATAAATTTCCAAATTATGTAATTACTTAGTGTTATCCTATTAATAAATGTCAAGTGTCCTTGTAGGAAAGACTTAGTTTCAGATTTTAATATATAGTATTAGATTAAGATTGTAATTAATTCTCTGTTATTCAATGCAAGACTTATACTTGTGTTATCTAATTAGCTACTAGATTAGACTTGGGTTTTTCTTATGCTTTGTTGATAGTTTATGGTATTTGATTATTAACCTAAAAGGAAGCAACTTTCACATGATTAGTGTATGGTTTTACACTAATTTGTTATTGGGGAATTAATTAGACAACTAATAGATTAGATTTGATTAGTGTCGCGGTTGCGCCTAATTAGATACTAATTTAGGTTGTTCATAATCCTTTGTTGATCTATGTTTTTCAGCCTTTGATTGTGATTTGTTTGACTGGTCACTAGACAATTAAAGGAGGGGAATTGGGTAACGGTTGCTCAAATTCCCCACAAAAATGGATTAATAGGTTAAAAACTGGGATTATCTTTGAATTGGTATAATTAGAGAGAGGTTAAACTTACTTTTGTAGGGTGTTAGATTAGATTATCACCGGTGGTCGCTTTAATTTATTGATAAACCGTTATTTTAGTAATTTCACCGTTACTCAAACTCAGACCAAAAACCCCCCTTTTAATTAATTGTTTTATTTCTTTTGTTTTGCTTTTTCCACACTTTCATTGCATGTTATACTTCCGCTCTTACTCGTGGATACGATACCCACTTACCCTTGCTAGTTAGGCTGATATAGTGGTAATTTGATTAGGAATGACGACTTTCTAGCTATCATATATACATTTGTGATTTGAAATTTTTGGACTTTAAAAAAAATCCAAATAGTTGTTTTCATGAACAAAAAGACCTAAAAAGATGTTTATTGTTTCATAAAACTATTATTTTGAAAATAAAATCAACTTATTCATGCATATGACACCTTAAACTCTTTCAAGTTACCACTTTGTATAGTTATGATACCCTTGAGATCACAACTTTCTGCGCATGGTATCCCTAATAAAATCAGCTTTTTTCTTACGAATATTTTTTTTGTGTAAAAAAAAGTCAATTGTTGTAGAACGATACTCCCTCCCGTACTATTTAAGCTTCTCACTCCCTTTTGCGCACTTCGTAAGGAAAATTAGCATTCCCTTCGTCCGTGTTTAAACATCCTTTATTCCTCTTTTGTAGACCTGGGAAAGTGCCCCGAGACCCAAAACCCGACCCGAAAGTTTTGACCCGAATCTGATTTTTCACCCAAAATGATATCACCCGAATTTGACCCAAACCCGGTTACACCTGACCCAAATCCGATTATCACCCGAAGTCAACTAACCCGAAGTTGACCCGAACTAAACTAGCTCGACCAGATTATCACTCGAACCCTGATAGATCCATACTAAATCGACTTGAAATTTTAGATTCCGCATACAATATGTCTAACATTTGATTTAGTGATACGAGCATTTTGCGCCAACCAATTTCGTATCATATAAAGTGAGTATTATATGGCATAATTATCATCAAAAATATCTTTATCTTGTCTCCCTTATTATTAACTCGACAAAAAAAATGTAATATTTTGGTAATGGGAAGAATAAAGGCAAAACTCCAAAAAAGAGGATGATGATTTTATAAAGGACCAGATGATATTTAATTTGAATATTTTTATGAAAAAAATTGACTCTATAATTTAATCAACTAAATACCTATTAACTTAGCGACACATCTATCTGGGTACCATGTGCACATAATACTCTGTAGTAACCTCAATAATACCATTTTGTACAAACATGCCAAGTTAGGTACCATTTGCAACCACTTAAAGTATGTAAATATCACATGAATTGTTAGGTGAATTAATTAGTTAAACGTACTAATCAATATATATTATTATTTGATGCTTGTTTTGAGCTCTCACAACGACCGGGTGATATTAGAGAGTCCGGTTTTTTATGGACTGTTGAATACTATATTATTTTAGTTATGTTCCATCATATTTCTAATCCTAATCGAAGTTAAACTGACAAATTATATAACTAATCCATCATTATGGTATATTTTCCTAATTCTGGTCTATCATATTTCTAATCCTAATCGAAGTTAAATACAATCAACCAACTATAAATAGTTGAAGTCCCAAATAAACATTCACAATCATAATGCTTGATCAAATATACTCGACTGGGTACAATAACCTGCTAAAGTATTGATTGGCAAGTTTAAACATTATTATTGTTGGTTTTATTAGAATTTTGGATTGGATTGATTTTTTTTTCTGGACGTGAAGTATATGCATGCATATTGTATTGGCGACTAAAAAGAATGCAAGTGTAGACATTGTTCTTGTTTTTCTTACGGTTTTCAATTTGGATCCTACGTCAATATAGGGGAAGTTTGTAGTGATTTTAGAGAGTCCAATTTTATATGGACCTTTGAATATTTAACTCATAATATGGTAAGTGAACAATTAATTTAATTTTACATCGACTAGATTAGTATATGATATGACAAGTGAATAAAAAATTAAATATAAATTTTACATGAAATATAATTATATACGAATTCTATACTAAGTAAGAAAATCCATATTTTTATAGGATTAGAGTTGTAATTAGTTGTCTTTAAGAGAATTCACTGCTTTGTAGGATTAGAGTTTTAAATTCTCTTTTACATTATAGGATTAGAGTTTTAATTTATCTTTTATACTTTAAGGAATCCGTAGCTTTATAGGATTAGAGTTTTAGCTGTTATTAGTTGTTATCATAATCAACGCACTTTAGGAGTATACCATGATACAACAAACTTAAAATTAATGACACCCTTATCCTAATCTACACCACTTTAGAAGTATACAGTGATACAATACGAGTTATAATATACTATTACTATCTATTAATTATGTTAAATATTTAAAAATTGTATTTAAAACCTACAAGAACTAAAATTGTAAAGCAAATAAATAATTAAATATGAATTGTACATGGTATGGTAAGTAGATAAATAATTAAATAAGAATTATATACATGTTATGATAATTAAAAAATGGAAGAATGTTACATGGTATGGTCAGTAAAATTCACTACCATGGAACATCAATTAAAAAAGTTGTATGCACGCATAATTGAAAAAATTGTATGCACAATAACTATATGCGGAGTATATGTATGTATATAGCACATTGTGTCGCGATTTTAGATATTGTCTGCATATATGATATCAAAGTAACATATACTATAAAAAGAACACAATCGTGAAAAAACAATTCTAATTTTAGTATTTTACATGGTCATGAATCGATTTCACAGATAATACTTTAGCTTGAATATGATATTATTCTTCTTACAAACTGTGTTATAATGTGTACCATACACCCCGAGTGTATGCACACCGCATAGACTTTTCTTTATATATTACAGTGAGAATTTTCTATACTTTTTGGATATTTCGTATATCTTTGTGAATATTTTCTGTAACTTTCTGACTTTTGGTGTAATGATGTTATTGTTTACAAACATGATCGACCGATAAAACTATGAATATGAATACGAGTGTACAAAAACCTGGGCGTATATAACAATTCTAGCTTTTTTTCTTTTTTCTATTTTCCTTTGGTTCGTATTGTGAGGTTAAACTTGTTGATCTACCGATCGAAGATTTCACTCATTTGTTTGGGCACATAGTGTGCGTAATTAAGCTAAAGTAAGTAATGAATTGCTTATTAGAAATATTGTAAGGAATCCATTAAAATTAAGATTGACAGCTAATTTTCAAAGAAAAACATTTGTTTTTGGCCAAAGAAAATGAACGTATTGAGACCGTGTCTGAGCTCTTCTTATAAATTAGGTTGTTTTCATAACTAAATACGCATTCAGTATCCATTTTAGTATATGTCAATCTAATACAACATTCATCTATCAGTTGTAATGTAGTGTTTTAGGAAAATGTGGAGAGAGGGGATAAAGGCATATATAGATGAAAAAGTTAAGTTAAGGTAGTTTATACTGGAATAACTGAAGATAACAAATTATGTCAGTGTTAGTGTTAAAAAAAACAGGGTTAAATGTAGTGCTTTGTTGGAAAAAACATATACTTCGTACATATATATAGTTTTTTTAATTTGTTTACAACTACAGAGTATACAGATAATATACTTTATAAAAAAATATTTTTGAGTTCAAAATGAAATTCACTATCTATTTCCCCCCTTTTATACGGCATCTGCAATCGGATGTTTGTGTACATAGTAACCATGAAGTATGATTTTTATAAGAAAATAGCACTCATTTGCTAAATTATTAGAAGAAATTGTTCATTAAGTGTTGTTTGAAGTAGTATCCATCATTAGTTCTTTACAACAGTGAAACATTTACGGCAAATTCCCGTGGTGCCCCCCAACTATGTCAAAATGCTCATGGTGCACATATGTTTAAAACTTGTACCTTGCGGTGCCCCCGAACTTTGCCACCACTAGGCCGCAAACGGCGGCGTGAGCCCAATGGGGTGCTCATCGGGGACGAAAGCCAGCCGACGAGGGCTGTTTTCGACCCTAAATCTGGGTTGGCCGGTTCATTTGGGTCGAAAACAGCCCTCTCAGCCGATTTTCGAACTCGATGAGCCACCCCACTGGGCTCGCACCGCCGTATGCGGCCCAGTGGTGGCCGTTTCGGGGAGGTGGGAGGTGGTTGTTGACGGCGGGAGGTGGTAGAGCGGTGGGACGGTGGGTGAATCTAAGGAGAGAGAAAACAAAGTTTGGTTTTTTTTTTAATGTTTTTGTTTTAATCATTAATTAGTATTCGAAAATTAAATTAAGTATGTCACGTCAGCGTTTAGCATCCAAAAGGTAACGGTGTTAGTCAATTATGGACGTTAGGGGTACCACGTGCCTATAGGTGCAAAGTTCGGGGGCACCGCAAGGTACAAGTTTCAAACATAGGGGCACCATGAGCATTTTGAAATAGTTCGGGGGCACCACGGGAATTTGCCGAAACATTTAAGTAGCGAAACAATGTGAAATTAAAGTTTACTGTTTAGAAACGAAATATTGGACAAGGTTAAAATGAGAAGATAAGTTTTCAAGTTTGTAAAATGATGGTCATATAATGAAAATAATTGTCTACCAGTTAAGTAAAATACAAGTAATACTGTAATAGTTCTTATATACGGGTAAAATATTTATAGCTTCAACTTATTGGATATCCTTTTAAGAGACCCGTGCAACTCACGGGCTTACATCTAGTCTAATATATATATATATATATATATATATATATATATATATATATATATATATATATATATATACATAGAGTAAGTATAAGAGTACCCCTCCTTAGGTGAGTACTGCGCACCAACTAATAACCGTCCGATCTACCACTTTTGACGCCCCAGATTAAGCCCATATTTGACATTAAAATAAAAGAAAATTGCGCCCGCTTCCCAGCTTTCCATCATTGCCAAGTTAATGTTTCTCTCTCCTCATTATTTTCTCTCATCTTATTTTCTATCACCTCTGCTTTTCTCTCGTTAACCGCCACCTCCACCTCCGTCGCTCCATCGCCTTCATCACGATTGTAATTTTGATGTGATTGTATGATTTATGTTATATTAAGGATTGTATAATGTATTGTTTACGCGCGTATGATTGTGTACACTAATGTTTATGATATTGTATGTCGACGAAAACCACCTAGAGTAAGGTGACGCGACCAGGTTCGGTCACCTCTATACCTCTGATCAAGGTAGTTTTAGGTCGGGTTAGCTACCGACTTCCTAATAGACTTTCCTCCTAGGGGTACGCATCCTACTGGATCCCTAGCGAGGGGTGTGCACACTTTAAGTTATTAGGGGCGTGTTTTTACTGCTCTAGCTCGCGCTGGTACGAGATTGTGGTGGCTGTGGGGTAGGAGCCCAGCCTTGATTTGTAGCAAGACCGTCAGATCTTGTAGCGATATGGAGATTATCGCGCTATATTATCGATGAACGATTGTCTATTATAACGCTTACTTATTATTTGTTAGCTACGCGCCTCAAGGCGCGTATCTTTTGTTCACTTGTGTTTTGCACTTCTTACTCAGCCTGTATGCTGACGTTCTTTATTCTGGTTCGTTCCCTACCATATTCTGGGGCCTATGTCATTCTTCGATGGCATAGTTGACAGTTCTTGTTGAGTTTGGATGCTTGCTTGAGGGACGTTAACATACTGGGATTTCATCATCGTCTATTGGACTATTTCATTTGGTTATGTAATTTTGGATTTCGTTTTGAGAACTGTAGTTCGACATTTAAAGACTTCCGATGTCTTGTCTTTCGTTAATTTATTGTAATCGAATTTCTAGCCTAGCAATTGACTTGGTAGTCAATTGCGGCGTGACAATTCTAAATTATTTCTATTTATAGTTCAGTCAAAATTTAGGGTTGTTACAATTGGTATCAGAGCCATAGGTTCTGATTCGTCGAGTCTACAAAAGTTTTCAGAAACTTGTTTTAAAGGAATTTTCAAACTGGGAATGGGATGGGTGCATTCACTCGCATGCTATGTGCTAAATGCTATGTGACACCAGAGAGAAGTTGACACTAGTAGATTCAACCTACGCATTATATGGTTTGATTATTCAATAAGGGTACTAATGCATTTGGAGTCTCTTTGGTATACTGGCAGAATGGCAAGCTCAAGAGCGTATGTTTGGGAGTTCTGACCATCTGGTGTAAGGTCAATTGCTGGTCCATGGACGATACCGGACCATATAGCTTACTCATCTGAGACATTCCAGGATCGTATGAGAATTGGGGAGACTATATAGGATTTCGTCACCAGAATGAGGGTAAAACTGGCTGAAGCAACCGAAAGGTTCCCATGGGCAATTAGATCTGAAGTTCAAGTCTTTGTGACTTTGGTTAATCTGAGGTTACACCCCCGCTGGGAGGAGGTTCGAGCTAGACTAGAAAGGAATGCCTATTATGCATGTCTCACAGGGAATCCTAACCACTTGAGGGATAGATCGGGCAGACCCATAGATCTGGATAGGTTGGAGGTGATTCTGGAGTGGGAGTATGAGATATCCCATAGCCCTATGCCGATACCTGAGGATTACCCAATCTACATACCACCTGTACCCTCAAACCTTGGTAACAGTAACCCTACCCCGGAACCTCACAAAGCCTATATGATGAAAGGGAAGAAGGTCCAGCTACAAGAGCATAGGTCACCTAGCCAGTTAAGTCAGAAGAAAGTTAAAGTTGAGGAACATACCAAACTCCTAGTCCCCCATCCTCGCCCATTGGAGACAATGCACCAGTGGACATGGAGGAGGAACCTGAGGAAGTTCCCACAAGTGATGAGGATGAAGACGCCGTTGGACCAAATGACACTGAGATAATTACAATTAGCTCGAGTGAGGAGTCGAGCCAAGAGACAAGCAACTCAGATACAGATGATGGAGGGGAGGTCCCTAATGATGAAGATTACGACCCGAGTAGTGATGCATAGAGAGTAAATGGGAACTCTTAAATAAAAGGCATAAGGCCTAATTTCTATTTAGTCGTTGGTTATGTTGTTCTTATTAAACTCTAGTGTTAAGTATTATGTTATACTTTGGTCAAGCATACATTAATTAAGTACTTTAGATTGGGGACAATACCCCAATGCTTTTACAATATTCGTTTATTTATTAAGATTGGTGAAATTGATTGCTATCTGAGACTTTAATGTGCGTGTTTTGTTGTTATGCCTGAATCTTTTTCATTCGTCCGATGCTGCTGACCCTGGCACGACTCGTGCTACAGTAAACGCGATTCGTGTTTCCAAAAAAAAAAAAAAAAAAAAAAAAACCAAAGGTTCCGAAAAGTTAAACCCGTACGAGACGAATAGTCGGGTGCTGATTACGATGTATATATACTTCTAAGCTGTTTCCTTGTCTTAGTCCGCTGTCTAAGCGTCTGATTTGTGCCCTGCTTGATATTTATTGATTTATGCTATGTAGTACTCGAGTAAGTATGGGATGGAATTGGTCACAACTGATTCAATCGTTATTACCTTATAGACAATGGTGCGAAACAATGGTCCTGATCTGACAGCTACCCTAGCACAAATAGCACAACAACAACAGGTGATGGTTGAGGCTATGCAGCAAATGGCACAGAATAATGCTGCTGCGAATGCTGCTGCAGATGCTGCTGCAAATGCTGCTGCAGAAGCTGCTGCAAATGCGGCTGCAAATACTGCTGCCAACAATGCTGCAAACAACGACAATGGCAATGGTATTGGTAACGGAGGGGGAGATGATAATATGCTGTTGGCTAAGATGTCGGACGCCGTGCAGAAGAAACGGCCTGACAACTTCACTGGGAGAGGAGAACCGAGCATCCTACTAGATTGGGTGGAGGATATGGAGAGGATCTTCTCAGCTGTCGGTGTTCCTGACAACTTAAAGGTAAAAGTTGCTGCATTTTACCTAAAGGAGGTAGCTGGGAGGTGGTGGATGAAAATCCAAGAGGAGTTCTTCAAACCAGTAGAAGAAAAGTTGGCTGACGGCACTGTTGTTGAAAGATTTAGGGACTGGCGAGTCTTCAAACATATCTTAGAAGGAGAGTTCTTTCCGGAGCATTTGAAGGAACAGAAGGTGGCTGAATTCGAGGCACTCCAACAGACTGAGGGGATGTCTGTGAAGGAATTTTATGAAAAGTTTGAAGACTTGAACAGATTTGCTGGGAGTGTAACCCCAACAGAGTCTTCTAGAGCTACTAGCTTTAGGAAGAAACTACTTTGGAGCATTAAGGGATGGTTTGCCTCTGAACGATTCCACACTGTAAAGGATGTTTATGAGAGAGCCACGACGGCAGAACAGAACATGGAGACTATGAGCATAGAAATCGGAGGGAAAAGAAAGGAGACTCCTTTCGATTTGATCAATATACCCAATAAGAAGGGGAACTTTGGGAGCTTCAAGGGGAAGGCACAGTCTATGGGGGCTGGAAACTCAGGATTTAAGAACTACCCTACAAACAGAATGCAGAGTACGGGTACGGTTCAGAACAATTCATGCACGAAATGCCAGCTCTACCATAAGGGAAAGACCTGCACGGGCGAGCCTATCACTTGCTTTCATTGTGGTAAACTGGGGCATAAAGCCGTCGACTGCTGCTCTAAGAAGCGGGGTTACCCACCAGCGGCGTCTGCCGGAGGGTCTGTAGCCCCGAATAGGTTTCAGAACTTCAGGGCTCAGAGTGGTTATGCGGGTTCGAATAACACCTACAGAAATCCAGCGCCAACCAAGGGAACAACTTATGCAACTCCGGCTAAGCAAGCAGGGTCGGCCAGTGTGGCCACCCCAGCTAAGAAAGCTACGGGGCAGCTGTATGTCATGAACCCAGAAGAGGCTGAAAACGCGGATGTCGTATCAGGTAAATTTCCTGTTAACTCAGTAATTGCAAATGTTTTGTTTGATAGTGGTGCGTCCCACTCGTTTATTGCAGATAAGGTTGTGGGGAAATGTGGACTTAGTAATAGTTCCGCAGTAGACTTCGAGTTTTCGATGCCTAATGGGTCTAGTGTTGCATGTAAGAGTCAGTTTAAAGACGTGCCTGTAGTAATTTGTGGTCATGAGTTCAAATATGATTTGATAGCTTTTCCCCTAACCAATTTTGATGTAATATTGGGAATGGATTGGATGGGTAGATATAAGGCGAGAATAGACTTTGGATAGGAAAATTTTCACTTAGAGGACAGAAAAATGCTCATGTGACCTATCGTGTACTCCCGAAAAAACCAAGGATAAAATTTGTGTCTGCCATGAATCTGAAGAAACACTTAGCTAAGAATGAACCCCTATTCTTGTGTCATGTACGAGATACCCGGGTAGAGTACCCCGAGATAGGCGACGTCGAGGTAGTAAACGAATACCCTGATGTATTCCCTGAGGAAATTCCCGGAATGCCACCTAGAAGGGAGGTTGAGTTCAAGATTGACTTGGTCCCAGGAACAGGCCCTATTGCTAAATCACCCTACCGAATGACACCGGTAGAGATGCAGGAACTGAAGAAGCAGCTTGACGAGTTGGTGGAAAAAGGTTATGTGCGACCGAGTGTTTCACCTTGGGGAGCACCTGTAATATTTGTCCGAAAGAAGGATGGTTCGATGAGATTGTGTATCGACTACAGGGAGTTGAACAATGTGACGATAAAAAACAGATACCCCTTACCCAGGATTGATGACCTGTTTGACCAACTGAAAGGTGCTAGTGTGTTTTCGAAGATCGATTTAAGATCTGGATACTACCAAATGAAAGTGGCTGATGAGGACGTACCAAAGACAGCGTTTTCAACTAGATATGGGCACTATGAGTTCACAGTGATGCCCTTTGGGTTGACCAACGCACCAGCGGTGTTCATGGATCTCATGAATCGCACTTTCAGACCTTACTTGGATAAGTTTGTGGTGGTATTTATTGATGATATTCTAATTTACTCCAAGACTGAAGAGGAACATAAGAACCACCTGAAGATCGTACTGGAGATTTTGAGAGGAAAACAACTATACGGTAAATTCTCGAAGTGTGAGTTCTGGTTGGATAAAGTAGCATTTTTAGGACACGTGATATCCAAGGACGGAGTTGCTGTAGACCCAACTAAGATCAAGGCGGTAAAGGATTGGCCGACCCCTAAGAATGTAACAGAAATTAGGAGCTTTTTGGGACTTGCAGGCTATTACAGGAGATTTGTGAAGGATTTCTCAAAGATTGCTAAACCAATGACGACCGTAATGAAGAAAATCAACAAGTATAAATGGGATGAGACTTGCGAGAAAGCCTGTCAGGTTCTAAAAGAGCGGTTAACAACGGCCCTAGTCTTAGCACTACCTGACGAGAACATACCGTACGAAATGTACACTGATGCTTCAAAGAATAGTTTGGGTTGTGTCCTAATGCAGAACAGGAGAGTAATCGCCTATGCGTCTAGGCAGCTCAAGAGTTATGAGGAAAACTACCCGACCCACGATTTGGAGCTAGCAACTGTGATATTTGTTCTGAAACTGCGGAGACACTACCTATTTGGAGTTACATTCAAGATTTTCTCTGACCATAAGAGTTTAAAGTACATTTTCACCCAGAAAGAGTTAAACATGCGACAAAGGAGATGGTTAGAGTTGATCAAAGATTACGACATGGAGATACAATATCACGAAGGGAAAGCAAATGTTGTAGCCGATGCACTGAGCAGAAAGTCTCTACATTCAGTACAATTGGTTGTTCAAAGACAGAGATTAAGAAATGAATTTCTCAATTTCGGGGTTCAGTTGACAGAACCAGGAGTAACCACGGGGTCAACTGCAATTGAGAATGAAATCTTTGAGGAGATTAAGGAGTTACAGAAGACTGACAAGCTAGTAACGGATAAAGTAGCAAAGGAGCCAGAATTGTTCAAAAGAGGCGAAGATGGGATAATTCGATTTCAGGATCGAGTCTGCTTACCTAACATCGCCACATTGAGGGATAGAATCCTGTCTGAGGCTCATGCAAGCAAATACTCGGTACATCCAGGTGGAGACAAGGTGTACCAGAATTTCAGGAAAGTGTTCTGGTGGTCAGGGATGAAAAAGGATGTGGCTGATTTTGTGGCTAGGTGTTTAGTTTGCCAAAAGGTTAAAAGCGAACACAAGAGACCTCAAGGTAAATTACAACCCTTACCAGTACCAGAATGGAAATGGAGTTCCATATCCATGGACTTCGTTGCTGGACTACCTAGGACGCCTAAGAGCAACAATATGATTTGGGTGATAGTGGACAGATTGACGAAATGTGCACATTTTATACCAATGAAGGACACGTGGAAAAAGAAACAGTTAGTAGATGCTTATATACATCATGTACTGAGACTTCATGGTACTCCAAAGGAGATCGTCTCCGACCGCGATGCACGTTTTGTCTCTCGGTTCTGGAAGAAACTACAAGAAGCTTTAGGGACAAAACTTTTAATGAGTACCGCATTCCACCCTGCAACGGATGGTCAGACAGAGAGGACAAATCAGACTTTGGAAGATATGCTAAGAGCTTGTGCCTTACAGTACCAAGGTGGCTGGGAGGACAAGCCGGATTTGATAGAATTCTCCTACAACAACAGTTACCAAGCCTCAATCAAGATGGCCCCATATGAGGCACTTTACGGTAGGAAGTGCAGGAGTCCAATCTGTTGGAATGACATCAGTGAAACGATGGTGTTGGGTCTAGATTACATCCAAGAACTGACCGACCAAGTCAAACTAATTCAGGAGAGACTCAAGGCTGCGCAGGACAGACAAAAGAGCTATGCAGATAAGACTCGCAGTCAGGTAGAGTTTAATGAGGGCGACATGGTACTACTCCGAGTGTCACTTACCAGAGGTGTAATGAGGTTCGGGAAGAAAGGAAAATTGAGTCCTAAATTCATCGGACCCTACAAGGTAACCAAGCGAGTTGGTGAAGTCGCTTATAAGTTAGACTTGCCAGCAAATCTCGAAAAGGTTCACAACGTGTTTCACGTTTCCCAACTCAGACGATACGTTAGTGACCCATCACATGTACTCAACCCGGAAACAATCGAGTTAGATGAGACCATGACTTATGAAGAGGCACCATTGAAAATTTTGGACAATAAGGTGCGTAAAACTCGACGAGCTGAGACACACATGGTGAAAGTTCTGTGGTGTAATAACAACGTTGAGGAAGCAACCTGGGAAGTGGAGTCGGTTATGCGTGAGAAGTACCCTCATCTGTTTACTAGGTATATTCGGTTCGGGACGAACCTTTATTTAAGGGGGATGAGAGTCTCGCGCGCTTTGTTTCTAAATGCTTGTTTGATTCGCTTTGTTTCTAAATACTTGTTTGATATGATCTACGTGTTTTGATTCATATGTTTGCCGATTCTTCTTCTTCGTGAATTGTTACTTCGTACCTCGAGTACAGCAACCCAGCTCTTTTTAGAGCATGTTCTTATGATCTTGTGCTATCTTTCCAAATACTCATCTTACCCTGTGATCAATGTTACTAGTTAGGAGCTTGTCTTTTGAAGGATGGGTTTAAAGATTCGGGACGAATCTTGGTTTTAAGGGGGGAAGACTGTAACACCCCATATTTTTAGGACTTTTAAATTATTAAAGTCGTCGGGAGAAATTCATTTTAAGAATTACGAGTTTCTATTTTGGGAAATTTGGAGCCACTTTCCTATTTGGGTCACTTTCCTAATCAAGAATTAGCTAGCAAATTACCTATTTGCCCTTACTAAACCCTCCCTCACTATACTACAAAAACAAAACAAGTAAAAAAAAAAAAAAAAAAAACTCACGTATCACTCACCTCACTGCCGCGCGAAGGAGGAAGGAAGAGAAAAAGGAGAAAGAGAAGAGAGAAACAGAGGAAGCCGCGCGAGGAGAAAGTCGCGCGAACCCCCACCGCTCGGCCGCCTATCGCCGCCGTCACAGCCGCCCTAGCCGTCGCCCACTCTCCCAGCCGTCTCTCTTCCTCTCTCTTGGTTTCAATCAAGAGTTGTAAGTCTTCAACCGTGCTCAATTAATTTAATTTGGATGTTCAATTTTGGGTCAAGTTGTCGATTAGTGTTCGATGGAGTTGTTTAATTCGATTGTTTTGAAGTTAATAGTGATTTTGATGGGTCTAAGTCGTGGGTTTGATTTTCGATATTCGGGGGTTTTTGTTCATAAGGTTTGTGTTGAAATTGTGGTTGATTCTATGTGAGAAATTGTTTGGTTTTTGGGTAGATTGAATTGTTACGCAATGGGATCGTTATATTGTTGTTCTTGGATTGTTTTATGGTGGTTTAAGTGATGATTAATCTTACTGCCAATCCTGAATTTTAATATTGTTGATGTTGTTTTGTTGATTAATGGATAGAAGTGAGTAATTAGTAAGTTGGGTAGGTTATGGTGATAAATTGATGTGTTGTTGGAAGGTTTATTGTCAAACTTGTGAATTGTGTGGCTCTGTGGAGATAGCCGAGTGTTCTCTTCATGTCGGGTTTTGATGGCGATCGTGTAGTAACTCAATCTCGTTGCTTTGTGATTAGGGTGTGTGTTTGAAGAAGTCCCTTTCTAGTTTGGTGAAGGTAAGAACGTTGGTTATAATCCCAACCACGAAATCTAAACTCCAAAGATTATCTCGTCTTGATACTAACCCTGTTCTAATGACTATTGCTTACGTATTATCCCTATCGTTGTCCTACTATTTTGTATCATTATCATTTGAATTAACCTTGCAGCGTTCCCGCCTTTCGGCACAAAGAACCGGCCCTTCGGCCTCTTGATTTCGCTCGGCCCGGCCTCTCGGCCGGCTCGGCCTTTCTTCTCGGCCACTCGGCCGAGCGTGTGCGTCGTTATTACTTCGTTGTGATTTTGATGTGATTGTATGATTTATGTTATATTAACGATTGTATAATGTATTGTTTACGCGCATATGATTGTGTACACTAATGTTTATGATATTGTATGTCGACGAAAACCACCTAGAGTAAGGTGACGCGACCAGGTTCGGTCACCTCTATACCTCTGATCAAGGTAGTTTTAGGTTGGGTTAGCTACCGACTTCCTAATAGACTTTCCTCCTAGGGGTACGCATCCTACTGGATCCCTAGCGAGGAGTGTGCACACTTTAAGTTATTAGGGGCGTGTTTTTACTGCTCTAGCTCGCGCTGGTACGAGATTGTGGTGGCTGTGGGGTAGGAGCACAGCCTTGATTTGTAGCAAGACCGTCGGATCTTGTAGCGATATGGAGATTATCGCGCTATATTATCGATGAGCGATTGTCTATTATAACGCTTACTTATTATTTGTTAGCTACGCGCCTCAAGGCGCGTATCTTTTGTTCACTTGTGTTTTGTACTTCTTACTCAGCCTGTATGCTGACGTTCTTTATTCTGGTTCGTTCCCTACCATATTCCGGGGCCTATGTCATTCTTCGATGGCATAGTTGACAGGTCTTGTTGAGTTTGGATTCTTGCTTGAGGGACGTTAACATACTGGGATTTCATCATTGTCTATTGGACTATTTCATTTGGTTATGTAATTTTGGATTTCGTTTTGAGAACTGTAGTTCGACATTTAAAGACTTTCGCTGTCTTGTCTTTCATTAATTTATTGTAATCGAATTTCTAGCCTAGCAATTGACTTGGTAGTCAATTGCGGCGTGACAATTCTAAATTATTTCTATTTATAGTTCAGTCAAAATTTAGGGTTGTTACATAGAATGACATCGAATTACTTATGTCATTGTATGGACACTCTTGTCATCGGATGTAGGTGTCAATGTACGGACACTCTTGTGTCATTATATGGACAATTGGTGTCATAGTATGGAGGTGTCACTGTATGGACGCTCTTGTGTCATTGTATGGAAGTGTTATTGTATGGACTGTGAGTGTCAGTGCATAGAGTCATGCGTTTTGTGTGCCCTATCATGTTGTCTTGCTCTCTGTCCATTATTGTTTTGCTGCTGCGTTAAGATAGATGCTATATTGATTGGATTATGATAGAGTTTAAGGTGGCGTAGTCTAGGTTTTGTTCTGTAGTTAGAGTAGCTTGTTAGTCAAGTAGTTTATATAGTCATGTTTGTTACTTGTTAGTGTTTGGAGCAGCAATCAGAGATTATACCTTCGTCATTTTTACATAGGTTTGTTTCAAATTTTGAAGCATAGAGTATTTATAGAAATGAGTAGTAGTGGATATTTGGTTGTATTTTTCCGGAGGATGGGATTTGAGAGGGTATCGAAATAAGCTTAAGTGTTTCTTTCTAGTTAGTATCTTCAATGTGGATGCGGAAAACGTAGAGAACTATGTAGATGTCATTGGATGGAGGTGTCTTCGTGTGTACGCTCTTGTGTCATTGTATGGATATTAGGTGTCATTGGATGGATATGTCATTGTATGCACACTTTTGTGTCATTGTATGCACACTTTTGTGTCATTGTATGACAGTGGGTGTCCTTGTATGGTGTTTGGCGCGCACTGTTTTTGCGTGATCTTGTTCTCTTTCCATTATTGTTTGATGATGCGAGGGGATTGTACCTGAAGAGAGCGGCTTGGAGTTCTCTTTTAATCAATCTTAACTTACCTGTGGTATTATGCATATAAAGATTTAAAGGCCGTTAGCTCAATGGTAGAGCGTTGTGCTATTTGCACATTGGTGTGGATTCAAGTCCCACACGGCCTAGATGCCGGCTTTGTGATGTTGTCTTTTGTTGTATTATATGTGTTTGTAACTTATGGGCATCCATGGTTAAATGGCAGCTTGTATAATGATGTGTTCTTGTCACAACATGGGCTTTTTTCTTGAAAACATTAAATGTGATGCATGCTCAGAAGCTTAGCTTCATGTTCATGTCAAGGAAGGGCAGCTAAGAAGGGCTACTTGCCAAACAAGAATTTTCATGCGTCTCTTTTGCTAATCGTTGCATGCATTTTAAGGCAAATAAGGATTAATAATGTGTTTTAACAATGAATAGATGTCCATATCTATTTTGGAAGATAATTGAAGTCCATCTCAAGCAAGCAAAGCACCTGCTACATTCGTTTCAAAAACAATTCTTTTAGCGATCAAATCAAGTCCAAAAAATACTTACAATACCATTTCTCCTAGCTTCAGAATCTGTTTTGAACAATTTTTTGGTGCAGATTGACAACCTTCAAGATAGCTTTTGAATGATACTAATTAAGGCCTGAGACGATCAGATTTGCTATGTCTAAATGCCCTTTTTGCACTGTGTAACAAATAGCCTATGTGGGAGTTGAACCCACACCATTCATGCTATCGCATGATGCTCTACCAATTAGAGCTAATAGGCTGCTATGCAATCGCATTATGCCATACCAACCACGACTAACATGAAAAATATGCACACACAATCTCAATCTCAATCTGAATATGAAGCTTATAACTCTGATTTCTTTCGCATTTCATTTCTCGTTCGACGATTGAGAAATTTTCAGGCATCTCAATCAGAACATGATCAGTTTGTGAGTAACTCACTCCGAACAAACCATAAATCATCGGAAACTAGGTCCATCCACTCCCTTTGTTATTGATTGACACACGTTTGTTCATAGAGTGACACACGTTCCTCCATAGAATGACACCGACATAGAATGACATAGCCATAGAGTGACACACGTTTGTCCATAGAGTGACACATGTTTGTAAATAGAGTGACACACAATTGTTCATAGAATTATACATCTATACAATGACACACGTTTGTACATAGAGTAACACCGGTTTGTACATCAAGTGACACACGTTTGTCATAGAGTGACAGGCTGTTTTCACTCAAAAAATTAATCTCAAACCTAGTGTCATTTTATTGTTCAACAATTGTCATTGTATTTTCCATGAAATCTAAGTCTCAAACCTATAAATTTAATTCTAAATTTAGATCGTTCAACTAATATTCGAAAAATAGTGTCATTATATTGTTTAGTTGGTGTCACTGTATTTTCCACAAAATTATAAATCCATGACACACGAATGTGGTATGTACATAGAGTGAAAAAAAAAATCAACAAAATTCAGCATATACGCTAATGCAACATAGCTGCCTTTCAATTACTTGTGTAATTAATAATCAAATTCGTACATTTAAGACAACAAATTCCCAGATTTCTAACCGAAATCAAATTAATCGAACGCAAATCAAATCCTAGGGGTATAGACCTTGATCTAATCGACAAAATAATAGCCGATTTGGAGATTAATTTTGAAGCTCATCGTACTCATTTTAAAACAACACAATTTGTATTCTGAAATGAAGAGGAGAGAGAACGAAATCAAACCTGATTGAAGTGCACGGCGATGAATCTGCGGCGGTGGCGGAGATGCGACGATGACGGATCTACGGCAGTAGCGAAGATCGACGACGACGAAGAGAGGACGAAGTTTTGTGAAGTTTTTTGGGAATGTAGATGAGTTTCCATGAATTTGAAGAGAGAGAAAAAGCAGTAGATAGGAGGAGGAGAGAGAACGTGTTATTTTTGGAAAGGAATGAGTGACATTAGAAATTTTGGACCCCTCTCACCAAAACTATAGCGCGTCCTTTTTTTTTAATTTTTTGCGGGTGTCATTCTATGCAGCACTGTGTGTCACTCTATGGCAGTGCGCATTTCTCACGCGAAGGGGAGTTCGCGCCTGATCTCGCCTGTATATATATATATATATATATAGGAAATCTATCAAATGAGAAGTGAGAAGTAATCTCAGCCATCTATCTCACTTGATCTAACGACCCACATTAAAAACAGAAATAAAAGAAAATTAAAACTAAAAATACACCCAAATCCCAAATCACTCACATTTTCTCTCTCCTCCCTTCCCCCCCTCCCTCTCTCTCCTCAGCTCGAACACCCACGCCACCACACCGCCGCCGTTTTGTCCACCGGCGACAGCCATCGCCGGTAACGAAACCACCGGAATACTTTTCGGACCACCGCGAGCCATCGTCCGACATCATTCTCCGCCGTCGAGCGCCGTTTGGCCGCGAAAACCGCCTTCTCTCTTTTTTTTTTTGCGCACGTTTTTCCTGATCTAGCCGTCGCCTCTGACCTCCGCCGTCTATCGTCGCCTTTTATGGCCTCCGTCGACGACGACGCCACTTCTCCCTAGAGCGGCACCCCAGTCCCGCCACATAGTCACCGGCGGCGTGCACGGGAACCACCAATGCCACCTCCGACTCCACAGGCTTCGGCGAGGACCACCAGATTCTTCGCCCTTTAAACAAATGCAACCGACGCCTTCTCCCTCCCTCGTTTCGCGGTTGTTTCTCCAGATCTAGCCGCCACCTTGGCTCTTCGCCGTCGACATACACCTTCGCCGATCAGTCATTTGTTCGCCGACGATTTCTGCTCCGATAAGCGGTGACTGAAGTGGGGAGGGCGGGGGCAGGTCTGGGCAGTGGTGGGGGATTGGTGGTGGTTGGGTGGTGTGTGAGGAGAGAGAAAATCGTATTTTTTTTTATTTCTTTTTTTAGTTACGTGTTTAATTTCCAAAGTTACGGGTTTTAGTTGTTGGAGTTAGTGGAGTTGCGTGTTTTACCTAATAAAATTAGTTGGAGTTATGTGTTTTGGTTTATGGAGTTAAGTCGGAGTTACATGATTTAGGTAGTTGAGTTATTAGAGTTACGTGTTTTATTTATGAAAATTGAGTTAGAGTTACGTGTTTTAGTTATTGGAGTTAGAGTTACGTGATTTAATATATGTAGTTAAGTCAGAATTACATGATTTAGGTAGTGGAGTTCTTAGAGTTACGTGTTTTAGTTAGTAGAGTTAAGTCGGAGTTACGTGTTTTAGTTAGTGGAGTTATTAGAGTTACGTGTTGTATTTGATGAAATTAAGTTGGAGTTATGTGTTTTAGTTGGTGGAGTTAAGTTGGAGTCACGTGTTTTAGTTAGTGGAGTTAAGTCGGAGTTAGGTGTTTTAATTAGTGGAGTTATTAGAGTTACGTGTTTTATTTGATGAAATTAAGTTGGAGTTATGTGTTTTAGTTGATGGAGTTAAGTCGGAGTTACGTGATTTAGGTAATGGAGTTATTAGAGTTACGTGTTTTAAGTACTGGAGTTAAGTTGGAGTTACGAGGTTTTGTTTGTGGAATTATGTAAGAGTTACGTGTTTTAGTTGGTGGAATTATGTTAGAATTATGATAGTTAGATAATTTAGTTAAATTATTGGAATTATTAATATTACTAGAGTTAGATAATTTTGTTAAATTAATGGAGTTAAATCATTGGATTTAAACAGTTTAGTTACTGGAGTTATAGGACTAGAGTTATGCCGTTTAGGTAGTGAAGTTACTTGAAATCAATGGTTGAGAAATGGTAATTTGGTGAGAAGTGAGAAGTAATCTTAGCCATTGATTTCGCATAACTGCAGTAACTAAACTGCATAACTTGAGTCGTAACTCCACTAACTAAAACTCTTAACTCCAGTCACTTAACTTTACTAACTAAATTGTGTAACTCCAGTAAACTAAATTCATAAAGTAAATTGTCTAATTTGAGTATCATTATTAACTCCACCAAATCCAACGAAAATTCATTAACTCTAACGTAACTTCACTAACTAAAACACGTAACTCCAACACAGTTTCCTTTAATAATAAAACACGTAACTCTAATAACTCCAGTACCTAAATCACGTAACTCCGACTTAACTCCATCAACTAAAACACATAACTTCAACTTAGTTTCATCAAATAAAACACGTAACTGTAATAACTTCACTACGTAAATCACGTAACTCCGACTTAATTTCATAAACTAAAACACATAACTTCAACTTAATTTTATCAAATAAAACACGTAACTCTTATAACTTCACTACCTAAAACCCGTAACTCTAATAACCCCACTACCTAAATCCCGTAACTCCGACCTAACTCCATTAACTAAATCACATAACTCCAACTTAACTCCATTAACGAAAACACGTAACTTCAACTTAACTCCACCAACTAAAACACGTAACTCCATCTTAACTCCACCATATAAAATACGTAACTTCAAATAACTTCAATAAATAAAATACGTAATTCCAAATAACTCCAATGTTTAAAACACGTAACTCCAAAACACATAACTCCACAAAATAAAAATCATCACTCCAAAAACGAAAAACTTAATTAAAAAAAATTTTGAAAACACCTTTTCCCATTTTTCTCTCTCCTCTGCACCACCCAAACCCCAACCAGCCACCCTCCCCCGCAACTGCCACCGCTCAGCCTCAACTCCGCCATCACTCACGCAGCACCACCCGTGTCGCCGGAAAAATACCGATCCTGGGGCGGCGACGCAAGCCCCGACCTTCGACCGACTCAACCATCACCGCCCCCTCATTTCCACTTCTTCTCCAATTTCACTCGTTTCGATGCGCTTCACCATGTCGGGAATGTGTGATGTAATGTCGGAGAAGCCGGATAATGTAACGATCGACGGCCGCGATTCAAGCCGGCGGCCAGATCTGATGAACTGATCGCGAAAAACTTGTGCGAAAAAAAGGGAGGAGAAGACGTTTTGGCGATCAAAAGCTACTCGACGGAGGAAGCTAGCGGCCGACGAAGACGCGCGGTAGTCGGACGATTCGGCCGGTGGTTTTTTGTCCGGCGAAGGGTGCTTTCGGTGTACGACGGTGGCGGTTGGCGGCGCGGGGGTAGGACCGTGGAGAGAGAGGGAGGGGGAAGGGGGAGGAGAGAGAAAATGTGAAGAATTGGGGAGTTTGGGTGTATTTTCAATTTTACTGTAATCTTTAATATGGGCCATTAGATCAAGGGAAATAGATGGCTGAGATCACTTCTCACTTCTCACGAAATTAACACTTCACATCTGATAGATTTCCTATATATATATATATATATATATATAATTGTATCAAGTCAGAAGTAAAGTTATGTCAGAAGGTCAGAAGTAATCTGGAGCGTCCATCTTGATGATCCGACGGCTGAGGAGACGCGCGGTTTTTCTTTTCTCCAGCTAACTCCACCACTTGCAGAGCCTAACTCTATGGTCTCAGGGGTATTTCAGTCAATCTCCTCTAAATTAGATAGGGGTACTCGAAAATTTCATCTCATTTCTTTCATTCGGTTTCTCTATGGTCTTCTCCGATTCTCTCTCCTCAAAACTCCGATTCTCTCTCCTCTTCTCCGATTCTCTCTCCTCAAAACTCCGATTCTCTCTCCTCCTCCACGACGCTGGTAACTCCTCTCTTTCATCAAATTTGTTTCTCTCTCCACACCGACGACGCACGCGATTCCTCCTTCTCAGGTTTGCATTTTTGAAACCCTAGCTCTCGTTTTTTATGTTATTTTTTCATATTTTTCGAAAGTGAATCGATTTGTTCAAATTCTCTTGATTTGATTGTCATGAAGTTTTTTTATTTTGAAAATTTGTGAGATCTAAGTTTTGTTGATCGAAATTTGTTTTATTTCGTAGGTTTCTTTTAATCGAATTTTTACTTTCGATTTAATCGAAATTTCTAGGGTTTTCAACAGTTATTTCTTCATTTACGTTTCAGATCTAGTTTAATTAATTGATTTCTTACAGTTTTCTTCGTTAATCGAACTTAGGGTTTCGCATAAATGGGGAAAAGGAAAGTAGTTGATCATGCTGAAACGTCCTCGAAGAAACAACTTATTTCAAATGACGAATCTTCACAACAACTCAGCATTGGCACGTCTAATCGTGGAGTTCCGAGTTCCGTTGATGTCGAGTCGTCTCCTGTTGAATCACCGACTGTTAATGTTAATGTTCAAGTTCATTGTCGTCGGAAGCGTCGTCCAAAAAAAGCGAAGGATCCTAATGCTCCGTAAGATTTATGTTTTCTGATTATTTACTTCTTTTTCATCTGTGGTGATACTAAGTTATTGTTTGTTCTGGTTAGAGTTATGGTAGTAAAGTTAGCAAAGTTGTTAAGTTAGCAAAAATTCTATTATTTTGTCAGTGGAGTTACTAAAGTTAATACAGTTAGTAAAGTTAAGAAAGTTAATAAAGTTGTAAAGTTACCAAAGTTAATAAAGTTAGTAAAGTTAGAAAAGTTAATAAAGTTAGTAAAGTTATGTGAGCTTTGGTCAACAGAGTTAGTATAGTTAGTAAAGTTATGTGTGTTTCGTTTTGGCTAGCGGAGCAAGTCCAAACTTATGCAGTGTAGTTAATAAAGTTAGTAAAGTTAGTAAAGTTAATAAAGTTAGTAAAGTTATGTGAGCTTTGGTCAACAAAGTTAGTATAGTTAGTAAAGTTATGTTCGCTTTGGCTAGCGGAGTAAGTCCAAACTTATGCAGTGTAGTTAACAAAGTTATTCATGTTAGTCAACATACAAAAGTACAGTTTTGTTAACAATGCAATAGAGTTATGATTGTTGGGCTGTGGAGTTATGGCTATTAGTCAATGAAGTTATTGTTTTTTGAAATGGTGTTGTGTTTGGGTTAAAATAGATTGTTATGTGTTCTTATACTATGTTGATAGTAGCAAAATCTTTATTTATGAAATCGATGTTTTTGTTTTCTTGCGTTTTGATATATGAATTTCTGTGTTCTAGTGTTGTGCTATCAAGTGAATGTCGGCCAGCTGACCTCATTGATTTTCTTAAGGGGTTAAGCCCTAAGCAAAAGTCAGGGGTGCGTCAACTTGGGTTTGGGGGGCTGTTTAGTCTATCGTGTACCTCTTTACCTCTTGGGTTGTTGCCTGATCTTCTTGAGGTATTTTATGGGACTAGTTACTATTTCAAGTTTGGTGATGGGAAGGAGTTCTTGGTACGTAAAGAGGATGTTTATGACTTTTTCCAATTACCTATGCATGGGGATAAGCTAATTGAGACAGAAACGGGGAATACAGCCTGTTTTGAGGACGCGTGTTTGAAGAAGAGGTGGAGGGATTACTTTGGGGTGCCTCTTGATAAAGATGTTACTTTGAATCAGGCTTTTCAAAAGATTGGGACAGAGTTTGATGATGAATTTGTTAGGCTGTTTATACTGATTATCTTTGGGTGTTTCTTGGCTCCAACTTCAAATCGGAAAACTGATTTTGAGCTCTCATGTGCTATTGAGGATGTTAGCACGATCCCCCGTCTGGATTGGTGTTCCTATGTTTTGTATAGGTTAGGGAAGGGGATTTCTGATCATAAAAAGCGTAACAGTTCAAAAGTAGGGGGCTGCCTTTTCCTACTGCATTTGATCTACTTTCATAGGATTAAGTTTCAGGGCAAGAGTCAGCCAACTAGTCTCCCATTGGTTCAACATTGGTGTACAGAAACGTTTGACCGTAGAGTCAAGGAGGAATTGATAAGTGGAGGGATTGGCAATGGGGCCTTGGTAATGGATAAGTATCCATTGTGTTTGAAGGATTCTCAGTCTACGATACGATGTTTGGAAGGCACAAGTAGTAGCGTCCCTACAGTCGTAACGAGTAATATTCCCTTGTTACATGCTTCGGATCCTGCGTCAAGGGTTATTACATTTGTTTTGCCTCCAGGAGAGCCCACTGATGAAGAAATTAATGCTATGTCTACTAATGTAAGTCACTTTAACCTTTTCCTTCTCCCTTCAAACTAGTATATAGTGAATCATAGCGTAAAAATTGAATCATGACTCTGTTAAGTGTCTTGTTTTCATCCATAGGTCCTTCATAAGATAGAGTTGACGTTCAAGAGGGACCTGAACGTGATACACAGCTCCAACATGTCCATTCTTCATCAAGCGATGAAATCTGTTTTGGGCACATCAGGTGATTCTGCTGCTGGGGGATCTGGTGTTGCTGCTACTGCTGCTGCTGGGGTAAACAATGTTAGTGCTCCTTCTGCTGGAGGGTGTACTGCTCCTGTGGGACCCAGTGTTGCTGCTGTGGCTTCCGGGGTAGCAAGTGTTGATGCTACTGGAGCGTGTCCTGGTCCTGTGGGATCGGGTGTTGGTGCTGGTGGGGGATCTGATGGTAAAAGTCGTGTTGAGGAGCAATCAGATACTCAATTTTATAATAGTGATGAATGGGTGAAGAGTTTCAACTTTATATGTAATAATTTTGCATCCTTCAAGAAATTAGCCGATGATTTGCCCTCCTTTGAGCTTCTTACCCCACCCTTTGGCAATAAGAAGACCGATTATAGCACTTGTGTGAACCAAGAGGCTGATTTGTTAGTTGACAGTCTTAATGATTTGGGTGAGAATGTCGGTTTGGATGGGTTGGATGGTCTAGTTAGTGATGTTGTTAAGAGTTATGGTCCTAAGAGTTTGAACCAACGTGTCTTTTGTGAGCTTGGTAAGTCTAAAGGCAGTAGTGAAGGGAAGAGTACGAGTTCTGGTAGTGCCAAGCTGTCTGAGGACCTGGAATCTAATAAGCAGAAGCTGTCTGACACCGTCAAAGTCGGTGATGAGACAAAGGCGGTGAAAGACAAAGACAATGATGATGAGCGAGTCAGTGGTGGTGATGATGGAGGGTGTGCTGGTCTTGGGGGATCGGGTTTTGCTGCTGGTGGGGGATCTGGTGGTAAGGGTGGTAGTGAAGTGAAAACTGATGGTAAGGATTTGATTGACACCACGAAAACTGTTGATGAGACACCGACAGTGAAACAGAAGGTCATAAAGTATGTTTACAGCTCACCAAAAGTCGTTCAAAGCCCATTATTTAATGGCAAAAGTACCTCACGTAATGGTGGTGATGGACTGGGTTGTAGTCTCCGCATAAGTCCAATGTCTGTAAAGGTTTTGGTAGTGTCTAGATTTATGAGGAGAACCCAGTCAATCGTGTCCTACATGCCGAATTTCAAGAAGCATTTGTGTGATTTTTGTTTTCTCGAAGTTGAGGAGATATGTCCAAAAAGGTGATTTTCTTACATACATTTTGAAATGGCAGATTTTTATTCTGTTTTCATTATACGACTCTAATTCTTTTTTTGGTGTTGCTTTTTGAAGTGAGGTGCTCACTGATTACGGCCCTGATTGGGATTGTTGAGAGAAGATATGCTGACTTTAGGAAGCGTTGCACCCTCCAAACACATTAGCCCGACAATTATCAACAGTTGGAGTGTTTTACTTAATCACTTAGAGTTTGAAGATAAATCAGTGCCTCTCCGGGTGTTTTTTGGACTAGATCACATGGTGAGTAAAGATCACATTGGCAATCAGTTTTTATATTTTTTTTGTGTTTGTAATGTTGTAAAATGTTTTGTTTGTTCTAGGACGGTGTATATAAGGCGTTTGCTGGTCAGCATACCAAGGAAGGGGTTCTGGAACGAGGACTTTTTGGGGCTTGGCAGTCTTGGATGGACCGTTATCCAAATGTGTCCAATCTAGCTGACAAGGACATGGTAAGTCTCTTTTAAATGTTTGTGTGATTATATTTATTGTCTTGGTTTATATTTTCACCCTTAAGTTATTAGACTCAGGTATTTTGTGTGATTATATTTATGGTCTTGTTGTATTTGTTTTGCTAGGTATTTTTCCCGATGCACTACGAGGAACACTACTCCCTTGTCGTGTTGAATTTCACTTCTAGAACCGTCGATATCTTGGATTATAGAGTGTATACAGATTGGTCAAAGACTGCGTACAAAGACCAAGCAAAACTTTTGGTAACTCTCTAGCTTTTTTGTTTATGATTTTTCGAATTAGTATGCACTTTATCAATACAATGTTATTAATATTTTTCATTATTGGTTGTGCTATTTTTATAGGTGATGTACTTTCAACGTTTCCTGGTGAAGTGTGGACATCCACATGCATCAGATGTCTCCCTTTTCAAGTTCATTCGTGTGAATCTCCCTTGGGAAACCAAGGTACATAATGTCGATTCTGGTGTATACACGATGATCCATTGCTTGAACTATGATGGGGTGTCATTCAAGTCCAAGCTTAAAACAGCCAATGGGAGAAAGATGTATCGGGCTGAGATTTGTGCAAAACTGGTGCTTTTCGACCATAACAAATGCAGAGCTGAAATCCTCCGAAAGGTCGATGCTTTTCGAGATGCGAGATTTGACTTGTCAGTGAAGTTGGACAAGCTTGCAAAGGCAGAAAAAAAGAAAGTTGCTACTGCTCCAACCAAGATTAAGATTGTCTGCAAAAAACCTGCTGTTCTACTATCAGGGGCGGATGAATTTGATGGATCAGAAGAATCAGAGGTGCCAGATGAGACATCTGAACCAATCCCAATATGTGAAGCAGAAGAAGCTACGTCCAGGACTCGTGGGGCCACTGGAGCTGTTACACGCTTACAGCCCGTCTCCGAACCAGTCCCCTGTCCTGCTGCTACTGCCAAGTCGCATTCCCAACCAGCTCAAGGACGGCAGCCCCAAGGTAAAAAACAACTCAAAATTTTAGTGTGATTTTCTGATGGTTTTTGGTCTGAAATTCTTGAGTTCATGTATGCTTTTGTTAGTCATTTAGTTTTTTTTCGTATTGTGCAGGCGTACCAAAGTTTGTGGTCTACCTCCAGAAATGCGTCTTGGAGATTCAAAGAAGGAACGCAAATGAATGGAGGACTGGTTTGACATTTGAAGGCGTATGACCAACGTATTCTTGTAATGAATGACAGAAATTAAGCACTATATTTTTAATTTTCGGATAGTTAACCTTCGTAGTTAATGCAGTGGTAGTGTAAACAAAACGTGATCGGAATGATGGTTGAATTTTATGTGGGCGTAATTTCACTAACTTTAATAACTGTACCACTAAAAATGCATAACTGTGCTAATATGAAGACGTAACTGTACAACTGAAATGTATAACGTTACTAACTCCTCTATCCAAAAAAAATAATTTCACTAACTTTAATAACTGTACCACTATAAACGCATAACTGTGCTAATATGAAGACATAACTTTACAACTGATATGAATAACTTTACTAACTCCCCTCTCGGAAAGAGAAAAATTCACCAACTTTAATAACTGTGCCACTAAAAACGCATAACTGTGCTAATATAAAGGCGTAACTGTACAAATGATATGAATAACTTTATTAACTCCTCTATCCGAAAGAGAAAAATTCAGTAACTTTAATAACTGTACCACTCAAAACGCATAACTTTACTAATATAAAGGCGTAACTGTACAACTGAAATGAATAACTTTACTAACTTCTCTATCTGAAAGAGTTAACTTCATTAACTTTAATAACTGTACCACTAAAAATGCATAACTTTGCTAATATAAAGGGGTAACTAAAGGTGTAACTGTACAACTGAAACGATTAACTTTACTAACTTCTCTATACGAAAGTGATAATTTCACTAACTTTTAATAAGTGTACCACTAAAAATGATTGTCAAGTTTATAAAGGCGTAACTGTACAACTTGATTCCAAAATGATTGTTCAAGTTTATAAAATAATCCAAAATGATTGTTAACAAAATGAAAAATTCCAAAATGATTTCATATTCGCATTCATTTATTCTAAATCATCTTCTTCATCCTCTTCTTCTTCTTCTTCTTCTTCTTCTTCTTCTTCTTCTTCTTCATCCTCTCCATCTTCTCCATAGGATACCTTTGATTTCCCTTTCAAAGGACATGTACGGGCATTGTGTTTTTCTCGTTTACCACATATCGAACATGTCCTGGGCTTGCTTGGTTTGTTACGCCTGATTTGCATCTCCCTTTGAGAAACTAACCGCTTCCTTGTGCCCTTGTTGTTGGATTGGAGTGGAGGGAGGACACTTACTTCTATTGAGGCATCAATATCTAACAAAGACTCTATTTGTTGTCTCTTTGTTTTCGGGGTACTAGAAGTACGAGCCATTAAGTTGTCTCTAAACTGTTTTAAAGTCTCTGTAAAGTTGAGAGCTTGTTCTTCATTTTGCTCAACCTCTTCCACTACTTTGTAAATCTCATCCCACATACCTGAAATACATTTGTTGTTCTTCTCCTTCATCTTTGTGTAATCGTCAAGTAAGGTACCTTGTCAAATGTATTTGTACATTCTCGTTATGAAGCCGATTATACAGGAATGCTTTGTAGAATATCGAATATCTATGCCAAGTAGAAACAATAGCAGTATGAAGGAGATAATACCTTGTAGATCATATACAGGCTTCCGGTATGACTCCATTGTCCATCTATCTAGTACATATTGCTTGGGGATCGTAGTGAAGCCCTTTCCAGCGAGGAGCCACAATGCATGTCTACACAATACCCCAATCCTATTGAATAGCTTACAAGAGCAATCTAACTCATTGGTTGAAGGGAAATAGAACACCTAAACCTGGCCATAGTAACATAAATAATTTAGAGCCAGAAACTATTATAGACGGCTATGAATGTAGATATATTCATAAGAAATATCTGAAAAAAGACTCACAGATGAGGAAATGCACATAAAATGAGAATTGTGGAGTAAAAATGGCACATACCAGAGACATACTTGAGAAAGAAAAAAATAAAGGTTTTAGAAGGTTGAAGTCTAACAGTAAGTACCTGATCCTTCTTAATGGAGTCATGCACCCCCATTTCCTCATAGCGATCTGTCTTCTTGAATTCAGCAACCCCACACGTCAAAGCTGCCACAATCTCCTCTTGTATGACGTTAAAGACAGTGTGTGTGTAAACTTGTGACGCGTATATCTCCAAAGGGGTGGGAGTTTTTAAGATGGGCAGTGAATTCTCACATTCATAATTTAACTTGTCAGTTACTTTCCTCTGTTGATCAATAGCACTCTCAAACCTCATCCATAGTCTACAAGAGTAACATGCTTGTCGAGGAAGGTCTTGAAAAAACTGTTCTCACTCTCTGAACGTTGAGTGGTTTTTAAGATTAATCCAAGGTGTGTGTCACGGAAAAAACAAGGTACCCACATACTCCTACACTCATATATATCTGCCAACCAAGGGTCGTTTTGCAATTCAAAGTCTTCCAAAATTTCATTCCACTCAATCTCAAATTGACATGGTTCAATTTCTGGATCCCACACAAGACATGTAAATCGAGGCATAAAACCTGTAGACTCATTAGTCAAAGCATGCCCTAGTTTTTCTTTTACTTTTTCCATTATGTGCCAAGCACAAAACCGATTTATAGCAGTCTTGAAAACACTAGGTGCAGCATTCTTTATACCAGGGCATTGATCAGTTGTTATCCATTGAGGTTCTTTGTTGTCCATACATTCCAAGAACCTTTCAAACACGCAAACAAATGACCTTTCATCTTCTTTTGCTAACAGTGCGCAGCCAAAGTTTACACACTTTTTGTGTTGGTCAATACCTGTAAAAGGTGTCAAAACTGCATTATTATTTGTCCCATAAGTGGGATCAAATGAAATCCCATCACCAAACAAAAAGTAGTTTCGCCTACAACACGAATCAGCCCAAAAAACCCTCACCAAATTCCCATCTTCATTCTTTTCAAAAGCATAATAAAAGCCGTCTGATTTGGATTTACACCTTTCCAACTTATCCAGAAAAATTTGGGCATCTCTTTCCCCAATTACATATTTGTAATCTCTCCTAAAATTATTCATATCGACTATTGTTGCCCCAATATTTTGATATCCACCAACATGTTCTTTCAATGTCTTAACTGTTTGGGCAGTCCCAACATTAACTCTAGAATTTTCTATAAGTGTCTTTTTGTGGTGAAGAGTGAGGTTTCGATTTATTTTTTGAAACCTATCAAACCTAGGAGACACAAGGTGATGATTATGACCCGGATGAAACAAGTAAACTACATACTCTCCATGTTGTAATTTGAAAGCAATCATGGCCTTACAACCTGTCCTTGTTATTTTCCTGCGCCTACACACCTTCCTCTTCTCACCAGCCCCATTACTTACTACTACGACTTTTTTAGGAACATGTGTACGCCTAGTACCCTCCCTATTGCAGTGTAAATACCTCACTGACACATTCCCATTTGTATCTACAACACGAGTTGATTTTCTCGTGTTAAAACCACTAGCAGAAGCATATCGGTCATAAAACTGTTCAGCAATATCAAGTGTTGAAAATTTATGACCAATAAAGGGTTCCAAATCAGACTCTGCCCTTGGAAACCATTCTTGTGTCCCTCCTGGTGTATATTGAGGTGATGATCGTGCGGTGACAGGAGGTGTAAAAGGTGGTTGCTCACCTTTAGCAGACATAAAAATATGTAATCAGCTTCTAAAATTGTACAACTTCACAGATTCTTTTTCCAGAGTTGGTCACAGACATTCTAAAGTCTGAATTCTTTTTGTAAAACTTCACAGATTCTTACGATTGCAATAAATATATTAACTCTATGAACTAATATTCATAACTATTTACAGATTCTTATGACTGCCTATTAACTGTTCTAACTCCACAAACTAATATTCATAACTTTGCGAACTAACACTCGTAACTCTTTTTATCACTGATAACTGTACTCTCTGTATAACTTATCAACTTCATATAATAAGTCTAATAACTTTGCTAACTTTACTACCTTCATACGGGTTCAGTTTTACTATCTTAATAATTTTTACTAACTCTGCTAACTTTACTAACCCTAAAATCAACCCCAAAAACTTTAAAATCAAAATCAATGAATCAAATAAAACAAAAATCAAATCAAATCAACGTCATAAAAGTGATAAAAATCAGGCAAAAATTAACGAAGAAGAAAAAGATATAGATCTAAATACCTGATTCCATCGAAAGAATCAATTTGTGTGAACGATGATCATGTTGAATCACTTGATGAATTTGACCCCCAAATTTGATGAATTTGATGAAACCCGAACTTTTCGAGATTTTTTGATGAATCTGAACTCCCAATTTTGATAAATTTGATGAACCCCGAACTTTGCGTTTCTTTTATGTGATGAAATTTGGACGTAAATTGGAAGTTTTAAATTTGGGAAATTTTTCGAATTGGAAGTTTCAAATTGAGAGAAGGAAAGGATAGAAAGAGAAGAGAGAGAAAGTTTATTTTTTTGGAATGAATCAGAAATTTTTGCTCAATCTCGACCCCCCTCCCCCGCGCTGAAAATGTCCAAATTACCCTCAGCCTTAAAAACTCGCGCGCGTTGTCAGCCGTCCAGATGAAGCGATCTAATGGCCTATATTACTTCTGACCTTCTGACATATATATATATACAGACGAGATCAGGTGCGAACTCCTGCTCGCGTGAGAACTGCGCACCGCCATAGAGTGACACACAGTGTCACATAGAGTAACACTCGCATATAATGACACAAAATATCCATAGAATGACACTTACATACAATGACACAGAAAGTCTATAGAGTGACATGAAAATTTAGACCTCATGTAGGAATTGAACCTACGACATTCGTGTTTGTACACAAATGCTTTACCAAATAAGCTATCAAAACCACAATTCATACAATGAACCGAACAATAATACCGCGTGTCCATAGTGTCATTCTATGGACAAACCCGTGTCATTCTATGGACAAACCCGTGTCATTCTATTGACAAACATCTGTCACTCTATGGGCAAACCACTGATAACATCGAAGTGCGCATAGTATCATTGTATTGACAAACACATGTCATTCTATTGACAAACTCGTGTCATTCTATGGCACCCGCACCCGCAACCACACCCACACCCACAACCACAACCACAACCACAACATGTGTCATTCTATGCACAACCCTGTGCCATTCTATGTACAACCCCGTGTCATTGTATGCACAACCCCGTGTCACTGTATGGACACCCACTGCCACCGCCACCACAACCAGTGACCGCCACCACCACCTCCAGAGATAACAACAACAACAACAACAACCGCAAAAACAACAAATAAATCTTCAATCAAATCATCATATCTAATTATCTACGAATAAAAATCCTCAAAAATAAATTGGAAACCCTAGATTATGATCTAAACAGAAAAAAAATTCCTAAATCAAGTCGATTAATGGATAAAATTACACAACAAATCACATAAAACATCAACTTTTGCATGCAATCGAATCATCATCTCGAATCTAAAGTTCTATCGAAATTAGAGGAGAGTACAAAAATCGAAGCATCATCTCGAATCAAAACAAATGTTGTTGATTTCGACAAAACAGAAAGCAAATAAACGAGCGAATCAAAATGAATTTACAACGGCGTGGAAATGAAGCATCTCATACCTCGCCATCGCCGGAGTCTAGCCATTGCCGGAGTCTCGACATCGCCGGCGATTAAAAAGATCGGATCTGGAGAAGAAGAAAACTTACATTGAAAATCGATGATTTCGTCTCCAAAAATTCATCAATGAAGCGTGCACCTGACGCGACGGAGGTGGTGGTGGCTGCGACGATGACGGCGGTTGGAGGAAGTGGCGACGGAGAAGCGGAGAAGATTGAGAGAAAATGAGGAAAGAGGATGAAGAGAGAGAAACCGACGGCGAGAAAGGAGAGAGAAAAAGACGGTGAGGAGGAGAGAGAAACCGACGTGACGGAGACGTAGATGGCGGCAGCGGTGACGACGATGATGAGAACAATGCAGGCGACAGAGGAGGAAAAATGGAGAGAGAGAAAATGAGAAGGAAAAATGGAGAGAGAGAAAAAAATTGCAGATACTGAGAATGAGGGAACCGATCCACTGCCTTTTCCTTTTAAAACAACGAATACGTGGCTTAATCCGGAGCGTCGAAATTAGTAGATCGGACGGCTATGATATGGTGCGCAGTACTCACCTAAGAAAGGGTACTCTTATGATCCTCACTCTATATATATAAAAGGAAGATTTTTGAAGAGCATAGAGAGAGTCCAATGAAAGGGAAATACTGAGAGAGTTTAAAAAATGAGAAATACCCACGGTTATTATTAACAACTCACATGGACAATAGTTAATAATCCACATATAGAATCCTAATTTTCGTGAGACTCTCTAATAAATGTATTGCGACATAATCACTTACAACATTGGTTACGTGTATCAGAAAATTTCAAAACATATATCATTAGATTTGTTTCGAAATGTATCTCAATTTGAGATCCATTTGCACATTTTTACGATATGCAAAACACTTTTTTTTTTTTGGATGAAATGTAAGTAATTGGATAGATGGAAAAAATTCCAAGAATAAAAGGGGCATACCCCATTGAAATACATCAACTAACTTGTTCGAAGGCTAAAACATGATCTAAGAAACAGTTACATGAGATTTTTGCTCTCCAACCATGTCCTGTCTTTTTCCTTTAGGTTTTGACTAACCCTCATCAGTCTAATCTTCACCTCAGTCCAGCTATTCTGCACAACTACTTCTGGTAGCCATATACTCTGCTCATGCCTGGTTCTATTTCTAGAAAACCAAATATAGTAGATCACATTGCAGATTAATGCACTTGTAATCTGCTTCTTGATTCTTGATCCAAATCTCTTCTTGGCACACCAGTGGATAGTGCTTTCATCAGGTATCATGATTCCAATTCTTCTTCTTAACTCTTCCAAACATATTTTGCTGTACTCACATTTGAAAAACAAGTGTTCATGAGTCTCAGCCTCAAGTAGACACAACTCACACTTATCTTCCACACAAATCCCCAGCTTTTTCAGTTTCTCTTTAATCTGCAGGCTTTTCTTGATGGACAACCAGGCAACGAAGCTGGCTCTTGGGATATTGTACCTGTTCCATATAACCTTATCCCACCCTACTTTGTCACACTTTCCTTTGATCCAATCATACCCTTTTGCAACTGTGTAATCTTCTTGTTCCCAATCATTGCTATAAGGTTTCATGATCTCTTTAATCTTACACATTTTCTTCCAATACCAAGCAGAATCTTCTAGTGGGTTATGCAAAACACTCTAAGAGTCCATTATTTGAGAAATACTCAAAGAGTTTAGTGTGTGGTGAAGGAGCAAAAACGTAGAGTCAGTCATTTAAGAACTACTCAAAGAGTTTAGTGTATGATGAAAGATAAAAAAAAAAAAAAAAAAAAAAAAGAGTCCAACATTACTCAAAGAGTTTAGTGTGTGATGAGAGAGCAAAAACGAAGAGTTGGTGAAAGGGGAACAAATGAGAGGATAAATTACACAGTTAATTATTAACCATTCACACTATATTATAGAAACACGTTATGATTGATCATACAATTGGTTATATGTATCAGAAACTTTTGAAACATATATCATTTTATTTGATTTAAAATGAATTTCAATTTGAGATCCATTTATATATTTTCCGATAAGCAATGCTTAATGATTACAATCGACTTTATATACTATATGTATTAAAAAAAGGATGTTTTTGAAGAGTATAGATAAGAAATGTTGTTCGTATAATTTCAACATGAACAATCTAGACAGTTTTGTAATGTTTTTTTAATTGACCATGATTTTAAAATACATGTAAGAAACGTCACAACAATTCTTATGAATTACTCTTATTGAAATGATAGCATAATAGGTTATAAACATAAAACTCATTAAAAATGATATTATATTTGAACCGTGCAACGCACGGGCTTAAAACTAGTATATATATATAAAAGGAAGATTTTGGAAGAGCATAGGGAGAGTCCAACAAAAGGGAAATACTGAGAGAGTTTAAAAAATGAGAAATACCCACAATTATTATTAACAACTCACAAATAATCCACATATAGAATCCTTATTTTCGTGAGACTCTTTTATAAATGTATGTAATAGATTTGCGATATAATCACTCATAACATTAGTTACGTGTATCAATACATTTAAAAACATATATCATTAGATTTGTTTTGAAATGTATTTCAATTTGACATCCATTTATACATTTTTCCGATAT
Source organism: Spergularia marina (assembly GCA_963680865.1). Taxonomy (NCBI): domain Eukaryota; kingdom Viridiplantae; phylum Streptophyta; class Magnoliopsida; order Caryophyllales; family Caryophyllaceae; genus Spergularia; species Spergularia marina. The sequence continues at coordinate 10,830,474 of OY804557.1, read as the reverse complement.
ATAATAATTCAGTTACTCCGTGTACATTTAGTAGAGATTTGTTTTTTTTCTTAAAAAATTTAGAGAGAGTCCAAAATAAGAGAACTGGTAAAAGAGGCCAAAGAATGGAAAATTCTCACAACATTTATTAGCCAGAATCCATACTTTCATACAATTATAAATTGAAAGTTATTTAGATGTGACACGACATAATTAGTCCTAACTTTCATTTTGAATATCAGAAAATTAATAAATATAACTCATTAAACTTTTTTGGAAATTTAATATACAATGAGTTTCATTTATACATATGTTTGATAGAAATGCATTAATCAGCCGTCATCGAGTTAAAATTGCAAAAATGATATTGTGTCTATTCCTAAAATAAACTCGACAAACAAAATATAAAAACTACATCTAGCTAACTAAGAAACATGTTCAACGTAAAACGTTTTGTATAATAATCATTAAACACGATATAATACGTGTATCGTGCAACGCACGGGTTTAAAACTAGTTAAGTTATATAATCCTCTCTCTCTCTCTCTGAAAAACCTAACCCCTAAATCTCGATCCAGAGGCTGCCACCATTTACTTAGACGATGGGTCGGTGGTAAGCCCCAAATTTCTATAATCTTCGCTCTAATTAATTAGTTATCGAACACTGATTGTTATAATATATCATTTCTACCTTCTTGAAAGGGTCTCTCTACCACCATCTAGACGATTTACGATGAAATTTTGGAGATCTACATGGTAGATCTGATGTTTAATGATTTTGCCCTGACGTCAAAATGGGTGTTGGATTCTCCTCTACAAGAAGGCAGATCTTCTCATCTTTTGATAATTTACAAGAGAACCCTTTGGTTAAGTTGTATCACAAGGAAGCATTATTGTAGACAGTATTGAGATTATAGGATAATTTCAAAAAACTATTGTAGTTTATAAAGGTTTGAGTTTTATTCGACGTTACCTTTGTATTTTGATAATTCCAATACTCATTGTAGATGTCGTATGACAATTATTATGATCAATTTTTTCTCATTTAAAAACCAAATTTAAGTTATATAATCTGATTTTCAATTATAAAAAATCAAAAAATGAAAAAAGATTTGAAATTTTTGGACTTTAAAAACAAAACCCATATAGTTGTTTCATGAACAAAAAGACCCAAAAAGATGTTTATTTTTTCATAAAACTACTATTTTGAATATAAAATCAACTTATTCATACATATGGCACCTTAAACTCTTTCAAGTTACCACTTTGTACAGTTATGATACCCTCGAGATCACAACTCTCTGCACATGGTGTCCGTAATAAAATCAATTTTTTTTCTTAAGAATATATTTTTTTTGTAAAAAAAAGTCAATTGTTCTCAAACGATACTCCCACCAGTACTATTTAAGCTTCTCACTCCCTTTTGCGCACTTCGTAAGGAAAAATAGTATCCCTCCATTTGTGTTTAAACAACCCTTATTCCTTTTTTGGATGTCAAAGTTTATACACGTCATTTCTAAGTTTTCCAAATGGAGTAAGTTTTCACAACAAATTATCAATCCACTAACTTCAAAAATAATAAACAAATCACCCATTACCTTGAAAATTATGAAAAAATATCACCCACTATATATCTTCATAAAGAGGGATGCTATGGTCACTATCTTTGGGAGAGTGACCAGGAACATTCAAGGTTTTATTAGCTATTCAATAAAAAAAAAATAACCATTTACTTGTAGTATTAATTGCACCACCTGTGAATTACAACCAATGAAAGCTTGTGTGTTCATTATCACTCTCCCATGGAGAGTGACCATAGCATCACTCCTTCATAAATAATAAACAAATTACTCATTATCTCAAACAAATATAAACAGCTCCATAATACCTTAAACCTTGTGCGAAATAAAGCGGGGTGTTTAAACGTGGACGGAAGGAGTAAATATTCCTAAAGGCCCGTTTAGTATCACTGTCGTTTTCATTTTATGTTTTTTTTTCGGAAAAAAATTAGTTAAATAAGTTACAAAATTAACTTTCAATTGTTTGATACTATAATAGTCATATGGAAAATGAAAACTGGCAACTGAAAATTAGAAAATCATTTATTTTGGTTTTCAAAAACGGGACTTTGGTTTTAAAAAAAAAAAAACTGAAAACAGAATACGATACCAAAAAAACTGAAAACAGAAAACGATAACAAACTAGATTTAAAAGAAGATGTCAATGAACTTCTATGAAATGGCTTTCCAAAATTTAAAAATAATTATCATCAACAATATCTTTCTCTTGTCTCCCTAATTATTCACTCGACTAACAAAAAAATGTAATATTTTGATAATGGGAAGAACAAAGACAAAACACCAAACGTAGCTATTGTTGTACTAGTGTCCTCCGACAATAGTGCGTTGATTAATAAATCTCAATTATGGAATAAACAGGGATCAGTTTATAAGATGAACTTATCAGTTGATCAACGTAAATCAATAACGATTGGTCGTCTAGGGTTTGACGTTATTGTCGTCGTAAGATGGCGGAGATCGACTGATCCCTATCGGTCATACCTATATAGGATAACGTGATGAACTCCTGTCAGCCAGTTAATAGTTAACTGGCAATGTGTTTAGTATCAGGCTGTAGAGTTTATTATAGTATTGATTATAAGATAATTGATAATAAATAAACCACTGATATAATAGAAATTTTATCAGTGTATAAGTTACTAAATTTGAGATTAGTAATTATACGGGTATTGTTGTGATTTGTCAGTCGTGACAAATTTAGCTAGAATTAATTACAAGAGTTGTAATTATTAGCTAAAATATGATTAGATATAATTATTATATCAATATATAATAGTTAATTGTAACTTAATTAGTTAAGTTATGAAATGACTAAATTAACCTTACTATACCTTAAAGGTTGGTTAATGTAAGTGGGGGCAAATTAGTAAATTTGATTTACTAATTTAACCCACCACTATATATAGTCTAATCCATGTTTAGACTTATTGTACTAATCATTTTCAACACAAAAATAAACCCAAAAAAATTGAGGAAAGAATCATCATCTTCTTCCTCTCTAAAAAGAGCCAACTATTTCACCATAGCCACCAAGTTTTTTGAGCTTTGAATGTAGCTCAAAAACACATCTAAACACAAAAATACTTCACCCTAATTGATCCTAATTGTTAGGGATTAGGGCTATTTTGTTTTTGGGGTAAACCGAGTTATTACTAGTACATAATAACTCGGTTTTCTCGTGAATCCTTTGGTACGTGCCGTGGGAGATTAGAAGAGTTCAAGAATCAAAGTTTGGAAGGAGGATCATCCTTGTTAAGCAGGTCAAGACATTCCTTATTAAAGGAGAGCACAACCTAGAGCCAAAACAAGGTATATGATCTTTAAACTCGGTTTTTAGTTGTTTTTAACTACATGCAAATCGATCCTCACCTAAGGTTCAACTTAATAGAGTTATTAAGTGTTGTTTAGAGTGTCTAAACCACCTTAGGTTCTAACAATTGGTATCAGAGCATTTGGTCTAATTGCATGTTAAAACCGAGTTGGTTAATTAGGTGAATTATCGACTTAATTAATGTTAATGATAAAATGGTTTTGTCACTGGGTTTTTTCGACATGCATGGCTTCTACTGGTCTTAAAACTGTTTAGGACGAAATATAGAAATTTTGGAATTTTTTAGCTATTTTTCCATGGATTTTCGGTTTAAATCACATAATTAGCTTAATTATCGAATTAAGTGTTAATTAGATAATTTGCATGTATAAAATTATGTGAAAATTAAGAGGACTAAAATTTCCAGTAATAAAGTTCACCATGGCATTGGTTCGAATTTTTTCTAAAATTAAAAGTTAATTTTGGGTTTTTATCGTTATTAAGGGTTAATAATGATTAACTTGGAAATTGTTTTCTTAATTGAATTAAAACAAGAAATACCTGGAAATTCTCATGCATGTGCTACTGGCCGTATGGTTTGTTAGTTAAAGGAAATGATTTTTCTAATTAAATTCATAATTGTTATGATTAATTAGAGTAAATTAATGATTTAAGGCACTTTTCGAGCTAAAAGAGGGCTAAAACGAATCCATCAAACTAATTGAATCGACTTTAGTGGGATTAAAGGTTGATAAACTAAAAAGTTTAGTTGTTGGTTTGGTTCCAAAAGTGTTTTGATTGATTCGTGATTTTAACTGTTAAAATCGTTTTCCAAAATTAGCCGTTGTTTGATTTTGTTAGTCGGTAAATGTGATTTACCGAGGTCAAAAGTATAAGTGTTATACGTTTGACCAAAATCCGAGTACAGTATGGCCAAGATGTCTCGTAGGACCGGTACTGTTACCGTAATGTAAGGACGGTATCGGTGGGTTTGTAATTAATTGCGATCTCGTATCGCCAGATTGTAATATATTTTTTTTCTTTCTATTTTTAGAAAGTGAATGTATAATAGGATTTTACATGTAATTCTATTTTGGAGCTTTTACAAACCTTGGCGTGGAGTCGAAGATTGCATTTGAAGACGAGAAGCCGTCAAAGACTAGTTAGGACTAGTTTAAGTTTCTTTTAGGCGAGATAGGGCCATACTAGTACTCGTGATCGATTTATTAGTTTAATCGTCTGTTGCATGCTTGGTTTATTGCGTTTTTTCCGCCGACGTAGTGGATAAGATATAAACTAAAATTTGTGCACACGTTTTAGTCGTTGTAAATTGTCAACGATTCGCTAAATATTTAGTTCACTGAATAAACGCGATAGACAATATAAGACGACTAGATCTCCTAAAATTAAATCAAACGTAATATCGAGAGCTAGCTTTTCCAAATCTAACACCTATACAACCTTGTTCATTAGGAACCACACTCACCCTCTCGTGAGGTGGGACCTTTTTACCTTGAAGAGTAGGGTTGTAAATGGTACAACGCGTTAGATTTGGTTGATCTCGACGAATTGGGCATAAGGGTTATGCAAATTCGAGGCTAGAGGACAAATATTCGAGAAATTTGTTGACCGAGAGTTCTAAAGAGTTAGAATCAACCAAGAATTGGTTCACCCGAGTGTTATAAATTAGGGAAAAAGCTAAAGACGCCCTCTCGCGTGCCCAAAATTTATAAGTACGACGGATCTCGGAATCGGTTATATAATTAAGGGAGATCAATTATATAAACGGAATTCACGTTTTATGTGTAAAATGTGAAGTAAAATAATGCGATAAAATCTAACCAAATTTTATTTCCAAACTTGTAGAATCGTAAATCGCAATGGCAAATCCAAATGCGAACCAAGTTCTACCGAGTATCACGAAAGACTCATGGCTCCGTGCCTTCATGGAGAAGCACTCCTTGAAGGACGATGGGAGCAACTTCCCAGAGTGGGAATTGAGTCTACGTTTAGCCGCTAAAAGCGACGGAAAGGAGCGGTTCCTCGCTGAACCACCACCTGCGACGCCAGGGCCTAACGCAACAATGGCCGAGCGTCGAGCGTACGAATTGTACGAGCAGGAATCAACCTCGATCAAAAACGTTTTGATCTATTCGATGGCGTCAAAGTTGCAGCGCAGGTTGATTTATTCCTCCTCATACCAAATATTCGTCAAGTTGACGAATATGTTTTCGCAAAAACCGCGAATATTGCAATACGATGCCGCCAGCCGATTCTTTGAGGCACGTTTAATCAAGGGACAGCTTGTTGGTCCCCACGTGCTCAAAATGATCGAAAACGTAGAGACGTTAGAACGACTGGGATGCCCGATTTCCGACCAAATCGCGGTAGATCGTATACTCCACTCGCTACATGACGAGTTCAACAATTTCAGGTTGAATTTTAACATGAACGATTTGAGGAAAAACCTCAATGAAATTCATGCTCTGCTTGTCCAAGCAGAGAAAGACATGGGCGCAAGTGGGAGTACTAGCGGAAAACGAGATGTTTTAGCGCTAAATGTGAGGAACGAAGGTGGCAAGTTCAAAAACCGAGGGAAAAAGGGGAAGAAGCCCGTGCAAGGAAAGGGCAAGGGCAAAGGAAAAGCGCCAGTAAACGCAAAGACTAAGCCGCCCAAAAGCACGAACCCCGATCAAAGGTGCTTCCATTGTGACGGAGTAGGTCACTGGAAGCGCAACTGCCCCAAATACCTGGAGGAGAAGAAAGCTTCAGGTATCTACACTATAGACATAAACTTTGCTAGTTCCACATCGTGGGTATTAGATACTGGATGTGGATCTCATCTCTGTAATCATTTGCAGGGGCTGCAGGAGGTGCGAGCGCTAGCAAGGGGTGAAGTGGACCTACGCGTTGGAAACGGAGCAAGGATAGCTGCTGTTTCCGTAGGAACATATGTTTTGTCATTAGCGTCAGGGTTGGAATTGCACTTGTATAATTGTTATTATGTACCAACCCTGAGCAAAAACATAATATCTGTATCTATGTTAGACGCGGAAGGTTTTCGTTTTGAAATTAAAAACAAATGTTGTTCCTTCTCGCACAATGATATGGTCTATGGAATAGCCCCGTCAATCAACGGAATATATGTTTTAGACTTAACCACCGATGTCTACCATGTAGAAAATAAAAAGCTCAAATCAGGTGATCCTGAGTTATCCTATCTCTGGCATTGTCGTTTAGGTCATATAAACGAAAAACGCATTAAGAGACTCGTATCCAGTGGAGTGCTCAAATCACTTGATTACGAATCATTTGATAAATGTGAATCTTGCCTATTAGGCAAGATGGCACGAAAACCTTTTTCGGGAAAAGGAATTCGAGCTGGTGAGCTATTGGAACTAATACATTCAGATGTGTGTGGTCCAATGAGCATCACAGCCAGAGGTGGTTACAACTACTTCGTCACATTCACAGATGACTTTAGTAGATATGGATACATCTACTTAATGAGGAACAAAGACGAAGTCCTACAGAAATTCATAGAATTTCAGAGGGAAGTTGAAAACCAACTTGATAGGAAGATCAAAACCTTACGATCTGATCGTGGAGGTGAATATCTGAGTAACGAATTCAGTTATCACCTGAGAGATTGTGGTATAGTATCACAATTAACACCTCCTGGAACACCACAGATGAATGGTGTTGCTGAAAGGAGAAATAGAACCCTATTAGATATGGTTCGATCTATGGTGAGTCAGGCTGAGCTTCCTGATTCATTTTGGGGTTTCGCTCTACTATCCGCCGTTTTCCTGCTGAACAGGAGTCCGACAAAATCAGCTCCAAAGACACCATACGAGATATGGAAAGGAAAAGTTCCTGACTTGTCTTTCATAAAGGTTTGGGGCTGTGAAGCTTATGTTAAGAACCGTTCTGACAATAAGCTAGCACCCAGATCCCAGAAATGCCTATTTGTAGGTTATCCTTTAGTAACACGAGGATATTACTTCTACAATCGTCAGGAGAACAAAGTGTTTGTGTCTCGTGATGCTGTCTTTCTAGAAAAGGAATTTATTTCTAGAAGACAGAGTGGGAGAAATTTTGATCTTAGAGAAGTTCAGGAGTCACAAACAGAGGAAGATAATCAGGATGTTTTACGAGAAAACAGCCCTGAAACTTCTGATATAGTGGTTCCAACCTCCGTTCCTAGAAGGTCAGGGAGAGTAAGTCACCCACCTGAGAGATACTTAGGTATTGTCGAAAATGATGATAAATACTTAATGTTACTTTTAGAAAGTGACGAGCCCGCAACCTACAACGCAGCCATGACATGTCCAAATTCTACAAAATGGCTGGAGGCGATGAAATATGAAATGGATTCCATGTACGAGAACCAAGTATGGGACTTGGTAGATGTGCCAGTTGGAACAAAAGTTCTGAAATGCAAATGGATCTATAAGATCAAAATCGGCATGGATGGAAACAAGGACGTTTTCAAAGCTCGACTAGTGGCGAAAGGTTTCACGCAAATTCATGGTATTCACTATGATGAAACATTTGCACCAGTTGCGATGCTCAGATCCGTTCGGATAATCTTAGCGATTGCTGCGTTTCATGATTATGAAATATGGCAGATGGATGTCAAAACCGCCTTCCTGAACGGGTTTCTGGAAGAGGAAGTGTATATGACACAAACAGAGGGTTTTGTCGATCCACGCAATCATGAGAAGGTTAGCAAGCTTAAAAGGTCCATTTATGGACTTAAGCAAGCATCCAGGAGCTGGAATCATCGGTTTGATCATGTAATCAAACAAAATGGTTTCGCTCGCAGTGTTGAGGAACCATGTTTGTACATGAAGTTTAGTGGGAGCAAGGTAACGTTCCTGGTCCTGTATGTGGATGACATACTTCTCATCGGAAATGATATTCCGACCCTTAACTCAGTTAAAGGATGGTTAGGAAATCATTTTCGGATGAAGGACCTAGGAGAAGCGCAACACATCTTAGGCATCCGAATCTATAGAGATAGATCAAAACGGATGTTGGCATTAAGTCAAGAAGCTTATGTGGATAGGATTCTTGAGAGATTCAATATGGAGAAATCCAAGAGAGGATATCTGCCAATGGGTCACGGAATAGTTCTGAGTAAGTCTCAATGTCCGTCTGTGCCCACAGATATTGAACGCATGAAAAAGATCTCGTATGCTTCCGCAGTTGGATCAGTCATGTATGCTATGATGTGTACGAGGCCTGATGTCTCACATGCTTTGAGCATGACGAGCAGGTATCAGGCTAATCCCGGTGAAAGTCACTGGATAGCTGTAAAGAATATCCTAAAGTACTTGAGAAGGACTAAAGATACATTCTTAGTGTTTGGAGGAGATACTGAGCTACGTGTAAAAGGTTACACAGATGCTAGTTTCCAAACTGATCGAGATGATATGAAATCTCAATCCGGCTATGTTTTTACTCTGAACGGTGGAGCGATCTGCTGGAAAAGTTCCAAGCAATCTGTCACAGCGGATTCTACAACGGAGGCAGAGTACATTGCGGCTTCAGAAGCTGCAAAAGAAGCGGTATGGATCAAGCAGTTTCTAGAAGGGCTGAAGGTTGTTCCGGCAGCAACAGATCCTATCACCATCTATTGCGACAACAGTGGAGCAATAGTTCAGGCTAAAGAGCCTAAGTCTAGTAACAAGTCTAGACATGTACTCAGGAAGTTTCACGTAATACGAGATTTTGTGGAACGAGGAGATATTTTGGTTTGTAAAATCGGGACAGATGATAATGTCGTCGATCCTCTGACTAAGCCGATGACACTGGCTAAGCACAACAGTCATGTAGCGTCCATGGGATTGAGACGCATGACTGATTGGCTGTAGATTATATGGTATGTAATAGTTAGATCTTTGTATTGACTTTTTACATACATATATATATATATATATATATATATATATATATATAAAGATTTTATCGTTTAAATTTATTCAGTTTTGTATATTCTGAATAAATATACATTCTGTTAAACTCCTATAGGTCGTAGAGACGATTTGAGCCCTATGAAGTGAACAGGAATAGCAGAATAATTTAGTCCCTAGTCACAATGTGAGGTGACGACTCTAAGTGACTAGAGTGTAAGTCGATTAGGATGACTGGTTCAAAAGTCATAGGTCATGGGATGACCGGTCGTTTACACAAGCAGAATGTGAGACACTCTGTCGGACTTGACCACCTACAGATTCCTATTGCTGGGTCGAAGCTAGGAGCACTGTATTATGCCATTGAGTCGATTCTTTTGACCTGAAACTATTTGCCAGAGTTTGTGCAATAAATAGTGGCTTTGATTTATGTCCTAAGTCGTGCCATTAAAGGAGGCTATAAGGGCATATTTTGGGTCACTGTGAGTTGTATGGAACAATGAAAATAGAGTGAAGGGATTGTCCGCCCACGTCAGGGTTAATATCTTTAGGCCACTCGAGGAGTAGCAACTGGAAATGCGTGGCCACGCTCGGAAGCAATCTAAGGTAGATTTTTCCGGTCAGACAGTTGCGCCCTTGATCGAGAAAACCACTTTACGATTCACATCGGGTGCAGGAGCGACCTGAAATACATCTTGCATTGAGTGGGAGATATAAAGGGCAAGAGAGTCGATCACGCACATACTTGTCTCGGACAAGTGGGAGATTGTTGGACTAGTGTCCTCCGACAATAGTGCGTTGATTAATAAATCTCAATTATGGAATGAACATGGATCAGTTTATAAGATGAACTTATCAGTTGATCAACGTAAATCAATAACGATTGGCCGTCTAGGGTTTGACGTTATTGTCGTCGTAAGATGGCGGAGATCGACTGATCCCTATCGGTCATACCTATATAGGATAACGTGATGAACTCCTGTCAGCCAGTTAATAGTTAACTGGCAATGTGTTTAGTATCAGGCTGTAGAGTTTATATATTATTGATTATAGGATAATTGATAATAAATAAACCACTGATATAATAGAAATTTTATCAGTGTATAAGTTACTAAATTTGAGATTAGTAATTATACGGGTATTGTTGTGATTTGTCAGTCGTGACAAATTTAGCTAGAATTAATTACAAGAGTTGTAATTATTAGCTAAAATATGATTAGATATAATTATTATATCAATATATAATAGTTAATTGTAACTTAATTAGTTAAGTTATGAAATGACTAAATTAACCTTACTATACCTTAAAGGTTGGTTAATGTAAGTGGGGGCAAATTAGTAAATTTGATTTACTAATTTAACCCACCACTATATATAGTCTAATCCATGTTTAGACTTATTGTACTAATCATTTTCAACACAAAAATAAACCCAAAAAAATTGAGGAAAGAATCATCATCTTCTTCCTCTCTAAAAAGAGCCAACTATTTCACCATAGCCACCAAGTTTTTTGAGCTTTGCATGTAGCTCAAAAACACATCTAAACACAAAAATACTTCACCCTAATTGATCCTAATTGTTAGGGATTAGGGCTATTTTGTTTTTGGGGTAAACCGAGTTATTACTAGTACATAATAACTCGGTTTTCTCGTGAATCCTTTGGTACGTGCCGTGGGAGATTAGAAGAGTTCAAGAATCAAAGTTTGGAAGGAGGATCATCCTTGTTAAGCAGGTCAAGACATTCCTTATTAAAGGAGAGCACAACCTAGAGCCAAAACAAGGTATATGATCTTTAAACTCGGTTTTTAGTTGTTTTTAACTACATGCAAATCGATCCTCACCTAAGGTTCAACTTAATAGAGTTATTAAGTGTTGTTTAGAGTGTCTAAACGCCTTAGGTTCTAACAGCTATCACGTTGATAGTGAACCACGTTAAATCTTGGTGTGATCTTTTCTATTGTTGTTTGTTATCATTCTTACATGTTTCCGAATTTCGCGCCCAATTGCACAACAATTGGCATCAGAGCTCCAGGTGGGAGATCCTTGGGGAGAACGATGGCCGGTGCGACAATAACTGCGAAGATCGACAAGTTTTCATGTAGGAATAATTTTAGTCTATGGAAGATAAAGATGAGGGATTTGCTTAAGCAGCAAGGCTTATGGTTACCTCTTGCCGAAAAAGAGGTGGATGATAAGAAGGCAATAGCTCAAGGCAAGCTTACCAAGTATGCATGATCTGGCGATCATGGAGGAGAAAGCTCACTCCACCATCTTAATGTGTTTGGAGGACGATGTCATCACGGAAGTGACCGAAGAAGACACCGCGATCAAACTGTGGAAAAGCTCGAGTCTTTATACATAAAGAAGTCACTCACCAACAAGTTGTTGTTGAAACAGAGGTTGTTTTCCCTAAAGATGGAGAAAGGTACGTTGCTTAGAGATCATCTCGATAAACTAAACTCTATATTGCTAGACCTACGGAATATAGGAGTTAAGGTTGAGGATGAAGATGCTGCTCTTATTCTGCTTGTGTCTTTGCCTTTGTCATATGAGAATTTTGTGGATTCTCTTGTGGTTGGGAATGACACGTTAACCCTAGAAGAATTAAAGTCATCACTTTTTATAAGGGAGTTACGCCAGAAAGCTTCTGTGGATATTGTGGAGGATTGTGTTGCAGGTTTAGTAGTAAACGGTGCTGAGGGAAATGGTCGTTCTAGTGGGAGTAGGAGAAAGTCTAAAACCAAATCTAGAAATCCTAAGTCCGACTATCGCTGCCATAATTGTAATGAACCTAGTCATTGGAAGAATGATTGTCCTAGGTTGAAGAAGAGTGGTTCGGCTTCAATAGCAACAGCACGGCAATATAATGGCTACAATTCGGAGGGGGATTATGCTCTTGTAGCACATGAGGAGGAACACCTAGGTAATAGGTGGGTTCTTGATAGTGGGGATATTTCACATATGTGTCCTAATATAAAGATGTTCTTAACATATAGCACGCGTAGGAGTTTGTTTACCATTAGTAACAACTCAGTGTGTGAAGGTGTTGGGATTGGGTATGTTCGGTTTAGGATGCATGATGGTATTGCTAGGATTCTCAAGGATGTAGTGCATGTTCCACAAATTAAGAGTAGTCTTATTTCGCTTGGAATGCTAGACCGTAAGGGTTGTAGATTTCGAGGAGGAAGTGGAGTATTGCGGGTGTGGAAGGGTTCGTTAGAGGTGCTTCGTGGTGTAAGATCAAGGACGGGTTCTTTGTATGAACTATAAGGGACGACATTGATAGAAGAGATGACTATGGAGGTGACATCATCGTCTGAGCGTCGTGGACTTGTGGCTATCTTGCCAATAGCACAGAGGGTCGATGAAGAGGTGAGTCATACTAGGCCGACGAGTCTAGAGGTGAACGAGTTGAAGAGTTCGTCTTGTGTTGAGGACGATTGTGCCAAGAGTGGGGTGGAGGTTGACGTAGCTCATTCACTAGTTGGTGCTTTGGATCATCAAGAAGAACAACAAAGAGGCTTTCAACGTCGTCAAGGTACTTTGAGGTTCGGTACAATCGATCCTATTGTACTTAGTTATCCAGTCTTGGACAATGGACTTAAGCCAGGGGTCATTGGGTCAAGCGAGCGAGTAGCCGGTGGAATGCTCTATGAGGTGGAGCAATCCACTTCTCACTAAGAGAAGTAGTCGGCTCACGCCCCGACGGGGGTGGTGAGCGTGCTTCGGCGCGGGCACAGGGTTGGGCGCTGGCGAGGGCTAGCCAAAAGTTAGTGTTTAGTCTTAAACACATGGGCACTTCGACGGAGGTGTTTTGGATTCCGACGGGATGATAGGGTGTCTTGGCATAGGCACGGACTCCGGCGTGGGTCATGAGTTTCTTAAAGCAAAAATGGTCGTAGTAGGTGCGATAATTTTGTGCTTGGTTGAAACTTTACTGGCAGGTTTAGCTCATCTTGATTAAGGTGGAGCTTCTTTGCGATCCAATGAAGATGATTTGATTTCTGGCTTGAAATAGATCATGGTTCATGTGGGTGCATTGGTACTTAGGTACAGACTACTTCAAATGGGGTTCTTGATTGAAGATCGTGGTATGCGACTGTTCAAGTTAAGGTGGAGATTGTTGAAATTGTGACTAGAACGTCGCAGTGTTCGAAGTCTCGGTGACTGATAGATAGCATTGGTGATGAGTGTGATCGAGCACAAGATTGAAGAAAACAAGAAAATAGGCGTCAGAGGTATTTGGCGGTCCGCGCCTGGTTCGCGGCGGTCCGCGGATGGACCTTGGCTATCCGCCAGCCTTGTTCCAAGGTCCGCGAGACGAGGCCGATTCGTGGTCGGTTTTCTTCGGGTTTCCTCTTTGCTTGGTGTTTGACTTATTTCCTAATTACTTTTAGAGTGTTTTGGGAGATTTACTAGCTACTACTTACCTAAATCTCATAAGTCTTTGGGTAAGGTCGTTAATATATAAAACTCACCTCCTCTAGCCTATTTGGTAGAGGGAATTAGAGCTTGTTTGGATAGGGGGATTTGGAGGGAAAGGAAGGGGAGGGGGAGGGAGGGGAATTGTATCCCTTGTTTGGATACAAATTTGAGAGGGGAGGGGAGAGAAATGGAGGGATTTGGGAGGATGAGTTTTCCTCTATTTTCCTTGATTTTTATCTCTTCAAAGTTAGAGAGATTTTGAAGGAAAATGTCCCCTTATTATGTCAATTTACAACAATGCCCTTCAATTTTCATAAAAACACAATTACATTTTTCAAAAATTCCTTAATTAACCTTCTTTTATTTCTCTCTCCTCTCTCCTCCCCTAACCACCACTGCCGCCACCCACGACCGCCGCCGGCCCACACCAACCACCACCTTCTCCGGCGCCACCACCACCAAATGAACCGCGTTGGTCCCACGACCATTTCCCCCTTACCCACAAACACCACAAGCCACTTTAACACCACCTAATTTTAGATCTAGGGTTTTCTGAAAAAATAAAAAAAAATCAGTTTTCCGGACAAAAGTGGCCGTCGTCGTCCATGTGAGCGGTGGGAGAGGTGGAGGAGAGCGCGGGAGAGAAGATGAGGTGTTTCGTTTGTTGATTTGGGGAAAAACGAAAAGTAGGGTGAGAAGGAGAATGAGAGATTGCACGGTGGAGGAAGAAGATTGGAGGCCGTCGATGGCCACTGAAGACTCGCCGGAGCCGGACGAGTTTCCCGGGGGTGGCTTCGCCGGAGATGGTTGCGGACGGTGTTGTGGGCGGCTTGGGGGAGGGGGATATGGGTGAGGAGAGAGAAAATAAGAGGGGCTGGGGAGTTGGGTATTTTTTTATCATTTGTTATTATTCCATTATTATCATTAATTTAAATTAATTAATATTCAATAATGGTGTTTCCTTTCCTTTCCCTCCTACCCAATTTTGCTATCCAAACAAAGGAAATCATATTCTTTCTCCCTCCCTTCCCCTCCCTTTCCCTTCCCCTCCCTTTCCCTTCCCTCTTTCCCCCTCCCTCCCCCCCCCCCCCCCTTTCCCTCCTAAAATGCTATCTAAACAAGCTCGTAGTGAGAGAGCCACACAAAGAAAGTTATTAGACTAGCAGATCTAGAGAACTGCTCAATTCATCTTGTATCTGTAATTCCTTATCATAGTGAAATTGATTTCTAGCCCCTGTGGGCGTAGCTATCACGTTGATAGTGAACCACGCTAAATCTTGGTGTGATCTTTTCTATTATTGTTTGTTATCGTTCTTACACGCTTCCGAATTTCGCGCCCAATTGCACAACATGTACTTTTGTAGTAACCTCAATAATATCGTTTTGTACAAACTTGCCAAGTTAGGTACCATTTGCAACCATTTAAAGTATGGAAATATCACATGAATTTTAACTTTAATAATTAGTCGTTGGTTTCATTAAAAAACACAGCGATCCGAATTAATTCATCTTCCTATACATTAGCTACGACACTTGATTGAAAGACAACTAATACTATCCTCCGAGTTCTTCACATACAATTTGTTCCAATAATAAACAGCAAACATGGCACCCAAAAACGTAAATCGTGGGTCTGGCTTTATGTCAATTTCAAATGTGGTCAACTTCAGAAGAGGAATCGTCGAGTCCACTTTCCCCTCGTCCTTTAGTTCATGGGGTAAGATGGGCGAAAGTTATTACTACTACAATATACCAAAGGAAAAGAACATAAAGCAGACATATGAGGTGAGGGGAGCTGAGCTCACTCATACACTCATTCGGACCCAAAGGACAAAAGATTACTCTAAAATAATAATGGCTTTACATAATTATATCCAAACACATGGTGTACCAGGTAGAAAGAGTAACACAAGAGGGTGGCCTAACCATTGCATTTTCTAAATCCAAATTTACAAAAGCTGCTCAGACAAGCACATGGTTGAAAAATTATAAAGGTAAAGTTAGGGATCAAAAGAGGTACGCACTTTTCCGCTCTCTTTTTAGGCTTTTTCACATACTCTCTCTCTCTCTCATTATTGGTAATTTTATTTCTATTGTTTTTAAAACTGTACTTATTGTCCTCATGATTTTAGTAGTTACCTAGCCGATACTTGAATCATACATTATGTACTCTATATCTCATTAAGTTTGTAGCCTAATAACATTTTGCTCGATATAATTCCTAAAGAATGTGCCATTCATATAACCACGTACACTTATCTCGTTCAATTTGCTGATGGATAGACTTTAGAAATTATCGTTTAGTTGATTAAAATATCACCAAAAAAGCTTTCCAGTTAACAATAATATTTAATTTGTGTACTTAAGTTAGAAAATGTTGTGTTTTATAATTAGATGGCAAATTATCTCATGCTAATATGTCTATGTACGTACTCGTGCGCCAGCACTGATTTTTTATTATAACAATAAGAACATAAATTATAGTAAATAATAAAATTTCACCTCTCATATTTACCCTTGGGGAAAATCTTATTATTGACTGAAACCTGTGTATAGTGTCTCTTGCAAAAAAGGAAAGATGCGGGTGTTCTCTCTCCTCTCCACTGATTCCAAGGAAGAGCATATATGTTTGTGTGAATGAATGTATTTAGGGGAGAGTTTGTTTGTGTCTGAGGAGTAACGTAGTGTGCGTAAGTGTAAGGTAGTGAGAGCGACGACTGAATCTGTCATTAAGCGTTACAACTGTTGGCACTGAAAAACATGGCGTCTTTCATATCTATTCGCATTTATAAAAGGACCTTCACAAAAAGTCAGTGAATAAAGAGTTTTCCTGCTTTCATATATACAAACTATTGTTTCACTTCTTCCGCTATCTCTCGCCTCATTGATCTTTATCTCTCTACAGTCATGCAAATGAATGTCTTTGTTCGCTTCCGGAAATATTGAACACTCTTCCTAATTACTATTGATTAAGTTGACTATAGTGATAAAGTGCTGATATACTCTTTTATCTTCAGAAAAAAAAAGTAATTATTTATTCCCCTGGCCATCGTTAATACTTTTCATTTTCATATACTTCAAGATCATACTTTCACTTAGATAGTATATAACTTGTTGGGTTATGGTTAACTCTAACTTGTAAAAAACACCAAAACCTCCAAATATGACATACATGTATTAACATGAATCTAGGGGAGATGACCTGGCTTTGTCGCGTGAATAATAATTATCGTGATAATAATAATAGTAGTAATAGAGAAAGGACCTCAAGCGTTGCCCCTAGAGCTGATCAAATGGCACAGGCCCTAAAGCCCGACCCGGCTTTGGGCCGACCAAGTAGGCCCGAAAGCCCGATTCGGCCTGGCCCGAAAAAACCCGCAATAATATGGACCGGGATTGGGCCGAGCTCGTGGCCCAAAAAATGGCCCGGCCCAGCCCGCTTTTAAAACTAAACGCAATTTTTTTTAATTTTATAAACCTAAGTTATGTAAAATAGTGTAAATAATGTCGTATTATGATGAATTTGGTAATTAAATTACTCAATGTTGCAAAATTAGGTTAAATGTAGTGATTAAAGCATATTAAAATAATAAAAATATTACTATTAATAAAATAAAATATTATAAATTATGAAAATAACATCAAAAAACTCTTTAAAAATGTATAATAATTCGTTATCAAACTAAATATGCAAGTAGTAGATAATATTAATGAGTAAAGTGATCAAAAATGTATAAATTAGGTAATACGCGACTTTTTTTAAAAAAGCCCGAACGAGTCCGAAACGGCCCGAAGCCCGCTTTGGCCCGAATGGGCTGGGCTTGGACCGACCGATTAGGCCCGAAAGAAAAGCCTGGCCCGACCCGCACATTGGGCCTACTTTTTACCCTAAGCTCGGCCCAAACCCGGCACGGCCCATGATCACCTCTAGTTGCCCCTCTACTGGCAGGGCCGGCTAGGAGATTTGCGGGGACCTAGGCGAAAGTTTTTTTAGGGCCCCAATGTATTATAAGCATACGAATTGCGAATTAACATTTTTTCGGTTTTATTGTTAAAACTATGATTTTTTCTTCCTAACAAAGTTGAAAGTAATTCATTTCTCTATTGATAAAGTGATACCAAAGAAAAGGTAAATATGAATAAATCATTTAATTATTTAATAAGTAAAATATATAAAGTAGAATGAGCCTTGTAGTGTAACTGTTTGACCTTTAAGTAAGTTGAAATTGTAAAAATAGGGAAAAGAAGGTAAAAAAGTGGCGGACAAGGTTCGAATTCGAGCAAGCTGGAACAATTTCCCATAGTAATACCACTGAGGCAGCTAATGTTACATGAGTAATAGTGCATGTCATTACATATATACCTTCTTCTCTATTTGGGGGCTCTGGGCCACGGCCCATGTCGCCCAGCCTAATAGCCGCCACTGTCTACCGTTATCCATACGAGGCTAAGAACTCAACGAGCAGTCGGCTAGGACAAGAGTCAAATCACGGTTAAGGTGTATGTCTCACTTTTGTATAATACCTCCCTAAGAATATGTATGTGAATTATGTTGATCAAGCCATAACATCCAAACTTCACACCTCACGTTATATGGAGCAACTTTCCATATGTGACGTGAATGATGAATTCAATGTACAGAATTTATCTCCCACATTAATTTCATTAATAAACACCATTAATCATATAATCAATTGAGCGACTAATCGGATTAGTCAATGTGTGACGATACGGATTCCGAACCTGTTAACGATGATCCGTATTTATAACATTGATTCGATATTAGCCTAATGTGTGTGACCCAGTAGGTTCAATTATATCTAGCAGTGGATTTATCAACCTACAAATCGTAAGCGGTCTCTAACCAAACATTACGACTACCTAAATATAATTGAATAATTTTCTCCGTAATTATATTTTTGACTATTTGACTGCTTGATCAAAGGACAAACTCCTTCATAAATAATAATATGGTACCTTTTAGAATGCGCTAGCGTTTTACATTTACTCTAAGTCCAACTTATCGTTATACATTTATGATTGATTTAATTTCATCATAACGTACTCCCTCCATTTTATTAGGTCTTTTGCATTTTATTTGAATTTATAAGAGGAATTCAAACCTAATGCAAAGACACTAATGAAATGGAGGGATTACGTTGTTTCGGCAAGTCACACTGGTAACACGAATTGAAATCAATGCAAAAAGATAAAATAAAGTAAAACAAAGGGGACGTGATCAGTGCATGGGGTACATGGAATGATATATTTAGGTGATCCGCTCTTATATAAGACCGACATTAAGACACTAATCTTACATTCATTGACCTAAATTTACACTAATTGTACGTACCACGTTCATAAATTAGGGTTCTTGAAGTTCTCTTCATGAAATTAGTTAGCATTTTAGATATTTTATTCTAAACAAAATGAGATATATATGATCGTATGAGTTACATTTGGTTTACGTAAACACATCTAGGTAGCTTGATGAAATCCAAAAGTCAAGTGAAACTTTGGATTGATGAAGTCTTTTTATGAGCCTACCTTCTAAATTTACGGATTTACCAATCTTACCGACTCAAACCGATTCTATGAGAGAAAGTGTTTAATTCAATTAGATCGCCAAAATATAAATATTTATGCATCAACGACAACAACAACAACAACCAAGCCTTATTCCCAAAATGATTTGGGGTCGGCTAACATGAATCGTCATCTAGTAACCGTCTTGTGTACGCCATGAAATTCCAAAACGTTGTAAACCTTTTTGGAGTAATTAAATATTTTCAAGGGAAGTTTTATAAATATTTATGCATCATCAAACAAAAATTGAATTATTAAGTTTCACTCGTCTTTAGTTCTAGCCTGCCTAATCGTAATTATGTGATCGAACTTCAGGCCAAATTATGTGATTCATGAAATTTTCCCTACAATTTCTGTCAACTTTTCTATTAACGATATAACTTACGGAATATTGATTTGTAATTTTAATGAGTAAGCCTTGTGTAAAACGGTCTCACAATAACTTTTTGTGAGACCATTCTATTTGTTTATTTAGTAACCCTTTTTACGTTACTAGTGACCATTATACTACAATTAGTATTATGTTTTAATTTATGATTCTAACCTCTCATTCAAGGGTTTCTTTCTTCAAAGTAAGGCCAAGTTTTTATGATGTGGTACTTTAATAATCACAAGTAATGTGGTTTAAACATCAAGTAAACCGATTATTAAAATCAATGAAATGATCACGAATAATTTTAAAACAGCCACTTTTTAACCAAATAAAGTGGTCCTACAATAATTTCTTGTGAGATTGTCTACTCATATGAGATTTTGCCAATTTCAATAACTTGAAAATTCGTTTTCGTTGTAAACTGAAGAACTGAAGAACGGTTAAGTAGTTGAATAACTTGAAGATTAGCCTATTTGCACAGTGATCTCAACGAAATGTGATATACTTGATAATCTTAAACTTCTCTTATACCGTACCAGTTGCAAATGGATTTGTTAACAGACTAATTATGTAAGAAACTTGGAAGTTATAATTCGTCTGATTTGGACGCATTACAATATTTAACATTTACTAGCAATTTCTTTTTGAGATCAACATTTCCTGGTCTTTTTTACGAGAAGTTTTGCTTAGGACGCTTTGTCATCGAAGACTTCAGAATTATATTATTCATTTTTGACTTGCCTACAATTAATACTTGTTTTTACGAATTCATAATTTTTAATTTGGACATGTGCAAAACAAATTGTCCAAAGTTAACGGCCAATCTCAAATGTGATATCGTCTTGATTTCTCTCCTACTAGTAAACTATACGCACGTACGTACCGTAGAAAAAAGTTTCCTATAGATGCTTACTTTCATCATGCAAACTTATTACCCTATCAAAATCTCTAAATTTATCTTAAATACTGCTAAGAGCAACTCCACTGGTGATGTAAACAGCTTGTATCATTGGAGGAAAAATATGAAACTGTAGTTTGCCTGTCTACCTAACTCCACAAAGCAACGTAGCTTGAGAATATAAATATAATTCCAAAAATTGAAAAAAGATGAAAATCATTTGTTTTTTCATTTTTTTTTCTTACTTACTTTTTGTTGTAATTAGAAGTGGGCCCCACCACAAACTACAATGGTTGTAGTTTCCCATTGTTTGAAGTTTGATGTGGTTTACGAAATTGGCTTAAATTTTTTCTCTCTTCTACGTGGCATGGCTATAGCTACAAACTTTGTAGCTTGGCATTAGAAATGCTTTAAGGTGGTTCATTTTTTCTTTGACGAGAAAACGGGGTGGGGAGGGTTACTTATCTTTTTAATTTTTAATTGATAAGAGACTTGTATACTCCCTCTGATCCAAAGAGATTTTCTAAATATCATGTTGGGGTCTAATTTTAGATCAAATCAATCGTTCACTTACTGCAAAAGTTAGTACATATTACATTCTGCATTGTAGTCTACCAACTCTACTTAATTTTAAGGCAAACGGGATTTTCATTTGGTTTAAAATTAATTTATAACATAAAAACCAAAACTGAAAAAAGATACAGGAGAATCTCTTTATATCGAAGGGAGTATATATAATATCATAGTTCAGGCAATTAAAACTAGATAAATGTGTTAAACTCGATTTTTAACTTATGCTCGATATGTAATCATAGTGTTTTGAGGAAGGGTCAAGTCATTTCAACCACCACGTTTCTGACCAACAGAGATCTCTGAATAGTCCAAATTGATTCTGTAGCTTCATTGACACCCTAGGGTAATGCATATAAGTACTTAAAGAAGTAAAATAATATAAAATAATGATAACAAATCTTCCTTTATCAAGCTCATATTCCATAAAACTGTTTTGACACAAGAAAGGGAACATTCAAACATTATCATATTCGGCCTTTCAATACCCACACATCAGCTGCTAGGGAACCACAAAATCCATAATGAAGTCCATTCTCATTATTTTACTCTATAGTTTCTACCTAATTAATCAACATATTAAATAAACATAACCCCCTATCAGCTTATCACTCAACTATTTAGCAAAAAAAAAAAAAAAGAGAAATAATAATCATAATACGGAGTAATATATAAACAACACCACTACTACCTAAAAGGCTAAAACAAGTCTAATAACATACTACCTGCTAAGATGGGTTTCAGACTGGTTATTAATTACTGCAGATTATTATCCTCAACTTGGCTTTCAGCAAGAGAGCTGTTCTGATCCTCAATCTGCGTGGTGGTGGTGGTGGTAGTAGTCGCATGAAACTGTTGTTTACAAGCATGACAAGTAATTTGAAGAAGAGTGGAGCCAATTTGTTTCATGGCATGCTCCTTGAGTGCTTGAGCCTTGTCTAATTCTGCTTGCGCTTGTTGTCGAATTCGCTTTGCGTTAGCAAACTCTCTTTCAGCCAGCTCAATCTGACGTTTTGCTTCCCTCCTTGCTTCCTCAGCGTATACTTTCTCCGCCATCGCAAGCCTTAGCTGCTCCCCGGCTTGCTCCTTGATGATCGATGACGAGGTGGCGGAAACAACGGTGGCGATCTTGTTGTTGGAGTTCGTCTCGACATTGACATTGTTGTTGGAAGACTTTTCACCGAAGTCTGATGACCCAATAGAGAGCTGGAGTTGAGTTGAGTGGTTCTCATGATCTGCTGCCTTGGGAGATACCGAGAGTTGTAGGTCCAAATAGTGTAGATTATTATTACTATTACTGACGGCATTATTATTGTTCTCCTTTGAAGGGTTTGTTGTGGTCAATCCAGTGGTCCACGGAACACCAGCTACTGCAGCATTATTACTCATGTTGTGGTTATTGGTCGTCGTGGTGTCATTTGATGGACTCGAACTCGAAGCAGCCCGAGATAGACACTGTTGCTGCTGCTGTTGCTGCTGCTGGTGGTGGTGGAGTGGATGTTGTGACGGTTGGCCACCGGATTGACGGCCCATATGGCACGCGTCTTGGTGCTCAATGAAACTCTCAACCCTACAATAATTGAGAATATGAAGACGACGAGGATCAAAACAAAATGTAAGCGGAACGGAATAATAATTAGTCAAATTGATAATGAGTAAAGATGGAGAAGAGAAATGAGTGGGAGATGTTATAAAAAGTTCGAACAAAGTGGGTTTTGCCAAAAGGAACCTTCATTTGCGTGGTTTGTCTGTATAGAAGAAGATGAGTAGTAGAGACAAATAGAGGAAAAGGAAGGATGAGTACTGATTGACTACATTTACATGACATGTAGGGATGTAAACCCACTACATACTACTCCCCAAAATTCAATACTCTTGATAATAATTTTTCTATACTCCTACAACTTTACATTAATAAACCATCTCTTAAAACCCATACTTCATCCCATTTACATTGTTTTTCCCCATGAAAACCGTACACATTACGCTCAGAAATTTGTTGGGTCACATTTCCAAACGAGAAGATCGCTGCGAGTTGGAAGGAGTAAAATACATGGAAATCTTTTCTTGATCATGCTTATCAAACAAAGATCTGTTGAAAACTGTAGAAAATGTATGACTTTTAGAAGAAGGCATATATTCTCTGATGTTCACATGTTCCAAGCAAAGTGGTACTAATAATAAGCTTTAAAAATATTTCCCTCGAAAGAAAAAGAGGTTTAATAATTTTGCTTTTGGCATGGAGGTTTTAGAGATGATGTGAGTACTGTTGAAAACGATTAGGCACACGGCCAATGAATACTTTTCCTCGGGAATCGTACTTTTTTAGAAGAAAAAAAAAAAGCACCCATAATATATGTGCAGTGCTAAGCTTTGAGAGATGTAGCAATGGAGAAGCAAGGCTCCAAAGAATCAAAACTTCTGAATTAGAAACTTCAAACAAAAAAAACAAATTTGATTTTCTTAAAAACACTCACTCCCAAGCCCTATCCCATATTCTCATTCTTTTATTTTGTTTATTGAGTCAAAACAACCCCTTATATATAAATAAATGGAGTTGAAATTCCTCCACTTTTATATAAAGACATTATTATCGAATGGAACCATAATTAGATCCATATACTAAACTTTGTTGTTGTTGCTGCTGCTGTTATTATTATTACCTGGAGAATACGCGGCCGCAATCGCAAGAGTGGCCGCGGGTGCCACAGGTTTTGAGGTGAGCCTTGTAATCGGACTGAACAGCATAAGCTTTAGAGCACTTATCACAAACCCATTGTTTGTGATTACTGTGCTTACGGCGGAAGTGTTTCTTGATCCCAACGAGGTCGCCTAGTGCATGGCAAGGGTCATGGTGAAGGCAAGTGGGTTCGGGGCAGACGAAAACCCGCTTCCGCACCACCGGATTCTCCCTCTTAAGTAACTTCCACGGCACCTTATGCCGCCTTCTGTGCATCTGCAGGTTCTGATCTCTTTGGAACCCTTGATTGCAGATCTCACACACGTATCTGTCTGACTCCAGCAGCGTCTTCGGCGACAACGACACCACCTCCGCATCCGGATCTAATTATCATATTAAATCAAAACGATTAATCATCTCTTAAATTCGACACGAAAACGAAACATTTTTCATAAGAGGTCGAGATTACCTGGGGTACCAGCAGGTCGACGTTTGCGCTTGTTGCTACTATTGGCGTGGTCAGCAGTTGTGGCGGAGTTGTGGAAATGGTCAGAAGACAGAGCTGAAGACGAAGAAGAACCGCCGCCTAACATTTTTGGGTCTATGTAATTATGTATGTTATGTGGTGATCGAAAGATGTGTTTGCTTTATTTGCAAAGGTTTGGTGTAAGAACAAGACAGCTTAAGAAGCGTATAATCTCTACTTTTGTGTGTGATTATTATTCGAGTCCTGAAGAACTCCAATAATAATAATAATAATAATAATAATGGGTTAAGTGTGTGTTTCTTTCACTTAAGAGAGATTTGGGGATGAGTAGGGTAGGAGGAGGAGAGAGAAGATTGAAAGGGGGAGAGAGAGAGAACATGAAGAGAGGGGAAAAGGCAACATCTTTCGGTTCTCAGCTTTATCTTTTGAAAAAACAAGCTTTCAGCCTTTTCAATCAGCTTTTTTTCATCTTTGCCTTGCTCTAATAATAATAACCATGGTCTTCAACAAGTCTACTAACTGTACTACTAGTAGTACTAATACTTAGCTTTGCTGTAAGTAATGTCTTCTTAATAAAAGAGAGTAGAAAAGGTAAAGGGAGAAAGGAAGGAGATGGATAGCAGGAGTAGAGTGAGATGGAGGGAGGGTGGGGGCAGCGTAAAATGGAGAGAGAGGGAGAGAGAGAGAGAGAGGGATTATATTAGGGAAAGCAGGCAGATCCAACCACGTTGGTCGAGATTGAACCCACAACTCGCAACTGGACACAAAAGAAAAACATCCTCACTAGGAAACAAAAACCTCATCATAGGCCCACTGTAATTGCATGCACTTTTATTACTATTAATACAAGTAGTTAACTTTGAGAAATTTATGGGTATTCTTGTGTTTTGACTACATACCTTTAGTGATTTTGGGTCTAATTATTTTGCTCGAGGTAGCCTTGAGCTTTCAATTTCATGCACGTCGTGTCCTTGTGTTAAAATAGACTTACCCTTGATTGATACACAAATAAAATATCTAATAGTAAATCTGGAACGCTTTCAACCCTCTCTTTGATCTCCTCTTTGAGCAGCCCATAGTTTTTTCTTTTTGAAAAATTCACGTGATGCCTCTGTGGTTTGCATATGGTGCCTGCGTTTTTAACTTTTTGCACACGACGCCCTTAAAATTTGGGTTCATGCTTACAGTGCCCCTAATTCTACTACTCGTTAGATTAGTGCTATTTTTTTCTATTCAACATCAAGTACTCCTATTAACCATCTATTTTAGCATATTTTTTGTCAATTAAACAAATATCTCAACCCTTTCCCATCCCCCTATCAAATGGACCTAATCTAGCCTACCACTATCGCCATCTCCACCAACCCCCAACCCTAGTACTGCCTACAATCAGCCGAGAAACCTCTATCACGTGCGCACATACCCGACTTGCTTACATAAGCTACATCTATTTGTCATTTACAATCCTCTTCTCTTCTTGTTGTCAATTGTCTCCAGCTTTCCCTGAGTTGCCAAGACAGTAACGCACTGTGCTTTGGCACCTTGTCCCATACTGTCTTTTCCAACTCATTTTGCTAAATTTTTTCCTGAAGAATTCATAGGCAGTTGACACCTTGAATTCCCTCCCTTTAATCCAGCTTGAAATTTCCTTTTTAGCTGCATTTTCGCTTCCTGTTTTCTCCAGGATTTCGTCCCTAACTGTGAGAATGCCCCTCCATCATTCAGCATCAGTTGGCTTGTGTGAAACTTCCCACCAGCTCTTGTCTTTCAGGGTACATGCCTTAATCCAGTTACACCAAATCCCTGAATTATTATTGTTGAGTTTCAATAGCCATTTAGCTAGCATAGATGTATTCCAAGATAAAGCTTATTTTATTCCAAAACCAGCTTCATCCCTTGGGGCACAGATGTTGTCCCAAATTTTATAGGTCATTTTCTTGTCCCCTGATTTTATGGCCCATAGGAAATCCTTGCAAGCTCTGTTGATCTTCTTCACTATACCTTTTGGAATCAGAATGCTAGCAAACCAGTAATTCTCCAAGCCGAAAATAACAGAGCTAATGAGTTGGATTTTCCCTGCATAGGAGAGAAATTGTGGTGTCCAATGTCTTATAGCTCCCTGCAGCTTGTTTAGCAGCAAATGGTACATATCAGACTTCAGTTTCTTAGAGTGGAGAGGAATTCCCAAGTATCTAAAGGGAAAATCTCCCTTTTGTGAAACCTGTTATTTGTAGAATCTGCTGCTTTACCTTATCAGAGACTCTCCCAAAGTAAATGTCAGTTTTAGCTGTGTTTTCTACCAGACCAGACTATCCAGCAAATTTTTCCAAACATTGCATAACAGCTTGGACTGAGCATGTATCTTCTCTTGTAAATATCATGAGGTTGTCTGCAAATGTTAGGTGAGTGAGTTGAATCTTTGCACATTTAGAATGATAGGAGAAGAGCTGCTGCTTGTGCATTTTTCTCAATAGTCTAGACAACACCTCCATACTTTGAACAAAAATATAAGGTGAGAGGGGGTCACCCTGCCTCAGCCCACATTTCCCTGGGAAGAAACCCTCATATGATCCATTGATTTTCAGTGAATACCAAGGAGTTGTGATGCAGCTTACAACTCAGTTAATGAAGACCTCAGAGAATTGTAGTTCTACCAGCATATCTCTAATGAATGACCAGCTAAGGGAGTCAAAAGCTTTCTTAATGTCTACCTTGATGAGGCATTTTTTTGGTTGTAAGCTTTAACTAGCTCTTGTGATACCATTACATTATCAAATATGCATCTCCCTTTCACAAAAGCACCTTGTTCATCCCCCACTAAGCCAGGAAGCACTTTTTGGAGCCTATTTGCCAGTATTTTGCTTATTGTTTTAGAAATAGTTTAACACCATGAGATGGGTCTGAAGTCAGCAACAGTGCTAGCATGCATTTTCCTTTTTTGGAATAAGGGTGATAATTGTGCTATTAACTTGCTTTGACATTTTCCCAGTCTTGAAAAACTCTAGTATAGCTTGAGTGAAGTCATTCTCAATGATGTTCCATCTGTTTTTGATAAATCCTGCTGAAAAGCCATCTTGCCCTAGACTCTTGTTTGAGTCAATTCCATACAAGGCTTCCTTTATCTCTTCCCTGGATATTTCTCCTGTCAGCTGAGAAGTTATGTTTGGGTCAGCGTTTGGTCCATTAATCAGGATATTCTCCTCAATTGGGTTTACAGAATGATCAATGCCTCTCAACTGAATGTAGTACTCCACAAAAGCATTACTGATCCCCTGTTGTGTTGTATGAGTATTTCCATTCTGATCAGTAATCTTCCCAATCATGCTCTGATTCCTCCTCTCTGCTATCTTAGTATAAAAGTATTTGTGCTGCAGTTTGACTCCTTAAGGTGTTGCAACTTAGCTCTTTGACTTAACATGCTCAATTCAGCATGCTTTAATTTCAAATATTCTTGCTTAAGTTTCTCCACTTCTTCATAAGCACTAGGGTTAAGGTTGTGCTAAATTTGTTGTTGCTTCTCCAGTAAAACTGTCTTGCAGTCCTATACTCTCTTTGAAAGGTTAGAGAAGTGCCTTTTATTTAAATCACAAAGCTTATGTTTATCAGTCTCTAGAAGTCTTTGCATGCTAGGGCCAGTTACTTGAGTTTTCCATGCTTCTTCTACCATTGCTTAATAATCCTCATGTGCAACCCAACAATTAAGATCCCTGAAGGGTTTTTTCACCTTTATTCCTTCTAGCACCCTCAGTATCACAGGAGAGTAATCAGAAATTCCGGATGGCAAGTAATCAGCATATGAGTTTGGGGCTTTAGCTAACCACTATGCATTAATGACAGCTCTATCACTTTGCTCCAATTTCTGTCTTTTCCATCCTGATTATTCGTCTAGGTGTAGAGGCAATCCTTACCTGAGATGTCATCCAATCCACATATGCCCAGACATCTATTCAAATCTTCCATGTCTGCAACAATTGGTGGATAACTTCCCACTTTTTCCTCCTTATTCCTAATTACATTATAGTCTCCTGTGACTAGCCAAGGACTTGTATTGGTGGCAATGCTCCCTAGCTTAGACCATAATTCTCTTCTGCTTATTGCATTATTGCTCCCATAAAATAAAAGTGATAAGAAACTCATTGTTAGTCAGGATATGGAATACCCTGCCGTGGATATATTGTGCATGAATCCTCAATATGTCTACTCTTAACTACTGAGATTTCCACACTACACAAATTCTCCCATTTCGATGATGTTGATAATTTGTCACTATATTATACCCAGAAAATATCCTTTTGATGATCTTATGAGCATTATGCTCTTTCACCCTAGTTTCCAGAATTCCCATTATATCTATTCTATGTTTCAGCATGAGGTTCTTAATCTCACGTTGTTTGAGGGCTTCATTGAGCCCTCTAATGTTCTAGGATGCAACAATCATGGGGTTATGATATCAGGAGGCTCTGCTTCCCCTAGATAATCTTGTTCTCCTATTTCATCTTGTATGGCTGATTGCACTCTGGAATTTGCAGCTTTGAAAATCTATGTCCACATTTCACAACTTCAATCTGATTGTTATTCTTCCTCGCTGCATGTTTTCTAGTTATCATCATGAATTACCCTCATGCATTACTTCCAACTTGTTGCATTGGGGTTGAAGGGTCAAAAAGACCTGCATCTGCAATTTCCTCATGCTGCAAAGTCTCTTGTGCTGTAGGTTCAGGTACTATTGCTTGGGCAGCACCTTCAGCTTCATTACTATTCTCCCTTTGCTTTCCACAAGTTTATAGATTTGCTTGGGAGCTTTTGTGGTGGCCTGTTTTTTCAGCTTGCAACTACTTTCCAAGTGTCCAAGTTTCTTACATTCCTGGCAGAAGTAAGGCACCCATTCATACTGCACAGGGAGCACTTATACGTTGACCACATAATGGTGTTGAAATCAATACCTCTCGTGACAAATCCGAAGACACATCCACTTCTATCATAACCCTTACATAAGCAAGTTTCTCTTTGTGAGTTCTGATGTAGTTTGCAAAAACCGGTTTCCCAATTTTGCTGGCAATTTTGCTCAAAGCGGTACCCTATCAAGCTCTTGAGAGAAGCCAAGTTCCCATTGCTTTATTATGAGTGTGTTACCTCCCATCTTCCATAGTCCACCCCTCAAAACCAGCTCCATTGTCTTCCTGATTAGAGAACCTAAAACAGGACTACCCCTTTTTGAAGTAATGTACATCAGGGCTAGCTAGATGTCCCCAATTCTGCACTACAAAAACATTCATATCCTTCAATGTAGGTCTGGCTCCAATTACATTTCCCATCAATGTAAAAGCCTCGTAATTCCTTTCCTCCTCAACATATTCCTTTGCAATTACCATTTCCTATGCATTTGCATTTTCCTCAAAATATTGCAGTGACATCCCCGTTTTCGGCTTAGGTTAGCAATTTTGCTCCATGTATTAGCTGGTGGTATCTTCCCATTCTTGTTATCCCCTGATTTGCCCTGAATTTTCCCCGCCCCATCTCTTGCGGTTTCAGTAGCTATGGTTTCATTCACCTTTCCTTCTACATCTGAGTTATCCTTCACCTCATTCATCCCAATTTCATACTGATTAACTTTCCTAGTCAGAATTTGATCAATTTAACCTGATTTTGAGATCGCTTTCTCCAGGAAATCGTTCATCAACACTGGTGCCCGATTTTCTGAGTATGTGGGTTCTTCTCCATTCTCTGTGATTTTGGTACCATCTTGTTCCTCTTGATCCGATGAGTCTTCCCGTGACTTTTCTTTTCTCAGACGTACTCTTCCTCTCTCGCTGTAGCCATGGTTTTCAAGCTTCCTCTAGTGTTAGCCATGTGAAGCTTGGGGCAGAAGTTTTCCACTCAAGTCATGACTCAATTTATGTTCCTTAATGTTATTGTTTTAATCATCGTTTTACAATAACATACTATTCTTGCAAAATATTGCAACTAAAAAAATGCTTGCAGATTAAATAGAGTCACACTTTAGTATCACAATTACGAATTAAAGGTTAAAACCTTTTTTTACTCCGATAAAAGATATTTTGGTGTATAACTACATAAAGCTTCTATTTTCATCTTATCAATACGTCAGAGTATACCATACATTCGGATTCTATGGACACCTGATCTATATCACGTATGTGACGTACCCTATTTATCTATGAGTCTTTTGTGTTTTATATTTCTAGTTAAGACTTGAAACCAATGTATGGAATATGTTAATTCTCTTTATTTTCCTTAAGACCAGTTGAGAACGCTTGAACGGTCACTCCTACTATATTTTACATCATCAACTCTTTTCTTACTTAATATCTTTGAACAATATATCTTCAAAATTAACAAACCGTCACTCCTACTACATTTTACATAATGGAGTCTAAAACCACTTAATCAATCATCCTTTTGGTTTTACTAGCTACATCAAATGTAATGGCTATGCGTAGCTACGATGCAGCATCAGCTCCTACACCAAGTTAGATTTATTCAGGTAAACTTTACAAATGCTCAAGCGGGTTAGGAACAAGTTGTGGTGATTCCATCTTCCATTATGTATTCGGAGTTGAAGTAGGCGTGTCAAAAGAATGGTGTGGCTGTTTACTAGCCGTCAGAGAGGGTTGTCACGATTTTCTTACTAAAATGACTATCAATTTGGAACACTTTAATGCAGAACAAGCAAAAGAAATTCGACAGAAAAACGATAGAGTAAGGAAGCTTTGCACAGAAAATGGCCAAGTTTGTAACTAAATTTAAACCTCCTCATTGTTCTTAAAATGTAATGGTACAATCTTAAATTGAATAATACTTATGAAAAAACTTTGTCTTTCATACTTGCTGTCTCAAAATAGTAATTTCTGAGTTTCGAATCTCCTTTTGCAATATATAATATCAATTATTTTCAATTTAAAGCCGATAATTTGTTTATGTTTTGAAAAAAAACCAAGATTTCGAACAAAATAAATTAAACTGCTATTCTTGCCATAGAACGCAACTAAAAAAATGTTTGCACATTAAATAGAGTCACATTTTAGTATCACAATTAAGAATTGAAGGTTAAAACCATTTTCTTACTCCGAAAATAGATAATTTGGTGTATAATTACATAAAACTTATATACTCGTCTTATCAATACGTTAGAGTATACCATACTTCGGGATATAGGGACACCTGACCTATATCACATATGTAACATACTCTATTTGTTTATGAGTGTTTTGTGTATTATACACAGCTTATATTTCTAGTTGAGACTTGAAAACAATGTAAGTAATTTAATAATTTTCCTTATTTTCCTTTAGACCAGTTGAGAAGCTTGAACTGGGCAATTGAATGCAAGTTAGATTGGATAAATTCAATGTCTTCTATGTCCGATTTTACCGGCAAGTCTTGTGTCTCATACCTATATAAAAAAAAAATTCATTTTGCAACCAACCAACTTGGCACACCGGTAAAAGGTGTTGTCGTGTGATCGATAGGTCACGGGTTCAAGTCCTGGGAGCAGCCTCTTGTCAAATAAATTGACAAGGGAAGACTTGCCCTCATTACACCCTTGTGGTGGGACCCTTCCCCGGACCCTCGCTTAGCGGGGACGCCAATGTGCGCCGGGCTACCCTTTTTTAACCAACCAACTTGTCCATATATTCAATTGCTAAAAAAAATACATTTGGCCCCACAATTGGTAGCTTAATAGATTTAGTTACTTATTCGTACATCAATTTGGCTTTATAGATGGCAAAATTCGCATCTTAATTTCTTTAGGTCACTTGCCTTTCAAAGGCCAACACTTAAACTATAGAGAATTTCATTTCTTATGCATCAAATCTGTGCATGGATGTACTGCTCATCGTAGTTTATCTATCCTAAGAGATTTACATGGGATGCGTCTTTTTTCTGTGATATTATTAGTTGTATTTATTACTCATGTCAAATTTTATCAAACTCTTAAATGTCTTTAAGAATCTTCGTACTATTCGTGCATTTAGTTGGTAGGCACTAGAATTATTATTTTAACTTGTAAACGATCTAAATGTTAAGATGTACGTAACTTGACTGGCAATTGATGTTATAAAAAATACTCTAAAAGTTGTATTATAATAACCTAAATCGCGTATAAAATTACTTTGTACAACTTAATATCTGTGATTTGTGTTCGCCCAATATCTCAAATCATAATAACATGTGATAAGGTAAAAAGGCATGTTAACTTTAATTTCTATGTCCAATTACAAACTTTCTTAATTTTGTTGAGTTTGGGTAACACATATTAATGCATCAATAAAAAAAACTGACTAGGAATTATTTAATTTATTAAGTTAGAGCATAGTTTCTTTATTATTAAAGCGTTATACTTACTCTAGTATTTTACATTATAAATAGGTGAAAAATGAGCTTCTAATTCATCATCAACTCATTTCTTACCTAATATATATCTTTGAGTAATATATCATCAAAATTGACAAACGGTCACTCCTACTACATTTTACATACTGGAGTCTAAAACCACTCTATCAATCATCCTTGTGGTTTTACTAGCTACATCAAATGTAATGGCTACGCGTAGCTACAATGCAGCATCGGCTCCTACACCAAGTTAGATATATTCAGGTAAACTTTTGAAATGCTCAAGCGGGTTAGGAACAACTTGTGGTGATTCCATCTTCCATCTTCCATCATGTATTCGGAGTTAAAGTAGGTGTGTCAAAAGATGGTTGTGGTCGTTTACTAGCCGTCAGAGAGGGTTGTCACGATTTTCTTACTGAAATGACGATCAATTTGGAACACTTTAATGCAGAACAAGCAAAAGAAATTCGAGAGAAAAAACGAAAGAGTATGGAAGCTTTGCACGGAAAATGACCAAGTTTCTAACTAAATTTAAACCTTCTCATCGTTTTAAAAGTGTAATGTTACAATTTTAAATTGAATAATACTTACGAAAAAACTACCTTTGATATTCGCAGTCTCAAAATAGTAATTTCTGGGTTTGGAATCTCATTTTGCAATATATAATACCAATTATTTTCAATTTAGAATATGATATTTTGTTTATCTTTTTGAAAAAAATGAAATTTCGAACAAAATAAATTAAACTGTTATTCTTGCCAAAGAACGCAACTAGAAAAAAAAATGCTTGCACATTAAATAGAGTCACATTTTAGTATCACAATTACGAATTGAAGCTTAAAACCATTTTCTTACTCCGATAATAGATAGTTTGGTGTATAACTACATAAAACTTATATTCTCGTCTGATCAATACGTCGAAGTAAACCATATATTCGGGGTATAGGGACACCTGACCTATATCATATATGTGACATACTCTATTTGTTTATGAGTGTTTTGTGTTTTATACGCAACTTATATTTCTAGTTGAGACTTGAGAACAATGTAAGTAATTTAAAAATTCTCCTTATTTTCCTTTAGACCAGTTGAGAAGCTTGAACTGGGCAATTGAATGCAAGTTGGCTTGGATAAATTCAGTGTCTTCTATGTCCGATTTTACCGGTAAGTCATGCATCTCATACCTACATAAAATAAGTCATTTTGCAACCAACCAACTTGTCCATAGATTGAATTGCTAAAAAAATACATATGGCCCACAATTGGTAGCTTAATAGATTTAGTTACTTATTAGTACATCAATTTGACCTTATAGATGAAAAAATTCGCATCATAATCTCTTTTGCTCACATACCTTTCAAAGGCCAACACTTAAACTATAGAGAATTTTATTTTTTTAGGCATCTAATCTGTGCACGGATGTACTTCTCATCGTAGTTTATCTATCCTAAGAGATTTACATGGGATGCTTTGTTTTTCAGTGATCTTATTAGTTGTATGTATTACTCATGTCAAATTTTATCAATCTCTTAAATGGCTTCAAGAATCTTCATACGATTCGTGTATTTAGCTGGTAGGCACTAGAATTATTATTTTAAATTATAAGTTGTAGATGTTAAGACGTACGTAACTTGACTGGCAATTGATGTTATCACTAATACTCAAAAACTAGTATTATTTTGAACTCGTGAATTCACGAGCCTATGAACCGTCCATGTTTTGGTTCATGAGTGATTACTTTCTTGATTACAACATCATTACCATATGAATAAGTACCCAAAAATACAACTATCTTTTTCACTCCAAAGTTGAAGGAAAAGAAGGGGAAACTTCTCACCATGATGAATGAAAAGCGTCCAATTGACGGTCTCCCAACACCACCGCTCAGACTGCCAGTTGCCGGTGGCCACCATGGCTACACCATTTGAGCCACCGATGGTGAACAACAATTCTCGTTGGACGGGGCAACGGGAATAAGTGGGGGCAAAGGGAGGGAAATGAGAGATTTGAGAGGAGAGAGAAGTTGTCATGGGAAGGTAGGAAGGCCAGAAAGGTGCAATTTGAGAGTTAAGGCGTAAACGGCGGTGTGTCGTCGATCTACTGTGGTGGTCCCCAATGAATTGGTTGCTACTGGTGTAGGTTGAAGATGGTGGTAGGGCGGTGGCAGGTTGAGGGGGAGGAGGACTGGGGCAGGAGAGAGAACGATGGGGTCAGAGTTAGCGGTAGTTTTATTTTTCGATTTTTATTGTTTTTTAAAATCTAAATGGTTGAGAAATAAACGGTGTGACTTACTATACTCCCTCAATTTCTTGTGGTTCTTTACGTATTTCTTCTTTGCCAATTTTTTTTTATTTTTCACGTTTTCATCTTGGGCCAATATTTGTGACTTCAACTTCCACAACTACCTTTACTAATTCTATTAGCAAATTTTCTAATTGGGTCACTTAATCTAATTAATCCACAACCCAACCAATTACTCCTTAACCCCCCCCTCTTTTTAATCAACCCATTCACTTATCCACCCACACCACATAAATTCAACCCCATCTTCCCCACTTTCCGAGCAACGGCACATTCATCTTTGACATTCATCTTAATCATACATTTTCTTCGAGTATTTACAATGGCTATTGTGGCTTGGTAGCTAATGTAGTCAAAAGTATAATTTCTTAGTCAAAATGCTAAAGTTTATTAATGAAAGACCTTTAGACAATGCTCACGATCTCCGTAACACACTGGTAAATGGCATCTTTGTGATTTATGTTTGAGTTTGGTTTCATATTTCTACTGTATGTTACAATTAGTGACCGACTTAGGCCTTGTGCGATTCAACTGCATTTTTCTGATTTGATTTGATTTGATTTGAATTGAACTGATCTGATCTGATTTGATTTGATCTGAACTGAATTAATTGATAAATTAACTGCAATTAGACGAATTAATAACTATAAATAGACTAGATTCATTGATTGGTATTTGGATAATTCTGATTTGATTTGATTAAAACTGATCTGAATTGATTTGATTTGAATAAATCTGATCTGATTTGAAAACACTGTTGAATAAGTTGAATCGCACAGGGCCTTAGCTATTTTGTACAATAGATCAATAGTTGGCAAATTTACCGTAATTTGCACTTTGCAATGCAAAGTTCTTTTCACACACTTCTCTGATTTCTAATACGATGGTCTCTAAACATTAGCTATTGCAAATATACACACAATCCCTTCTTCCAAAGTTCAGAGATATAAGAAAGAACTAATACAACTCTGCACTAAATTTTGTAGCGTTGTAGGAGTGTTTAAGATACAATATATCCCAAAATACCATATCTTCGTTAATACGGATACCTATCCAAAGAGCTTTATCAAACTTCTGATCAAATTTACAGAACATCGTAATGCAAATTTGTACCAACAACTCTACTTAGAAAGACCGTTCATTAATCTCGTTCTATATAGATGGAATTTCCTGTTTTTGCAATCTACTCGATCTTGTGATTGGATGAACAACTTTCTGCGTCTCTTCTTTCTTCCTCCCATTTGTTTATAGTTATACAATGAAATTGAATAATCAACACCTTTTTGGACCAAAAGGAATGGTAAAATCCATAAACAAAATAAAGTCAGCTCATATAACATACAAAGTTGTCTTATGCAAAAATGACGAGTCATGTACCTCTTGCTTCTACTTAACTGACCACAAAATAGCCAATTGTAGTGTCATTAACGAACGTAGCAATCATTTTTAACGCTGTTGAGCATTAGGAGATCTTAGAAGCTTGCTAATAATGGCAATGACTACATCTACACGCACAAGTACACATCAGAGTTTCTATTCATACATCAAACGAATACGTTTAGAATATAAGTTATTTACTTTTAAACCAACAACTATGTACCTGCCAATGAGCCAACTCCCAATAGAGAGGTCCGCTCGACAGCCGAAAGATTGTTAAGAACATCAGATTTATCAGTTGCTGACTTGCCGCCATAGCTACCTGGGAATTATATATCATATCTCATTTACCTATATACACTCTCTAGGGGAGTAGAAATTCTTCCTATCAGCATAATGTTAGTGTATGTAACACATAAAGTTTCGAGCAAGAGTGCCAGGCAATTCAATCCATAAACAAAATGTACCATGGAAGGCATGAATTAACATCATCACGGCAACATAAGACATGATTTGGTTAGGCAAGCAAATGTTCAAGGAAATTCTGAGATGTACATTTCAAACCTGTGTGGTGCATGTTGTTGTAAAAGAGGTTATGCGATCAGAAGCGCAAATCACATTAACTAATTAAAGAACTACAATACAATTAAGCTTCAGCATCAACTCGTCCATAATGTTTCTATACTGTTTTTGATTATTTTGTATTATGTTTTTTTATTTGTGGCATTTCGAGAAAAACACAAAATCCTAACATTATCTTAACATAGATTATCATAGATTATCGAGAATACAGTGATGAACAAACGGATCCAAAAGGGATGAGTAGTAATTAATAAAATAGAGTAAATCTTCAATGCACTTACGAAAACCATTATCTTTGGTATCTTGTCTTGCCCCTAATCCCATATACCTTGCTTTTGGTCATGGATTTGTGGACTCCTTTGTCCTCTAATGTTCCTGAAATTTCATCAGCTCGATATAATCAACCAAATATGAAACGCGAAAGACTATCAACAATTAAAGACCTATCCTAAAATTAATTTAACGGCAAGTTTAAGTGATCTGTACAATAAAAACTCTGCATCACCAAAATCACCAGTTGTCATCTTCAATCATCATTCATATGAGTAATGACATGATTATGATCATCCTATCGTCAACAACAAAGAGCCCAACTACAACCTTAATGGTATAGTTGAAATGTTAGGAAAAAGTATTTTTAATCCAGATGAAAGTTTAACATCAAATGCTACCACCATAGAGAGAAACAAAGCAAAGAAATGAAAAAAAAAAAAAAAATTAAATTACTCCTGGATACTTTAACTTTATGGTGATTCCTATTTAGCATATTTCTTGAAAAAGTAATAGCAAAAAAAATGGGGGCAAAATGAGATCAGAGGTTTAAGCCCAATTTTTACAGATTAACGAAATCAATATAAACAACTTCATACCTTGATTACCGGGGAGTTAACTTGATTATCTGGACAACTTTTTCAAAGAACAATTGGAAACCACATGACAAATCCCTGTCGAATGATCACAAAAAATTTTGATATCGACATCGTTATCAATATGATACAATGTAAGCATAATACCAATAATGAACTCCAAACACAGAAAGAATTGCACAATTGAAAGCATATATTTGTAAAATGAGAAAATTGCAGACCAAATATGTTGCAATTTGAAAATGGGTACAATAACATAGGAAATTTCTAACCTTTCTATCATGCTTTTCTTGATGTTGCACAATCACAGACGATAAGCCAAGAAACACATATCGAATGGTTGCCATTACTATACTGATCCTTCGTGTCAATGCCAAACACCTAAATTCAAATCAGCTTGTCATATTTTAAAGCAGTAAATCGAAACAAGAAAGAATATACTCCTAACTGTTAATTGCAAAACACAACTCATAATCACAAAATCATAACATCTACGCACATAATCAATTGCAATACACCACTCATAATCAATCAATCACATTTTTGAAGCATGAAATCAATAGTACAACTCAAAATTAACAACTCACCAAACCAACAATACTCACCGAGTCAGAAACATGGGAAAACCCCCATATATATAACGCAAGATGGCAGCTCGGAAAGGCTCTCCGGCTTCATAACCGCCAAGTCATCGCCATTAAAAGATAGAAGAAGAGGATAAGTCACGAGTTGGCATGGAAGATGAAGGGTCTTCTGTTATCCTTGAATTGAAGCACGTGCAGAAACGGAAAGGATTATCGTACAATTCGTTTTTTATTTTATGGGCCCACGGTGTGAAGGTGAATGAAGAGACTTTTTTGTTTCTATTTACGAAGCCCACGTACGACTAATTTAACAGATATAATGTCTTCTTTTTTTTTGCCCACAATGATATTGAAGACTAAGTGACGTGGAAGAAAGAGAGAAAACTCACGCTAGGTCGACAAATCAAGTATGACGTGGCTTTTTTTTTTTTCCTGAGAATACCTTCATGAGGTGCCACGAAGGTGTTGAAGTTAACCAATTAAAGTAGTAGTATAGACTTGTATTATAATAACCTAAATCGCATATAAAATTATTTTGTACAACTTAATATCTGTAATTTTTGTTCGGCCTATATCTCAAATCATATTAACAAGTGATAAGTTAATACAAAAATGCATGTTAACTTTAATTTCTATGTCTAATTACAAACTTTCTTAAATTTGTTGAGTTTGGGTAACACATATTTAATGCATCAATAAAAAAATAACTAGGAATTATTTAATTTATTTAGTTAAAGCATAGTTTCTTTATTATCAAAACGTTATACTTACTCTAGTATTTTACATTATAAATAGGTGAAAAACGATTTTCTAATTCATCATCAACTCATTTCTTACTTAATATCTTTCAGTAATACATCTTCAAAATTAACAAACGGTCATTCCTACTACATTTTACATAATGGAGTCTAAAACCACTTTATCAATCATCCTTGTGGTTTTACTAGCTACATCAAATGGAATGGCTATGCGTAGCTACGATGCAACATCAGCTCCTACACCAAGTTAGATATATTCAGGTAAACTTCAGAAATGCTGAAGCGGGTTAGGAACAACTTGTGGTGATTCCATCTTCCATTATGTATTCGGAGTTGAAGTAGGTGTGTCAAAAGAATTTTGTGGCCGTTTACTAGCCGTCGGAGAGGGTTGTCACGATTTGCTTACACAAATGACTATCAATTTGGAACACTTTAGTGCAGAACAAGCAAAAGAAATTCGAAACGATAGAGTATGGAAGCTTTGCACGAAAAATGGCCAAGTTTCTAACTAAATTTAAACCTCCTCATTGTTCTTAAAGTGTAATGTAACAATCTTAAATTGAATAATACTTATGGAAAAAACTGTCTTTGATATTCGCAGTCAAAATAGTTATTTTTGGGTTCTAAATCTCATTTTGCAATATATAATATCAATTACTTTCAATTTAGAGGCTGATATTTTTTTTATCCTTTTGAAAAAAAAAAAACGAAATTTCAAACAAAATAAATTAAACTGCTATTCTTGCCAAAAACGCAACTAGAAAAAAATTCTTGCACATTAAATAGAGTCGCATTTTAGTATCACAATTACGAATTGAAGGTTAAAACCATTTTCTTACTCCGATAATAGATAATTTGGTGTAAAATTACATAAAGCTTATATTCTCGTCTTATCAATACGTCAGAGTATACCATACATTCGGGGTGTAGGGATACCTGACCAATATCACATATGTGACATACTCTATTTTTTTATGAGTGTTTTGTGTTTTTTATACAACTTGTTTTTCTAGTTAAGACTTGAGAGCAATGTAAGTAATTTAATAATTCTCCTTATTTTTCTTTAGACCAGTTGAGAAGCTTGAATTGGGTAGTTGAATGCAAGTTGTCTTGAATAAATTCAGTGTCTTCTATGCTCGATTTTTTCAACCAACGAACTTGTCCATAAATTTAATTGATAAAAAAATTCATCTGGCCCCACAATTGTTAGCTTAATAGATTTAGATACGAGGTGTGATAGGG
The DNA here is from genome assembly GCA_963680865.1 of Spergularia marina. Classification (NCBI taxonomy): domain Eukaryota; kingdom Viridiplantae; phylum Streptophyta; class Magnoliopsida; order Caryophyllales; family Caryophyllaceae; genus Spergularia; species Spergularia marina. The sequence goes on along the minus strand of OY804557.1, from coordinate 10,790,103 downwards.
GGAGCACTGTGGTGTGGCAATGTTCACACAGCACAGAAACGACAAAGGGGGTAGAGTGGTAGCGGAGCAAATCTGGGCGAAAATAGCTGGAGGGTATGTAAGCAATTTCTGTAAAACAAAAAAAAACATCCCTCCCCAGCTTTTCCCTTCCCTCTCATTACTGAAATTAGGTTTCTCTGTCTTGGAGCGCCTTCTCTCTCATCTACTCTCAAACTCCTCAACCCTTCTGGACACCATCATCAGCTCGCGCCGGCGCCTCACCACCAGACCACGTCGCGGCGAAATCTGCGCACCGACACCACTCTTTTTGTCGCAAATCTTATTTACAGGTCCGAATTAGTGAGTTATACTCAAACCCTATATAATCTGAAAATATTTAATTTCCATGCTCATATTACAATTTTAATTACATGGTGTTAGTGCTTCGATAAGGTTTGTTGTATGATTGGTATATTATTAATATTGAGTTAAAGAAATTGAGAAATTTTGGGGGAAAATGGATTAGAGTTAACTTGAAGTTTGGGGTTTTTATTATTGGATGTTATTAATTTTCAACAATTTAAATTAGATATGATGTGAGAATTGGAGGTTTTAATTGTCGGATGTTTAGTGCCGAGTTTGTGCAGATTTCGCTGTTGTTGGATTTATAGAGGATGCATGTGTGGTATTTTCGGTGTTATAGGGTACTTTGAGTGTACTTAGAAGAAGAGATTGGGTGGTTCTTTTGCTAATATTTGGTAATTAGTATGAATATAGCAACTGGCTATATCTTAGAAAGTAAAGAAATGGAGATAAAAGTGTGGATACGTGATAAATTCGAATAGTATAATGGCATATTGGCAGAGCCATGGTGTGTAGGAACTTGCTAAGGTCAGGAAAAAAAGGTTCTTACACCCTATTGAGCAGGCTACTGTATGTTACTCTCAGTGAGAATCTGCAAAACACTCTCATGAGTGAATATGTGATAAATGAGAATAGTGTTTGTTCCTACCCTTATCAAGTACGGTTTCAAAGGCTCATATCTGTCAAAACATTGTCGAAAACACCCTTGTTTCATCCAATCATTTGCTTCATCTTCCCTCTTTATGTATCAAATCTGACACATCTGCCCAAGATCTTCTTGATTGATGATGTAACTCTTGGAACACGAGATACCAACCAGGTAAAATATTTCCCCTCTGTGCTTGGCTGCTTGTATTGTTTGATCACATAACATTAGCTCGTCAATGATGATTGTCCTCCTATTATTTTATTTACACCAAGTCCTCTTGAATCTTTGGTAATTTCATTTTGACTTGACTCCCATGACCATTCATACGGTTGAAATGCTGGACCATAGAATTTTGCTCTTCTGTTTTTTTTTCTTTTTTTGGGTATACACCTTAGACTTCTGTTAAACATACACTTCACAATTTTGCATGCATCCTAGATAGTGGAAGAAGTTTCTCTATGCAATATCAGCTTTGCACTTAAAAGTCTACTATCCCATTGGCATAATGCTGAGGACTCCTAGTTTAAGACTAGACTATAATGAAACAGGAATATTGAGCGAGCTAAGAAAATAACTAGGTCGTTAGAACTTGGATGCACTAACTGCAAGGGTCGGTAATCATTTTACGATTCAAATCCCTTTGTATGTGGGGAATCAAGTGAAACATCGAGCATTGTTCCTTTGTTTATCCATTCTTTAACGTGGATGACATGTGTGCCTATAATTCTCCAACAGCAGCCTCCCTCCTCTATTTCAAAACTCAGCATCTTCCCGAGTAGAGTGAGGCAACTAGTTGGTTAGGGAACTCATGTTCTTTCTGCATTGCCCCTGCTGTATCCAAATAGTCACTTCATGCTACCCATAAGCATCCAATCAACTACTGGTCACAAACATGGTTATAAATTGGCTTTTTTCTTGTAGTGCATTATCCTAGTGCCTGATATAGGTAGTATCTTTTGCTAATTAGTAATATCTTGTTCATATGTGTACATTCTGTCCTTCGTCAAGTTTGATTGGTGATATAGCTGAGCATACTGAAGATACACCATCAGGTACTTACCAACTCCGAATTCATTTAATATCTTCTAGAATATTCTTGAGGCATACTTTGCTTTATAAATTGGGAAGGCATTTAGCTTGTATGAGGACACAACTACAAGCATAAGTTACAGTTAGTTTAGATTTTTTGTCTTTTTTATGAACAATCAAGTCTTCTGAGTTTTAACAATGTTTGCATGGTGTTGTGCTGTTACGCTGACCTCTCTGAATTTCTTTACAAATGAAGTCCGTTTGACAGGATTTCAGCTAATATAAAGGAAAGCGATGAAGAGTGGTGGCCAACTCGCCACGATTAAATGACTTTCACCAAGGCTGTGTGATTTTTTCTCGTTCAACCCCCCTCCCCGCGGACTGACACACACACACACTTCTTTTTAATTTGTCGCTTCTTTCTTTATCAGTTCATTGTCAGTACTCTCTGTAACACCCCATATTTTTGGGTCATTTGAATTGTTTGAGGTATCGAGAGAATTTCATTTTGAGAATATTGAATTCTATTTTTTTGGAAATTAGGGTATACTTTCCGTTTAGAGACGCTTTTCCTAATTGGGCAATTATTGGGCAAAATTACCAAAATACCCTTACTAAACCCTTCCTATTTTCTACAAAAAAATTAAATAAAAACCCAAACCCTCCCCATCTCTCCTCACGTCACTCGGCAGCAAAGAAAAAAAAAAGAGAGAAGAAGGAAGTACGTGAAAGAGGAGAAAAGAGGAGAAGAGAAGAGGAGAGGAGAAGAGAGCCGCGCACCACCATCTCCGTCGACCACCACCGCAGCCAGCCACCGCCGTCGACCACCCTAACCGCTCTTGATTTCTACATCAAGAGTTGTAAGTTTGACCCCTTTCTCATATATTTCATCTTAGGGCTTTTCTAATTTCAACCCAATTCAGTTTAATTGTACTAGTGTTGATGGGTAGTGCTTTGATGAACTCTATTCATGCCTAATTATAGTTTTGATGCATGGATTATTGGTTTTTAAATTAGGGCTTTTGAAATTAGGGTTCATATGTGTTAATTAGGGGTGATTTTATGGGTGGATTAATGTGTATTTTGGAGGAGATGCTTGCTTTAAGATGGGTAATTCATGGTTTTGAATGGGGAACGTTTTATAGTGTTTTGGTTTATGATTATGTATTCTGCCCACTTCTGATTTTTGCTTAAATTGGATTATTTTGATGTTGTTTTGGTGATTTAATGATGGTTAATTGTTGTTAGCATACTTGGTAAAGTGTGGTGCGAATTTGGTGATGTTTGGAGGTCATTTGGGGGTTGATAAGTGATATTTAAGGGCTTATGGTAGAGCTGCCCCTATTTTGTGATTAAGTATTCTTAGTCTTGTGTGGAAGTATGTGTGAGTATACCTCATTATAGATTAAGTGTGTGCAAGTACCGATTAGTAGAGCGTTGGAGTAATTGTTGTTTACCATTTGTGTTTAGGGTGTGAGTTCGAGGAGTTTCCTTTCTAGCTTGATCACCCACACACTAACCGTAAGTAAGGTAAGAACAATGATCACAATACCATCAACTAATAATCTCCTTGCTTGGCTCACTATTGCGAATGTTCTTCTAGCCTATGTTTGATTCATGCGCTCATTTTCTGTTTTCATTTTCATCACTCATGCCTATCTAATTTTATGAGCGTGCTTCCGAATTTATTTGATACTCGTATCCGGTCTCATGACCTTTAGTTCCACGGGCAGCCCTCGGCAGCCTCGTGCCCGATCTCGGCCTCTCGGCTTTATGACCACACGCACCACTCGGCCTCTCGGCCGAGTGGCTTTTGTTGTTTTGCTTTAGCTTATTTTCTGTTTCGTTTGTATATCAATTAAGATCGATTCAATTTGGATTATCAAATAATACACTTTCAAATAATGTATATAAAACGGATGAAAGAAAATGAAATGTCACCACCTAGAGTACGATGGATTCGGCTCGGCCGATCATAGTTTGATATACCTCTGATCAAGGTACAGTAGGTCGAATTAGCTACCGACTTCCTAATAGTCTTCCTCCTAGGCGGGAACTCGTCCTACCGGCCTGTCTTGCGAGAGGTGTGCACACTCGGGATTGTTAGGGGCGATAATTACAACTCTAGCTCGAACTAAGTTCGTTAAGTGGGGCTTTGGGGTAGGACCCTGCCCGAAAAGTAAAAATATTAATGTATACTTTGAGCGGCGATGCTCATTCGATATCTCGATCCATTGTTGTTGATACTCTCTAATTATATCGTCAATCTGTTCTATTTAGCTATGCGCCTCAAGGCGCGTATCTCTTTTGTTCTTCTTATGTTTAGTTTTCTTACTCAGTCTGTGCTGACGTTCTGTTTTCTGGTTTGTCCCTACCTTGTTCTGGGGCCTATGTCATTCTTCGATGACATAGTTGACAGGATTTGATGACATGGATGCTTTCTTACGGAGTTGGTCATGCTGGGGCTTTTCGAAAGATCTTATTTCATTTGATTGATCTATTTTGGATTTAAGCTTTGAAAATTGTAACTCGACAAATTTTAAGACTTCCGCTGTTTGATTTTCTCGTTGGGTTATTGTATTGAATTTCTAAGCCTAGCAATTGACTCGGTAGTCATTTGCGGCATAACAATTCTAATTTATTTCCAAGTTACTTTTAGCGAAATTTTAGGGTTGTTACACTCTCTACTACTCTAGTGCATAGACATTGATCTATTGCTTGTCAGTACTAATTTGCCATTAATACTTCGAGCTAATTTTTCTATCCTCTTTTCATATTTTCTGTCAAAGACCGAAAACAGTGAGAAGCTTATCTTGGTATTGCTTGTGTTAAACATGTTATATACAAAATTTTACCCTTGTTGAGTTACATTTGAGTTACACTTTTGGTTGGCAAAAGAGCAAACTTTTGAGTTACATTTGAGTTTTATTTGCCACACCTTAAGGGAAGTCTCATTGGATGGCTAAACCCATTTAGATCAGTTTCGTTCTATCATCCTTAGAATTTTTTTTTTTTTGTTTGAAGGCTGGGAAGAGATCTTGACTAGAAACTTTATCTTCCTTACCGGCTGTCACTTATGATCTTTACTTAATCGAGTGTTGTACTTATGATTTCAGGCTGGATGAAGCGGAAAAGTGACACTTTACGGGATTGTGTCCTACTATCTATGGGTGGGTTTTGACTTTCAAGAGCGGCAAGTACTCGGGAAAACTGTCAAATTCTTTGGGTTTTTATTTGTTCTGATCTATATGGTAACTAACTAATGCAGATAATTTTTTAGCTATAATTTGTTAGCTATACAAGTATACATCAAATGGAGTGGGGACTATTAAAAAGCATGTAGTTACACTGGTTTGTTTGTTCTTTAGATCAGCTTCTATGTAGTAATCATATTTCTACTAAGCCAGTTTGTTATACTAAGCAAGATTTTTTTCATTATTTATTTTTTCTCAAAGGCTATTAGCTCAAAACTGGTAGAGCAATGTGCATTTGCACAAAAATATGGGTTCAATTCCCATATTGCCTATCTATGATTTCTATTGGCAAAGTATAACGAATTACTAGGAATTTGGTTATTGTATCAGATATGCAATTGATCAAATCGTCAGTGGAAATTTTGTAACAAATTAGAATCGATTTGGCCAGTCGAATTTCATGACCATTATCGGAATTTTCACTCTTTACCTTTAGTATAAATACAAATTTGCAACCTTCCATCTTTATTTAGAGATGATTATTGTATAATTTCACCTAAAAATAATATTAATTTTAGAATACGGCTTAGCAATTGATATAGTATTAAATTGGATTTTTTAAATAAGCTTTTTTAAGACAATATGATAATACGAATCAACAATATCGAGTTAGTGGTAGATAATGTATACTGGCATGCTCATGTAGTGATGTGTGATTTTGTGTATACTGCGAACTTTTGGGACAACAGTAGGTCTTGTGGGAGAGCGTCTCTCAATAATTTATTGAGAGACCAATCATGTTATTTATATTGTGACCCCGTAAGACGAGTTTAAGACAAGATAAGTTACATCCTATATATAAGTAACATATTTTGATTTCGCACACATATTATAAGAATTCTGTTGTCTTAAACAAGCTAATCACCGCACTTCATGGTTGCAAAACCAACATTAAGAGGATATTGTATGTGCTTTGCCTTTTAGTTACTCTTTACATTATTTTAGAATGTTTTAAAAAGTATATTATACTCAATAAATAAGACTATATAAGATCTATTAAAGGCAATATCGAGTATGAAAAAAAATACATATTATCTATGGCTAAGACTATATTATTGTGTTATATTCTTATGATGTCTCACATTGCATTAGGATGAACAAAGTCATGGGAAAGAATGACATGCCAAAGAGAGCGTGCGCTGAGACCCCATATCCAACGGTATCTTGAACACAATTTTTGAAAGTGGTGTTCTTGATCATAACATATGTATCTATGAGCTTGGTCAGTTATATATTAGTTAGTCGAGTTGACAAAGCATATTAACTCAATGGAGAGACCACCAACTTAGCTATTAGCTGTGCATAGAAGATGTGGTTCGAGCCATACGCAGTGTTACAAATTATCACCATTTCCTCAATAATATAAAGATTATCACCCATTTATATATGACATTGATTGGCTACTCATTAGCTAGTCGAGTAACCAATACGACTATGCATGCGCATAGAAGATGTGGGTTCCAGTCACATAGACGGTAAATCCTTTAGGTTGTGTTTGATACGGCAACATCTTCCAAGATGTAATTGGAATGCATCTGATCTGATTTGAATTAATTAAAAATTTAACTGGATTTCGGTGAATATTATCATAAAATGGACAAATTCATTGATCATTATTTAAACAATTTTGATTTCATCTGAATTCATTTGGATGACTTTGAATTGGTCTAATCTGATTGAATGCATCAGAATTGATTTGAATACTTAGTTATTAAATCCTATGAAACAAAGCCTTACTGAGTATTAAATCAATATGTCTTTAAATATGTATTAAATCAACATGTCTCTAATAGATTGAAGGTCAACCTTTAGTCATACTCTAGTTCAACTTTGGTTGTCTTACATTTATAATATAATCTTTTAACGATTCTATATTGTCCAAATTAATCTAAGAAAGTGTTTAAAGCAACAAAATGCGGATGAAGTGGTTAAAGGAACAAAATGCGGATGATTTGTTAAATGGCGTTAGAATACGTTGATATGTATTGCACCTTTTGGCGTATAACGTAACTTTTGTTGATTCGCTTCACATATTTTGGTGTATTATATATTTAACTTATTTTGTCGTAAAGTGCGCTTATATGTCTCAGAAAGAACATGATATCGTCTCATATAATAATCATCTCAAAATAAATGTGAAACTTTGCTCATAAATGGGTACAGCAAGTGAACACCACGATTAGAGTCGATTGTGAGAAAATATCTTGTAAGACAAACTCAATAGTGAGTAAACAAGTTCAAGTTGATGGGTGTCAAAACTGGTACAAATTGGTGGCTGTCAACAATTCTTTAGATCCTCTAGTTCTGCCTCTTATGTAAAAGAAAACACATGCAATTTTGTAACCAGCCGTCTCCTCGCAAGTCTCATGTATCTCTTTCATATGGCCATCGTCCTCCTAACCACACCCGCTAGTATAAGGTCTTCCTCATTGCACATAATTACACCTTACATTAAAAGTTCACAATCGACTCTAATCGTGGTGTTCACTTGCTATACCCATTTATGAGCAAAGTTTTACATATATTTTGAAATGATTATCATATGAGACAATATAATATTATTTCTGAGACATATAAGCTAATTACTTTAGGACAACATAAGTTACATATAAATACGTCAAAATATGTAGTATTGTTTTTTAAGGGAAAATAAAATATATAGGAGTGTTATTATATCGTATGAGTTATGAATTCGATTATGCAAGTGATATTATTATATATATATATATATATATATATATATATATATATATATATATATATATATATATATATATATATATACCATACTAGTTTGAAACTCGACGTTGCACGGTTACATTACCAATATCATCAATGAAAATGACACATATGCCACTATTAAGTAAGAAATATAACATTAATTATTAGGGAGTAATATTGTCATATAACAACTAATTATTACATTTCCTCTTATTCCCAACTTCTAATCCCTTTATATTACCAAACAAGGGATGGGATTACAAATTTGGAAAGATGAAAAGAAATCTTGTGTATCCACTTCAACAATTCATAAGATTCTAATATATTATCTCCGACAGACTCTATATTATTGACTAGTTCTTTGACCCGTGCAAAATTGCACGGGGCGTTTTACCTCTTTGTTCTTAGAACTGGTTTTAGTTTAGGAAGTTTGTACAGATATCCAATACTATAGGCATAAGATGTTAATACGTCCAATTTATTACAACATTGGTGTTAGTTAGATTTTCGAATAACTTGAGTTTTTGACACACTAAAATAGACTCGATACGCATTGGATAAACGAACCGTATTGACCAGCGAAGAACCTCACAAAGAGTTAATTATCTGTTTATGTTTGAATATTACTCCATAGGAATTGCTAATTATAGATGTACTAAACAATAATTTATTGTTTTCCTTCTAAAAAAACAACTAATTAAAATCGTAATGTCACTTTTATCAACCAAAGCCCTTAACCACACAAGTGTTAAAATATTTGACCTCGCCCGCTTCTTTTCGGTCATCGATACGTTTCTTTATTATTATTTGTCACCCGTGTTGAACCACGTATTTAATCTCAAAATCGATCTGAACCGTTGATCAAAATGACCCCTAATTAACATAAAAATCAGCCTAAATTCAAACTAAACCGCAAACTTTACTGTTTCATTTAATTTGTCTTAGATTGCATTATTTATACTCTGACCCATTCTAATTTTTTTGTTTCAATTGCTACTCTTTTTTAAATGTATCTCTATATATTACTTTCGTTTTTTGGAAGTTTCTTAACAATTCAAATCAAATTTAGGTCACTTAACCCGTAGTGTTAGGACATTAGTAATTTTATACCCTTCATAACTCATGGGTATTTTGGGTACTGGTGTTTGAGCTAGGGCGGAGGGAGTATGTATTTTGTAGATATAATTTTGGTTTCTTAACTGGTTGTACATATACGACATTAGTATAAAGTAATTGCTCGAGCGCTTATATGTCATTATGATAACTCTTATGTAACTATCGTGCGATCGGTCAAACAATTATAGTCATCTCCTCACACATTTTTGTCTTTTAGAAAATCAGGCGATATACCACTTTTTAATGCTATATATGATACTCCCTTTGTCACATTTAGTTTTATACCCTTTCAATTTCAAGCCGTCTGAGTGAATAATTTTCCTTTCTATTCTTGGGTCATTTTCTTATTGCACGGGCTGTTATAAGCAAATGATAGTAAACCAATTTTTATTCTTAGGCCCATATATGGTGAGACTACTTTCAAAGCCAATCTAATGGATCAGTGTTAAGATATAAAGATAAATACGACCGACGAAGTAAACCTCATAAAAGTTGATTCTATTTGACATTGTCTGATTTTCTTGGTCATTAACCCGTTTTTATTTTTATTTTTACTTGTGACCCGTATAATCTACGTTTTTAACCTCAAATTCGATTCGACCCATTGACCAAATTTGACCCTTAATGTAAGAGCATTCACCCTAAATTCAAACCAACACCTTATTGCGACAATCGTGACTTGACCTGAGTTCGTACTTGACGTGATTTGTTTACAGTTCTACACAAATTAGTTTTGGTATGGAATTTCAAAATGTACGTTTTATAGTATGGTAGACACCACAATTGTATAAACTAAAAATAGTGACTACCCGTGATTAAGACAATTGAGCTATGTGATCTCAAATCTGAAAGTTAAAGCTCAAATAATGAACTCAAATCTGAAAGTTAAAGCTCAAATCTGAAAGTTAAAGCTCAAATAATCTGAAAAAGGTAAAATATATATGATATGACGTGTTTTAATGAACTGTTTGTTGATTATTGTTCCCTAAAATGGATTAATAGAATATTTTCAAAAGAATTTTATAAGATCCTTGCCAATTTCATAAATTATTGTTGCCTAAATTGGATTAATAGAACATTTTCATAAGAATTTTATACGATTCTTGCAAATTTTTCGTTAATAACCTTACCATTTTTTCGTAACTGCATATAAGCTTAATATATTCGTGCAAAATTTTCGTTAATATTCCTTCCTATTTTCGTAAATTATAGCTATAGATATCATTGCGAAATTTTTGTTAATATATTCTTGCCATTTTTTTTCATGAATACAGTATATTGGAGCCATTATTATTGCCTAAATTACCCGATTGCGGGTTTTTAATGTAGATTCTGGCCGCATTTAGTGGTAATGGTTGCATGGTGGTTTGTAATATAGCAACAAAATAAATTAATACCATAATTATATCATGAGTGCAGCTTTCAACCAATTTCTTGTAATTCATTGTTTCCAATTATTATATTAATAAAAGTAGATAAATTTGTTTACAATATTTCAGAATAATATGTTGGACTAAATTAGTGCTGAAATCATATTCAATATATGATTGCAATATTTTTAGGGCGAATTTATATGTAATATTTGCATATTCTTTCCTAAATGATTTAAAATGGATGATTTATTCGCCTTAATTTAGTGCAATTAGATATCTTATACAATATATGATCGCAATATTTAGGATTGTGCACTTTTGTTTTACAATGTATCTTTATATATTGCTTTCCTTTTAGAAAACTTCATTAGTAATTTAAATTTAGATTACTTAACCCGTAGGTGGTTGGACATTAGTAATTTAATACGAATAAGACAACATTAGTCTCATACACCCACAGTGAAGTTTATAATGCCATTATTATGGAAGTTACATCTTTTGGACTTGATCAAAGATCATAAAACGATAAACATTATTATGACTTTCTTATATTAACTGGTTCACTTCACCTGCAAAACAATAGGTTTATAGGAATAGGACAATACAATAGTAGTTTCACAAATCCGTAGTGATTTTATTTGTTGTAATTCATGTCTTATATAGAGATACTAATTGTTAGTTGCCACTTAATCCTAGCTTCAAAGATCATTTGTTCATATAGAACAAAAAGTCTACCTCATATTAATTAACATCAAACGTAGCCAAGTTAAATTCTAAAGTAAACAAAATTTGAAGAAAAATGTAAAAGCCATGTGTACTAATTGTCGTGAGAATACGCGAACAGAAGTAGGCAAGTAGCATCCAATTATTTTGGTGAACTTGTTGTTACGATGCATTCAATTTCTGTTTAGTTTTGATTAGAATGGGATTTTCAGAGTATTAGGTGTTTCTTACCCATGCTTGTGATTGTATGTGTGGCTGAGATATTGGTATCTAGTTGTCGTGCTAGTGCTAGAGGTTGTCATGTGTGTATATCATCATACTGTTGAAAACCATCTTTTTTTTTGTTTTTTTTTTTCTGGCAAATTATAATCAGAAGAAGGTCCAAGGTTAAAACCTGATTAGCTGGAGTTTGGGGGGTATTAATTGCTATTACAACCTAGGTGTGATTTTAGAATAAAAGACTTTTTTTTAGGGGATTTTAGAATAAAAGACTTGAGAACTTGTTTTGCATTCTTCTGTGAGATTAAGAAAGAAGCTAAATGCAAGGTCGGGCTAATAGAATCAAAGTCGTGGCTAAATGGCAAGAAAGGAATGTTAGATGTCATACACCGTGAACTTTGAGAAGTTCACTCGCTCTTAGGAAACACCGGCATTTCACACTCTTTTTTTTTTCGTTTGACTTTTGTAATGCCGTGGCTAAAAAAATTGTGTTCTTTACATATAGATATGAGGTACAGAGATAATATTTTTATATGGTAAACATCTTCAAAGGAGAAAACGATATCCAATAATACGGAAGTAACACCTATACTACAATCTTAATTTATTTGTACCTAGATTGTATTTTTATTACGTCTAAGGAAAAGTGAGTATTTTTTTTGCACTATTTAAGGCGCGAATCAATTTTCAATTCATTTTTCCCGAATATATTACATTTTTATATGATATAATATTAGGAGCACTAACTAGGCCATTTTAATATATATTGTTGCCTAAAATAATGTAGTTAACAAATTTGTGTCAATTTTTTCCATCCGAAAAAGATATATTTGGTAATTTTTTTTCAGAAAAGATATATTGAAGAATATTTTTTTTTCCATCCGGAAATTATATATGCTAGAATAATATTGCGGTATTTTAGGAAAAGTATACATGGGATTATTTGTTAGTGCATTTTTCCTTATAAATGTGAATCATATCTTTTCCAGAATATTTAAGGTATATTCTTGCCAATTTTAGTGGTAATAGCTGCATAATTATTTTAAATTAGGCAAAAAAATATATTATTACCACAATTAATGTTTATATTGCATGCGTGCGCCCGGCGTATGCATGCGTGTGCCTTGCGTAACGATGTGAGTGCTATTTGTAGTAATTTTCATTTGACATCAGCGCCTGCATGGAGGGTCTCATAAAGCTTTAAAAGCACGGCTATTAATATTATTATTATTATTATTATTATTATATATATATATATATATATATATATATCAGTAATATTATATTGCTAGGACATACAAGGCCAATTGTAGACAACATAACTTACATAATAATCCAAATAGTCTAAAACCTAACATCTTTTGTATGCCCCGTAGCCTTTTGTAAACTCATTTCATTTATTCAATTACTACATTTCATAAAAAAAAAAGAAAAAAAAAGTGCATTATGTAAGTTATGTTGTCTAGAACTTATTTTATTTGTTTGAGTAATAGTATTATTATGTCGCCTGAATTTATTGTTACAATTTTTAGAAGTGGATCTTTAGGCTTGCACTTGTTTGTCACGGGTGTTTCAATTTATATATTTTTTTTTGTGAATTACGTTGGTTTGATAGTCATATGTAGGCAATTATTATTACCATGTACTCCCTCCGTTCAAGTTTAAATATCTCCTGTCGATAAAGCATCATAATTAAAGAGGGTGAGCACATTAATCATTTAATCAAAGTTCCAAAAATTTCTAAGATTCTTATGTAATTCGCTATGTAATTTTTTTTTTTGTTTTGAAATTTTGATAAATGGATTAGTGAGTAGTAACTCACATTGTCTATAAGTGTGTACGTCCTCATCGATTTAGGGAATTTTGGTATGGGATGTTTAAATTTGGATGAAGGTAGTAAGTAGTAACTAGCTAGTTTCATGTGTCTTCATTTCGTTCATTTGCTCTTCCATTTAGATTTGTATCCTCCATGCATAGCTAATAGCATACACCGTATATTATAGTAACGTGTTACCCTAATGACGCTATTTTCTTTGTATTAGATTCCCAATTTCATATTTTTAATTTACTCTATTTTTAAAAGTGGCTTCTAATGTCTACAAATGACCTTATATGTCTAAGTAGTAGCATTATTAGAGATGGAATAAAGAAAATGACGTCTCAAATTTTTGAGACGATCATCTACCTCACAGCCATCTCAAACTAGAAGTTGGAGTTTTACAAGTTACTTGCGTTCCCTATCACAATGTTTTTTTTAGCTCAATAGGCTACATGGGATTCGAACCCACATCTATATGCAAATGCACATGATCTTCCACCTTGAGCTAATAGCCTCCAAAGAATCACAATCTTAACATAAGAAAAAGCCTTGGAAATAAATAACGGTAGCACAGTTTCTGTAGTTACATCCTGCCTATTCTAAGCTAATAGTGTTTCATCTCAATTCATGTACTATGGGATAACATGTGCCATGACCCTAATTTGGCCGATGAAGTTAGTATGCGAAATCATTACTTGGACGTAATTGGCTCGAGCATAAAAACATTTGTCATGAATCTGAAAAACATATGACAACATTTACAGAACCAATCAACAATCATTACTTAGACGTAATTGACTCGAGCATAAAAACATTTGTCATAAATCTGGAAAACATATGAAAACATAAAAACAAAAGAACAGCAGCACCAGAGAATTGACAGCAACAACAACAAGAGAACAACAACAGCAACAGAAACAATAACATTTACAGAACAGAAGGAGAACAGAAACAGTACAGGAACAACCGCAAAAACACAACAGAGATAGCAGCACGACAGCAATAAAGAACAACAGCAGAAGCAGCAACATAGAATAGCAAACAACATACAGGCATGCATGTGATCATCACTCCTAAACAACACTCTCAAGTCTCACGTGATCAAGCTCAGAATTAAGTGATCATTAACAGCAAACGATATGTTAATGTGAAAAAGGATGCATGTGTGTGAGCATGGGCCGAGGGGAAGGAAGGGTGGCTCCAAGTAAAGATGTCTCCTGCCTCTAAGTAAAACACAATCTCCAGTGACACAAGATACACGTACAGATCATGTAGAGTATAACAAGTAACAAAGCAAAGAGCTCACATCATAATAAACATTTTAGCAGATAACAAGAGCCACCATACTAACGCAGACGTCAGAGGCTTTACATAAACTCCGATAGAGTCAAGGTATGATCTGCTCCGTCTTTAGAAACCCAACAGCTTCCCGGTACTTACACCCAACGAGAAAGGCTTTTTTTTTATCGACACCAAAAGGTCTTTACATCCTCCTATTACTTTCAAATGAGAGTGGAAGGAAAATATAGAAAAGGGAGTCAGTACAATGATAGGAAAGTATAGACGCCTACATGAATAAGGTCAATGATGAGCAATTGTCATATTCATTCATAGCCCTTAGCCAGTATAGTCATCTTTATTCATCAACTTTAGGCAATATCGTCCAAATATTTAAGAAAAATAAATAAATAAAATATAGCTTTAATCCAAATGAAAGTAACCTGGGAGATTTTCCATTTTGTGATGCTTGACAAGTATACCTGAAATAAAATGCCCAAAAAACAAATTTAATTGCTAATCATTGATGATAGAAATTACAGCAAAATTGCAAAAAATTAACAATCTCTAAAATTATTCAAAACATTGATAGGATTCATAAACTAGTCCACGACAAGTTTATATGGTGATTGTTCTCCTCCAACATGAAGATTAGCAGAGTGGTTCAAAAAATTCTGGTAAAATGAATAGCGGTTCATCAACTAGATACAGATATGCTAGGCTAACCTTTAAGTTTGAGCCTCAAACTTTGATTGCATTGGGCGCTTCCATAGTTCCATCATCTGACATGACGTTCCTAACCACCTTATTCTTCTAGAGGGCAAATTCCAAAGAGTTCTCATATTGAAGACCACCTAAAATACAAGCAAACAAGTTGATTTATCACATCAGTTTCACAAATCAAATCAAACCTTGATTTACCTTAAAGAAACAACCACAATATTTTCTTTCGGAAGTAGCATGTGTATATCTACTCAAAGCAAATACCCTACAAACACCATAAAAAGGTAGCTTTTAGTTATTTGTGTGGCCTATCAATATATCCATGTTCATCTAAAAATCTAATGCACTATTGGTTAGAATTTTCAAAATTGAAGTGCTCCAATGGGTTTTACTCTTGGAGGAATAAGATCATCTACATCAATATGTAAGAATATGCAACTTTTACGAGCAATCGGTTGTTAGTCAAACCAGATTGACCAGGAGTACTATCAATTGAACATTACCTTTTCACAAATCAATCTCAATTTTACTCTCAATAATGGTGATTTTGTTTATGACTTTTTACACATTATTACTACCCCATCCTGTTAAGAGCATTACACACAACACAGAAACCTATATCCACAAAAATCATATTTCTACTTAGCAATACAACAACTAATTCGTAAGACAATACAAGTGCACTATACTAATAAACAACTATTAGTTCAATGGTCGAAATACAACTTGATGACAGTATTCTAGGCTATAGATTTAGGTCCACAAATGAGACAAGGAAGCATGTGAACAAAGCAAGCTAAGTAAGTGCAGAACTCAAGATAAGCAAGACCAGCTTTAGGCCCGATTAAGCAAAGGTCAATGTCAATAAGTCGCATACTCACATGGCAAAGACTATTGTACCTTAAAATTTGTCCAGCTTTAGGAGCTTCCAGATTCATTGAGCATTATATATAGTGGTGAATTTGTACACTGAATTATGAAGAAATATGAAGAAATACAAGAGCAAATCTTCTGCAATTTGCAAACTTCACTAGTCACTACATACTCCATACTACTGACTACTCCATACTCAGAAATGAAAATGAGAAGGCTTGCCAAAAAGAGTGAGATCATCATCTTCTAGTGGTAGGATTTGACCAAATGGATGCACATATATACATAATTCATTCCATTAGTTTACATAAGAAATGAAACTTTGAGTTTCAACACAATACAATGTACATATAAATCATGTTACAAACATTCTACCACTATATGTTCGACAAAAACAAATATTCGAAACTCGTCTACATTAATATTTACGTGTTTAGAAATGAACGACGACGACGACAACAACATTTGACGAAAGAAGAATAAAGACATACATTTTTTGTAGAGAAAAGGGGATTGTTTGTGCTCAGCAGATAAGAGATTAACATGGACAAGCTCAAAGTGTCATTCATCCTATTTCACAACTTATCAATTCATCCCCTAAGGTCTATAGCTTTCTCAGTCTTCATGACCACCAAAGTTTCCATAACCAACACAAGTGATATTAACAAAACCTAATTTCTTTAATTTAGCCATCTAATTAATAACTTACATCAACGCCTCACAATTTAATTGACATTCTCAAGAACCTAATTTCACCCAATATTCAAAATTAACCAAATTTCACCCAAATTAAAAACATTTCTAAGGTATAAACAGATAAACCTAATTTGTAAACATTTTTCCTTCTCATCGACAATAAAAAAAATCCAAGTTATTATCCAACCCTAATTTTTCCGATTCAAAACATGGTATAAAAAAAAGACGTAAATAACTTGCCTTCATTTGTTGTAGCTCAGAGAAGATATAAGAGAAGAAGGAAGGAGATGGAAGAGACCGAATAAAATGGGACAGAGAAGAAGTTGAGGAAGAGAGATAAAACGAGATGAGGATTGTTTGGGGAAAGCTGGAAAATGATGGATTTGGCTCGTGCTTTTTTTTTTTTGTAACTAATTGCTCATATGCCCTTCCCACCAGAATTCCCAGTTTGGCTCAAGAATTGCTCCGCTACCCCACATTCCCCTTTGTCTTATGTGTGCTACGTGAACAGTGCCACAACACAGTGCTCCCCCTATCACTCCTCTTTAGATACTTTTTAGTACATCAATTTGGCCTTATAGATGGCAAAATAGCTTTGCACGAAAAATGGCCAAGTTTCTAACTAAATTTAAACCTTCTCATTGTTCTTAAAGTGTAATGTTACGATCTTAATTTGAATAATACTTATGGAAAAACTTTGTCTTTGAAATTCGCAGTCTCAAAATAGTAATTTCTGGGTTCTGAATCTCATTTTGCAATATATAATATCAATTAGTTTCAATATAGAGGCTGATCTTTTGTTGATCTTTTTGAAAAAAACGAAATTTTGAACAAAAAAATAGACTACTACTCTTGCCAAAGAACGCAACTGGAAAAAAAATGCTTGCACATTAAATAGAGTCAAATTTTAGTATCACAATTACGAATTGAAGGTTAAAACCAGTTTTTTTATTCCGATAATAGATAATTTGGTGTATAACTACATAAAGCTTATACTCTCGTCTTATCAATACGTCAGGGTATACCATACAATTGGGGTGTAGGAACACCTGACCTATATTACATATGTGACATACTCTATTTGTTTATGAGTGTTTTGTGTTTTATACGCAACTTGTATTTCTAGTTGAGACTTCAGAACAATGTAAGTAATTTAATAATTTCCTTATTTTCCTTTAGACCAATTGAGATGCTTGAACTAGGCAATTGAATGCAAGTTGGCTTGGATAAATTCAGTGTCTTCTATGTCCGGTTTTACCAGCAAGTCCTGCGTCTCATACGTATATATAAAATTAGTCATTTTGCAACCAAGCGGCTTGTCCATAGATTCAATTTCTAAAAAATACATCTGGCCCCACAATTGGTCGCTTAATAGATTTAGTTACATACATAAATTTGGCCTTATTGGTGGAAAAATTCGCATCTTAATTTCTTTTGCTCACTTAGCTTTCAAAGGTCAAAAATTAAACTATAGAGAATTCAATTTCTTATGCATCAAATTTGCGCCTGATTGTACTTCTCATCGTCCTTTATCATTCCAAAGGGATTTACATGTGATGCGTCTTTTTTTTCTGTGATCTTAATAGTTGTATGTATTACTCATGTCAAATAATTTTATCAATCTTTTAAATGACTTCTAGAATCTTCGTACTATTCGTGTACTTAGTGGGTAGGCACTAGAACTCTTATTTGAAATCGTAAACTCTATTAGATGTTAAGACGTACTCCTCTGGTCCTATTTAAACTTCCTTCTCCCTTTTTCAGGGTTTCGACATTGTTCTTCCCATTACCAAAATATTACGGTTTTTGTCGAGTGAAAATTTAGAGAGGCAACATAAAGATCTTGGTTAAGATTATCTTTTAAATTTGTTTGCAAAATAAATCATAAAGTATTATTTATTAATTCTTCTTTTGGAGTGCGCAAAAGGGAGAAGGAAGTTTAAATAGGACCGGAGGGAGTACGTAACTTGAATGACTATTAATGTTATCACAAATACTCTAAATTTGTATTTTAATAATCTAAATCACGTATAAAATTATTTTGTAGATATTAATATCTGTGATTTGACTAAGACCAATATCTTAAGTCATAATAACAATTGATAAGGTACAAATGCATGTTAACTTTAATTTCTATGGCCAAGGACTAAATTTCTTAATTTTGATGCGTTCCGGTAACACATATAATTAACGGTAAATTGTCGTGGTGCCCCTGAACTATGTCAAAATACCTGTGGTGCCCCTATGTTTGAAACTTATACATCGCGGTGCCCCTGAACTTTACCCCAACGGGCACATGGTGCCCTTCCCACCCTTCTCCGTTAACGCCGTCTGTCACCCGGCTGTTAACTGCTGACGTGGCACTGATTAGCAGTTGGCGGGAAACTTAATTAAGGATTAATTATTATTTAATTATCAAAAAAAAAATTTTAAAAATTTTAAAAAAATTTTTCCCTCCGAAACTCGAAAAATTTTCACAAAAAAAAATCAAATTTGAAGAAATTAGTGCACATGGTGCCCCTAAACTTAGAATCAGAAGGGCACCATGTGCATTGCGGGGTAAAGTTAGGGGGCGCCATGGGCACTGGGTGGTAAAGTTTAGGGGCACCATGTGCACTAATGTTTTCAAATTTGAAGTTTTTTGTGAAAATTTTTCGAGTTTCAGAGAAAAAAAATATTTAAAATTTTTTTAATTTTTTTTAATAATTAAATAATAATTAATCCTTGATTAAGTTTCCCGCCAACTGCTAATCACTGCCACGTCAGCAGTTAAGAGCCGGGTGACTGACGGCGTTAACGGAGAAAGGTGGGAAGGGCACCATGTGCCCGTTGGGGTAAAGTTCGGGGGCACCGTGATGTATAAGTTTTAAATATAGGGACACCACGGGCATTCTGACATAGTTTGGGGGCACCACGGGAATTTGCCGTATAATTAATGCATCAATAAAAAAATAAAGGGTTTTTGGTCGAACCACACCTATTAAGACTAAAATTTTGTCAGCCAAAGCTATTATAATTTTTTTTGTTCAACCACACGTAATAAATTTTTTTTCTTTGTTTGACTACACCTTACCAAAAACCCTGAAATTTTCTAAAAATTTCCCATGAAAAAAAAAATCAAATCAAATCTTTTTTCTCTCTCTTCAACCACCCCCATACTCACCAACCTTCACCACCACGACACCACCCACCTAACACCGTACAACCAAACCGACTACCCCCAAACTCTGCGCCTTCACCACCACATGGTCACAAGTGGCGGCGCGAACCCATTACGACAAATTTTGGTTGGCGGCGTGGCACCAACAACACCTAAAAACCTCTTCTCTTCATTTTCACTCTCCTCAACCATTTTCACATTCACCACCATTTCCCTAGCATTGACCACCACACGTGTTATATCCCTAATATGCATCGCCGCATTGACTCTCTCTGACTTATTGCTCGAGCGTCTCTTGTAAGTTTAGGCCGGAGATGAGCAATTAGGGGTTTATATGTTGGGTCATCGGAAGCGGGTAAGACGTTGGGGCGGTCCAACATTCATCGGATTGGGCTCGCGCCACCACCTTCTGCCCAATGGTGGTGAAGGCGGGGAGGTTGGTGGTAGTTGGTGTGGTTGACGGTGGTGGGTGAGTGCCTGGTGGGGAAGGCTGGGGGAGGTGTAGTCCAACAAAGAAAAAGTTTTTTATTAGGTGTGGTTGGACAAAAAAATTTATAATAGGTGTGGTGTGACAAAATTTTAGTTTTAATAGGTGTGATTCAACCAAAAACCCTAAAAAAATGACTAGCAATATTTTAATTTATTAAGTTAAAAGTATAGTTTCTTTAGGAAAATTTGCGAGACCGCACCTCATAAAACCAACTTTTTGCAAGACCGCACCTTTTATGTTAAATTTTGCAAAACTGCACCTTTTAAGTATATTTCTTTGCGAAGCTGCACCTTTTAAGCCAATTTCAACCACTTTCCGACGTTGACTTGACCTTTCTTTCCCCTTCAATTTCCTTCCAAATTTTCCCCCTTTCCCCCAATAACCGTACCCCTAAATTATTTTTATTTAATTCTTAAGCCCATCAAAAAATAAAAAAAAATCCTCTATTTCCTCTCTCTTTCTTCATTCACTGATATCTCTGCCTTCTCTTCTCCGTCACCATCAATTCGCCACCATTAATGCACAGCAAGGTAAGTCTACCCTATTAGTTTCTTTCTTCGAGAATTAGTTCCATCAATTGACTGTGTTTCTTTTTTGCTTAATATGATTATCAATTGAATAATAATTTTCTCAAGAAATTGAACTTCTTTATTGAAAGATGGTAATGAAGCACATACTATTGTAAACCATTAATACATAACTTAAATCATGACATCTACTCTGTTTGCCTTTGCATAAATTAAACTAAAAGCAAACAAATTATTGGGGTACAATTATTAATTAAAAATAACTTAGGGGTATGGGGGGAAAGGGGGAAAAATTAGAGGGAAATTGAAGGGGGAGAGGAAGGTCAAGTCAATGTCGGGTCAACACCGGAAAAGTGGCCGAAAATGAGAAAAGGTGCAGCTTCGCAATGAAATAGATTTAAAAGGTGCAGTTTCGCAATAAATAACATAAAAGGTGCGATCTCGCAAAAAACTGGTTTTATAAGGTGCGGTCTCGCAAAATTTCCGTTTCTTTATTATCAAAAGGTTATACTTTCCCTAGTGTTTTACACTATAAATAGGTGAAAAACGTGCTTCTAATTCATCATCAATTCGTTTTTTACCAAACTAGTTTTTGTACCCGTGAAAATCACGGGTCATTTCTTTGGCTCCCTCTTTTGACTACTCCATAGTTTACTTTTATTTCCTGTAGCCAAATTTATTTTTAAAGAGTATAACAGTAAGACGACATCTTTAATAGTCATCAAAGATTACAATTAAGCAAATCGTAAATCATTTATTTTCTGAACAAGGGTGTTACAAGAACAACTTGTGGTGATCCCATCTTTCATTATGTATTTGATGTTGGAGTAGGTGTGTCAAAAGAATGGTGTGGCCATTTACTAGCCAATACAGAGGGTTGTCAGGATTTTCTTACTAAAATGACTATCAATTTGAATGCAGAACAAGCAAAAGAAATTTGAGAAGAAATGATAAAGGAAGCTTTGCACGGAAAATTGCCAAGTTTCTAACTAAATTTAAACCTCCTCATTGTTCTTAAAGTGTAATGTCACAATCTTAAATTGAATACTTATGGAATAACTTTGTCTTTGATATTCGATGTATCAAAATAGTAGTTTTTGGAGTTTCGAATCTCATTTGGCAATATGTTATGTCACCAATTTGCAATTTAAAGGTTGATATTTTCTTTTTCCTTTTTTTGCAAAAAAAAAAAAAAAAAAAAAAAAAAAACAATTTCAATCAAATATACTATTCTTGCAAAATAACGCAACTAGAAAAAATGCTTGTATATTAAATAGAGTCACATTATAGTATCACATTTCCTAATTGAAGGTTAAAACTATTTTTTTACTCTCATAATAGATAATTTGCTGTGTAGTTATAGCTACATAAAGCTTCTATTCTCGCCTTATCAATAAGTTAGAGTATACCTTACATTCGGGGAGTATGGACACCTGATCGATATCACATATGTGACGTACCTTATCTGTTTGATTCTGAGTCTTTTGTGTTTTATACATAACCAAGATTTCTAGTTGAGACTTGAGAACAATGTATGTAATCTGCTAATTCTCCTTGTTTTCCTTAAGACTAATTGAGAAAGCTTGAACTAGACAATTGTATGCAAGTTGGCTCGGATAAATCAGTGAATTCTACATCTGATTTCACCGTCGAGCGAGTTCTGTGTCTCATACGTATATACTCTAAAAAATAATCCTTTTGAAACTGACTGAGTCATAGATTCAATGGTAATAAAAATATATTTAGCCGCACAATTGGTTGCTTAATAGATTTAGTTACTTATTTGTACAAATCAATTTGGCCTTATTGGTGGCCAAATTCGCATCTTATCTCTTTTACTCACTTCACTTTCCAAGGCCAAAACTTAAATTATAGAGATTAAATTTCTTACAAGCTTGTGCATGAATGTACGTACTTTTAATTGTGCGTTATCTTTCCTAGGAGATTTAAATGCAATGTGTCTTTTTTTCTGTGATCTTATTAGTTGCATGTATTATTCATGTCAAATTTTATCAATCTCTTAAATGGACACTAGAATCTTCGTACTTTTAATGTATTTAGTAGGTAGGCACTAGGTTATTATTTGAAATTGTAACATATATTAGATGTTGAGACGTACGTAACTTGAATGACAAATAATGTAATCACAAATAATCTAAAATTTCTATTATAATAAACTAAATTGCGTATAAAACTATTTAACATCTGTAATTTTACTTGGACCAATATCTTAAGTCATAATAACAATTGATAAGGTACAAATGCATGTTAACTTTAATTTCTATGTCCAAGGATTAACTTTTTTAAATTTGATGAGGTTTAGTAACACATACTAGTATAATATAATCAATGAAACAATTAAAAAAAATGACTAGCAATAATTAATTTTTTATGTCAAAACGTATAGTTTCTTTATTATCAAAACATTAAACTTTCCCTAGTATCTTACACTATAAATAGGTGAAAACGAGCTTCTAATTCATCATTAACTCATTTCTTACCAAATTTCATGGAGTAATATATCTTCAAAATTACCACAAGGTCACTCCTACCATATTTTACATAATAGAGTTTAAAACCACTTTATCAATCATCATTGTGGTTCTACTAGCTACATCCAATGTGATGGCTATGCGTATCTACGATGAAGCATCACCTTCTACACCAAGTCAGATATATTCAGCTAAACTTCATAAATGCTCAAGCGGGTTAGGACCAACTTGTGGTGATTCCATCTTCCATTATGTATACGGTGTTGGAGTAGGTGTGTGAAAAGAATATTGTGGCCGTTTACTAACCGTTGAAGAAGATTGTCAGAATTTACTGAAATGACTATCAATTTTGAACACTTTAAAGCAGAACAAGCAAAAAAAAAATCGAGAGAAATATGATAGAGTATGGAAGCTTTGCACGGAAAAAGTCATGTTTCTGACTAAATTTAAACCTCCTTGTTGTTTTTAAAGTGTAATGTTTCAATCATAAATTAAATAATACTTATGAATTAACTTTGTCTTTGATATACGCAGTGTCAAAATAGTAGTTTCTGGAGTTTGGAATTTCATTTGGTAATATATTATGTCACCAGTTTTAAATTTAGAGGTTGATATTCTCTTTTTCTTATTAAAAAAAACAAATTTCAAACAAAATAAAATTCTATACTTGTAAAAGAACGCAACTAAAAAGATGCTTGAAGATTAAATAGAGTCACATTTTAGTATCACAGTTACGAATTCTGATCTAGGTTAAAGCCATTATTTTACTCCAATAATAGATACTTTTGTGTATGACTACATAAAAAATTCACTCTCGTCTTATAAATACGTTAGAACATACCATACATTCGGGGTGTATGGACACCTGATGACCTATATCACATATGTGACATACCATGTTTGTTTATGTGTGTTTTGTGTTTTATACACAACTTATATCTCTAGTTGAAACTTGAGAACAATGTATATAACCCGCTAATTCTCCTTATTTTCCTTAAGACCAGTTCAGAAAGCCTGAACTAGGCAATTCCTAATAAGTTGGCTCGGATATAACAGTGTCTACTATGTCGGGTTTCACCGGCGAATGTTGTGTCTCATGCCTATACAAAAAATAGTACTTTTGCAACCAACCGACTTGGTCATAGATTCAATAGGTAAAAAAAATGCATCTGACACCATAGTTGGTCGATTAATAGATTTAGTTACTTTTTAATACAAGACAATTGTGTCTTAATGGTGGCGAAATTCACATCTTAATCTCTTTTGCTCACTTAGCTTTCAAAGGCCAAAAACTTAAACTATAGAGATTAAATTTCATATGCATCAAATTTGTGCATAAATGTACTTCTCATCGTCCTTTATCTTTCCTTAGAGATTTAATTGCGATGCGTCTTTTTTATTTGAACTTATTAGTTGTATGTATTACTCATGTCAAATTTTATCAATCTCTTAATGGCTGCTAGAATCTTCGTACAACTCGTGTAATTAGTGGGTAGACACTAGGATTATTATTTGAAGTCGTAAACACTATTAGAAGTTAAGACGTACATAATTCAAATGACAATTAACATTATCACAAATACTCTAAAATTTGTATTATAATAATCTAAATCGCGTATAAAATTATTTTGTAGAGCTTAAAATTTGTGATTTTACTTGGACCAATATCATAAGTCATAATAACAGTGGATGAGGTAAAAATGCATGTTAACTTTAATTTCTATGTCCCCGGACTAACTTTCTTAATTTTGATGAGCTTCGGTAACACATAGAATGAATGCAACCATAAAAAAAATGACTAGCAATAATTTAATTGGTTATGTTAAAAGTTTCTTTATTATCAAAACATTAAACATTCCCTTGTATTTCACAATACAAATAGGTGAAAAACGAGCTTCTAATTCATCATCAACTCATTTCTTACCTAATTTCTTTGAATAATATATCTTCAAAATTAAAACAAGGTCACTCCTACTATATATTTTACATAATAGTCTAAAACAACTTTATCAATCATCCTTATGGTTCTACTAGCTGCATCTAGAGGTGGCCACGGGCCGGGATGGGCCGGGGTAGTGCCCAGAAAATCGGGCACTAGCACTGGCCCTACATACCCGGGCTAGTGCCAGGGCTCGATTTTCTAGGCACTGGCACCAGCCCTCCAGTGCTTTGACCGGGCTTAACCGGGGTAGGGTCAGGGCGGGCTAGTGCTCCGACTGCAAAAAAGAAAAAACGGAAAAAATCGAGTTTGACCAGTGCTTGACCAGGGCTAGTGCTTGAAAAATCGGGCACTAGCACTAGCACTACCTAACCCGGGTTAGGTAGAGTCGGGCTAGTGCCGAGCCTGGCCGTGCGTTGACCAGG
Source organism: Spergularia marina (assembly GCA_963680865.1). NCBI lineage: Eukaryota > Viridiplantae > Streptophyta > Magnoliopsida > Caryophyllales > Caryophyllaceae > Spergularia > Spergularia marina. The sequence continues at coordinate 10,764,255 of OY804557.1, read as the reverse complement.
GTCGGGCCAGGGCGGGCGCGGGCTTCTAGTGCTCAATGGCCGGCTCTAGCTGCATCCAATGTTATGCATATTCGTAGCTACGATGAAGCATCTCCTCCTACACAAAGTTAGATATATCAGCTAAATTTCAGATATGCTCAAGCGAGGTAGGATCAACTTGTGGTGATTCCATCTTCCATTATGTATTATTCGTTGTTGGAGTAGGTGTGTCAAAAGAATAATGTGGCCGTTAAGTAGCCGTTGGAGAAGATTATCACGATTTTCTTACTGAAATGACTATTAAATTGAAAAACTTCAACGCTAAACAAGCAAAAGAAATTCGAGAGAAAAACGATAGAGTATGGAAGCTTTGCAGGGAAAATGACCAAGTTTCTAACTAAATTTAAACCTCGTTGTTGTTCTTAAAGTGTAATGTTACAATGTTAACTTAAATAATAATTATGGAATAAGTTTGTCTTTCATATTCGTAGTGTCAAAAAAGTAGTTTATGGAGTTTTGAATTTCATTTGGCAATATATTATGTCACTAATTTTCAACTTGGCGGTTGATACTTTCATTTTCTTCTTTAAAAAAAAAAATTCAAACGAAATAAAATACTATTCTTGCAAGAACGCAACTAGAAAAATGCTTGCTGATTAAATAGTCACTTTCTAGTATCGCAATTACTAATTGGAGATTAAAAACATAGTTTTACTCCAATAACATATAATTTTGTGTATGACTACATAAAGCTTAATTCTCGTCTTATCAATCCGTTAGAGTATACCATAAATTCGGGATGTATGGACTCCTGATGACCTATATCACATTTGTGACGTACCCTATTTGTTTATGAGTCTTTTGTGTTTTATACGCAACTTATATTTATAGTTGAGACTTGAGAACAATGTATGTAATATTACTAAAATTCAATAATAAATTTCAATAACTTTGTGGAGAGAAGAGAAGGAAGCCATAACCCAAAGCAGCGCATCTAGCCTCATACTTAGCACGTTTACGATCGGCCGCTTCCCGCACCACCTTACCTGGTTCAAAATCAGTCAATCTCGTCTGAGTCAAAGGCGACGACCCAGTCAAATCGATGCTAACATTGCGCCCTCGATCCCAAGAATAAAGCAGCATGTCTGCTGGCCGAAGAGGGCGGCCATCAGCACCAATCAAACCAATGTCAACCTCACTTCCAGTTGAGATCCCTGACCGATAACATATGTCTACCAGCGTGTCACGAACAACGTTACGCCAATGTTTGACGCCAACCACTCCTGTACATGATACAGCATGATCCCCAAATATATCGCCCACAAAGACCCGCGATCAAGCAGAGCACGGGTGGTCCATGGTGAATAAAGGCACCCCCAGAAGGTAGCAAAGCACGCAACGATAAGTGCGAATATTCATAGTCTAACCCAACCCTGAAATCGGGACCACCCTAAGCAAATCAGAATTGTTCGGTCCTTGTTGAGAACCCCACAAAGCTAACTGACGCGGTGTCAAGGAATAAATAGAAGCGACATCCCTAGCGACCGAAGCAAAATATAAATCTGCCAATCTTTTCATTAGTCTGGGGGAAGTGATTTCACCGGGTTTACAAAAGATATCTACCTCTAAAGTCCGATTATAAACACCAATAACATCAGCAAATGCATGCCCCAAAGAGACGACACCAACATGATGAAGAAACTTAGACTACAGGTCAGCAGACTGAAATCGCGACGCTAAAAAAACATAATGGACAGCATCACCGGCAGAATAAACACCAAGCCCTCCGAACGAAAAAGGCAAAGTGGCGATCCTCCACTGCCAGTCACCAAAATCAGGATCAGAAGCAACAACGATACGCTCTAAGAAAGAACGTAGGGCCGCATCAAAAGCTATTTTGGCCGGCTCAATAATGCGCGGCACACAAGTACACAGGGCGAAATATAGCTTAGAGACCCCAGTGCAAGCCTGAAGAAGTAACAACTCGCTCTGAGAATCGTTAAGCTTAGAAAACGCGCTCATGAGTTCAATGGTCTTAGCCACCCTTTGCATAACCACCGTGCCCACCTCAATAGGGCGAATACCACCGCCCGGTTAATTCGCTAATTTTCCTTATTTTCCTTTAGGCCAGTTAAGAAAGCTTGAACTAGGCAATTGTATGCAAGTTGGCTTGGATAAATCAGTGTCTTCTATGTCCGGGTTTGTAATACTACAGATTAGGAAAAATGGTTTATGGAGTCGGTTTGTCCCACATTGGGAAACTAAATCTCATATGATCAGTTTGTAATAGATTCCTACCATCATACTACTAACAAGGCCTTCACCTTTTAAAACCCACGAGAGGATATTCGTGCCTAAGGGATGACTACTCATCTTATTGGGTTATGTTGCGATGGACGGTGGGAGTGTTGTGTCTCATACCTTTATAAAAAATAGTCATTTTGCTACTAATCGACATGACCATAGATTCAATAGCTAAAAAATATATCTGGCCCCACAATAGGTCACTTAATATATTTAGTTACTTATTAGTACAAATCAATTTGGCCTTATTGGTGGCAAAATTTGCATCTTAATCTTTTTTGTTCTTTTAGCTTTCAAAGGCAAAACCTTAAACTATAGAGATCAAATTTCTTATGCATCAAATCTGTGAAGGAATGTATTTCGCATCGTCCTTTATCTTTCCTAAGAGATATACATGCGATGCGTCTTTTTTCTGTGACCTTATTAGTTTTATGTATTACTCATGTCAAATTCTATCAATCTCTTAAATGGCTGCTAGAATCTTCGTACAATTCTTGTATTTAGTGGATAGGCACTAGAATTATTATTTGAAATCGTGAACTCTATTAGATGTTAAGATGTATGTAATTTGAATGACAATTAATGTTATCCCATAAACTCTAAAATTTGTATTATAATAATCTAAATCGCGTAAAATAGGAACCCAATTAGAAATTTGTTCGCTATCGCTATTGAATGATGTGATTCAGAAGGCGATAACCGAATCGGGTAAATAATAGCTTGATTGTAGTTAAATCTAGTCAAATTACCACTATTCTTACTAAACTAGCTAGGGTAAGTGGGAATCGTATCCACAAGAAAGATAGATAGTCTAATATGCGATTAAAATGCGGAAAAGAAATAAGTGACACGCCTAAAACATGTTCCAAACGAGTCTAATCATCCTAGTATAGCTAGGGTCGGATCCACGAGGACGGAGGATGATTGTCTATTGATTAAGTCCTAATTTTAGTCTAATCAAATCAAGAATTAAAGTTATGGTCCAAACTACTAACTATTTTCTACTGATCAACAATTCAAACACACAAACTAATAACTAATTAAACTAAAACGCGGGTTTAGACAATAATTGACGAACGCTGGATGTTAAAGAGGTTCACGAGTATAAAGTTGAGGTCTTTAGTTTAGGGGGTTGAATTGAGCCTAATCATGCACACTAACAAGTTATCAAGGCCAAAAGGAAGGGTTAATTCTTTCTCAAGCAAATAACCAATGTCTAGTTACTAATTTATTCATTCTCATGCAATTTATCAATAATTCCAAGTCTAATTAGCCAATTTCAATCTCAGTCTCCCATGTTGATTAAAACGCAATAATAAGTAAAATAGATCGTAATCTATGTTTGCCAATCGTTAAAATATTAGACAAGGTGATAAAGTAGCATGATTTTCAAGTAATAACCATTAAACAACCCCCCTAAACATAAAGTTCACAACTTTAAGCCATTAACCTTACCCCTACCTATAGAAACTACTCACACATGGCTAAACTAACACCAATCACAATTAAGAGAACCCTAAACATGATACTAAACATGAGAATTGAGTAAAGATTCAACTTGGAAGACAAATCTAATTAATTGACTAATAAACATGAATTAACAATAATTAAAACAAGATAAATGACAATAAGTAAAATGGAGAAATAATTGTTACCCAAATAAAGTGATAAAGAGAGGAGGTGAATAAAATAAGACTTGAATTATATTAATAATGAAACTTGAGAATTGTTGTGGAAATATTGAACAAATTGAAATCAAAGATGAAAAGATGTAAGAATTACAATGGTGGAGAAAACAAATCTCAAAACTAGAGCAGAGAGAGTTCTAGATCCCCTTTTGAAATTAACCTCAAAATATCTAAGAAAATGAAAAGTGTCTACACCATTAGGGGTAGGTGAGTATATATAGTTGTGCAAAAGACAAAACGAGAAAACGTGTCTAAAAGCGAAAACCGGGCATCCACTTGCTGGCCAGTCACTCACCGAGGGTATATATCCGCTCGGCCGAGCGAGTGGACTCATTCGCTCGGCCGAGCGGATGTGAGCTCGGCGGCATCAAGCCTGCTGGTTGTGCGCTCGGCAGCTCCCTCGGCGAGTGGAGCGCCGAGTGTATGTCATCTTCTCTCTTTTTGCTCTCTTTCCCCCGTCTTTTGTGCTTTGGGCCCGCTCCAAGGCTCTTTTCCCGCTCCTTGACCCTCCGATGACTCAGGTTTCGCTCCAACTTGCTTCTTAGGGGTACCTACAAAAGCCAAATACAAACCGCAGAACCCGATTCTCGTGCCAAACAGAAAATACACAAGAATTTACAAAATAACACCGAAATGAGTCAAGGTGAGCATACACATGAAAATGGCGGGAAATTAGCTATAGGAAGATCAAGATTCAGGGGACGGGGTGTATAATTTACACGGAAAAGAGACCAAAATAGCCATATATCAATAAGCGATAATAAAGGGGGGGTTTTGGTTTGAGTATTATCCAAAGATGGAGTTGCTAAAGTAACAACTTATCAAAAAGATTAAGGTAACCCTCGGTGATAATCTAGTCTAACCCCCTAGTATAGTAAGTTTTTTCATTCTCTAATTAACCAATTCAATGTTAATCACGATTTTAAACCAATTAATCCGCTTTTGTGGGGAACTTGAGCACCTCTACCAAGTTCCCACCCTTTTAATCCTAATTTTTCTAGTGACAACTTAAACAAATCAAAACAAAAGGCATTAAGAGCAAGGATTAACAAAAGATTAAGAACAACCTAAATTAGTATCTAATTAGCCGCAATCGCGACACTAATCAAATCTAATACCCTTGTTGTGAATGTAATTGGAATGAAGCTGAAAATGAAGGAGATCAAGGATTTCATTGTGGTAATTTGGCAGAACTATGAATTACAAGATGTCAAGAACTACGAATGGGGGTAGTTCATCTTTAGGTTTCAGACCAAGGAAGACACGCAGGGTGTTTTGAAAAATAGACCACTGCGGATGGGATTAAACATAATATTTCTGAAGCAATGGGAGCATGGGGTAACATAGGAGCTTGATAGAGTTTGCCATGTACCAGTGTGGGTGATTTTCCCGGAGATGGAACCATGGTGTTGGTCTTAGAATGCATTAAGCAAAATTGCAAGTAGAATTGGTAGGGCTCTATTTGCTGATTGCACTACTACCTATAAGGAAAAGTTGTCCTTTGCACGTGTTCTAATTGAGGTTGATGTTTCCTCTGATTTATCTTGATTATACTCCATTTTGTGGCAAGCAAACTAAACTGGTTGAGTACAAATGGGTACCATACTACTGCAAAAGGTGTAAGAAGCTGGGACATGATGATCTATGCAAATGTAAGCTTCAGAAACTCAACCAGCTGTTAACGCCCAAAAACAGGTTTTATATACCTGTACATAGGAGGGAAGAGGATGTCAGCACAAAAGATGGATGACACCTAGTGATGTAGTATGTTGGTAGTGTGCTAATATGGTTATATTTGGCGTTTTGGGAAGCTTTTGGCTTGGTTGTGCCACAATTTGTAAAATGCATCTTTGTGAGCGATCATGAGCTAAATTGACGTTTTTACGCTAATCTTGATTGCTTAAACCCCTATGACGATCTTTGATCTAGAGCGAGAGACTTGAGCACACACTATTAGACTTGTGTGAGGTCCCCGTGCTGAGTAGAAGCATCAGAGAAGCACCGAGAGAAAAACCGGAGAAGAGAAAAAAAAAAAAGAGACGCTCGGGTCAAGCGGCTACATTGAAAATAAGAATACAAAAATCTAGCGCAAAAAACAAAACTGAATTATGGTCAAGAAAATATTAAATCTCAAGCGTACATACATAATTTAGTTACCTAGTGATTATGACATACCCATCGTTGTTGGAGCCTTCAATATCCAAGCCTAGACATGTAACGAACTACATATGCTAAATTTGAAATTTCATAACAAACAAACATTCAAAAGGGAGATATCGAACGGAAATTCATTGTGGTAACTCAAACATTGGGATTGCATGCAACTGATATTAAAATTCCGGACTTCTGCACCCAATTCAGATCTTTTCCTAATGTAGCAACCGAGCAAAAGCATATCACACTACAAAAATCGAGCAAAAAAAGCCGCGCACAATTAATGATAATATTAATAACATAACAAAACTACATACCCTACGTTAAATATGTTGATCTTCTTCGTTCGTGTGTGCGTATACTGTAGGAGGTAGGGGTTTGCTTGCGTTTCCCTTCTTTATACTCCCTCTTTTCGCTAAACTCCTACTTTCTATTTTGGGATGTTCATCTTTAAACTTCTTACTTACAATCTTTTCTTATTTGTACACGGAAAAAACAAAACACCCCCACTTTATTAATTTGTTTATTGAAATACAACTGGGGCATATCCCTATGTTGTAATTTTACACCAAGTAGACGCTAAAACTCATTCTTTATTCTATTTTTCTTAAAACTGTGTTCCGACCCTATGCGTTTTATAGGCGAACGAAGGGAGTAGTATGGTAGGGTATTGAGTTTTGAGTGTAAAAAAATGTTAATACCCTTGAGAATAGAGAAATGCTAGCAGCATTTGCCCTAGGAGACTGCAAATTAGCACTTTTTTTTATTGGTTGTTTACTAATCCTTATATTTTAACCAAAAACGTAAATTGGAACGTCATTATCTCATCTTATCTATAAAAAAATTACTCTACTAAATAGAAATATTGTAGAGAGGATCTTTGGAAATTATGGAGGGAAAAAATAAACGAAATAGCAGACACTGGACCATATTTTAAAATATGGAGGGAAGCACCTATGGCCTTTAAATTTTAACGGATCTTGTAAAAAGAGTAAATCATGTTTATTTTTTATGTTTCGTTGCAGGGATGTCCACTACCCAAAGATCCAAAATCTTTTATTCATTTTTTTTATAAGTATGTTAATAAAAAGACTACCTTGAAACCGTTTGTCGAGAGATACGGTCTAGCCTTGGAGGATCGAGAAGAAGCTGAAAAACAAGCAAACTTTAAGACTTGGAATCTAGATCCTGCAGTCAAATCTCCATGTCCCTTCAAAAAACAAATGTCAAAAATTTACACTCATGAGATCTTCAAAAGGTTTCAAGATGAAGTAGCCGGAGCATTTGGGTGTTATGTTACTGAGGATTCAGATGGACCAACTATCGTTTTCAAGGTTAAAGAATTTGATAAAAATGACGATTCCCAAACTAAAGTGTTTCCCTCCAAATTTCCCCTCCATATTTTAGTATTTAGGTCCATTGTCTGCTAATTCGTGCTCTATTTTTTCCCTCCATAATTTCCAAAGATTCTCTCTAGGATATTTTTATCTAGTAGAATAATTTTTTTTCTATAAATATGATGACGACTTTCCAATTTACGTTTTTTGTTAAAATATAAGGATAAGCAAACAACCAATAAAAAAAAGAGTGCTAATTTGAAATCTCCTAGGGCAACTGCAGCTAGCATTTCTCTTGAGAATAATACATTTGCAAAGATTTCAGCCCATTATATTGTATCAGTTCTCATATGATTTTAATGCATTTTTTTGTTATCCTAAATTGAGGTTTATTTACGGAAAGCAATAGCCATTTTTTGCTATATATAACCGCTTTGATTTGTATTTTCTAGGATTTGATTCTTTCAGATTATATAAGAATTTTCTATATGGTTTTATACTCTAGTACAAATTTACGTGGATATGTTCTATTATTAGTGAATTTCGTTGGATATGTGTTCCTTAATATATGACATTTTTTTCGACCATCATTATTAATACATATAAACATAGAGATTTGATGCATTTTTAAGCATGGAAATCAAATCCAGTTTTGTTATTTTATAGATTTAATTTGAAACGGTTCAAATTAATTTATTGTTATTATTTATTTTAGGCATCAAATATAATTTTAAATAGTTGACTCCATCATTCATAAACAAGATATGACGTTTTGCAAAGCAACATGATTCTGAGTGTTGGAGAGACATTCTGACAGTAAGGGATGAGATTATAAACCCACCAGTTGGAGCTCAGGCTGTGAATACCCTCAGTTCATGGGGAAAAAATGGTAAGTTTAATCTTGTTGTCGCATACAACTTTTTCAAGAGCAAGGGTGCAAAGGTTGAATGGCATAAAGTTATTTGGGACTCTGTAAACATGCCAAACCATTGCATAATTGCAGCTTTAGCAACTCAGAGATCACTAGCAATTGTTGATAATATTTGCAAGAGAGGAATATGCCTAGTGAATAGATGTGTGCTATGTAAGGCAAATGCAGAATCGCACATCCACCTCTTCTTCAAGTGTCAATATTCAAGTGAGGTATGGAAGAGGATGCTCAATTGGCTTGGGTATCAAAGGCACGGCAGGAAACTGTATTGTGAGCTGCATTGGATGGGAAAGCACTGTAAAGGAAGAAGTTGGCGCTCGTAATGGGCAAGATGCTGCCTTGTAGCAACCATATACACCATCTGGCAAGAGAGAAATGGCAGAATTTTCCAAAATCTGGAAACAAGTGAGGACAATCTAGTGAAGAAAATAAAGTTCTTGGTATGTATTAGGATGTATGCCTAGCTTAAGAACTCGATTTCTCAAGATATTGTAGATTGTCTAGTCGTGTAATTTCGTTTCTAGTGGTTACTCTTGTAAGTTATTTTCTCCTTTTTCTCATTCCCCATTGTGGATGAATAAAAAGGTCTTAAATTCTTACCAAAAAAAAATATGACGTTTTGAAGCATATTTTTTTTGTGATATTAATATTTTTTTTTCTTCAGAAAAGGGGATATTATAGCATATTAAGTCTTAAGGCTGATAGGAGCCCATACATACTTTGGCGAGATAGTCTCAGAGCCTTTAGGGAATTGAAAAAACAGCATACAATCACAAGTACTTAAGTACAGACAATGGTGGTAAATGCAGGAAAACAAGCTAGCCTCTGATGAAGTCATTGTTGTAGGGCTTTTTGGCGCACATGGGGATGGACAGATGGATCATCCGGCGATCTGTGAGGGAAAGCGCGTGGTGCGCCAAGGCATAAGCTACCTTGTTAGCTTCCCTCTTCGTATGGCTCACCGAGAAGCCTGGGTTAGCTTTCAGCAGGTGCCAAATATCCTCAGCCACGGCTCTAAGCTGATGATTTTCAGCAGCACTCGGCTCATCCAAAACACATTTGATGATCAGAGCGTCAGTCTCAATCTGCAAAAGGCGGTACTCCTGTTCCACTGCAATAATTAGCCCTTCACGAATGGCCAACAACTCAGCCATTGTCGGGGTTTTAGCTTTGAATTTAGCAGTAAATCCAAGTTTCCAGTTGCTGTAGCAATCTCTGACAACTCCTCCTCCACCGGCCATATCTAAACCATCCTTCCAAGCTGCATCCGTGTTCATTTTGAGAACTCTTCCAGAAGGTGGAGTCCATTTGATTTCAGGCGCCATCTGCCTAGCCATAGTATTTTCCTGGATAGGGCCATAGAACACCATGTTAGAAGTATTAATGTCAGCTTGTAAACGTGCCATAATTAATCTGTACGGAAGATGTTCCTCACGAAAAAACAGCATTGTTTCTAGCAATCCAAATGTGCCAGAAAGCAACACCAAAGATTTGGTACCAATTTTTGTCCCTGTCAAGGTTCAATTCAATCCATTCCTGCCAACCTGCATTCCAGAATAAAGAGATATCACCGGGCTTCCAGTTGACCAATTTTTCCGACCAAATAAGGGCCGGAATAGTGCAATCTCTGAAAAGGTGCATCAGGTTTTCAGGTTGTTCACGGCATCGGGCACAAGTGGGGTTGAAATTTTGGATAAAAGAGTGAAGTCTGGACAATGTAGGGAGGATTTTATGAACGTCATTCCAGACAAGAAATTTCATTTTGTGCGGGCAGTCCATGTTCCAAATTTTCTTCCAGCATTGGTTTGTGATCAGATTTTGGTTTGCAAGGAAGGAGGCCTGGTAAGCAGAGGCAACAGTAAACTCTCCATTTAGTGAATTTCCAGATTTTTTATCAGGTATCCTAGCTATTTTAGACAAGGGAGTCATGGAAATCTCATTGAGAATAGCATCAGGAAGAAGATGTGAAATGGTTTCAAGGTTCCAATTGCATTCCCTGTCTATGATATGGGCTACACGCCAATGATCCATTCGGGCAGGGATGTTATGTATGCACAAGGACATAGAGAGGCTCATCTCCTACCCAATGGTCGTACCACAAGGAAGTTTTGGTGCCATCTCCAATACGAGTGATCATTCCTTTTTTGAGGATGTCCCTCCCTTTTAGAATATCTCTCCAGATAGGAGAATGACCGGCCGAGGCTTCAGCGTTCCAGAAATTTGCCCGCTTAAGATACCTGCTAAAAAGGAGCTTAAACCAAAGTTTGTCCTGATTTTGAATTAACTTCCAACCTAGCTTAGCCATGAAGCAAAGATTCCAGTGGCGGAGATTTTTGAATCCAAGACCCCCTTCAATTTTGGGTTTGCAAACTTTATCCCATCGAACCATAGGGAGGTAGTGAGGTCTATCCACCTTGTTCCAAAGAAAGCTTCTACACGCTTTCTCTATGAAGCTGGTGGTGCTGCAAGGCAGCAACGTGGTCTGCATGTGATACATGATGTGATACATAGGAAGAGTGTTGAGAGTAGAGGTAATTAATGTGGCTCTGCCAGCCATATTGACCATATTAATATTGATTGCATTTAACTGTGGAAATTTTTAATTTGATAGATTTTTATTAGGAAATTATGAATTATGATTGTGTAAATAATAAATAAATTCCTCTGAATTAAATTATGGAAACTGGGTAGCAAAATTGTACAATGGATTATTCTTTTTAATATATGATGTTGAGATTTAAAAACAATTTATTTTTTCAAACTGATTTTTTTACATGAAAAATTGGTTATTAACGTCATCAATGACATGTCGTGAGGTAACAGTTGATGTGGACAACCTAAAATGCTGGGAATCTACCAGTAATGCCTAAATATACGATATAATGTAATATAATATAATATATACCGGATTAGGAAACATGCCGAATGTAATGAATTTTCCCAAAACGGAACCGATTTATCTAGTTTTAACGCTAAACACAATGCTAGAGAGGACAAGGGGGAATGGTGGACCCTTGGTGAGACCCCACTACTCCCAGTCTTTCCTCACTTTGTGCTCTAATCTATGTCCCAGTACAATATTGGAGCTAGCATAATCGAAGAAGAACACACACAGTTTCTCCAACCATTTTTGAATAAAAGATCTCATAACCCCGTAATTTTACGTGTCTAAACCAAACAATAGTATAACCAAACAAAGTTTTTTTTTTTTTTTTTTTTGGGAGGGATAACCAAACAAAGTTAGTATTCAACATTAGATTTAAAAAAAATTAAAAAAGAAAAAAGAAAAGGCAAAGTATAGATGGTGACAAAATGGGCTCCTTGTATACCCCTTTGTGACTTGTGAGTCTATCTCTCTCCTCTCTCCTCTCTCCTCTCTCCTCTCTCCTCCGCTTTGTTTTTTCTCTCTCTCCTCTCTCCTCCCCATCCGAAGAAAGACCCGGCTATTCCCCGTTCTTCGTCAGTAAGTACTCCTTCTCTCTTCTCTCTCCTCCGTTTATGCTTTTTTTTTTCTGTATCGCAAATTGTTATCCTTTGTTTCGAACACCATTATTTTAATTAATTGCGCTTAGATTTCTTTTATAGATCTGCTTTCCATTCCAAGATCTGATCTTGTTTTTGTTCGGGTTTATCATTTCCGTTCATGCAATCATGCACATCTCCTCCATATGTTGTAAATTTTAATACCCATTTTGGTTTAATCGCAATGCAGATTGTTTAGCATAGATTTATGATAATTTGTCATTGAAGTTTGAATTTTTCTTATGCATATGTTGAATTATGCTATTTTCGGCTTTGATGAGGTTATGATTTGATTGATTTGTATGCTGTTAATTTGCTGTATGATTCGATTTGAATTTGGGGTTTGAATCGTTTTGTTTTTTTTTTTTTTCTGGGGTTAGTGACTTCGACTTGTGTTTGGAGCAACTTCCGGTGTTAATCTACAATCACGAGATTACTTTTCTTCTTATTTGGGACATTTCGTCATTTGATAATCATTTCCCAAGATTCGGTAATGTATTTGTGATTTGGATTTTAAATCTCAACAGTTTGTTCGGATAGCGAAACGGAAGGGAAAGGAAGTGGAGGGATTTGGATAGAAAATTGTCTTACACTTGGTGAAATGACAAGGGTTTTAGTTAGGGGTTCGATGAAATCGATCAACGGAGCAAACCCTCGGAGGATTTATGTGGGTCATTTCGGGAGGGTTGAAGGGGTGGACTTTCCAATTCTCGTTGTACACTTAAACACTTCCCTTTTGGGGCTTTGGCCATGCAATGTAATGCCGTCTTTCTTCTTATCTTTTTGTTTGTTAATTACACAAGATAAACTGAGATGCCAAACCTTTCATCCATCTTTCAATTACAACTGTAATGTCTTAGGTAAAATTTTGGTTTATGTAGGCCTCTTTGCTTCCGATCCCTGTCCTGTTTGTCAATGATTTTCTCTCTAGAAAGGCCTGCACACTTACTTTTTTATAAGGAACCTCAAACTTCTTTATTTAGAGGACTCTAGTCGATCTGGTCTTAGTCTTGGGATTGGAGTGGTGTGTAAGGGAACCCTGAAACTATCAATATCAATGTAACTGTGCAAGTGCCCATATCAAAAAATTTATGTTTAGAGATTCAATGTAACTTTGTTTTTTTTTTCTTTTTTTTTTTTGGGTAAATCAAAATTTGGTCGGTGAAGAAAGAGTTTTTTTACGTCCCAACGTCGTAAACAGTCAACATTGAAAATTAAGGGAGGCGACATGGAACATAAGTTAAATATCCCATCTTTTCTGTGTATCCTTTTGGTTTTGGTCAAATACAATGACTAATAAAGAAAACAATGTGGTAGGAGGCTTCTTTTCGAGGCTTCATGGCTGAAATAACACTTCCTCTCAGAGGCTTCATGGCGGTAGGTTGCCAGGGGTAGGAGTTGGCCTCAACAGTTGATTCGAAGTATCAATTATAATGGAATGTATATATGAGAATACTGAAGATTACTCATTCCTGTTCTAAATAATCTTCTCCTTTCCTTTATAAGCTAGTTCACAATGCTCTTGCCTTTCCTATTTTGTACTTTGTTTGTAGTGTTTGTGGTTTGTAACCCCACACATTTTGCCACTTTCATTTTCCACCACATTTGTTTTTCAGAGATTACTTTCAGTCAAACTCCTGCCTAATGAACTCCAATTCTCACGTGTTTGTGTGGTAGAGAGGGTGGGTGGGTATAGTTCATACTTCCTGTTAACAAGTTTTGAGCTCTATCCTATGTACTAATAAATGTCCATGTTCTATGCATGCGGAGAGACTCTATACATGCGGAGGACTGCATCTGACTCCTTTGATTTCTTTGTTTGGTCTCCCTAACTCTTTTCCTAAAACTTTTTACCTTGTGTTCAAAGTTTATATGTTTTTCAATTTTTTTTTAACCTTTTTATTTATTTTGACGACTTTATAAAACTTCCTTTGAAAGTGTTTAAATACTCCGAAAAGGTTTACAACGTTTTGAAATTTCACGGCGTACACAAGACGGTTACTAGATGACGATTCATGTTAGCCGACCCCAAATCATTTTGGGAATAAGGCTTGGTTGTTGTTGTTGTTGTTGTTCTATGCACATTGAAGTAGTATTTTGTTAACAGATTACTACCTCTTAAAGATGGAGTGCACTTCTTTGGGATATGAATAAATAACTGAGGAGGATCTATTTTCTGTTGTGAGTTGTGACATGCTGTGTGTGCAAGTAATTGTGGAGGTTTTATTGGCTCCTCGTGGCTAACTGTTCAGACTGTGCTGAATAGTGATGGTGAGGAAATGGGGGAGGAAGTCGTGTGATAGTTTAACAGCAGATATTGGCTGTTCCTTATGTCTTTTGTGGCTTTTCAATATTTCTCCTGATGGCACATACAATTTTCTGCTACTGCTGCTTATTGATGAGAAACTCGTACACTTACACTTCAGTAATCAGTACTATATATGTAGTTCTCTGTTATTTCGAATCTATTTTCTAATACCGTTTGGGTGAAACAGCCCATCTATGCTATGATTTTTGATACTTTTTAAAGTTGTATTGTATTTAAATAACCTATATGTAAACTAAGTAACAAGCATAGATTAAGACAATTTTTTGGATGAGATTAATGTCTGACCGAGAACTGGTCGTGTTGGAAGTGTTTCATGTCTCATTAATTGACCATTTTTCATCGTTTTTATTTTTGCTCTGAATTTGTTGTCTTAATCAGAGTTTATTCGATGGACGGAGATAGTGGACTCAAGAATTGGGGGTATTATGATCCTCCCATGAAGCATCTGAATTTGCAGCTTATGACAAGCATGGCCGAAAGGAGACCACTTATTGGTGGTCGCGATTCCCCTTTGTTGGGGAGTTCAAATGGGGGATATCACCAGAGGGATTATGGTATTCCAAGCTCACATTATCCTATTGATTACATCAGGGACACTTGGATCCATAGGGATACTAATAATAACAGTAATAGATATCTTAATATCATGCCTACAAATAATACTTATTCTGTTCCTACGGATATTGCCCCGACTCATAATCATCACTCTATTCAAATGCTTCGGCAACCTGAATCTTCGACTGAGGAGAGAATGGTTCGGGCTGAGCCTGCCACTGTTGAGATCAATAATGGCTCACTGAAGAAGAGATCAGCTGGAAAAACTGAGAAAGGGCCAAAAATGAAGAGACCAAAGAAAGGCCCTAGCGGGCCAAGGGAAGGGGGTAGTGGATCAGCTCAACGGGCTAAGGCTGCAAAGAAAACTACCGAGGTTATAATAAATGGGATTGACATGGATATTTCTAGCATTCCTATTCCGGTTTGTTCTTGCACAGGGTCCCCTCAACAATGTTATAGGTGGGGGTCTGGTGGATGGCAATCTGCTTGCTGTACAACTGGAATGTCGATGTACCCTTTGCCAATGAGTGCTAAACGTCGTGGTGCAAGGATAGCTGGGAGAAAGATGAGTTTGGGAGCGTTCAAGAAGGTGCTAGAAAAGTTGGCAGCCGAAGGCTATAACTTCTCTAACCCAATTGATTTGAGGACTCATTGGGCAAAACATGGTACCAACAAGTTTGTCACAATCAGGTGAATGTACAATCAGATTCTACATTTGGCCTCACTTGTGCGTTCGACCTGCTTCACATGTACATATGTATGTCACCTGAAATTGAGGCTCGTTAAAATGGTTTGTAGTCCTTGAACTTCCTTTCTCCTTGTTACATGTTTTGAAAAATCTCTGTCTACCTTTGGGATCTCAAATTTGTTGTTTAATTTCAGTTCTGCTTGTAGCTTAGGGATCCACTAATGTACGGCTACCTGGTTAGCTAAAGTAGCAAATGAGATTTTATTTATTTCTTTCAAGGAGCATAAGCTTCATAGTTGACAGTGTCATGTTAACAGATGACTTTTTTCCTTATAAAAGCTTTCTTTCATTTCACCGCTCAGCTGCTGTTCTTTGTCAATTGTGAAGGAACTTGTATCCGGAGCTAGTACAAAATTTGTATCTTGTTTATCATTTCTCAGTCTCGCCTGTAAATATCTAAATTCTTAGTTATGAATTTATGATGTTAGCAGGCTGTTAGCGGTGGTTATATTTGGCAACTGATTGCGTACTTGTCAGTGTTCAGTTTATCCAAACGATGTGTAGAGACGAGTATCTATTTAGTACATATAAAATTAATTTTGATTTGGTTTCTTCCTTTGATGGTTTATTTCATAATTCCTAATTTGAAATAATCGAGTACAAATATTTAGCCTAATTACTATAGTTTGTTATATGGCATGTTTTTTTTCCTCTTCTTTTCATTTGAGCTAGTGTAGTACACTCGGTGGAGAAGGGGAGGCACTGCCACGACATTTCAGTTTTTCATTCGTCTTACTAAGACCACCCACAATGGGGAGGGCAAAGGTGGGTAGCGCAAGGGCAAAGGCAAAGGGCAAAATTTAAAGGGAAAAGAAAAGAGAGTAAGGCAAGAAAATAGATTTGAGGCAAGAGGAGAGAGAATTGGAAAAATTGTGTTTTTTCCTTTTGTAGCAATTTTTTTTTGGCATTGTAAAAAATTCAAAAATAAAAAACTTTATATCAATAGTCATAATTTTCCGTTCTCTAGACCACATTTGATATACTTTGTGATAAAATTAAAAAAAAAATATGTAAATATATTGTTTTGACGCCCTAAGGCAAAGAAAGGCACCACTGTGCCTAAATAGGGTAAAGAGGTAAGGCAAGATGATAAAAAATAGTTTTCGATATGTTGCCCTGAGGCAAAGGAAGGCACCATTGGGGGTAGCCTAAAGGGAGGGGAGAGACAGGAAGGGGGGTGATGTAAGCTAAGTCAGGTCAACGAGGTTTATGATTAATTATACAATCAATCAGAAGAATTATGTGAGGTTTAAAATCAGATTTTAGCTGAGTTTGACATTTGCAGAAATTGATTTGTGTTAGCTAGGAGAGAACCGACATGATCAATCCCTGAGGCAGAGGAAATGAGTTTACTCCTTAGCTAGACTTTTACTAAACTAAACAATAACCCGTACAAGAGAAGAATCGATTGAAAGAGCACACTCATACAATCGACACTGAAAGTCACACAAACTAGAGCTCTCTAGACACTCAAGCTGATAAATTCAGATTTCAGGTTACAAAGTAAAAACTTTGTGAAAGTTGTTGTAATTCAAGTTCCTTCTATAATTTACAAAGAGACTATTATATAGACCGGTATGGTAAGAAGTTGCCAGCTCCTGCTACCATATTACTTAAACAAAGAAAAAGGCAGTAAAAATCCCATGGATAGGATCAAAAGGGTCTGCTGCTGTTTTTGTGCTCCAATCAGGAGCTTTCCCTCGACATTAAGCAACCCTAAGACTACTTACTTTCCTACTTATCTCAGGAAGTCTCTAATAATCGATATTAGAGGTTTCCTTTGGATTAAGTAAGGACACACTTCAAAAACTTACAATCATTACAATTTTCACCACTTGCTTGAGCTGTTTTTCTTTGCATGCTCCTGTGACTTTTGGACTAAGTTACCTAAGGTGAAAATGTTCCAAACACACTTATTTACAACATAAAAAATTACCAAGTGAAAATAAGTTACTTCCCTTAAGCAACTTGGTTCGAAATCAGGTTTAGCATTTGATTTTGGACTGCTGGCAGAGGTTCTAGATTAATTTGCAACAATTCCCGAATTAGTATCATAATCTGGTTTGAGGATTATTTGGTGTTTTCATCGGGGGGAGTAACTTGTTTGGAATCAGGTAAGCATTAGACCATCTCAATTTTTATTCAGACTCTTACCTTCTGGCTTGCATACTCTCTTAATTAGTTTTGTTGAGGATGAATATGATGATTGAAAAAGATGAGGGAAAAGCTTGTCATTCTCATCATAATTGATGAGTATAAATACATGGTATAAGAGTGTGAATGCTAATAACAACCTACCTAAGTTAGATAAGGTAAATCCTATAAACTAGGTAAAGATAATACAAAAGATAATAACAAATAAATATCATCCTAAATTATAGATACAATATTAACAATAATATTTACTAGGAATATTATTCCTTATACGCCCCCGCAAGATGGACGTTCGAAGAGTAAGACCAATCTTGGATAAAATAATGAATAGCGATGCTTCGTGGTCGCTTGAATCGTGAATTGTGAGCACTTGAGTTGTGACATTTGAAAAGGTGTTGCAGTGGAAATAGAGTATATGGGAAAATTGTGTGACAAGAGTTGTATGAAGGGGGAGGATGAATGTAAAATAAGACAAGTTTTAGGATCAAGAAATGAAATTGGGGAGGGTGGCCTTGGATGGAGTTTGCCCGATTTTTTTTTTCTTTTTTTTTTTAATTTTGAAAAGAAATTTAAGGGAATAAAAAGATTTTAAAAAGGAGAGAAAAACTTCCTCCCCAATCTGATATTATGGTGTCGCCTATTTCTTTAGGTAATTTATTATTAACAACTTGAAAAAAATATGGTGTGGCCTTTGGATTGAGTTTGGCAGAGAAGATGAAGTTTTGGGGTTTTGAATTATTTTTTTTTTATATTTGATTTAAAAAAAAAACGTGAGGGAGTGATTTTTGAGTAAGAGAGTTTTGAGGGGATTAGAGTAAAAGAGAAAAGGTGGCAATAATTAACGTGAAGGAAAAATTTGTAAAGAATTGAAGAAATGAAGTTTGGGGAGAAAGCCGTGGGTATACCAATTCCCGGATTTTGATGCGAGATGATGATCAAGTCGACGATCGAGTGGTCATCCGTGGTCCGATTTATATGAAATTTGACCAGCCTGTTGAGAACGCAAGGGTCTTCGATCCGAACGGTGTAGATCGTGATTAGAGCTTCAGATTTGAAGTTATGACAGAATTTCGAGAAGGGTGATTTTGAGGGTTTAGGAGACTTGAGTTGTGGCCATGGTTTAGGAGGGTGAGAGGGGTGGCCGGGTGAAGGGTTTGGCCAAAATTGAGGAAGCAGAGGTGGTGTTTGAGTTGATTTATCACGTAAAAGGAGGAAAAGAAAGATTGAAGGTAGTGTTTACCAAAGTTATGGAGGGTGAGAATTGGCCGTGGAGAGGGTGGCCGGATTAGAGAAGGGTGGCCGGACTAGAGAAGTAGAGAAGGGCGGCCGAGAGCTTGGAGTTGAGGCTTTTCGGAGGGCTAGGCCGAGCATAGGATAGGATCTATGCTCTGATACCATGTTGAGAATGAATTGAATATGATTGAGAAAGATGAGGGAAAATCTTGTCATTCTCATTATAATTGATGAGTATAAATACCTGGTACAAGAGTGTGAATGCTAATAACAACCTACCTAAGTTAGCTAGGGTAAATCCTATAAACTAGGTAAAGATAATACAAAAGATAATAACAAATAAATATCATCCTTCATTATAGATACAATATTAACAATAATATTTACTAGGAATATTATTCCTTATAAGTTTTAGGGTTTTAAGGTATCGTTCTGCAGCAGCTGTGTTTGTCCAGTCAAGCTGGTTAATCTTCGAATATGACTGTTGTTTACTGTTTTTTGGGATTGAAGTACCTCAAGGCTGTTTACTGTTTTTTGGTTTCTGGTCGGCATCTTTGAATGTGATTTTAGCTGATATATAAGTTAGTTCTTAAAATCAGGTAAGCACTAGGCTATCTTAGTAACTGATGCCATTGCTCCGAATGTTTGGATCGTATCCTGTTAGCGTATTTTACTCAGTTTCGACCTCTCTTCATGCTGATCTGTCATTTGATATCAGTGTGGCTTGCCGAACTGTTGCGTCTTGATAACTTCATATTCTTCGGTGTATCTGGAATAATACAGTATAGAGATTAGAGATGTCTTTTTTCCAAAGAGGAAATCTAATGCATCTATTATGTGCATTTTCCTTCTCTGTCAATTGTTCTGCGAGTGGATGGGGGTCAATTAGCCGGTGCGACTGGCTGGGTGGCGGTGCCGGTTTTCAGGTGCGACGGGGTGGGTTGGGGTGTCACTTTTCAGATGCGAAGAGGGGGGTGGGGGTGTCACTTTTTAGATGTGACGAGGTAGGAAGGGGTGTCTCTTTTTAGACGAGACGGGTTGTTTTTTGGGTAAACAAAGCATAGAAAATTTGGCAAAGATCAAATTACCGGTACACACTATGAACATTACGAGGAAATGCATCACCATCATCATCATCATTCTTGATTGAATAGAGAAACTTATCAGGCCTTAGTGACTTGGGATGGAGCCATACTCGGCCATTGGATTTGTGTTGAAAAAAATCTCTTCTTTTTTTTTCCATTTTTTACTACTCCGTATATAGGATAGGGATTTTTTAAAAAGTGCTCATGAGCACTCTATAATAATAATTAACTAGAATGAAAGCCCGTGCGTTGCACGGGTCTCTTAATAATGATTTCAATTAATAGTACTAAATGATCTCCTATGTTCACGCTAGATGAAAAAAAGGATATCTGATTAATTATTAACGTTTTATATCATATGTTTAGTTTAGAGTTATGGGTCCGTATTATTATTGAATAAGATTATACCTGATTCAAATTGTCATTTAGTTGCTCGTCATGTGTCGTCGGGGAAAAAAAGTATAAAGGAAAGTTCTTATAGACTAATTAACAACTTAAGTATTCATTGGACCCATTCTTATGTCAATAAACTTATAGATTGAGGAGTTAGCTTTCATTATCATTAAACGCCAATAGATTATGACGACGATATTTAATTTTGCTAAGAACAAAGTCACGCCATCTTGACATAATTCCACATAATCACTTTAAAATATACAAGTTTGGTTTTACTTGTTTTCATAATCTTGCCTAACACAAAAATACTATAGTTTATTTATGCCTTAAATTTTGTTTGATGCTACTAATCATACTCAATTATAATTATGTAATATAAAATACTACTCATATGATATCAATTATTATTGGTCGTCATTTGAAAGATCGTACATTTGTGTTACATTTCTATGGATCATATATATTTCATGTTGTCGTAGCTAAAATCTTATAATGAAGTCATGCATGAATATTGGACCGGAATTCATTTTCGGCTATATATTCTTTTCTTGTCTTGGTTTTATATATAATTTTGTATTATGGGCGAACCCATCTATACGAAAATCCTGTGTAATATAGCTACTCAACTATAGTAGTTGAGCATGTTTTTCTTATTAAATGTAGGTTGAGTTGTATATAAGACTTACCGTAACTTACATTTCGTATAGTTTTCATTGAACTTTTTCATGTTTGTGAGGGTGGATAGCTAACGATTTATAATTAATAGTTCGGAGTCCTATATAAAATATATATTTGATTATTTTTATACATACTTGAATACTTTTAAAGAGGAGAAATGTACTAAACATGATTCCAAGTTCTTCTCAATGCTTTTATTTTAGTACTATTGAAACCACCATAGTAGTATGTCGCTAGTAGTGTGTGCATAAATGGAAGTTAGTACATATAGGACATTGACTTGGATGTTGAGTTCCAGACTACCGGTGAAAGCCCTATTACAACTAAGAGTCATACTACAACTAAAAGATGTGGATATATTAATAACTAATAGTATAATAATTTGCAAGTAGTAATAATAAAAAGTTGTTTATACTGAAGCAGGAGTACTTTTAATAATAAAAAATTACCAAAACTCTTTGAAAAGTTTCGGTCGTTGTGGGAGTTTTAAAAAAGTCTCCTTTAATAGTATAGAAGGACTAGTTATTTAGCCCGTGCAAAATTGCACGGGATGTTATACAAAAAATTTAAGACTATCAGATTTTAAATTCCGGTGCACTAATAATGAAGGATTTCCATATATAGGTAAGAAAATCGAATTTTCAACGATTATGATGATTATAGAATATAATAAGTTTAACACACTGAAATATACGTGCGATAATGAACCTCCAAACAACACATTTTGGCCTGACCAATATTAAAACAACTTACCAACCATATTGGCCAAGCGAGAAATAAATAATTTCGACAGTCAAAATTAATTATTTCTTCGTATTAAATTACTCCCTTTGTTCAAGTGAGATGTTGGACTATTTCACTTTTTGGTGTTTCAGTGATATATTGGTCTTTCCTTATATGTAAGGTTTGTGTTTGTGAAATTACTACATTCCTCACTTCTAGTCTTAACTTCTACCCCACCTTGTATTGGTTTTGTGGGGATTCTCTTTTTTTTCTCTTTCCTCTCCCCCGCCTCTACCTCACCTTTTATTAGTTTTTGGTCTATAAGCAAGTCCAACATCCCACTGGAAGGAACGGAGTAAATTGCTGAAAAGATAAGAAAATATATCTAACTAACAACAAATAGGAAATGAACCTCAACTTTCCTTTTATACCATTAAAAACTACAAAGGTCTTTTTCCACTCATACATTCTCCTCAGTCCTCACCATTGTTCTTCTACATTTTTCTCCAAAGTTCTCCCCTTGTATTTTCATTAGAGAGTAACGACAATTGTAGTTGCATCTTAATAATTACTCGTGCAAAATTACACGACTTGTTATATAAAGTGATAATAACCCTATTTTCATTCTTAAGCCTATATATATGGTGATACATTTTTTAACTATTGCATGCTAAAAAATAAAATAAAAATAGGACCCACAAAGTTAAACCTCACAAATGGTTGTTCCATTTGACATCGCTCGCTTTTGTTTGTCATGAACCCGTTTTTTTATTTTAATTTGATTATGATATTTCGTAAACTTTGGTTAAAAGATTCGATCCCATTTCCTAAACTTAGGGTAAATAGAATTTCCCAGAAATAAATTCCTATGTTAAAATAGAAATGAATTCGTACATCAGGGTATAATATAAATAATTTATAGCCAAATCGAAAAAACAAAGAAACGTACTGATCATACTCGTATGAGCGAGTAAACAAACCTGTGATCATCGAATTAATTGATCAGGGACTTTTGATCGAAAAGAATGAGAGAAGTTTCAAAATTCTAATTTTGTTTTGTAAATATATTGCCCGAGAATACTTTCTTTGTTTTTGAAAGGGTATGGCGAGATTCATGGAGCTTATCCTTGTTAAATATATCTTGTGAATAAGTTTGCACAATCCTTTGTAATAGGGCTGATTTCAAACGTCAAAACCATTCCTAAATTCAGGCATTTGTAAAAATTTCGCACTGTCTTTTTTCCATTAGGATCTTTCAGTGCAAGATACATTGTATATAGATCAAATTATTTTAAGTAAATGATTTCAATAAAAAAAACTATTTTAGGTAAAAAAAAAAAAAAGTAATCACGTATATCATATATTTCATTTTCGGCCCAAAATATAATGCGTAAAATGCCCAAAAGATTTGATTCTGAAAATTATTTTTTAATTTTAATCTAGTTTTAATTATGGAAAATATAGATTTCATATGATATTATGGTGTACGTTTATATTATATTTTATGCGTTAGTTTAGGACCTAAAACAAATTTGAATTTATTCTTTCCTAAAGTTTAATTGAAAGATTTTGATCCCATTTTAAAAAAGCTGGATTTACCATTTCTAGTGCATCGATATAATTCTCGTAAGGCGTGTGCTAATCACATGCACGCGTTTTATTGTTAGTGGCATTTCGGGAAGGTTTCGTTTGACACAAATTATTAGGTACCCCGGGGGTACCCCCGTGTCACTATTCACATGTCCAGAATCTGTTCTCAAGGCCCAAAAGATATGTTCATAAGTAATATAGGCTCAGTCCAATAACAACTAATAACAAAAAGAAAATAAAAACAAATTCACATTCTCTCTCCTCCCTCTTCACTCACCCCGACCCACCCCAGCCCGCCACTGCGCAACCATCTCCGGCCACATCTCCGTAACCATCACCTTTCATCCCCACCCGCGCAACCATCTCCGGCCACACCTCCGTCGTGCCCCGCCATCTCTTCCCCCCCCCCTCCCCCCCCATTTCGACGACCTAATCCCATTTAACTACCTTCGACACCACCTTTTCTCCCCCATTTCCCCCTCATTTCTCTATCAACACGTTTTTTTCTTTTCCGGCGAATGCGCAATGATAGAGACCACCGATATAGGGCCACGAGCAGGGTTGTGTCGGGGGTTGGGGGAATCAAGAGAATTTGAAAAGGGGAGTGGGTGATGGGGTGGGAACGTCCACTGTGAGTTTGGGGTGGTCGGTGAGGGTTTTCGGCAGTTGGTCGATGTATTTCAGGCGAGCTCCGGTGTTGTCGCGGAGGCGGCGCTCGAACGCGAGGACCAGCTTCTTCAAGGTTTTTAGGTTTAGGGTTTCGACGCTTGGTTGCGATTTCTCGAGCGTTTCGAGGAGGGCGAGGTCAATGCCGTTGTCGGTGGAAGTTGTGGTGGTGGTGGTGGTAGTGGTGGTGTCGACGTCGTCATCGCAGCGGCGTTTGAGGGAGGATGAGTGGTTGCGAGGGTTTGGTAGGTCCATTGGTGTTGGTTTGTTTGTTTGTTTGTTTGGTTTATTGATCGATTAGCGAGGGCGGGGAACCAAGTGAAGTGTACTCTATACTACTTTAGATAATGACTAGTTTACGGTAAATAATGAGTAAAAAATTCGAAAATAATAAGTAAAAAATTAGAAAAAACTGACTACTTTAGATGTAGAAAAACGTAAATCAGAAAATAATGACTAAAAAACAGTAAATAATGAGTTAAAAATAGAAAACAATGACTAGACATTTGAAAACAATTACTAGTATAGATAATGACTAGAAAAAAAAAGTAAATAATGAGTGAAAATCAGAAGATAATGACTAGAAAATAGTATATAATGAATGAAAAAATAGAAAACATGAATAAAAAATAGTAAATAATGAGTGAAAAATAGAAAACAGTAAATAGACGTTTGAAAACAATTACTATAGTTAATGACTAGAAAATAGTAAATAACGAGTGAAAAATATAAAACTTGTTATTATGTATTTCCAATTTTCACTCTTTATATATCACTTTATAGCCATTATTTCTCAAATTTCAATAATTATTTATCAATTTTCACTCATTAGTTTTCATCTTTCACTTATTATTTCTTCATTTTCACTCATTATCACTTTTTAGTCACTATTTATTTTCAATCAGTTTTTACTCATTCTCTCTCAATAGTCACTCTTTATTTCAAAATTTTCACTCATTATCTCTCAATAATCACTCATTTTTCTAAATTTCACTCATTATCTCTCATTAATCATTCATTATTTCCCAATTTCCACTCATTATATACCACTTTATAGTCATTAATTATTTTTATTAGTTATTTCTTAATTTTCACTCATTATTTCTCAATTTTACTCATCATATACCACTTTATATATAGTCATTATTTATCTTCACTCATTTATTCATCAACTTTAACTCATTATATACCCCTCCACCAATTTATAGTCATTATTTATTTTCAATCATAATTTTCTATTATTACTCATTATTTTCCAATTTTCGCTCATTATTTCTCAATTTTCACTCATTATATACCACTATATACTCATTATTTCTCAAATTTACTCATTATTTTTCAATCTTCACTCATTTATACACCACTTTATAGTCATTATTTTTTCACTCATTATTTCTCAATTTTGACTCATTGTTTTTTAATTTTCAGTCATTCTTTACCACTTTAGTCATTATATATTTTCACTCATTATTTTGTAAATTGCACTCATTATTTCCCAATTTTCACTCATTATTTCACAACTTTTGCTCATTATTTTTCAATATTCCTTCATTATTGTTCAATTTTCACTCATTATTTCATAATTTTCGCTCATTATTTTTCAATTTTCACTCATTATATGTTACTTTATATTCATTATTTATTTTTAATCATTATTTTCCAATTTTCACACATAAGTTTTCAATTTTCACTCATTATATCTCAATTTACACTAATTTCTCAATTTTTTAATCATTTACACTCACTATTTCTCAATTTTCACTAATTATCAAATGCAGAAAACTAATGACCCAATAGATGAAAAAATTGATCAAAATTGGCAAATATGGAGTACTCGTAATGACAAAGATGATAACTGAAATTCCCAATTTTCGCTCATAATTACTTAATTTTCACTAATTATATACCATTTTTGTGGTGGACTGGTGGTGTCGATGTTGGTTGCGTAAGTGGTGGGTTGGTCGGCAGAGGCGATGGGGGCGAGGGTTAATGGACTGGTATTGGTCGGAGAAGTATGAGTAGAAATTGAGAAATACTGAGTGAAAATTAAGAAATAATGAGTGAAAATCAAGAAATAATGAATGAAAACTAAGAAATAATGAGTGAAAATTAAGAAATAATGAGTGACAATAGATAATGACTATAAAGTGGTATATAATGAGTGAAAATTAGAAAATAATGAGTAAAATTGAAAATTATGATTGAAAATAAATAATGACTATAATATATATATATATATATATATATATATATATATATATATATATATATATATATATATATATATAATGAGTGAAAATCAGAAAATAATGAGTGAAAAATAAGAAATAATGAGTGAAAAATACGAAATAATGAGTGAAAAATAAGAAATAATGAGTGAAAATTGAGAAATAATGAGTGAAAATTGAGAAATAATGAGTGACAATAGATAATGACTATAAAATGGTATATAATGAATAAACATTGGGAAATAATGAGTGAAAATTGGAAAGCAATGAGTAAAATTGAAAATTATGATTGAAAATAAATAATGACTATAACTAGTATATATAATGAGTGAAAATTGAGAATTAATGAGTAAAAATTAAAAAATAATGAGTGAAAATTAAGAAATAATGAGTGAAAATTAAGAAATAATGAGTGAAAATTGAGAAATAATGAGTGACAATAGATAATGACTATAAAGTGGTATATAATAAATAAACGTTGGGAAATAATGAGTGAAAATTGGAAAATAATGAGTAAAATTGAAATTATGATTGAAAATAAATAATGACTATAACTAGTATATATAATGAGTGAAAATTGAGAATTAATGAGTGAAAATTGTGAAATAGTGATTGAAATAATGATTGAAAAAATTTCTAGTCATTGTTTTCTAAATTTTCACTCATTATTTACCATTTTTTAATCATTGTAAATTATTCATTGTTTTTTGTGTATTAGTCATTGTATTCAAACTTTCACTCATTATTTACCTTTTTCACTCATTGTATTCTAACAAAAATGATTAAATAGTAGTAAATCATTATTTTAATCATCTTTTCCCGAATTCCACTCTTTATTTCTCAAATTTCACTCATTATTTCTCAATTTTCACTCATTATTTCCCAATTTTCACTCATTATATACAACTTTATAGTCATTATATATTTTCAATAATTATTTCTCAGTTTTCGCTCATTACTTGCCAATTTGCAGTAATTATTTCTCAATTTTCAATCATTATATAATTTCACGCATTATTTTACAATTTTCACTCATTATATGCTTTCACTCATTATTTTACAATTTTCACTCATTGTTTCTCAATTTTCACTCATTATCTTCCGATTTTCACTCATTAGATATAACATTATAGTCATTATTTATTTTCAGTCATTATTTTTTAATTTCCAATCATTATGTACAACTTTATTGTCATTTTCAATTTTTCAATCATTATTTTCCAAATTTCACTCATTATTTCTCGAATCCCACTCATTAGTTTTCAATTTTCACTCATTATTTTCCGAATTCCACTCATTAGTTTTCAATTTTCACTCATTATCTCTCAATTTCACTCATTATATACCACTTTATAGTCATTTTATACTTACACTCATTATTTCCCAATTTTCACTCATTATATATTACACTATAGTCATTATATACTTTCACTCATTATTTTACAATTTTCACTCATTATATACTACACTATAGTCATTATATACTTTCACTCATTATTTTACGATTTTCACTCATTATTTCTCAATTTCACTCATTATATACTTTCACTCATTATTTTATAATTTTTACTCATTATTTCCTAATCTTCAGTCCTTATATACCACTTTATAGTTATTATTATTTTTTATGTACCTCTTTATTTTCTAATTTTCACCCATTATTTCTCAATTTTCACTCATTATATATCAATTTATTGTCATTATCTACTTTGATTTATTATTTCCCAATTTTTACTCATCATTTCTCAATTTGTACTCATTATATACCCCTTTATACTCATTATTTATTTTCAACCAGTATGTCCAATTTGCACTCATTAATTCTCGATTATTACTCATTATTTTCTAAATTTCAGTCATTATATACTACTTTATAATGATTATTTATTATTAACATATAATGACCACTACTAGACAAGGACTAGAATGTGGAAAATAATGAGCATAAATTGGGAAATAATGACTGGAAAATAAAATATAATGACCACGAATAGATAATGACTAGAAAGTGGTAATTAATGAGTGGATAAATTTCTAACTCCTACCTTTTATATACCAAAACTTCCAAAATCCTAACTTATCTTTTAAAAGTTTCAAAATCGTACCTTATAAAACATTTTTTTATCAAACTCCTACCAAAACTTCTACTCCGGCGAGTTTGACTCTATTTTCCGGCATTGACCTTCAAATTGACGCGATTTCCGTCGATTTGTTTCATTTTCCCTCCAATTTCTTCCTTCAATTTGACCTTCTCTCTCCTATTTTCCAGAGTATATCACCTTACACTCCAATTTGATCGCAAGATGTGAGAAATAGGATAGAGAAGATCAAATTGGAGTGTAAGGTGATATAATGTGGAAAATAGGAGAGAGAAGGTGAAATTGGAGGGAGAAATTGGAAGGAATGCGAAACAAATCGAAGGAAATCGCGTCAAGTCGAAGGTCAATGCCGGAAAATAGAGTCAAACCCGTCGGAGTAGAAGTTTTGGTAGGAGTTTGATAAAAAAATGTTTTATAAGGTAGGATTTGGAAACTTTTTAAAAATAAGGTAGGATTTTGGAAGTTTTGGTATATAAAAGGTAGGAGTTAGAAATTTATCCTTAATGAGTGGAAAATGGTAAATAATTACTGAAAAGTGAAATATAATGACCACTAATAGATAATGAGTATAAAGTGGAAAATAATGACTATAGAATGATGACTACTAATTGATAATGATTCAAAAGTGGTAAACAATGACAGTGTGAATAATCATTATTTTCTAATTTTCGTTCATTATGTACCACTTTACAATCATTATTTTTGAATAAAAAAAAAAGATAAAAAAAAAAAAAGCTTTTTCTTTCCTCCTCCTCCATCTCTACCCGACCAACCACCACCAAACATCCAAACCCCCATCCACTGGAAACGTCACCCGCGCAGCCACCACACCCATCCACCGCCACCCGCGCAGCTACCACACCCACACCGGCCCCATCCACTGGAAACGTCCTCCTCCGGCAACCTTGTCTCCCTATTCCCGCGCCATCGCCTCCTCTTCTTCCTCTCTTTCTTTGGTTGGTCATTCCTACGGGATTTCCCCCTCCCCGGCTCCGCCGCTCCCATCCTTCCTCGTCGCCCCTGTCACTGGTAGCCGGCATTGCACACTATCGCCGGAAAAAGAGGATTTGTGAGGAGATAGAAACGAGGAAGAGAGAGGAAATGAGGGAGAAAGAGGAGGTGGATCGATGGTGGACGGCGTGGCTGTAAGCGGTGGAACCTAGCCGTACAGGTTGTTGCATCGCCGGACTTCCGGAGTTGTGCATGGTGGCGTGGGTCAGGGGTGGCGGGGCTGTCGTGGGTCAGGGGTGGCGGGGCTGTCGTGGGTCGGGAAGGGGCAAACAGAGGAGAGAGATATGGGGTTGAGTTTTCTTTTATTTTACTCCATCATTTTGTTTGTTTTAGTTTTGGGCCGTTAAATAATAATGGGCTTGCTTTATTACTGGGCTACAGAACAAGCTTTGAGCTTTGGGCTGTTGTTTTAGCCGGGGGGTACGTAGAGCATGGTACCCCCGGGGTACCATATACAGATTGTTCGTTTGACATCATCACCTACATGGCATCCTACGTGGACATGCTTAAAATCTCTTAAATCCACCGCTACTAATAAATCTATTATATTGCATTTTTCCAAAAAATAATAATAAATGTCACTAGTTTTTTCTGTTTTCAATATAAAATTAATGCTGTTTTTTTATTTATTAATAGTGACATGTGTTCAATAAAAAAAAAAAAAACTCCCTCATCGGAAAAGGGTTTAGGGTTGGCTTTCTCAATGCTGCGGTAGCATCTCTGGGAAAGCCAACCCTAAACCCTTTTTCGGTAACCTTAAATCAATTTCCCATTTTTAATCACATCCATAAAAGGTTTAGTAATTGGTTTTTAGGGTGTCTATAGATTACGGTGGTGAAACCATCGGAAAAGTGGTTGCATGGAATTTCGTCGTTGGCGTTAATGTTGCTGGAAGGGAACATTGCGTGGTTGTGGGCGTCTTAAACGGGATGGTGAAAGTACTTTACGTTGTTCGGAGGAAGGAGAGTAATAAATATTGGTATATCATCTATGGTACCCCTAAACTTATTGCTTTTATCCCGTGTACCCCCGAACTTTTCGCATTGCCCAAAATGCCCCTAAACTTTCCACTTACTCTAATTGCACCCAGTTTTGTGTTTTTCTTCTAACGCCCCACTAACCCTTTGTAACTTCGTTAACTCCCTCTCTCCTCCATTGTTTTCTTCATCTTCTTCTTCTCCTTCTTTTTCTTCTCTCTCCTCCATTGTTAAACTCTCGTGTTTTCTTCTTCTTCTTCTTCTTTTCTCCTCCCCATTGTTAAACTCTCTTGATAAAAGCGGGAAGTTTGGAGAGAGGGAGTTAACGGAAGTAGAAGGGGTTAGTGGGGCGTTAGAAGAAAAACGAAAAACTGGGTGCTTAGAGTAAGCGCAAAGTGCAGGGGTAGATTGGGCAATGCAGAAAGTTCGGGAGTACACTGGATAAAAGCAGGAAGTTCAGGGGTACCATGAATAATATCCCTTTATTTTATTATGTGAACATTATTTTTTTTTTATTAGAAAGTGTTGCATTTAATTATTGTTATCAAGTGTCCATGGGCACTTTTAGAAAGACCCTAAGAGAGTATTTGGAAACCATCATTTGATTTACAAATCCAAATTTGAGCCAATTCAAATGTTTGGGAATTCAATCATTCTCAAATCTGGATTTGGTACAAATCCTTGAGAATTTGAGACAAATTCAATTAGGCCAAATACAAATGACACCAATTGAGATGTTATTTTGAAATTCTTCACCCCTGTCTCCTCAAATCCACCCATATTATCTCTCCTCCTCTTCCATACCCCAGCCCCACCAAAGACCGTCGGAGCTCCACCCTCGAAACCACCATCGACGACGCCAATCACCGTTCGTATAAACGTTTACATCTTCTCTCGCATACATCTAACAACCATCGCGAACCACCCCGCGTTCGTATTGTAGGACGCCGACGCCAAACTACGATGGTGTAGTAGTCTGCCGGTAGGATATGGTGATGGGCGGCGGTGGTGCTAGGGTTGAGGAGTGTGGGTGGCGGGGAGAGGAGAGAGAAAAGAGGAGTGTTTTTTTTTCTTTTTTCTTTTTCTATTTATTTGATATTAATAGGAGTTTTTGTTTTTGTTTTATTTTTCTTTTTAAATGTTTTAAGTTTTATTTATGGTCTAAATTAAATAAGCAGTGATTGTATAACACAAATTTGGCATTCTAAATTCCTTGTATTTCCAAACAATTGGATTTGGATTTCAAATTCTAAAATCCGAAATTTGAGTTTTTCCAAACATTGGATTTGTATTTGAAATCCACATTCTCAAATGATGGAATTGAAATGATTACAAATTCTCAAATCCTTGTTCCCAAACGCTACCTAAAGGATATTACTCGGTTGTACTCCTTATTTAACCTTTTTTTCTCTTGTGTTTAGACTGACTTTTTTTGTTTGTTACAATTATTTTCTCACTAGTTTTTTGACCCGTGCAATGCACGGGAATTTACAAATGTTTACTTAAGATAGGTCTGTAAAATATTACTTTAAAGATATCATATAATTCAACCTTTAGAAACTATATTGTAAAATCGACAAATATGAAATATAAAACTTATTGAGATAATGACACATATGAGAACTGAAATAAACACAATGATTTTAAATCGAATGTTCAAGACTAAGTGTTTTGTTTTTTCTATGTGATCTATTCTGTTTAAAATATAAGTATAGCCCTTCAATTCACTTCACTTACATGCATGTCTGACCCTGCCCCTAGTCTACTAACTTATTTAGTCTCATACTCGACCACCTG
Source organism: Spergularia marina (assembly GCA_963680865.1). NCBI lineage: Eukaryota > Viridiplantae > Streptophyta > Magnoliopsida > Caryophyllales > Caryophyllaceae > Spergularia > Spergularia marina. Next base: position 10,732,071 of record OY804557.1, on the reverse strand, counting down.
TCGTCTTTGTACTCCACAACTTTTATCTTTCTCACAACTTTCTTTCTCAGTCGATAGTCGATCCCTTCCCCACTCAACAATTATAGGTGTCCCAACAATTCATTGTTAACTCATGTACACCGATCATTAATCTCCAACTCTCACTCATCCCAACCAGCTGACAACATTTTAGCCGACACCCGTCACCCCAAGTACGTCACATGTTTTATCTTACCCGTCGAGTCTTTACATGACCTGCTTGCTGACTCTCCCACACACCCGTAAAATATTCTAAAAGCATCCCCGCACTTTAAATTACTTAATGTCACGCTTCAGGCGAGCTCTTATACTTGAAAACCCACTCTTTTCCCTTTTATACTGAAACACCCCCCTCTTCCTCTATGAATTCTTTTACCCCATCCCTTTACCCAAGCTACTACTTATACTCAATCCCAAATAACACTTAAGCTCTCGACTTCCTTACCCCGTTGACCTCTGTTATGTGACACCATTCTACTCTTATTTTCGCTTTAGAATACTTTTGACCCGTGCTCATGAACGACAATTAATAATTGTTCTCTAAATAATAATATAATATTTTTTTTCTAACATATGTCCACATGAGTCATGACACATGATAGAAGTCTCATTTCCTTCCTTAATACTACTTTAGATCTAAAATAGCTTTTTAAAAGTTAACCTAATGCGGTAGTTACCCGACCACCATTTTCTTAATCATAAAAAAGTAGAATATTAAATTTTACAATGATATTATTGATTAATTTTATATTTTAATACCAAAACTAATACTCCTTCCGTCCCAGTTCAAACGCCTCGGGCGTTTTTTGTAGTGGAATAAGAAAAATTGATATAATTAGTTGAGTGGCGTAATATTAGGAAAAATGAGGAGAGAGAATGTGGGGACCAATAAAAGTAGGAGAGATAGTGTGAGAGATTATGTGATAATTTAATAAAAATAGAAGAGAGAAATATGTCCCAAAATAGATGGGGGTGTTTGAAGTGGGACTTCCCAAAATGGAATATGGGGCGTTTGAACTGGGACAGATGGAGTTTGTATTATTAAAGTATTAATATGATATACTATCGTTAATTTATCGTTAAAACTTCTCCTAATTAAATATTATTCAAAATTGTTGATGAAAAGGGGTTAAAAATGTATTTCTGACCTGTTTTATGACCTTAGCACCATTCTAATCTTTACCCAGCCTTGCCTTACCTACTTGGGTCGACCCGTGTTTGAACTTACGCGTTTTTCATATACCAAGTGACCCATTTTACCGATCTAACCCATTTTGAAGAATTAAAATGTTACCTTTCTTAATGATCATAATCTTAAATCTTGAAAAAAGTAAATTGAAAATCATTTCGGATTGAGTACCAATAATCTTCATCCCACCATCAACTTCCTTACTCGATAACCCCACCTGTCATCGACTTTTTTTGATGACATATTCATCTCCTTTCAATATTTTCAATGGCACCCACCTTAATCCTACTCAAATATCCCAGTTGATTCTTAACATGGACTCTAAAAGTCGATCCCCTTACCTCTCGTAAAAGAAAGTCGGTTAACATATGTAAAATAATCCTCGTATATCGACTCGTCATTTTCGTTAATGTTCTCAATTAATTGTCAGAGTTTGTTGTTGAGGAAGTTAATGGAAATGTATCATAAAAATGAAAATTTATTATTTTATGACATCGACATTTGTTTTAGAAGTTCTTGATCACCAAGTGTAAAATAATTTTTCTAGTGGTGTCGTGAGAATAAAATATCTTTTATTTGACCGTAACATAATTGTCTCATATATCTTCAGCCACAATATTTCCTTCTTTATTTTATTCTAACGCAAATGAATCAATAACGCTTGATTTTTGAATGAAAAAGTCAGTGAATTAGATTTCAGCACTTGCGTACAATATGCGTACAATATGAGTCTAGTTGTCATTTTTCATTCATTTTTTTTTTGTCGAAGGTGAAAATATGGGTGTATATATTTATAGTCATTTGTAAAATATCCTTGTTGATTTCCTATCGTCGATATGTTTGTATTGATTGGATTTGATTATTTCCTTCATTCTTTATTTGTAACATAATATATTGCATTTGATCTTGAATATTTTCTTAAATGCAATTAGAATTTGATCTAAATATTCTTGTCCAATCATTTGTATTGCTAATGCTCACATGTCGGCTTTTTACTAAAGTTTTGCCACATCAGTTTTTTATACACTCAATTATTAAACGTAAAGATAGATGTTTACCTTTTTATAGAATGAATTTTAAAAACATGCATGAAGTAGCGGATAGCACAATGATAATGTGTTCAAAATGTAAATGAGAGATTAATGGTTCAAATCTTGGCTAAGACATTTTTGGCTGCTCTACCAATTGATCATCCTAACGTGTTATCTTGCACGCAATTATTAAATATAATAGATAGATTTCTATTTTTGTTAAAAATAATATTTCTCACCAGAGTGGGACTTGTAAAGGCCCTACACGTGGGTGTTGGCGCACCATAAGATGCAATTCAATTTCCAATTTCCAATTCCCAATTCAACAACAACTTGATCTTTACGACCTGACCACCCCGACGACACGAAGCAGAAAAAATTCTGCGTGCCTCTATTTACAACACCACATCACACGTGGCCCCACCCCACGATTTCTTCGCTCCTCAATATTGCTGTTGTAAATTTGTACTTTGGGCCGTCTTATGCCAATCTCATAATGAATTACTTTCGGGTCACTCTACATCAAACCAATTTGGATGGATCAATATAGGATTGTGTGGCAATTTCGTGACCATGATGACTTGCATACAAATTTCACAACCTCAGATTAGTTTGGAGCAATCAAGTCATTTATGAATTATTTTATTGGATGTGCCAATTCTAGTAGCGTCAATTCTTTTCCACTCCAAGTTAAGTTTAATTTAGATCGTTACAAATAGCAGCAAATGATTCTCGTTTTAGTCAATTAAAATTGTTCAATACAATCAAACGACTATATTATTTGTGTGAATAATAAAGTCCATTTTCGTTTAACAGTTCTGCCCCATCTACTTTATAAACAAACTGGAGTGGTGCGTCGACATTACCTTTCTGCTTCGCTGTTAGAGTTTATTTATGTACAATAGAATCTCTTAAATCAATACAAATTTAAAAAGTTTAAAAATTAAGCCCACAATTTCTCCTCTAAAATAGGCGCTTCCAGTGCTTCCATTTTTCTCATTCCAAAACCCTCTAAACTTAGCCTGTTATTCTTTCCCAACACCTCATTTCTTCTCTTTGCTTCTTCATAAAATCTTCAAATCCCATCAGAATTCCACAAACTCATTCACATAAGGGGAGCAAAATACGAGAAATAAACAACAAACAAACCTCATTTTTTCCCTTATTTTCTCATTTTTTGCCCCCCTTAACGTCATAAAACTTCATATAATTACTGCGGATTGATACGCTATGGCGTCGGAAATGCTGACGTCGGGAGCAAGCGGGAGGGTGAACGCTCTGTTGTCGGTAAGAGCATGGAGAAGTCTTGTTCAGTTGATCGCCGCAATTCTGCTGATCCTTGTGGGCCCGTTTAAGGGCCGGAGTCGGCCGAGCTCGGCGGTGAAAGAGGAAAAGGTAGTCCGATTACCGGCGGCGATTGTGCCGAGGCGGGTGGCGGTAGACCAGGAGGTTGCGGCGAGGAGAACGTTGGCGATAAAAAGGGTTAAGGAGGATAAGGATGAGGGCGGCAGGGATTATTCCTTGTATGTTACTCCTAGAGGTGTCACCTTGTTTACTCAATCTTGGTGTCCTGTTAATGTCCCTGTCAGGTAATCAACATCATCTATATCCTTTGTTATTTTATTTCGAGGCCGAAAAACGAGGAGAGACTAAATTATTCATTCATGTCAAGTTCCGCATGAGAATTAGAAACCCCCTCCGGAAACAGTTTCCTTTTAATTTAGTTTCTTTACAATTGCATGTTCCCCTAGGATTACGATAGTCCATAATATATTTAACGTGTTTAGAACTTCGTTAGAATATTGACGAATACTCGGATAAGACGATCCCACGTTAGGACTAGGATTGAGTAGGGTGAAAGAACGGCCTCACATGTTACAAAGTTTACTGTTGTTATACAAATACGTTTCTAGAATTTGTAGACTTACAATTTCACATTTTACGTTACGTTTCTAGAACTCTTGAGCTTTCTTACTTGAAATTCAAATGTTTTCGTATTTCACCCATAATTCATAAATCATGACTCATAGTATACTATCTGAAGTATTGCCCTGAAGTTAAAGACATCATGACTCATCCCTAGGCCTTTTAATTTGCGTGATAAACGGGATGGTTTGTAGGCTTCTTTTTTCCTGAATTGTGTATAGTGTCTTTGATGTCAAGAGAATACTTGTTGCATAGGCCTAGTTTCTTTGTGTAGTTTGAATCAAAGTTTAAATCTCTATCTAAGTCTATACGTAGAAGTGTAGAACTGACTTAAATGGTTTGAGATAATCATGATTAGTAGTTTTCCACAAGAGTTGGTAATCCGCTGTATTTTGATACTAATTACTAAAGGCGATACTCTTGTAATTTCTTGATGTAAGCCTGATAATTTTATTCAACTTTTGCAGGGGACTGGTGTTGCTGTTACACGGGCTTAATGAACACAGGTTTGTAATACTTTTTCATGTGTTTTATTGTTAGCCCTGCTTTTGTCTCGTTGAGCTTTCTGTTTATTCACTGTTTTCGTTTCTTATGACAGTGGCCGATATAGTGGATTCGCAAGGCAGCTAAATGGTAAAGGATTCAAGGTGTATGGTTTGGACTGGATTGGTAAGTTGAAAGGCCATAGATGTCCATAGCGCTAGATTTTGAACTCAAAATGTCGTTATAGCATACTATCCTTCACTTTATTTCAGTGTGGCTCACCGAAATGGTATCTGGGAAAGTACATTAAAGAGAGGTCTCTGTTTTCCCCCAAAAGAGGAAACACATTGCATCTGTTATGTGCAATCTCCTTTTTTGTCTTCAATTCTGTCGAAATTCAGTGTGTGTATATTCTGTCACTCCAGTGTACTAGGCATTCAAATTTCTTCCCAGTTCAGAATAAGGAGGGAAGATGCAGTGTGTGTATATCCTGTCAGTCCAGTGTACTAGGCTTTCAAATTTCTTCCCAGTTCAGAATAAGGAGGGAAGAACTTCTTTGCTTTTGTTTGCTGTACCACCATGTTCCAATTGTGTGGTACATCTTATTTTTTAGACGATACTTGGCCTGGCAGGATCCTGAGTACTGTTGGAGTCAGGCTTTAGTTTGGTTTGATGGATTCTCTTCGTTTCTCTTCTCTCTTTTTAGCTGGTTGACAGGGTCAGGGCCTTTTTGGCTTTTAACAGATCTTCTAAGATCAAAAGTTCAAACTTGCGGCTAGGGTCAGCCAGGCCAATACCTATTCTACTTATTTATAGCTGCAGTGCCAAGTCACTATCTGGTGTCTAGAACCTCTATTCTAATTGCTTCTTTTACTTGGTACATAAAACTCAATGATTATAGATCTCCAATTCAAATTAGCTTTTGAAGTAAATCCAACTTCTCTTCATCCCATTGCTAAATTCACGTAATTTGACTTAATAGCCCACCTTTGAGGGGTTGGGTGGGGGGGGGGGGGATTGAGGAGATAAGGAAAATTAGCTGTTCTTCAGCATACTATTTTGCACTATCTGGAATTGACTTCCCCTTAAGCATGCAAGCCTAGCTAGATTTTTCTGAGTAATTCTGATGATATTTTATTTTTGTTTATATACAAACTTTCAAGAGATTGATTGTAAAAGGAAGATATATGAGGCGTGTTTTCGTTTGCAAAAATAGTGGACTTGGAGCATGTTTGGTTTGTGAGATTGTAAGCCCTGTAAGGAATTTAGGTAATATCCGTTTCTTTGGGTAACGCACTCCTCATTTCTCTGGAAACAAAACCTGACTCCCTCGTCTAACAAGTGACCGCCAGAGCACCGATTCTCCCTGTCTCTGACTTTCCTCTATAACCTGTCACACCTTTTTCCTTCCCTTCAAACTTGCTTGAAAGCAACAACGTGGTAGCACAGGAATATTTTTCTTCACTTCTTTTTACCCAATATGCACCTTTTTTTTATTTTTTTATTTTTACATTCCACTCAAAACATGAACCAAACAAGTTTGATGAGTAACGATTTCCAAATCCTTTCTGCTTGTTTATTCAACTTTCTTCCGTTTCCGACGTAATTCGTGAACCAAACACACCCTTAGACTATGTTTGGCCCGTTTTTTTTTAAATCTATTTCTATTTTTTAGAATCAGTTTCTTCAAAAACTGTTTTTTGGAAAACTAACGAGTGTTTGGTTCAACTTGCAACAAAGGTAGTTTTGATTTTTATTTTGATTTTTGATTTTTTTGCCAAATAAAAAAAGATCTCATAAATTGGTTGATTCTAAAGAAACAGAAACAAAAACACCAAACAGTCGCTTCTGCTTTTGGGGGTCAAAAAATAGATTTCAGTTTTTATCAAACAGTTTTTGACTTTAAAAAAATATATGTTTGGCCAAGTTTATAGTTTTAGGGGCAAATAACACTTTCAAAAACTAGGCCAAACACATAATTTGTTTTCACCTATTCGTTATAATTTCTCTCTGGTCTATTCTTTTCTCATAATTCCTTTTGAAACTTGATGCAGATCTGGTTTTGAGACCCATACTTCAGTTATTCTCTCTTCAAACTGTTATATCTTCTCTTCCTTGAGGCTAGGTTTCCTTATAATGATCCTTAGTTTAAGGAGGCGCGAGGCGCACCGAGGCGCTGGGGGGCCATTGCGATGAGGCGTGAGGCGTGAGGCGCAATGTTAAGGCGCACGCCTCATGCACACGAGGCGCACTCATTTAGCGAATAAAATAATATTTTACGAAACCATATTTTGAAAAAAAAACCTTTTTTTGGTATTTAAAGAGGGACAATGGGTAAATAAGTACGAACAAGGGATTAAGGGGCAAAGGGAAGTGTATAAATAAGGTTACAAGAGAAAGAAATTGAAAATTGCACACTTGTGCGCCTCGCGTGCGCCTTAAGGCCTGCACCTCCGCACCAGGTGCGCCTCATGCAGACTTGTGCGCCTCAAGCTTCTGAGGCGATTGCAGCTGCGCCTCAGTGCCCCTTGCGCCTCAGGCCCACTTTTTTAAACTAAGTAATGATCCATAGTCTCTTAAGCTTAGTGGCAACATCAAATGTGCCAGTCCTCCCCCAATAGGGAATGAGGAGATAAGCTGAATACAAAGCCAAAAAGAAGCTGGTTTATTTCAGATATCTGTTAGAGCTGGTCTATTTCGTCACCTGAAAATGGGTTGCAAAGGGGTCAAAAAGAAGCTACTAGTTTCTGTTGCATTTATCAGTTCAACATTATGTAGATAAAGGTATCTTTGGGGGAGGGGTGCAGAGATCACTTAGAGTTTGACATTCAAATTTCGTTTGATCAAGTAAAATACTTTTTTTTTTTAATATATTGCTAGTTATGAAACAAAGGCTCTTTAATCTGCTGATATAGGGGAATGAACGTGTTTATGCAATGTTAGATTTGTGGAATGGTCTAGTTAATACGAAATTGAGGCCTACGCGTTTGATTAGTATAAAGATCTTTAGTAAATACATTAAACTTTTGGATGTTCTTTTCACGTCACATGCATCATTAGTTTATGTTTGGGGACTGTGTTTACTGCGTTGAAAGTGTAGAGGTATCTCCATGCATCTATATTTAATGTTGCAGGATTGAGCCTTCTAATTGGGTGCCCTGATGTGGTGCTGAAAGGGTAACATCTGAAGCTCCTTTTGATATGTAAGCTTGTTTTTTGAGCCTGTTTCTCGCCTTGTAAACTGCAACAAAACATTGGTTGAAATGACAAATATACTTTCAACGTGTAAAGGCTGCAGGAACTCCTTGATATTTTCTGTCCTGACCTATAGAGCCATTTCTTTAGAACGTCATTTGTACTCTTCACTTGTGCCGAAAAGATTATAAGAACAATGTAAACCTGAGTATATGTTATGGTCAAGTTAAATTTTGGGTCGGTGAAGGTAGTTGGCTTCAAGGATCTCTGTGAAGTTATTGGAGATAGATGTGTCCTAGCTCTCTTTCTTCTAAGGCTGTGTTCCCTAGTTCCCTGTCTTAGTAAGGTTTTGAATGTAGTGCTTATATTTCACAGCAGCAATTCGTGGGTTTCTCCCCTTCTCTGTTTTTTTCCCCCCCAATTTGACATCTCTAGTTCAAAGACTAATGGAGCAAAATGGAGCCCCCCAATGGAGCCAAAGACTAATTATTCATTGGCTTTGAGATAGAATGGAATAAAGCAAAATGGCTTATAAAAATGTATGTGCTTCGTATTTTGTGAAGTAGCAGTCAGTCAGTGCGATTCTAGAAGCAATTTCACTATGGGTCATCCGTGTGCAGCCTCTATATGTTTCAATAGGGGTAAGGCTTGCTTACATCCGACCTCCCCTTACCCCGCCTTATGGCCGGAGCCTTTAAGGCACTGGGGTAATGTTGTTGACATCTCTAGTTCAGGTTCGTGTACATTTTTTTGGCGACTTTTGTATTTGACCAGGGACCTGGGACATGTGATCATTGCATCCACATCCACGCATATATGTTTGCTTTTGTTGGTTGTCCAGTCACATTCTCACCTGTTTCCTGTGTTTCCAGGTCATGGTGGAAGTGATGGGCTGCATGCTTACGTTCCCTCTCTTGACAATGTTGTTGCGGACGTGGTAATTTTTTTTTATTTTTTATTTTGTAACAAGTAAGAACTTGTAACAAACTTTTGATGAGAGTAATGCTTCTTAAATACCCTATTTGCAGAAGGCATTTCTCAATAACATGTTGTCGGAAAATCCTGGACTTCCTTGCTTCTTTTTTGCACATTCTACAGGAGCTGCTATTGCACTGAAGGTGAGTCCTCTTTCTAAGGAATGTTAAATTTGTTGGCTGTTCTTCTTTCTAGAATACCTTTGAAGTAGCTTGCTTTACACCTCTTTATTTTGTATCCAGGCTGCTCTTGATCCGAAAATTGAGGACCAAATACACGGCTTAGTGTTGACCTCTCCTGCAGTTGGCGTGAAGCCATCGCATCCAATCTTTGCTGTGAGTTTTCTTATTGTGTTTCGCTCTTACGGAGTATTTTATAACTTTAATATTGCACAATTTAAATATCCTCACTATATGTGTATATCCCACATGCATGCATATCCTCTGAAATAGTTACTCCTCGTTTTAGCCGACCGCCTATGTACATGCATGACTAATGTTTCTTCCTGTCAGGTAATTGCTCCAGTAGTCTCCTTTCTATTGCCAAGGTATCAGTGTCATGCTGCAAACAAATCAGGCACTGTGGTTTCTCGAGATCCAGAAGCACTGCTGGCGAAGTATTCAGATCCTCTTGTTTACACTGGAGCCATTCGTGTTAGGACTGGCTGTGAGATTCTCCGCATCTCGACACACTTGCAAGAAAACTTAACGAAATTGAACCCTCCTTTCTTCGTATTGCATGGATCAGCGGACGTTGTGACCGACCCAGAAGGGTCTAAGAAGCTATATGAAGAAGCCTCGTCGAAAGATAAGATGATAAAATTGTATGATGGATTATTGCATGACATTCTGTTTGAACCTGAGCGAGAAGCTGTGATTCATGATATTATGGAGTGGCTGGAACAGAGGGTGGAGAACTAGGTATGACGGTTGAAAATAGGGACTTTATTCTAGGTGGAATGGAAAAGAGTGAATGAGCGGCAACTTTTTGACAGTCGCTAAAGCACTCTTTGACAGTAGTCGGAGGTATTGAGGCGCGGTTGAATAAAGGACACAGTTCCCTGGTGGTCTGATGTTTTTCGGAAGTCTCAACTCTGCTAGCCTCTTACCTCCTACATCACATGAATTGTATCTGTTGGATATAGTTGGTTCTATTTTTCTCAGCTCGATTTCGAGTTCTATGTTGCTCTCATTGATTGTGTGGGGCAAGTGATTTATGTGTTAGATGTTTCCTGCTCTTTATAGCTTTGCCTTTTATTGAACTCCCTCTTTTATTCACATCTGCTGTTTATTATTTGTGAAGTCTTTCTTTCTTTTATATATTCTATTCTATGGCCCTCTGATAAGGGATGCATTGTACAGATACTGAGTGAAGGTGCACCAAATGAGCAGAAGCTGTAGTGGTGCGGATTGAATAAAATGAGATAAGCACCAATGTTATGATGCATAGGATCCAAATTAAACCACTGCCAATTTGAAAACAGCTTCTGATGAGCTTGAAGAACCATTATGAGTATTGCTCCTGCCCGCGGCGCAATCGCGCTTTCGTGTAGATATTAATTGAATGGATGGGATGAATTTTACTTCTTAAATTATTGTAAATTATAAGTTAATGTTAAAAATGAAGGTATCAATGTACCATGTGCAAGAACACAATTATCAAAGGTACCGTATGTACAAATTTAAAAGCAAGGATATAACGTAAACGAGAGTTAAGTGCTAAAATGGTCCCTGAACTTTGCCTTGAGGGTGAAATTGGAGACCCGTAATTTTGGTTGTAAAAGTCAGGGATTGGGGTGGATGATGTTAACTTCCCGTTGGTCTAAGTGACGTGGCGAAGGAGAGTTAATGCTCAAAAAAAGAATGACGGCCCATGACAGTACTAGCTGTACTTTACTCTTCCTTTTTCGCGCAATTTTTCGTCTTCCCCAACCCACAAAGCTGCTGCTTTTTCTCTCATTTCCATAACACCCCAAAAATTTTCTTTTCACTCCATTTTTTATTCTTTTTTTTTTTTTTTTTTTTTTTTTTTTTTTCTGTTTCTCATCAAACAAAATCAACAAAACCTGATCATCATCATAAGGTATGTAAAATTCAACTTGATCTGCTATTTTTTGGGGGTTTTTTATAACTTTTTTAGGTTGATGAACAGTGTTAGAACATGAAAAGTGCTTTGATGATCTCGCTTTTCTTGTGCATGTTGTGTTTGATTTCTATATATCGTATATTAACAGTTTTATGTTTGGTGGGAATTTGTTCTTTTTTAGATTAGTGTTAATTTTTTTAAGTATTAGGGTTTGCAGATTTGAATTTTGGTTGTATAATGGGCGGAGCCAGTTGGCAATTGAACCCTCTCCTTTCTCAGATATAGATAACTTTTAGTGAGTAAATATCACAGAAACTATCTTGGTATAGTGGTAATCGGGTGCACTTTGGGTACTAGGGGGCAGGTCAGACTTCAGAGGTTCAAAACCCATTAGATCTGTTTGTGTTACTTTTATTTAGTTTAACCCTCTATATTTACTTATTTTATCAGCATTTTAGCTCCCTGTTTTAACAAAAATTCGCCTATTCACTGTTGACAAGACTTAGGGGCTTATACGGTTATACCTACTTTTCCTGGTAAAATATTTGAAATGAATGTAATTACAACATAAAGACCTTACATATTTTTATCTTTTACCTAAATTATGGATAAGTCTACTTTGTTTTACAACAAGATGATTTTTTGGGGTGAAGAAGGAGCTGCTTTCTTCTGTTTTATAACAATGGCCAACAATGGCTATTTTTTGGACTGTGAATTGTAGCCGTTTAACTGTAGGATAATAAAAGTTCAGACCCTTAGTATTTGATTTTCCCAAATTTCTGTTTTTGTGTCAGTTAAATGTGCAGGAAATTCAGACCCTCCAATGCCACATCAGCTTCCCGTTAACGCCATCCACTCCGGTCCCTGATTTTTAAAACAAAAGTTACGGGTCCTCAATTTTACCCTCAAGACAAAGTTCAGGGACCATTTTACCACTTAACTCACGTAAACGATTATTCTATAAAGTTCGAGGATTCCAAGTGAAATAACCCGTTACCCGTGGAGTACGAAGAGAAACAAGGTGCATTACTTTGCTCGATTTCATCACAAGTCGTATAAACATCTTGACTAACTACGTGGATGAAATGATAACCAATCACATATTCAAAGAAAAAATGGACCGCCAGTTCACCAAAATCCAAACGTATTGCACTATCCTTTCCCAACAAGTGCAGACTCCAGCCAAACCGTTAAAACTTGCCCAACACATTTCATATTTCAATGGAGTTGCTCTACCTATTAGGCTCAATTATCTCAAACTCTTTCACTTCATTTGCACTTTCTCTCCTCCTCCCCTTCCACCTCCTCCTCCGCCGACTCTTTCCTTCACTCGCCGCCGACGATGCCGCCGTCACGCTCTATGATGGCGTTGTTTGGCACGAACGCCGCCGTCCAGTTCACCACTCCTTCCGTTACAATGTTCGCTATGCGCTAATTGACCTTGATCGTTCGTCTCAACCGTTGTCGTTGTCCAATTATCTCTCTGCTGACGGCGCACGCAAAGTTGCGGGGACCACTGGACCTGTGTAAGCAACCGTCGTATACTCTCCTCCTCTTCCCTCAATACCTCATAATGTTTTATACACCCTCCTACCCACTATAATTTCCCCCTTTCCAAAACTGTTTTGAGTAGCCTTCGGAGCTACTTTTAGACCAAATGAATCGTTAATTTGTTGAAATAATTAGTACATATTCTATTCTGCATTGCATTCTACTAAGCCTATTTGAGTTTAAGGTAAACGGGTATTAGATTTGGTCTAAAAGTAGCGTCGAAGATGGCTACTCAAAACAGTTTTCGACTGGGGGAAATTGTAGTGGGTAGGAGGGTGTGTAGTTAAATGTTGGATGTTGCCTCTAAGACTATGTTTTATAATGTTTTGGGTTAGGCTAACATTAGACCGTTTTAAAGTTTTAATAGTCCACTCTAGTGTATATGCCGTACTATAGGTTGATAAGAATTTATGCAATTCTATGTGGTAGCTCATTTGATTGAGGTAAAAATGAGTTTGTTTGGTTGACCCCACATAGGCTAGCGCGGGGTAGTGTTGTGTCCGAGCACAGTGTTGAGCTATCATATGTGACAATGTGAATGATTATATTATGGTCTTTGGACAATGGTGAGGATCATGGTCCTTTTCACAAAAAATGTAAAGATCATTTTTAAAGTATATTATTTTCAAGTCTTGGTCCCACATTCTTTTTGTGGGAAGGACCATGATTATCGGACCATGGTATAATCACTCAGCATATGTCACGTTCGGGGTGGTCTGCTCGTAAGTTAAGGCGAAATTGTTTGTGTCTTTGCTTGGTTCATGCCCAGTTTCCGGCTAGTCCTACAGTGTACTGGGATCAGTTCGAATTTCTGAAATTTTGGCAAATTTATTGATTTCATTTTTAATGTTGCAGCCTCCTTCTTACAATACCGCCTAGTGTTGGGTATGAGCAAAATCCACTGAGTGTGTATTACTGCTATGATGTTGAAGAGTCTACATGTATATTGAAGAAGTGCATTGCGCAGGTAACTTTGATTTCGATATTTTATTGCACATGTTTTTGTCCAACCAAATAATATTCCATTTCTTTTCTAATGTAAATTGAAGTTGCCATGCAAATGTTGGGTGTTTGAATTAGGGAATGATTAACCCTTGATGAAAGTTTCTCATTGTTAAGGGTGTCGATTAGAGAACTTGTTGTTTGAATAGTTTAGGAACTATTTGATTGCAGGTGGTAAGATTTGAGGTCGGTTACAAAGAACATATTTGTTTCTTATTGTTACGAATTAGCCAAAAATGTTGCTTCGTTATTTATTGCGCTATGAGACTTATTCCAATGATGGTTCATGTTACCTGAGGCCATAATGGAATCCTAGAAATTAATAGAGAAACTGTGAAGATTTTGGCCGTGTTTTTCAGTAACTAGAACAAAATTGCAGTTTCTGACTTTCTTCTAATGACAATTACTATATAGTTAAGAAGGTGTATGTAAAATGACTCACATAGAGAGTTGCAAGCAAAGCTTACAGTTAGCACCAAATATGTTTGCTTACTGAGGATTTAGACTTGAAACTAACACCCGAGTTTCAGAAACACCTCTCAAATGCTAGGCAAAGCTGGTACACCTAACCAATCTCTTCCCGAAACCACAGCTTACTGAACCAAAAAGAAACTGAGAAGGCTGACAAGAACATAAGTTACAGAAAAGTGGCTAAACGTGAGCAAATGTAGCACTAAGTAAAAACTATTTACATCTACTTACTAAACTAAGCTATCCTCCATAAATGAGCTCTTTTTTTCCGTGTACATAGGAAAAGAGCTATACAGTACGTAGCTCAATGACTTGAGTCCTTAGGAAACACTCATGCTTATGTAACCAAGGTTAGTATGCTTGTGTCTGAAGCATTCAAGCCTTGTTCTGACTTGTCTCCCTGATCTTTTGAGCAACAAGCTTGGTGAATCCCTCGCTTGTCCTGCTGTTCTTGAGACTATAGCTCTGCATCACACCAGATCACATTGGGATTAACACGTTGGAGATTGGAAGGGAGCTTTTTTTAATGGGATATTTAGCTAATCCGTCCATTTCTTTTGTTCTTTACATTTGGTTTGAAATTCTCACATATTCAAACCAAACGTAAAGCACCAAAAAAAGTGGAGGGAGTATTTTTTATTATGCGTTTATTTCTATACTGAAAAACTTGTAAAGATCTGAAGCCTCAGCTACAAATTCCTCCCCTTGAATTAATATTCTCTATGCTTGTGAAAAAAGAAGTTAACAATTTTTCATGACTGATACCTTGTTTCATGTTCTTGCATTTTGTTTCACATTCATTAGACCAGAAATATCATAATGAACAGCCAGAGAGGTGTTATGTTTTAGTCCAGCATGCCATACAATATAAATATCACATGCATTATTCTTAAATGAAGCAACATATGGAATGCTACTAGCATTGTAATGTCCTATGTTTCTTAGACTCAGTTGGAGTACATCACACAAGTGTGTGTTTAAGTGTCCCACTCGGCTATTTGACCCAAATATCCTCATGTTTTTAGCCTAACATGAAGTTTCCAATTGTCATTTTCATGTCCAAGTGTTGAGTGTCCAACACGGGTATGCAAGGTACTATGAAGTGCCTGACTAACATAGACCACAGCATGCTGAAGTATCCAAAACCATCAACAAGTTGAAGTCCATCACTCTCTTTCTGGTGTACTTTCGGTCTCATTAATGTTCTGTAAATTTTAGTCCTAATTGTCCGTACTTCTTCCTCAATATATTACTAAAAGGCCAAAACACAGCCCACCTCGAGTGGGTTATGCTACCATAAGCTTTGATAGTGTTATTGGCGAGTAGAAACCAGTACATGACATAACCTAAAAAGAAAGGTATAGTTGATTGCACTGCAATCATTTGTGAGCGGTTGACGGACTATTTACCATTTCCTATCTGGGTCTTCTATATACAGCTACATTAGTCTGTTCTTTGTATTTCTGTTTGGTATGTGTGTCTGTGTGTTTTGTTTTATAAACTCCCTTAGGCAGTTAGGCCTCATTTGGTTCAGTTTTGGAATCAGGAATGGGTTTTTATTTTGAAACCAACCGGTATGGATTTGATGATCCTAGAACCCAATTCCCATTAAAACTGGTTTTGTTAATAGTGTATAGCCTAGCCTCTCTCACCAGCACAAATTAAGAAAAAAAATAAATAAATAAATAAAGTGACCAAGATTACTTTCGTTTTTCAGAAAGTGGCCTCCATAGTCATCATCATCTAGTAGGTCATATTGTTTCTTGTCTTTTTCAGCCTTTGTAGGAGTTTGCTACTACAATGCTCAAAATCAAAGAGATTCTCATGCAGCCTTTTGTATCTTCTATATATTTGTTAAGCTTATGTAATATAAGTATCTAACCTTGTAAACCAGTTCTGGGGAATGATTTCAATGACCCTTTATAATGGCAGCGTTCTGTGTGTATTCTCTCTGTGTCCAGGTCACCAATACACCCTGGGGCGAACAAGTATCATTTGTTTTCAATCCAAGCTGTGATTCGGTTGCAAAAGCATTACACGTTAGTCCATTCATGGTAATTTGCTAAGCCTCTTTTTGGTGTTCCCGTAATGACAGCCGCTTTTAGGGATCTATTAGCTATGCACAATCACTTTGAGTGACGGTTCAGTAGATGAGAGTTCAGGATTGCATATTAGTTAAAAGGGTGCTTTATGATATGGAAGAGGTCTAAATATTTTTCTTTTTTTTTTTTTTTTTGGTAGTGTAGCGTACATGGTTACCAGTTTGAATTTAAGGTTTGCATAGTTTGTATGCACTACTACAGTTTAATCCAGTAAACTCTACTTTTTTAGTTATGATTTCCGAAATTGTTGGTTTATTATGAAAGCCTGACTCATTGGGGATTTCTCCAGGACATGCTGGGCAATTGGACTATTAAGGCCACCGTGCCTGGTGATGATCTGTCAATCATCATTTCAGTTCACCATCCACAGTTTGGTGAACATTTCTGTGCAATCTTAAAAGCAAAGAAAGTTCCTTCCTCTGTTGCTCCTGATCATATTCTATACTTCTGGTTGATGCCTCACAAAGTTGCGCTGTGGATATATTGGCATGTAAGTGATACTTTTTTTTAATTACTTATGGTGATATGCTATAAATTTTAAACTGTGCCAAGGATCATACATCATAGCTCTATTGCCATCTATTTGTGTAAAATATGGTCATATGGTTCTAGTACTGTGAGCAGTTAACTTTCTTCTGAAATAGAGGCTTTACTCAAAAGTTTGCTATATGATCTCGGCTATACATGATTGAATCCCGATGTAGCTCTCCCTTAAAACTTTTTTCAGGATAGTTAGAATCAGTCTAACCAAACATGTCCAATACTTGCACCAATCGAATTATCACAACCAAACATGTCCAATACTTGCACCAATCGAATTATCATCTTTTCCTCATTGGTTATTGGATTCACTATCTTTTGCAAAAATAACGTTCTTTCGCCTAGGATGAAGTGTTAGGTGTTCTGCCCTTGCCCATGCCTGAGTATCCAGTTGGGGTTCTTCAGAGAAGACTCAAGTGTCTTACTGCCGTTAGGCCCAGTACTGTTGACCTAATGCATTCTCCATTTCAGTGGCGTGATGACTTTGATCTGACAGCGTCAGCTAGGCAGTTGTGGCACACAATTTTTTATTTTCCCCTGGGGATGCTGGCCACATAGCCTACATTTCACTCCCTAAGACACCTCCGAATTTTAATTAACAAATGTGCTCCCTATTTTAACTTGTACAGGGTAGTTTTGCCCCCACTCTTGGGGTTACCATACCAGTATTGTTTTCAGAATAAAATTGCAAGCGTGGCATGATAAGATATGTATCATTCGTAGTGTCAGCCTGTAAGGCACAAGCTACATGGTTAGCCGTCCAACCATTCCTACTTGTCAAGCTACATATAGTCTCTTACCGTGCTTCAAGTTAAAAGTAAACACTGATGAAGTCTAATTTGAACGCGGAGTAGTTATTCTCGGTGTCTCACTCAAATAAATAAGTGAATAAATCAAAATCTGAAGAAACAGCAGATCTTAATGTTCTTCTTAACTGTGTGTCAGACGCAGTATCTACTGCTTCCAGCTTGATATTTTTCAAGCTGGTTGCTAATGTGGAGATGGCCTAGGACTCTAGGAGTAAACTTATGGGTTTTCTAAATGTCTTATTTCAAAAAGGGCCTTCAACTGCAAATGGAGAATTCAAGCCTTCTATATAAGGTTCTAAAATCACGGTGCCCTCTTGTGTCCTGTCCATCTTACTGAAATTAATGATTTACTTACTTGTCTCTACATTGTATGTCTGGGCATACAAACTTACAATGAATCAGGAATACACTAATGAGGAAGGTTGCAATTGCATCTACCGTACATGAGATGTGGGAAACTCAGTATTGTTGGTTTGAGCATGTGAACGCAAGTGTTACTGGTGCTTCTGATAGCAGAATTTAAGGTGTGAGTCATAAGGAGTACAGAAATGCCTATGAAGTGGTTGCTTCTAAACTAGGGAACAAACTTTGTACTGACTTACATTTTGTAAGAGTAGAAGGATGCATAAGAAGATAGGGCTGAGTTATAAACTAGCAATGCCTTTAGCGCCATGGTATTATAGATAGAATAAAGCCCAGTGTTATACATTTGTTTTTACAGGACTCAGTAGTCTTTGGTTTTGCAATATAATGGAATAACGCAAAATGCTCACGAAACTGTCTGCGCTTCTTTTGAAGTAGGAGTCAGTCATTACTAATCGCCCCTTACCTTGCCATAGGCGGGAGCCTTTGAGGCACTGGGGTAATGTTGTAGTTCAAGTGTTAAACATGTCATGGTTGATCGATAGGCATGCTCAATTGCTGTCGCTGATGTCTCCTGGTCTTGCAAGTGAAGTTTAGGATGTTTGTACAGGGCTGGCTGCTTACACTCTTCACAGTGTTCAAGACATATCTATATAGATCATTGTGTGAGGCAAGTAACAATCTCTTGAGAGTACCTGCAAAGAGTGGCTGCCATGCCATAGGGCATGACGCACGACCATAAAAGAACAACTGTTCCATCCTTGTTCTCTCTGTATGTGAAACAGAGCAAGTTGATGGCCTGCTCCCTTGCGGACAACCTTCTGTGTAAATTTCCTGCTTTCTTTTCCATTGCTAAAGCAAGGAATGACCGTAAATTTTCACCTTGAAAATTTCCCCATCCCTGATATAGTTGTTAACTCTGTCCTACTGTATTTCCTTATGCTTCCCATCTCAAATCTGCAGGCTCTAAAGCTTTGGTGGAAAAGGGTTCCTTTCGTCCAACATCCTAGGTATGCAAATGCAGCCTACAGGGAGGAAGCTTCATCAAGGGACCAGATACTTAATTGCTGTATAGCTGGGAACTTTGAAACAAATGGCTCCTGCTCGAGAGATTCTGGTTCTGGTAGTGTCACAGGACATCAATTTAGTTGGACTGATGCAAAATGGCCCTGGTCGTAAATGCTGGTTATGTTATGTGGATTCTTCAGATGCATCAGGCTTCTTTCTCGTCAGTACCTAATGTAGAATCATCAAGCTTCCATGTGTTTTCAAAGACATACCAAGGACAAGAAGAATCGGAGTAGGTAGGTTGGGCGAGTCGGACAAGATCAGATTGGACAATCAGGTAATCGGGGCTAGTGGCCTAATGCAACAATCATTTTTTTAAATTATACACAAACTTTCACTTTAAAACACTCATCTCCAATTCATAGGATATCATTCGTAAGAAGGTGAGATGGGAGTATGATGTGAATACCTCATCTGTATTATTCCCTACCTGTAATATGCAACCATCATATGCAATGCGACAGTGATATCATAGAGGTGCTCAATCTTATACTGTATCTCCGGGAGTACATGCAGTTTTTGGTACCCCACGCATTTTGAAGAGCAATTGATAAAAAAATTGATGAGCACCCGCAATTCTTTTGATGAGCAAACATAATTTATATTAAACATTCATATTATAAGTCAAATGCATAAAGAGTAAGGATCCTCTAGAGTTTGTTTGTGGTAGAGTTTGTGAATTTTACCAAATGTAGTAATAAGACAAAATGCAAGAATTTTGAAAGGCACATATAAAAATGTTAATTTATTTATTCTTACCTTTTTAGGTAAACTCTACCAAATAGAGTTGAAAATCAATTCTAGAGGATCCATACACATAAAGAATCATTCAATAACATTGAAATTGAAAATATATGTTCATTGATTTATATGTCAATGCTCAACAACAAAAATCAATAATCATCAAACCTACACTCTTTGCTAATTAGGAATAGGGAGCATTTTTTTTTCTCGTTTTTTCTCTCTTCTTTCCTCAAAGCCTCCGCCTAAACTCCTCAACCTCTTTGCATCCTTTTCTCAGGCTCGTAGTGGCCATTTCATGGTCATTTCTGGCCTGATTTGTTTGCTTACTTCCGTTTTTATTGCTTTGTAGGATTTTCATGCTTCCGGTTTGTTTCATAAATAAGCTTGTCCTCATGAGAGGTTTTCTCTCCCATTACTGGGTCTTTTTGTCGTTCCTTTCGAAGGTTTGCCCTCTTTGCAGGTGGAAGATATGCTCTAAATGGATATACTTGTTGCTGATTTTTCGCCTCCAAATCGATAGATGTAATAGATCTCGTCTTTCTTGAAACTACCCATGATCACAAGACCCCCTTGTTCAATCCTGCTCTTTTCAGCGATATCATAGAGGGTATACGAAAGTGTGTACCACCTTTGTAATCGTAGTTCACAAGGATTTGAGTTTTACGTATGTTTGTCAGATTTGTATGGTCAAATTATCAGTTTATCTTGTAGATGTCGTATGACTTTATTAATGAATGAACGATATCTTTCTCTCTCAAACCTAAACTGTTTGCCTGTCAACTTTATTAGAGGGGGTTCAAAGACACAATATACCCCCGTGGGTACGCTCCAGTATAATTTTTCAACACTGCAAGTATTTTTATTTACTGGGTGGGTATATTAAGAGGCAAATTATTAGGTACCCCCGGTTTACTGTTCACGCATGAACAATAATGAGCGAAAATAATGAGTGAAAATTGGGAAATAATGAGTGCAAATTGAGAAATAATGAGTGAAAATTGGCAAACAATGAGTGCAAATTGAGAAATAATGAGTGAAATTTGGGAAATAATGAATGAAAATTGGTAAATAATGAGTGAAAATTGGAAAATAATGAGTGAAAATTGAGAAATAATGAGCGAAAATTGGTTAACATTAATTGAAAATAAATTATGACTCTAAAGTGGTATATAATAATGAGTGAAAATTGAGATATAATGAGTGAAAATTAAACAATAATAATGACTAGAAATAAATAATGACTATAAAGTGGTACATAATGAGTGAAATTGGAAATAATGAATGAAAATAAATAATGACTATAAAGTGTTATATAATGAGTGAAATTTTGAAAATTAATGAGTGAAAATTGGGAAATAATGAGTGAAAATATATAATGACTACAAAATGATATATAATGAGTGAAAAACGAACCGGGGGGTACGTAGATCTACGTATCCTCGGGGTACCATATACCAATTGATATTAAGATGATAAAAAGGTAAAAATAATACTGGGTTGTTGTAAATTCGGACGAGCTACTGTATAGGTGCTAACCTAGGGGCCACAACTGAGATAGCCTTTGACTATCGGGCTCTAATCTTGGGAGCACCAAGGAAATATTTCAACCGGTTGACGACTAACTAGAATACCCAGGTTCCAATTCAGGGTGCAGCGAAACACCTTTATTTTATTTTTTTATATGATATTTTAGTATGATTGAGATAAGTTAAAGTATGATTTTACTTGTAAAATCAAAACGAGCTACAATTGCGTAATGGAAAACTGTATCAGATCGTCTTGGAAAGTCTTTGACTTCCACCACGGCCGAAGAAGTACCTTGGTTCAAATTCTGGTTGTAGCATTCAGAGTTTAATCGATGGTTTTACGGGGATTTGGTGGTTCAAAACCCTTTGGCGAGACTTGGACGAGAATAGAAGACCGTGCTATGTGCAGGAGCGAGTTTTGAGGAGAAGTTAGCTCGGATATGAATCGGGATTCACTCACAAGCTTGAGCCGAGTAAAGGAGAGAAGAGACCAAGAATCGCATACATCCCGAGTCGAGAATCATGCGTCTCGAGATGAGAATTTTGCGATTCTTGACCCGAGGTACCCTCGTCTCGAGTCTAGAGCTGCTCTCAGGAATATTTCGGGTTTATCCAGATTTCTTTTGTGCTTTCATTTTTTGTCTTTTAGTACCTTTATTCTAAACTATAAATACGGGGACTTAGAAACCCTCAATTATCATGTATCATATCATATAATTTAGAGAGAGAATTCTAGAGAGAGTTTTATTATTCAAATATTACCAAAATAATTATGGGTTTTAATCCCAAAATTAGTGTAATAATTAGTATAGGAGGTTAATCCTCTTCCAAGACTCTTGGTGTAATCAAAATCTTTCAACCTATGAATTAGTAAGATTTCTTCTCCCTAATTTGCCTTTAATTTTATTGTAATTAGTTTCTTATTCTTCAATTCATGATTTATCCTTATTTTCTCTTGTTGGTCGATTAGAATGATTTGGGTATTTCATATGCCTGGTTGATAATTGAAGGGATTTGATTATTAGCCCAAAAGGAAGCAACTTTCACATGTTTAGTGTATGGTTATGACTAATTTGTGATTGAGGAATTAATATCTATATAATAATTTTAATAGGCTAACATTACTAATCCATGTGGCATGACATAGTTGATTTCGCATAGTTGTCATCTGCAAACGCCATGGCATAGAAGTTACGTGTCGCACTATATATAAATATATGAATTAAATATATTAAAACTAATGAAAATATTTTTATTATAAATATAATAATAGAATATATTAATCAAATTATTTATTGAATTAAATTATAAAGAATTTTTCATCTTCTACAATACATCTAAATTTTTTTAATTGAATTTTATGGTTAGTTTGAAAGTTTTTTATTGATGATAATCAATTTATTGACTTTTGGCCGTTGGTTTTCCAAGTTTTTTGTAACATACTATTTCGACATACTATATACACTTTGGTCTTTTTCTTGGCTTGGCATACAAAAAAATATGTGTTTCATTGTTCTTTTATTTAAGTTGTCAAAATAATGATAATTTTGGTCGGGACGAAAAGTGGTGTAGAAAAGGGATTCTCATATGCAACAATATAGAGGGTGTTACTTTGTTTGTTCATATTAATTTTATGTACCCATTATCATTGTTTGTAATCCCATATCAATCGGTATATGGTACCCCGGGGGTACGTAGCTCTAGGTACCCCGGTTCAAGTGATATATAATGAGTAAAAATTGAAAACTAATGAGTCGAGTTCGAGAAATAATGAGTCAAAGTTGGGAAATAATGATTGAAAAAAGTTTTATATAATGATTGGAAATTCAGAAATAATGACTGAAAATAAATAATGACTATAATGTTATATATAATGAGTGAAAATCGGAAGATAATGAGTGAAAATTGAGAAATTATGAGTAAAAATTGTAAAAGACTGAGTGAAAGTATATAATGAGTGAAATTGAGAAATAATGAGTAAAAATTGTAAAATAATGAGTGAAAGTATATAATGACTATTATGTGGTATATAATGAGTGAACAGTTAACCGGGGGGTACGTAGCTCTAGGTAACCCCAGGGTACCTAATAATTTGTGATCCCCTATCCATTAGGTTCCAAATAATTTTATCATGTCGCACTATAACTATTATAATGGATCGGAATTGACCGATTTGGTCATTTATTTTTACGATTTGCAAGTGTTTAATATTAAGATTTCAATATTGTAACATTGTTCCATGCATCAACTATGGGATTTTCGAAGGGCGAAAGTGACAATTTATCCCATACACTTATAATCAATAGTGCAATCTAACAGCCTAACTTCTAAATGTGCAATTTAACATCATATGTTTTTATCATGAGCAATTTACCTCCTATGTTATTTTCTGTTTATTTTTTGTGATATAAGCATTTTCTTAATTCCTCAAAATTTGAAAATGCAATAATTAATACACTAAATACTTTGTACTCAACTTTTGATGTGAATTTACGTGTATGTACATGAGTCTCAAATGTCGGCAAAGGAGAGATTGTTGAAACGAGTTCAAAAGATTCAATAGTATCTTCATCCACATGCTAGATTAGTAAACTGGTAGCGATGGAGTGTTGGGAATACTTATATGCAGTACTATTGTTCTCAATACGTAAATCACACATTAACTAATGAGAATAACAATTTGAATTTGATTAGGTTAGGTCAGGGGTACTGCAAATGATATGATTACATGATGATGGATGGTTTTAAAAAAATTGACAGTGATAATGGTCGTTAGGCTAAACCCTAAAAATAATCCGAAACACAAACCTCTGGAGCATTTTTAAAAATGCGGAAACATTGGCGGTATATCAGAATAAGTCGGAAACTACATGGGTATTTTGAAAATATCCCTTTAGAATTTAGAATTGTTATATAATTATTGTGGTTGATTTAGGGATCGATTATTTGGCGAGGTCAACAATGATTTGACCAAGTTCAGTTAGGGTCATTAAAAGGAATGTTTTTGTAATACACGAATAAGTTTTGTCGAATAAACTTACAGCGAAAAAATTGGTAATAAACATTGACAATCAATTGAAATTAAGGTATCTCACATATATCCTTTTAATTTAACCAAGGAAAAGAGGTATAGAAGAGATATATAATAGTCCCGTGATTGTCACGAGCGCAAAAACTAGTTATATATACTAATAGACAAACCTTTGGACAATTTTTAGGCCATCCACATCACCGCTGATGTCACTGATGATGTCAGCGCCACATCATCACCTGTCACATAACAATTCTGAAAAAATGATGCTATGTGGGCTTTAACCTGTGACCTCAGGGTTATATTTTAACACTTCAACCATTAGGACAATTGATGTTTTGTTGATTCTTTTATTAGCCAAATTATATATAAAGGACATTAATTCCTAATATTTCGTCCAAATAAATAACAAAGATTTCGCCCAATAATTATACTACCATATATTCTACACTAAGTTATTTGGAAATAAAATTTGATCATTTCTTCAATTTTTACCAAAATTTTACCATATATAGTAAGTATATATTCCATTAATATCAAATTTGAGAATGATCATTTCTTATGTGGAACAAGGAATTAGAGATTATGTTACGTTTATGCTGGAAATAGTTGTACATGATTGTTATGCAAAGCAGTGGGTGTAATCAGACTAATACATACATGCATCAAACAAAGAATATGGGCGTGGGTAGCTAAGCCGAAAGTTAAGACGCTAACAATGAGATTCGCGGGTGAGTTAGCTAGGACCATTATATGTTACCTAATTTTAAAATAATACGGACTATGCTGTATAAGTGCACGTACAAAACCAGTTTTGTAAGAAAATGCTTAATTTCTAAAATTTTAAAGATAAAAAAAACATAATGTTAACTTCATACTTCGTCCGTCCCACTTCATCAAACACCCGTGGGTATATGTAGTGGAATAAGAAACTATGTGAATATTATTGTCTATTATTTGCATATATAGCAAATTCACCCAATTCGATGAATTGAGATGTTTTGGTTCTATCGAATACGAAATTTATACTAATTCTTAAAACTGGACCTAAAACTAACAAGCATATACTCCATTTGAACCGCATGGAGTAGAGTTTAGGTGGTGTTGTTTGCATTGAAATCCATGAATTGGCGTAAAATATTTAACTAAATCTGATACTTATTAAGTTGTTTTAATTTTTACCGAATCGGGCATAACTCTTCTAAAATGATATTAAATTAAATATGATAAATTTACAATGAAATAGGGCAACCGTGCAATTTTGCACGGGTCTACGACTAGTTAGGCAACTAATAGATAAGATTTGATTAGTGTCGCAGTTGCAACTTATTAGATACTAATTTGGATTGTTCTTAATCCTTTGTAAATCCTTGCTCTTCATGCCTTTGATTGTGATTTGTTTGAGTGATCACTAGACAAATGAGGATTGAAGGAGGGAATTTAGTAGCGGTTGCTCAAATTCTCCACAAAAGTGGATTAATTGGTATAAAACGGGATTATCATTGAATTGGTT
Organism: Spergularia marina; assembly: GCA_963680865.1. Lineage (NCBI taxonomy): Eukaryota > Viridiplantae > Streptophyta > Magnoliopsida > Caryophyllales > Caryophyllaceae > Spergularia > Spergularia marina. Next base: position 10,706,449 of record OY804557.1, on the reverse strand, counting down.
TAATTTGAGAGTGGTTTAATTTGAGAGAGGATAAACTTGTTATACTAGGGGTGTTAGATTAAATTATCATCGAGGGTCGTCTTCATTCATATGGTAAATCGTTTATTTCAATATTTCTCTTTTAGTTAACCTTCAAACCAAAACCCCATTTTTATTGTTTTATTTCTTTTGTTTATTTCGTTTCCGCATAGAAATTGCAAATTAGGCCATCCCCTCTTCCTTGTGTTCGATACCCGCTTATTCTATCTTCACAATAGTTTTTAACGGTAATTTGACTAGGAATAACAACTTTCTAGCTATCAAAAGCCCAAAAATAACCGATTATGAACATCTCCTTCTCACTTTCCTTAAGGAAATAGACTCATATCAAATAAAACCAAGGTTTAGAGCTACACTCAAGTCACAACATATGCCAAACACTCTCAAGGAAATGTCGTCACCAATCTATTACACTATTCTCACAAGATCTCTATACTTCCTAGAGACAGAGCAAAGGCAGGGCCTACGGGGGTCCTAGCCCCCTTCAATTCTGAATACATAAAATTTCAATGTAGTAAATGATGTAAACCTACAACTTGCCATAGTGGTCTATGAATCCATCAACCAGTGTTCCAGGGATCAAATCCCTGGATCTTCTTTTTGCTTTGTTGTTTTAGTTTTGTTTCCTTTTCTTCATTTCTCCTCTCTAAATCATTGTTTTTTTTTTCTAGTTTGTTTCTTTTCCTTTGTTTCTCCTCTCTAAATCAGGTTAAGGTAGTAAACAACCTTTTATTTTTTATATAATATTGCTATAACATTTTATTTATTAAATTCCTTTGCTTTTGATGACTTTTTAAAACTACTTTCAAATGTGTTCCAATATTTTTTCATACTAGCCATAATATTTTTAAAACTACTTTCAAATGTTGTTGTTGTTGTTGTTGTTGTTGTTGTTGTTGTTGTTGTTGTTGTTGTTGTTGTTGTTGTTGTATATTATATTGCTTAAAATTTTGCGTGTCATCAAGTTAATACGGTATTTACTTTGACTCAAGCCCTGAACTTTACCTCCCGGCTTCCCTGATACTCCCTCAAATGACAATATCCTCACAGAAAACGGATTTATTCACCACCATCAAGTGCCACAAACATATTAAAACAACACATCAAACATAGTGAAACCTCCAAGTACACCATAAATATGAGAGATAATCCGGAGAAAGAGTATAAAAGACGGAAAGTACTATCTACAGATATGAGAGATAATCAACAAATGAGATAAGAGAGTTTTGTAGGTGGAAAACCCTTGTAAATAAGGGAAAAACCACAGGGGGAAGACTTTGTCCCACCAATTATTCCAGTAGTTTCGTTGTAGGTAGCGTCCAATGTAATCACTGTGTAGGTTCTTAGACTAGGAATACAAGGGTAAATGTGTAGGAATTCGAATATAAGTTTAGGATTATGGGTGTTCAATGTCCTCTTCCTTTGCATTATAGTGTCCTTTTATAGCTGCTCTCTTATTAGTAATTGGCAGGTTAAAGTCATATGCGTACAAATATAATTAATTAATACTAACATAGGACGTAATAATAGGCAAGTAAGGTTCGTGTCCACAGAGAATGAAAATCGTCTAAGTATGTAATGGTAACCCAATGGAGAGTTTTTGAGTGTAAATGATCAATTATTCGAAAGCAGTTAAAATAATTTGTAAATCAATGGAGGAAAAGATCTCGTTCAATTAGTGCCCACTATCGCTCACCTACTTGGTCCTCGTTATCAACTAATCCTAATTCTTTGAATACTTAGTTGTAGAAATATAATTTCCTATCGTTTCTTAATTAAAGCTAAGAGGAGAGATCTGCCTTACCTAATGCCTTAATCGGTGCTCACCTAAATTCAATCCAGCGAAAGTGTAAAGCAATTAAACGATATCAACTAAGATTAACAAGATCTAGATACACGCGGTTTCGATCTTCAATAAATATGTATATTTCTCCCTGAATCTAACAACAATGTTCAGCATGCAATTATATCTAGTTTCTACTAATTGATTCGAAAATTAAACAATTAATCCTTTAATTGATGAACTTAGCAATATGAATCAATCTAGGGTTAATGAGCGGCCTACTAATTAACGGTAAATTAAAACAGTAATTATAAGATTAAGAGAAATAAATAATACTCAAACGAAATTAGGGATTAGAATCAAACTCACAATTGAAGGTGAACAATAGTTTGAGAAGTAAAGGTCTTAAACCTTGCATTGTTTTCAAAATAAGCTCTAAATGTTCTGAATACTTAATGAATAACAAAATATGGAAATCGAGGTTTAAATACTACAAGATTAGAAAAAAAATTATGGAAATCCGAAAATACACCGACACAGCATCGGACGAGTCTTCCGGTCTGGGACGACTCGTCTCACTTCCAACGAGTCGTCCTAAGCTATCTGTTAAAGTCGTCTTTCGGAAGACGATTCATCCGGCTCCTTAACTCCGGACCTCATATTCCAACTTCCAAATTACTTGATCTTCACCTCTTCGTTTCTTCAGTACTCTCGGGATGGATTCCTTATACTCATTATCATCTCATTCCCAAACTTGCAAAAATCGTCAAACTTGCATATATATTTCAAATAAGCTCACAAATATGAAAAATAGAATAATGCCGCAAATGATTCAAAAACACAGTGAAAAACCAATATAAAATGCCACAAAAACTACTCTAAACTCTGAAGTGGGTTGTATCGAATTCCCCCATGCTTAGACCTTTACTCACAATAAACGCCAAAATGTCTCCAAGGTCTTTTAACAAGCAGCAGGTGAAGAATAAGGTTTCTGCATATCTCCTCTACTTCGTTTATGGTCTTCGTCTTCATATTTAATGACCGTCACAGATGTAAACTCAACATAACGGTCCTCAACTATCTTATGCTTCACAAAACACAATCACAAACAATAACCAAATGGCAAAGGAACCTACCATGCCCTTAGTGTCCCTAGCTAAGCCGGTCACACACAACAACCTCGTGAGCCTAACTCCCGATTAAAATCGGCGGAGCAAGGACTAACTCGAAACAGCTGCCAATCGCCCCTAACAACCAAGGGTATCGAGGATTTCCTATCCTATCACCTATAATATACAATCCAACCGAAACTCCTTATATCATCCAAGAGAGACCTACCAAGATACAACCTTCAAACACCCTTTTTATTGCATCACCAGTATAGTATCACGCTCCACTCATTTTGCCTAGGCGCCCTTTCGGGATTTCACCTAGCCTCACGTTAAATTTTCCATGCTCACCGGCTTACTTCCTTCTCTCGTGACCTTTCCTTACTTTATTTTTCACTGCTCTCTCTTTTATGACTTCTCTCTTCTTCTTTTTTTCCTCTTTTTTTTTTTTTTTTTGCGAAAATACTAAAATCATGTACATATAATACAACAAAGATGATGACATCTTCTCCCACATGCTTAAACAAAACATTGTCCTCAATGTGAACCACACCAACAATAAAATAGGACAACAATAAATTGGGGGAAAGCAAAACTAGCTTAAAAGATGCACTCCTCCCTCATCACTCCAAAAGTATGTAAGAACGAACACCTCCTTCTCATCATACTACTCAAGGCAAGGGGCTCATAGAAAATGAAAACAGGATGTAGAGCCTCACTCAACTCACAAACAATATCCCAAACACTCTCAAGAAAAAATCGTCACCAATCCACCACACTCTCCTCACATGTAACACCCCCAAATTTCGGCTAATTTAAAACTTCTTTTATACACAAAACTATGCCAAAATTCGGAGATATTACAAGCTAATATACAGAGCCGGAGATAAAGTTGTACAAAACATCTCTTATACAATGAAATCCAAAAGCGGAAGCATTAAAAACTAAACTTGGCTTTTCAGTTGTACTCCTGACTCAAACCTGCAAGCAAACTCAAATAAAGGACCTACCCGCATGACAAGGTAGCCCGAAAGAAACACATCAGCATTTCGCTGAGCAACACTACTCTACCGAAAATATAACCTGAATAATAACTATAGTCATGGTTTTATATATCTGGATAATACGGGGGCACATAAGAAAACACATAGATTGTGTAAAACACTCCCCCATGACTAACCTCCTAGTTCTCATAACTTACTCCACTCTAACCTCCTTGATATAAGAATCAAACCTTATAATAAAAGTAACCTTTATTCTCATAATTATCGTAATTTGAACTCCTTCTCAAAATTCATCTCAATCTCTTTCTCATCAGTACCACACTATCATCGTCGATCCTAGGTCTCGGTATTGGGGCAAGTGAACTGGCGGTTAAACCGCGAGACAATACTTCTATCTCAATTCTCAGTATCAAACTTAATCTCTTTATTTTCTCTTTGCCACTCTGGGCTCTTTCTTAGTTTCATAACTGTAACTGATATATCTCGACATAAAACTGTCAAAGGTTCGGTGAACCCTGCTCAACACTTAGAGTAAACTCTAAGCTACTCAGCCCCATTCCAAACACTAAGGACGACAAATCTAGTGAGATACAAACTCAAAATCTCATGCTCTTTATATCGATCTCATAATATAATCATCTCGATGGTCGTAGGAACTTTGACTCTAGGCCACAATACCTCTCATTTGCCAAACTTTAACAAACCGTAATACTAAATTAGCCACCGAGACTATCTTAAAGTCCTATTTGACAATAATTATCAAATCCCATAATTAACAAACACAATCTAGTCCTCCTCACTACCATTACGTGTGATCAACCCAACTCCCTAATACAAATTTCTCTAACTCTACACCTTCTGACCCTATAGACGAAACAAGGTCAAAACTAATAGAAGTGGTAATAACTAACAAAATAGATATCAAATCACGCACAATCAGTAAACCAAAAATTCGACACCCACTTTTATCGCAATAGCACATGTACATACAAAACATTTAGGGTTATACTTGATCATAATAACGAAGGGAGTAGTAGAAATAGTGTTACCTTAAAACCCGTGAAAATAATGTGTGAATGAGTCATAAAACGTCATTAGATCAACCAACAACTGAACGGTAAAACGAATTTGCGAATCAATTACAGGAACTGAACTTGAAATGCAAAAATCGAACTAAAGAAGCTCAAAAGTAAATCAGTTTACCATGAAGAAGTTGAAATTTGCAATGACAAATACACGGAGGGTGATGAAATGATGATGATATGACCATGAGAAAAACAAAAGGTTGAAATGTTTGGCTTGATAATCTGATGGCCGTACAAAGTTGATGGAAGGTGAAAAGATAATAACAATGGGAAAGTAAAAGGGCAAGGGTTACTTAAGTAGCCGACATAAAATTATTCGGGTGTGTTTTGTATTTTTTTTTTCACAAATTTCTCAAATCTGGAAAGTTCTTCTTTTGTTTTTTTCTGTTCTTTTTTTTTTTTGAAATAAGGAGATAAAATATAATTTAACCAAATTGATACTCAACGATATAATAATAAATATACGAAAAATCCGTTGTGTTACATTCTTCCCCCTTTAAAAGAAATTTCGTCCTCGAAATTTTGGTTTGGAAAACAAAACACTTTTCAAAAACTTTACTGTTACATCACAACACCTCCGTACTCCCTCAAATAGCAAAGTCGAAAACAAGTAAAGAACCTATTCACCACTATCACAACCATGCATAACACAACCCACCAAATACACCAATAATGTGAAACTGGCTAAAATTCGGGTAAAAGGGTGAAATTAGTGATGGGATCCAAGAAAAGAAATGGTAAACCATAAGTAGGGTTAAAGAGAGATGGTCTAGAAAAATGAGCGAAGAAAATTGCAGTGAGAAAGAAAGGTGATAATAACTAGAAGGAAAGAAAAAAGAACAGGAAGACGACTCGTCCGACTCCCGAACTCCGGATCTCTCGGGATCTTCATTGCTCTCAAGATTCCTTGTAGTCATTATCATCTGATTCCCAAACTTGCAAAAATCGTGAAACTTGTTTTTATTCTTCAAATAAGCTCACAAACATGACAAATAGAATAATGCCGCAAATGATCCAAAAACGCTGTGAAAAACCAATATAAACTGCCGCAAAACCCTCTCTAAAGTGGATTGTATCAGTAATCAATTATTGTCATTATTGTCCTTCCTTGAATCTTTCCCTCCAACCCCTCATGTGGATCCAGCATTTATTCTATAGCATTAATTTAATGTCATATAAATGCAACATTAACCTTCATTATTATAGATTTATCATCCTCATAATGTCCATAATAATTGGCCTTCCTTAGTTGTGTAACATCTTCATCATTGCTGCCATTATCTGCATAATTGATGAAGAATTAATTGTAATAGCCGTTGTTGACTCATTCAAACGTTCTAAGGTCTTCCGATAAAGAAATAGTAGTTCCCCAGAAATTCTGCAAGGTGGTTCCAGTTTTCTGCATAGTGGTTCCAGCTTTCTGCAGAGTGGTAACACTATTCTGCAAAGTGGTTCCAACTTTGCTCTAGGTCCGAAATAGACACTTATGTTTGAAATGCACTCCCTAGCACACTGAACAAGAACAAGGGAGAACAGAGTTTAGCATTTAACTTTGTATCTTATTCATTAATTTTGTAAATTATGGATTTTAATATTAATGGTCTTAAACACAATCCTTATCTTTGTGACGAGAGTATCTTTGTGACGAGAATACCTTTGATGAATATTTCTGGGACAAGTTATATATCAATACCCCCATTTTTTTTTTAAAATAAAGGAAGAGAAAGTTTGGACAAATAGTGATGAGTTCCTTGAGGTGAACCTTGGATCTAAAGATAATTCAAGAATCACATATATAATAAATTACTCTGATCTCGGAAGAAGAAGAAACGAAGTTTATTGTGATTACTCATGAGTACAAAATTATTTTACCTTGTCACATACTAAAATGTCGGGTTGAAGCAGAGAAGTAGTCGAGCATCGGTTATCGATAGCACTGGGATTTAAACCAATTGATCAACAACCAAGAAGGTTGGCACTTAAACTATTACCAAAAATTCAGGACGAGGTCCAGCAATTGTTAAAAGTCGGCTTCATTAGGCCTATCAAGTATGAGCGATGGGTCGCGAATATTGTTCCTGTGATAAACAATTACGGGTAAGTAAGAGTATGTATTAACTTTAGGGACTTCAACAAGGCAACCCAAAAAGATCAATATCCTATGTCGGTCGTTGACATCCTTATCGATGCAGCATCAAGATATGAATACATATCATCGCTGAACAGATACGCAGGGTACCACCATTTTAAAATCGCTGAAGAAGATTGTCATAAAACGACATTTAGATGCCCAAGATCATTGGGAATCTACGAATGGGTTGCCATGCGCTTCAGATTAAAAGACGCAAGGGCGACATACCAAAGAACAATTGATCAGATCTCTAACAGATTTTCAAAGATATGATCCAAAAATCCATGGAAATGAACACTAATGACTCACGATTTCGAATTCTCGCGCTCATGTAAGACAGTCCTTCCAAAGGATGAGGGAATACAGTCTGTAAAGGAATCTTTTAAAATATGCTTTTGGAGTAAAAGCGGGAAAATTTTCTTGGATTTCTTATCCATAAGAAAGGGATCGAAATTGACCAAAACGAAGCAAAAGTTGTGCTTGCTGCGCCACCTCGTTCAAATAAAAAGGAATTACAAAGATTTCTTGCGAAAATTAGTTATGTCCGGATATTCATTGCAAATTTAGCTGGAAAAAAAGGTCTGCTCAACTCTTTTGAAGTTAAAGAAGGAAGATTATATTTCTTTGAACAAATAACACCATGAGGCTTTTAAATCAAAGAGCAGCTTGCAAGTCCACCAGTAATTTTGCCACCTAAACAAAATGGTAAACCATTGCGAATATACCTTTCCATCACTCAAGATTGTATCGCTAGTCTCTTGACCCAAGAGAATAAGTTAGGGCACGAACAGGTTGTGCTCTACTTGAGTAGGATCTTACACGATACACATAAAAGATATACCTTAAGGAAAAAATGGTGTCTTTGCCTCTATGATGCATCGGTAAAGTTGAAACACTACTTCCTGACTTTTAAAGTCGAAGTGGTTTCGCCAACCGACGTGCTAAGATATCTTCTATCGCAGTTTTCTTGAAAGTAAGGTAATGTAAATGGCATCTCATTTATTATAATTTGACTTGATCTAAGTGCCACAGAAAGCAGTATAGGTCAAGAGTTGGTAGACTTCCTTGCCGCACATCCTAGCGATGAGCAAATAGTTGAAGAGCTAAATGGTTTTTGGACCTTGTTCTTTGACAGATCATCGACATGACTTTAGCAGGTGTGGTCATGATTTCCCCAGTTGAGCAAATCATGACCACACCACAAAGTTAGCTATCATTCTTGAAGGAGGATGTACAAATAATAAGGCAGAGTGTGATTCTCTGATTATTGGCTTAGAAATCATTCAAGAGTTGGAAGTCCAAAAAGTCGGAGTCTTTGGAGACTCTTAATTAGTCATTTATTAAGTAACCAAAGAGTACAAATGTAACGCTTTAGTAGCCATTTACGAAATTTAAAAAGTCAATAAGTTGGTAAACACCTTTAAAAAGGTGGTAATCCACCACGTTACTCGTGAATTAAATCATATCGCAGACAAAGTAACGGGTTTTGCATCATCAAAGGAGATAACTGCCATTCCCGATGATTCGGTAACAGTCCTAAGAAGGACACTGAACCCACCAGAGAACTTTAACGAAGGGGATCAAAATAACGTTGTTATTGGCATATGCCACATTGAAGTTTTAAATTCAGAAAAAGGATTGGAGGGATGACATAATCAAATATCTCAAAGCCCCTTACACAAGAACTTCCATTCACATTGAAAATGGCCGCAAACAACTCCATTCTGTGTGGATATGAGTTGCTAAGTAAAGGCATTGATGGTAATATTTTAAAATGCGTCGGTGCGGGTGAAGCTCTAACCTCGATGGCTGAAGGCCATGATGGGATTTGTGGAGTAGCTCACCAAAATAGGCATGAAGATGTGATGGATGTTACAAAGAGCAGCCTTTTACTGGCCTTCTATGAGAAGATATTGCATTATATACGCCAAAGGTTGTGATATAAGATCTTGTAATACTCAAATATCACAATGATATAAATGAGAAAAAATAGAAAATACCCCTAATTTATAGAGGAGAATCCAGAAAATGAAACAAATGCTACCTAAACCTGATCTTGAGTGGAAAAATGAGTGAATTTTTTTTTAGAGAAGACAAACGAGGGAAAGCAAAAGAGGGAAAAAAGGGGAAAAGAATCCAAGAAGAGATACAAAAAATGAGAGGAAAAAAGCTGTGAGGAATCGAACCACACGTTTTTGGTTGAGAACATAATGTGAAGACCACTAGGGCAAGTTGTTGAATGACAATTATTTCACTGTTTATGAGGAACCCAGAATCGTTTTAGTAATTAAAGAATTTCACAAATAATATTATAAGTGCTGGTTTTGTGTTTAGTTATGATTATGTGTTTAGAACATAAGTTAAGCAACATGGATGCTTAATTGCAGCCACTCTCCTTCTCTCCTTCTCTTCTCAGCTCTCTCTCTCTCCTTCTTTCTCTTTCTCCTCTCAAAAAATTTCACTTTAATTTCCTAGCTTTTGTTCCTTCTGTTCTTCTAGGTTATATTCAAAATTTGTCATTTCACACCTTGAGATACACTTCTGTTTGAAGATAAATGTGAAGATTATTGCTTATGTGAAATTTACCAGGTTAGATTTCTATTTCCCATCTTTTGTTTTGTCTAATTAATTTTTTTTTGCCTAAGTTTCGATATTTTCTGATTTTCATTGAAATTTCTTGGTTTTTTTTAGTTTGTAGATCTTTTCATAATTTTTTCTGGTTGAAATATTTTAATTTCTGAGTTATTCATACCATGTTTACTGACCTTCATCCTCTGGTTGCATATTTGTTGTAGAATTTGTTAGATCTAGTTGTGATGAGTTTGTTTAAAAAAAGTTCTATGTTTATTTAGATCTAGTAATCATACCAAATCATAGGTTCATATGTTTTGTTTCTTTTATTTTTGTAATGGCATGGTTCTTTTCCTCTAATTTTTAAGCTCAACAAATTTCAGATCTGGGCGAAAAAAATATAGGAGTTCAAGATCTTGGGTTAGTTGAAGTTGATGATATACAAGTGAAGAACTTGGGAGATTTCAGATTGTAAAAAGTTGTTTTTTTTTTAATTTCTATTGGTGGTTGTAGTTTGATTCTTTAATTTTAATAAAAATGAGTATGTTTTGGACGTGTATTTTGGTATGGATGTGATGTATGATGTACAACAAATGAAGAGGAGTGCAGTATCGGACCCCCCTTTCAACCTAGAAAACGGGTCTGGGAGGGTAATTTGTTAAGAACCCTAAACCGGTTAAGCGACCATCTTTGGTCGATGATCAGAGTCCACTTTGTGTTTGGTCACTAAATTTGCTACCAATTGGGCTTGGACGCTAATTTGCTACCAAAGTGGATTTGGATGCTAATTTGCTACCAAAGTCGAATTGGTCGCTAATTTGCGTCCAAATCTTGTTGGATGCCAATTAGCGACCATCCATGCGACCAATTTGGGTTTGCGACAGGCCTTTTGCGACCAAATCGTAATTGGTCGTCTTTTGGTCGCAAAACTGGTTTAGCGACCAAAATTTGCTACCAAACACTGGGTAGCGACTAACCCATTTGGTCGCAAATCACCTGTTTTCTTGTATGTCTCAAATTTAGCTTGTGTTGTCCGTTGATGTATTTCAAAGTTTCATAATCAAAGTGAAGTAACTTGGCCTCAAATAATGAGTCAAATAATCAAGAGCTCGAACAATCCTTATCATACATCGAATAACTGCATTTGGCACCATTGAGTTTCTCTGAAAACTATGCAATATGATGACCTTCTTGCGGGAAAATAGTACCAATGATGCAGGTGCAAGGCTCATAAACCATTCAAGTTTGAAAGCCAATATTTAAGGACAAATCTTATTGAAGACATTCTGAAAAAACCGGGTTTGCGCACTTATATTCGAGTCTCGTAGAAGGCTCAAATGAAGTCCAGTAATTTCGTGCCATACCTTTCTTTAAACTTAAGAGATTAAACAAGTTAATGACTTTGGAATTAACAGCAAACTAGTTATATATTAGCTGCAGTTTAATTTTGAAACTTGATCGCAGCAGGCGTTCGTCAGGAAGTTCAGATTACAGGGTTGAACTTTGAAAGCTTATATCGCCTTCTAAAGATCATCAAATGGGGTGAAATTTGTGTTCAAATTGAAGTTCAAGAAGTCTTCTTTCCAATGCTATCTGTTAGGCCTTCATCCGATAAGTTTTGGTATGTCTGAAATGCGTTGCAACATTGGTGCGTTTTCTGAAATCCTCTGTTTCACTATAGCCGGGTTTCTGTTCTTTGTTTATATAAGTACGTCAAATTAAGGATTAATCCAGCTCGACTAATTGGAGGGAAGGAGCTCAAAATAAAAGAAAACTTCATGGATAAGAAACCAAGCAAGCAGCTCAAATGAATGAGATTGAGGAAACCCTTAATGATATCCCATGTGCAGCAGCCTTCCTTGACTCTTTACACCCGTCCATTCCTTCAGAAAAAGAAAGCAGGTAGGCCAGCAACTCAATATTATAACTCAATGCTCATATCCAAGCAAAAGGAGAGGCTAAAGAGTGAAGATAAAGGATCGGCCCAGCTCATAAGTGACACAACATCATGCTTTGTAATTTTATTAGTATCATTAGTTTAGTATTTCCTTTATTGTATTATTTTTATTACAATGTTGTCTCAGCTGTACCTTAGTAAAAACTCTATAAATAGAGTCTCACTATCATTGTAAAAATCAGAAAATGATGAATGAAAATTTGAGAGAGTTTCTCTTACAAAACAATCTGGAATTGCATATCATTAGAATTAAGGAGTCTAATGTGTGGAGCATCTAGTAGTCTAAGTTCTAAGTGTGAGTCATATCCTTAGAGTGAGGGCTATCCTTTTAGTTGCTCAAATTTGGTGAGTAATATCTAGATTAAGAAGCTAATTTTAGTTCTTAATTAGCTGAGTATGCAAACACAAGGTGATTAAGTCCATATCCTTGTTTTTACAGTTTTACAAAATCGAAAATCAAACAAAAAGAGTCATTAGTGTTGATTTCTGTCGAGATGGTGTGTAGGAGTGCATCAAATACCCACACCACTTGCATCACATTCAACTTCAAATGGTTTGGAGGAATCGGGAAGTGCAAGAATAGGAGCTTCACAAGTTTCACAAAGTTTCTGTTTTACTTCTTCAAAAGCACATGGAGCAGAATCTAACCAAATAACTTGACCCTACTTCAAGCATTTAGTGATAGGAGTTTCCAAAGTACTAAAATTCTTTATGAAACGACGACAAAAAGAAGCAAGAGAATGGAAAGACCGCTTCTGTTTTAGGTTTAGGCCATATATGAATAGCTTCAACCTTCGTTTGATTAATGGAAACACCATCTTTGGAAACCACGTAACCAAGAAAAAAACACTAGAAGTCATGAACTCACACTCCTCAAGTTTCCCATAAAACTTTTGTTGTCTCAACACTTCAAAGACTTGTTCCAAATGATTCAAATGCTCATCTTCTTTCTTGCTATAAAACAAGATATCATCATGGTAAACAACAACAAATCTCCCAATGAAGTGTCTAGGGACTTCATTCATCAGCCTCATGCATGAAAGTGCTTGGAGCATTTGTAAGACCGATTAGCATCACCAACCACTCATAAAAACCATGCTTAGTCTTAAATGCAATTTTCTATTCATCCCCTTCACTCATTCGAATTTGGTGGTAACCACTTCTCAAATCAACCTTGGAGAAGACAGTAGCACCATACAATTCAGCCAACATCTCATCAAGCCTAGGAATAGAAGATCGGTACTTGATAGTAATGTTGTTGACAACCCTACTATTAATGCATATTCGTCAACTTCTAACCTTCTTTGGTACAAGTAATGTCCGAACAGCACAAGGACTCATACGTTCACGAACATAACCCCCTTTGCATCAATTCTTCATTGTCGTTGGAGTTCCTTTGTTTCTCTGGACTACACCTATAAGCAGCCTTGTTTGGTAAAGGAGCACCCGGAATCAAATCAAGTTGGTGTTCAATGCCACGAATAGACGGTAAACCAGGCGGCAAATAATCTGAAAAAACATCACAAAACTGTTACATCAATGGTTGCGTTATAGATGGAATAGAAGACACTATCACTAAAATGACCAAATGTAACACTAAATATGTAACGGGTTTGATACAACCGTTGCATTTGATGGACTATAGAAATGGTTTAAAATAGTCACACTATAAGTTTGACCTAAAGCAACGATCTAGGCCCAAACGTTGTATTAGGTGCTTCACCACAAACTTAGATTTATACTAGAATAGTTCCGTCAAAAATGGTTTGTCGAATGATTTTGCAAAAAAATTAAATCAATCTTCAAATTTAATAAGCAAGAGATCACAAACAATTATGTCTCTCTGTACAAATTTCAGCTAACTACGTAAAGGTTCTCACAACAAATCAGGGTCATGTTTCAAACTATCATAATCAGTACGTAAAGGTTCTCATAACAAAATAGGGTCATGTTTTAAACTATCATAGTCATATTAATCATAATATGCTCCTTTTCACCTAACTCTCAAACATTCAATCATGCTAATTACTTGAAACCAAAACAAGTGAGTTAGCCAAAGTCATAACAAAAGGAACTCTTAATTCTTAAAAAGCTTCCTAAGGTATATGACTTCGAATAAGAGATTTCAAATTTCATCACTCTTACTCTAATCCTTCATAAGTGAAAATTCTTCTGTTTTCATATCGCTCAATCATTAATTCAAACTAATATGTTGCTTGCACATAAAAATAAGCAAAGTCCAATACACAAATCCCACCTTCTCTCCCAAGTCTTTGCACTCACGACATAAGATCATGCTTTCAAGTCATATGGATCATAAGTATTAGAATCTTTAATTTTCTTAAAGCCTTTGTTGTGGGAAAGTGTAGCTGTTTTTATTCATCCATAAAGGGGAAGAACAAAAACAAGTACAAACAATTCCAAGGGGAGCATGATACTACCCTTGATGCAACCACTATATCTTAACTACTATAGTTATCCGGGATATCAGATGCATAGCTGCTTATACCCCTGATAAAAACATGAAACTTGACACTATGTGCTATTACAGAGTTTCTCTTTCAGCTTTTCCAAATATTCTACTATTTGTTTCCCTCCAAATTTCATAAATGGTGCAGGTTAGTGCACATCTGAGCAGAATTAGAAAATTAGAAAATCGCCCATAGCTCAAATAATATAAAAGAAGGGGAAATAAGTGTCAATCAATATCCTTTAATCTGTTCTAAGTCATTCTGGAAGACACTCATTATATGCGTCTAGTCAACGACGTTAAACAAGGGCGCTTCTTGGGAGGCTGCCCAATAATTTTTATCATGTCATTTAAGTTTTTTTGTTTTTGTTTTGATTAGTTTGTTACTTGTGTAGGTTTGAAAAAAAAATAGAATTTTCAAAAAAAAAAAATGAATATGATGCTCAGGTACGCATTCTTTCTATCTATTTTCTCCTACTCTTACTTTCCTCACCTTTCTATCCCACCATAATTTTCTTCACCCGTTTTTCTACACCATCTCTTTTTGTCTCTACCTATGATATACCACTTGTTTTCTTGACTTCCCTCACCACTATCACCTTACATCCACATTTTATCTAGTTTGACCAATTATTGGTATATTGGAGGGTTCGATTAGTTCTTATCAATGGAGATGAGACCACTTTTGTTATGGACATTGCTATTTGACGGAGTATGGAGGTTTTGTGAGGATTGTGGTGGATTGGTGACAACTTTTTTTTGAGGGTGTATGGGTTATGGTGAGCGTTTTTTTTTTATTTTTTATTTTTTTATTTTTTTATTTTTTGAAAATAGGTTATGGTGAGAGTTGAGTGTGGCTAACCCATATTTCTATTCTTTTTTATGAGCTCATTGTCGTGAGAAGTATAATGGAGAGGAGATGTTCGTTCTTTATACTTTTGGAGTGATGAGAGATGATAGAATGTACTAGTTTATGTACCCGTGCAAAATTGCACGGGTTGTTATATAATGTAGATAATGATTTGTTCGTGTACAACGTTTTTTAATTATTCGACTAATTAAAGGAAAAAAATTAGGAGAACAACGTGAGTGCAGACACCTGCATTTGTCCCTACCCAAATGCCCGATGATGAAAGGACATATTACAATGAACTGCCCCTTACTTGCTCTACTATGTGAACCACCGTTGTCGTGAACCCGTTAGGAAATGCGTCTTCACCCAAAACAAGGCCAAAAACAACCAATTTCCTTCCTTTTTACACCTGACCTAACACAGGAATGACCCGCGTGTCTAAACCGCTAAAAATCATCAACAAAACATGTTTCTGTACGACATTTGGCCACCCAAATTCACATGTACAATACTCATGTCGTAAGAAGGCCAGAAATACAACTTTGTTTGGTGCGTCAAGGGGTCCAGGCGCAACTTTGCGCGCGCACAGAGGCCTACACGCGACCCAGACTGCGCCATGCGCGACAATACCTGCGCCACGTGCGACCCAGGCTGCGTCATGCGCGACCCAAGCCGCGTCTTGCGCAACCAAGGCTGCGCCATGCGCGACCTTGGCTGCGCCATGCGCGAGCCAGGCTGCGCCATGCGCGAGCTCACATGCGCCTTGCGCGACCAAACCCTAGGCAACCGTCCACCCCCCTTCTCCACACCTATAAATACCCCTCATTTCCACCACATTTGACACCTTGACACACCATTTCCACCCCGAAACTCTGCTCCTCCCTCACTACAATTGTCTCATAAAAAACCCTAACTACAAAACAAAAACCCTAGCAACTACAACACCAAAACCATAATAGCACCCCTACACCTCTAGGGCACCCCTAAAAACAACACAATCAAACACAACTCAAGCAAAGCCCCTCTTAAACACCACGTTCGAAGAGCAACACATCGGTCTAAGAACACATCTAGCCCCTACGACGTATACTAAGGATCAACGCATCGATCTCGAAGCATAGTAGAGAAAATAGTGGTATCGCGGACACACGTAAGTAGTTAGGGCACCCCCTCTTTTCTAAACTTGTCTTTTTACATTTTCTGATCATCTACCCCTTCTTTACGTGGGCATTTTATTGCTTTCGACATAGATTTATTTTGCCTAACCAAGATTTAGATCTAAAACGAATTACATGAATCACGCCTAACACACATAGCACAAAGCGCTTGGACAAATTGGTAGCTAGGGACCGTTAATCAATCTTAACAACGTTGCGACCCAAGATCTAGTTTATGTGCTAAATAACCGACTTAGCTAATTTACTAGGTTGTATATAACTTGTAAATGATTGTAACTTGCATGGCTAACTTCTCAACGACTTGTAAACGATAATTCAACTAGAAGAGGCCGCTATACGTGGGCGGGGTTAGGTGTCTTATGGCTTCCCAACATGTACCGTCATCCCCGAACCCGGTCTTGCGTTACGTAGACTGCATATTGGCGTAGGGCACAATACGTATTTTGTTCCTTACTTCCCTCGGTTTTGTCCCTTTCGGTAAACGACTCGCGAAAGTGTTTTGTACTTGGCATGACTCGCTTCTCCAAGCGTTTATGCTCAATTGGGTACAGACTCGCCTAGCGTTTACGTAGTCCTCGGTAACAAGGCATAGAGGTACTATAGCTCCATAACTACCCCCTCACGTCAATCCCACGAGCCTCTTATCCATTCTCATTCAATCACGGCGGGGGGCAAGTTAAAATATCCCGCTCTGTCCCCATTTTCCCACGGGCAGGGGTGTGTAAAGCCCGGCCGAAAGACGACCCCGAGCTTGCCTGCCGGTAAACCCGAAAGAGACCTGCAACTACCTTAGACTTTCTTTAAGGAAGATTGCAAATGAGACTTTCTTTTTTCAAGCGGCTTGACACAGCAGTTCTGTTTTTCCTCCGTGACAGAGTCGGGGACTAATGGGACTAGGACTGAGAATGGTAATCTATAAGGTGTTACCTCGCGAATAATTGTATTACCCTCGCGAGCAAGATCACGTCCTTCATTACGAGCAGAAATTCAATGCGTAATCTCAGAATTCAATGTATCACCTCACAATTGTTTGGTGGCGACTCATATCATAGTGCAACCATCGCACGACTCGCGCGTCCGCCGCTATAGGGACCATCCGTGGAATCTACAGTGGCGACTCCACTGGGGACTTATTGTTCAAAGTGGGTGAGACTCGAAGATTGGTTATCACATTACATTTGTTGAGAAGTTTCGCACCTTTATTTGCATGGACGCGACCCATGTCCCATAGGAACCTTTGTCCTTTCGGTACATCCATGTCTTTTTACCTCGTGTAGGACTGAATAATGGTTGTACCACCTACGTTCGCATTTTTAGAGGGAAATCGTGATACCCCCTGCATTTTTTTCACATTTTGCATTTCACATTTGCATGTAGCTCAAGTCTAGGTTGCATTAATCTGAGTTGCATAACATCATTGCATTGCATTTTATAACATTGCATTACATCGCGCCAGTAATGCTAACACACCACACCACATGCATAACCCTTTACACGAGCACTAGGCATCACTTGTTTTTCATGGCATTACATATATTTGCACACTACTTGCATAAACCTTTGCCTGAAAACCACGCACCACTCGTCACCCTCATGACAAGATGTAATCGTCCATCACCACTACTCTCCAAGCCTTGGAACCGTGAGGTCAAAAGCACACATCTCTGCGCCACGATCTCCTTGCTCGCACAAGAGTTAGACAAAGTATAACAAAAAAATTTCAACATGCATAATCAACAGGCAAACATGAGGTACAAGCGGCATCCAATTGCTCCATAATCTCCTCTTTTATGCAAGAATGGGGGCTCCTCTCGAAGCTGTCAATCCAGCATATAGCGACTGGGATCACACACCTTCAAGTCATGTAACAGTCGCACCGACTTTAAACTCGAGCATCTAGCAAAACTGTATATTCAACACCAACGGACCTAACTCCGTTACGATCAAGCAACGTCGGACCCACTTTCGACATCACAAGCGCAATACCATCAACAACGTGGACCTAACTCCACCATTATCAAGCAACAACAGACCCACCTCCGATATAAGTATAAACAATCACTACTAGCAATCAGCGGTCGCACTGACCTTAAACATTGACATAATTACCAAGTAACATTGGACCTACTTCCGACATTCAAAAATCACTACAAGTACAACCAGCAAGTTACACAATGTTATCCAACGGTCGCACCGACCTTAAACATCATCTTCAGTGGCACTAACTATAAACATCAGGTATGTCTTCTTATTGGTTGGCGAATGATATGCAGTAAAGAGTGTGTGCTAATGAGGGGAATTTAGATGCTTTTAGGGGTGTTTGAGCTTGTTCTTAGCGTGACTCATGAACCACATCATAAGGAGTATATTTGGAGTTTAATTGATGGTTTTATGCGAATTTTGTGGCAAAATACCCTTTTTGGTGAGCCTCGGATGATTTTAGAGAACCACACACCATCACCTCCAACTTCATTTGATCATAACTTTTTATCCAGATAATATTTTGTAGAAGTTACAATTGGAGAAGAAAGTTCGTGATCTTAGCTTTCCGATGATATATTATGAGCTCAAAATGAAATCCGGAGGTGAGAGTTATGCGCGTTTTAAGATCGCGCTGCGTACCAGTTTCTCGGACCGAGAATACTATTCTCGGGCCGAGACATGTCTCCTCGGACCGAGAAAGTGGTTTTTCGGACCGAGAAAAGCCGTCATGGCGCCGATTTTGAGGAATACACGCCTCGGGCCGAGGAGATGTTGTCTCAGTCCGAGGAGAGCTTCATCTCGGCCCGAGGTATTTGAGTCTCGGTCCGAGGAAGACACCTTCCGGGAAGTTTTGTATGGCTTTTTGACGGTTGCTTTTTTCTTGGATTCTTTTACTTTTGTCTTGTAGTATCTTTTGTACTTATCTTGAATAAAAGGGGCATGTAACCCCTCCCTAGGATTTATTACCCTTTCATATTATTCTTGATCTAATTTTTATCCTGCAGAGAAAAACTTAATAAGAATTTATTTTCTTATTATGAATTTCATCTCAAATATTATTGTAATAATTAGTATGGAAGGCTAATCACCTTCTACAACCTTGGTGTAAGCAAATTCTCTCATCCTATGTATTAGTAAGATTTTATTCTCTCTATTTTGTCTTTAATTTCATAGTAATTAATTCCTTGTTCTTCAATTGCTTGATTTATCCTTGTTTTATTGGATTGAATTGGGTACTTCATATGCTTGGTTTTTAATTGATGGTTATTGATTATTGACCCTAAAGGAAGCGACTTTTACATGTTTAGTGTATGGTTATGACTAACTTGTGATTGGGAAATTAATTAGGCAACTAATAGATTAGATTTGATTAGTGTCGCGGTTGCGGCTAATTAGATACTAATTTGGGTTGTTGTTAATCTTTTATTAATCCATGCTCTTCATGCCTTTGGTTTTGGATTGTTTGAGTGGTCACTAGGCAAATTAGGACTTAAAGGAGGGGAATTTGGTAGCGGTTGCTCAAATTCCCCACAAAAGAGGATTAATTGGTGAAAACCGAGATTATCTATGAATGGCAAAATTAGAGAGAGGTAAAAATTACTATATTAGGGTGTTTGAATTGATTATCACCGAGGGTCGCCTTAGTTAATTTGTTAAATTGTTTAATTCTCATTTAATCAACTTTCAAACAAAAAATCCCCCATTTATTGTTTGTATTTCTTTTGTTTATTTATTTTCCGCATTAGAATTCGCATATTAGACTTCCCCCTCTTCTTCGTGTTCGATAACCCACATACTCTATCTACCTTAGTTAGTAATTTGTGGTAATTTGACTAGATTTAACGACAATCTACGTGTCAGCGAACCTCTAAAAACGCATTGGCGGTCTACTGGACCTTAAACGACCCTCCACGTGCATTCGCATCCCGTTTGCACGATTTACATACTTTGACTTTCGCCTTGTCCAAGCCTCAGTCAAAGTGGGGGTTTCTCTAAACACCTGCATTTGTCCCTACCCAAATGCCCGATGATGAAAGGACATATTACAATGAACTGCGTCTACTTGCTCTACTATGTGAACCACTCTTGTCGTGAACCCGTTAGGAAATGCGTTTTCACCCAAAACAAGGCCAAAAACAACCAATTTCCTTCCTTTTTACACCTGACCTAACTCAGGAATGACCCGCGTGTCTAAACCGCTAAAAATCATCAACTAAATATGTTTTTGTACGACATTTGCCCACCCAAATTCACATGTACAATACTCATGTCATAAGAAGGCCAGAAATGCAACTTTGTATGGTGCGTCAAGGGGTCCACGCGCACCTTTGCGCGCGCATAGAGGCCTACGCGCGACCAAGACCACGACATGCGCGACAATACCTGCGCCACGCGCGACCCAGGCTGCGTCATGCGCGAGCCAGGCCGCGTCTTGCGCGACCCAGGCTGCGCCATGCGCGAGCTCACCTGCGCGACCAAACCCTAGGCAGCCGTCCACCCCCTTCTCCACACCTATAAATACCCCTCATTTCCACCACATTTGACACATTGACACACCATTTCCACCCCGAAACTCTGCTCCTCCCTCACTACAATTCTCTCATAAAAAACCCTAACTACAAAACAAAAACCCTAGCAACTACAACACCAAAACCATAATAGCACCCCTAAACACAACACAATCAAACACAACTCATCAAGCAAAGCCCCTTTAAAACACCACGTTCGAAGAGCAACACATCGCTCTAAGAACACATCTAGCCCCTACGACGTATACTAAGGATCATCGCATCGATCTCGAAGCATAGTAGAGCAAGTAGTGGTATCGCGGACACACGTAAGTGTTAGAACCTAAGGTAGTTTAGACACTCTAAACAACACTTAATAACTCTATTAAGTTGAACCTTAGGTGAGGATCGATTTGCATGTAGTTAATTACTAATCTCAAATTTAGTAACTTATACACTGATAAAATTTCTATTTTATCAGTGGTTTATTTATTATCAATTATCTTATAATCAATAATATAATAAACTCTTCAGCCTGATACTAAACACATTGCCAGTTAACTATTAACTGGCTGACAGGAATTCATCACGTTATCCTATATAGGTATGACCGATAGGGATCAGTCGATCTCCGCCATCTTACGACGACAATAACGTCAAACCCTAGACGGCCAATCGTTATTGATTTACGTTGATCAACTGATAAGTTCATCTAATAAACTGATCCCTGTTTATTCCATAATTGAGATTTATTAATCAACGCACTATTGTCGGAGGACACTAGTCCAACAGTCTACCACTTGTCCGAGACAAGTATGTGCGTGATCGACTCTCTTGCCCTTTATATCTCCCACTCAATGCAAGATGTCTTTCAGGTCGCTCTTGCACTCGATGTGAATCGTAAAGTGATTTTCTCGATCTAGAGCGCAACTGTCTGACCGGAAAAATCTACCTTAGATTGCTTCCGAGCGTGGCCACGCATTTCCAGTTGCTACTCCTCGAGTGGCCTAAAGATATTAACCCTGACGTGGGCGGACAATCCCTTCACTCTACTCTCATTGTTCCGTAGAGCTCACAGTGACCCAAAATATGCCCTTATAGCCTCCTTTTACGGCACGACTTAGGACATGAGTCAAAGCCACTATTTACTGCACAAACTCAGACAAATAGTTTCAGGTCAAAAGAATCGACTCAAAGGAATAATACAGTGGTCCTAGCTTCGACCCAGCAATAGGAATGTGTAGGTGGTCAAGTCCGACAGAGTGTCTCACAGTCTGCCTGTGTAAACGACTGGTCATCCCATGACCCTATGACTGTTGAACCAGTCATCCTAATCGGCTTACACTCTAGTCACTTAGAGTCGTCATCAATTTTTTTCATGTTTTGAACTTGCGGAACTTATGATATTTCTATCTCGATGTGGTTTACGATCTTTAATGCGTCAATATGCTCTGCGATCGTCACTATGGTGGACATTCACCATCTTGTTTTACTTAGAACTT
This sequence comes from Spergularia marina, assembly GCA_963680865.1. Lineage (NCBI taxonomy): Eukaryota > Viridiplantae > Streptophyta > Magnoliopsida > Caryophyllales > Caryophyllaceae > Spergularia > Spergularia marina. Next base: position 10,684,277 of record OY804557.1, on the reverse strand, counting down.
CAAGATACTAAGCGAGAGCGGCATTGAAGGATTTTGAGGCAGTTACGAAGGCTTTTGAAGCCGTGGAGAAAGATTGGGCATGAGTGCATAACTCATGAGAAGACTAATAAATGAAAATGAAAGCGGAAGGCTAGGATCGTGATAAATTAGGTTTTGTTTTTTTTTTCTTCTATATTTTTGGCCGGGTCCATGGGTCGGGTCTGGGTGATCAATTAACCTTATATCAACTAAGGCTAGCACCTCTAAGTAGGATAATGTGATCAATTAACCTTATATCAACTAAGTCGAGTAATCCCGAGTTCGATATAATGATCAATTAACGTTTATCAATTAAACCGAGCATCTCTAGTTAGGATAATGTGATTAATTAACCTTATATCTACTAAGTCGAGTAATTTCGAGTTCGATATAATGATCAATTAAAGTTCCTCAATTAAGTCGAGCACCTCTTGGTAGGATAATGTGATCAATTAACCTTATATCAACTAAGCCGAGTCATCCCGAGTTCGATATAATGATCAAACAGTACGTGGCTAGGATGATCAATTAAGCTTCTCAACTAAAGCTACTAGCCATACCTGACTACGATAATGATCAATTAACCTTCTCAACCAATTAACCTTCTTAATTTACCCGAGTACCCTTTACTAAAATAATGACCAACTAACCTTCTCAATTACACCAAGTACTACCCTTGACTAAGATATGTGAACAATCAAACTATACATGTGAATACTTGGCCGAGGTAAATGTTATGTAAATCAAAATCTTGTTGTTGGAATCAAAATCTTCTTATTGGAATAAAATCTTCTTGTTGGAATACTTAATAAAAGTTAAAAGCTAAGTTATCAAATTTTCTTACAGTGAAATCAAACTTTCATATAAAAGTATTGAAGTGAAAAAAAGTTCAGATATACTCTTCAATAATTCAGATGTGTTGTTCAACTATTACATCATGCTTACCTATATCATTCAATTTAACATATACTACTATTCAGATACACGAATTCCGTCTCACAAATTCTTGAAATTGACGTCTTCAAAACTAGAGCTCAGTTTGCAACACGACTCTAACATGGTCCAGCCCGGTTTGCCACACCCAGTTTACAACACGATTCTAACACGGTCGAGCCCAGTTTGCAACACCCAGTTTACAACACGATTAAAACAAACTTTTAATGGATAGATACACATTTACCTATTACAATGAATCAGATAGAGAAAATTTTGATGGATGAATACACATTTTAATAATTCAAATGTATTGTTGAACTATTACATCACACATGCTCATGAATTGAATTTACCCTATTACGATTCAGATAAAAGAATTACGATTCAGAGAAACAAATTCCAATTTAGAGAAATAACATTTGTCGTCAAATGTTTAAAAAGCTTTCATCATTTTCAGATGTATTGAATTTCAAAACAAATCAAAAGATTCGGATGTATTATTCACGTGGGAAAATGTTCAGATACACATCCAATAATTCAGATGCATTTTTCAACTAGCACATCATACTTTCACGAATCATGCTCATGAATTCAGTTTACCCTATTACGATTCATATAAACGAATTACGATTTAGAGAAACAAATTTTGTCGTCAAGTTTACGTGTGTAAAACTACGGCCTAGTTTCCAACACGGCTCTACCATGGTCGAGCCCAGTTTTCAACACGGCCCTACCATGGTAGAGTCCAGTTTTCAACACGGCACTACCATGGTCGAGCCCAGTTTTCAACACGTCCCTACCATGGTCGAGCCCAGTTTTCAACACGTCCCTACCATGGTAGAGCCCAATTTTCAACACGGCCATGATTTTTGAAGACTTAATCTGAATCACAAATACTGAATTCTGAGTAAACAACAAAAGAATTTGACATATTTTGAATACTTGCATTCACAAACATTAAAATCTGAGTAAACGAAACAAAAATTTGACAGATTTCGAAAACTTAATCATGCACAAACATTGAAATCTGAGTAAACAACACAAAAAATTGACATATTTCGAATACTTAATCATTCACAAACATTGTAATCTGAGTAAACAACACAAAAATTAGACAGATTTCGAAAACTTAATCATTCACGAACATTGAAACCTCATAAAATTCATATGATTTTGACAAATTAAACAATCATAGCAAATGGTTACTACAACTTACCTTTATATGAGATTTTCATAATGAACGAAGTGTCATCTTTTGTTCTTTAAATAATGGAGGTCTTTAACTCTGGAATGAGGTAGAGGAGTTAGGAGATGATGGAGAAGAGAGAGAAATAAGGTAAGAAGAAATGAGCTTATAGATGAAAAGAGAAAAGGGGGTTTTTAGATGAATGAATAACGAAGAAATTAGTATTGATTTCATAAAAGGATTGTAAGAGGAGTTTACAAAAGATGAAGAAATTGATTGATACTGGGCATGATGAAGAAATCAAGAGGACTTGATTGACAAGTTGGTACTCCGAAAATGTAAGAACATTCACAAACAATTATGAAAATGATTAACAATTAATGACATGGGCAAACTTGGTTAATATAAAGTAAGGGCGACGTATAGCAAAAGTTAGGGCGATAAATAGACGTTCAGTTATTAATAATGTCAGTATAGTGGTTTATGGTAGAGATTGTTACAAAAAAATAATAAAATAAAAAATAAAAAACGATGTCATAATCGCAATTAGAGCTGTGCAAGGGGCTGGGTGGGTTGGGTGGTTCGGGTTCGGGTTGGGCTCATAATGGGTCGGATTGAGATAAAACCCATTCTATAAATTATGGGTTGGGTTGGGCTGGGTTATTTAATAATGGGTTGGACTGGGCAACCCATGGACTTAAACCAACCAACATACTCAAGTGATGGTCAGCCCACCCTTTTTCTCTCTCCTCCTCCTCCCAAACCCGACCACCACGAACCACCCCAGCCGCCACCACTTCCATTGCCGGCCACTACGCCAGCCGCCCCTCTCCCATAAGAACCATCGCCTTTGAACAGTGATCCCATCCCCCCACCCCTGCGACACCATTTCCTGTCTCCTTCTCTCATTTTCTCTTTCTCCCTTTTTGCTCTCTCCTCATATTGATCACTTCCGCCGACATTGAGCAACCTTGGTAGGGTCGACGGGGAAGGGTGACGGGTAAGGGTGGGTAAGGAAAAGGATGAGAAATGAGAGAGAAAATGAGAGAAATATGTCGCGGGCGAAGGCGGTGGCGCGGGCGTGGTGGTCGGCGATGGCTGTCAGGTGGTCGGCGTGTTATTGTGCTGTTAGGTGGTGGTTAGTGCGGTGGCTGTCGTGGTGGGGTGGGGCGGCGCGGTGGGGGAAGGGAATGGGAGAGGAGAGAGAAAATAAAAAGGAATTTGGGAGTGTATGATATTTTTATTTAGTTTTTAATATGTTTTTTTAGTTTTTAATGGGTTAAATGGGTTGCCATTACCCAGCCCAATAAAGTGTCTTATGTGCTCACTATATATAAGCCTTATCCATTATGTATGTGGGTGGGCTGGGTAGTTATTATATTGGGCGGGCTTATGGGTGCCATGGGCAGCCCTACCCAATGCACAGGTCTAATTGCAATACAAAAAAAAACAGTCGTTAAAGAAATTAAAATGAACGGATTCAAGTGCCATCCACTTAATAAAAAAAACATAAGAAAGACAAATATAGTTAAAAAAAAAAACATTTCCTTACGTCTAAACCTCCTGAAATCACCAGCCCTTTCTCCCAACCCGTGTTTGACCGTACTTGTTTGCTTGTGCATATAGATTATTTTAGTCTAGCTTCCCTCGACCCATTGACCGATTATACCCACATTAGAAAAATAATTTAAACCCATTATAATAATTCTAATAAAAGATTACCTGACTTGTTGACCCATTTAAACCCGTAATTAGCTCATTAAGTTAAGCTAATATGGTAGCAGCTCATTAAGTTAAACTAATCATGTAGACTACGGAGTTGACTTGATCTTGTTAAATCAAAAAATTAAAGAATACTAATAAAACCAAATTTCTAAATATATACCAGCGACACATTAGAATCTCAAGGTTTTTTGCAATACGTCGTTTTCCAGCCTACCATGTTCAACCTCCACCATTATTGAGATGTATCACTGACCCTTCATTCTCGAGTTTTACGTGCAACAATCATCTGATCATTCATCCTCCTATCCCTATTCAAATTCATCCTTAATTTATCACTCCCCCTCAAGTTCTACATACCTTCGTAGCCTACCTGCGATTTTCTAATCTCATCTTACCCTTCTATACATATCTTTTGTTTTATAGGCCAAATTCGTTGGTGGAGTTTGATTTCAAATTGAATAATCAAAATTGATGTGTCAGTAGCATGCGATTGACGCATCGAATTTCATTTTCCCCATTCGTCCATGGACGTCAGCTTGATCAAGGTTTCACTGCTAGTAGAGATGTACGTCAAGCTGAGATGATTTGGGCGTTTTGTGATTTTATGTCGAAGGATTGCCGGGTCAAATGCAATTGGGAAAATTTTGCTTTGCAGTGTAAGTATACAGGTTAAATTAAAGATCAATACCAAATTGGGGGATAATTTTGATTTCAGTAAGCTTTTGCTTTCAATTGTAATTGAATTAGAATCAATATTGTTTTCCAAATTTGACTTTAATTGATTACCTTTACTTAAAAATTACGTGCAGCTTTAAGTTTGTAGATCCCCGTTTGGAGTAAGATTGATTTAAAATGAGGATGAACAAAGATAGCGGAGTAGGATAATGCTTCAGGATTGGATCTAACTTCAACAGGTAACTCTCGATAATTATGGTACCTTTACCGATTTCAGGTTTCAAAATGGTCACCGTGCTCGAGCATCTTTACAGGTAATGAAAAGAACATAATTTCGAGAATCTTTCAATGTTCTCACATTCGAATATTGCATACTTTCGAAAGTATGGAACAAAATGCTTATAATCAATGTCTTCTTACTCTTTAAACTGGAAAAAGATAATGATAATCCTCTAAGATAGAGAATCACATACATTTCACATACTACAAAATTTAAAGACATGCATTAAATGAATTTGTAAAATAATCTAGAATTATTGCAAATATCTGCTTGCGATTATGACTTAATCAAGGTCTATGTAATCTTGACGACCTTGTACAATACCCTCTGCAGGTTGATGGTTTGAATGGAGACCATTGAGAAACTTTATTACACGTTCGTGATACGATATGCGACCGAAGGGTGATGATTCGCCTTCTTAATCTTGTGGCCATGTAGGTATGCAATTTGATTTCATCATCACAATCCTATGGCCATTCCCACCGTCCCCTAACGTTTGCATCAGTTTGTATGATATCTACCCCATATATTTCGTGGGGAAGCCGGATGGGTGATGTTGCATCAAGGAGTGGTGCAGGATTAGTGTTGGCTTGGGTTTGGTTTCTCTGTTGATTGATTATATTCATGTCGGTTGATTGATATAAGGGCCTGATAGGGGACGGGGAATTAGATTTGTTTTTCTTCATCGACACCATGGGGGATGCAATGTTTGTGTGGTGATGGTGTACCAATTGATATGAAGACACTATTTATAGCAGAAGAACGCATTGAGTGTGTGAGATAATCATTTAGTAGGGCGGCAACAAATTTTTCAAAAATCTTTACTAATTAGTTGCATTATGAATCCATTTTCACAATATTTTCGATTTCATAGTTTGGTATAAATTTAACTGTAGTAATTACACGATTTGTCCAGTGTATTAATGGTTAATATAATCTGACTAGTTATTTGACCCGTGCAAAATTGCACGGGGCGTTTTACCTCTTTGTTCTTAGGAATAGTTTTCATTGGGTAATGTTTATACAGGTTCTCAATACTATAAGTCTTTAATGTTTTTACGCCCAATATACAAAATAGTATTAGTTATATTTTCGAATAAAGTAAGCTTTTGACACACTAAAATACACTCGAAAACTATTGAATAATTGTACCGCGTTGACCAGCGATAAATTCACAAAAGACCTATTTCTCCATTTATGTTTGCATATACTCAATCGGAATTGCTAATTATAGATGTAATAAACAACAAATTAAAACAATAGTGTCACTTTTATCAACTAAAAGTCTTACTGTGGTGATACTATTTTGAACTATTGGCAAACTCATAGAGGCGTATTAAGATAGAAAAAAGAACCCACGAAGTTAAGCCATACAAAAGTTGATCCGATTTGACCTCACCCGAATTTCATGGTCATGGAGCCCATAGTTTTTTCTCTTGTAGCATGTGGGCACACGCTAGAAAAACTATTTTTTCAAAAAAAAAAAATCTAACTTGTATAACAATTATTTTTTCTCTTTCTCAATTGCCACTTTTATCTTTATATACATTTCATTTTGGGGAAATGTGTTAGTAATTTAAATTTAAATTCCCAATATTGGTGATATTTGACCTCGCTCGCTTTTTTTTCGTCATGCACCTCCTTTTTTTTTTACTTGTCACCCGTATTAAACTATTTATTAAATCTGCAACTCGATCCAACCCGTTGATCAAAGTCTCATAAAAGACGATCTCTCAATAATTTATTGAAAGACCACCCTTATATTGTGTGACAAAGTGACTCTTTTTACTTTGCTTGTAACCATGAAAACACTTTTAGTGATCTTATTAATTTACAATTATAAATCATATTATCTATTATTTTTGAGGATCCCATCATATAAAATTAGCTAAAATTTATAAAGTAACCTTTTTGCAAATCTTAGATTAATTGTCAAGGTCATTAACTAAAACGATTACCAAAATTAGTATAATAATCACTAATTATATAAAAAGGGTCACAATGTAAATAGCATGGTTGGTCTCTCAATAAATTATTGAGACACGGTTTCCACAAGACCAACTAACATAAATCAGCCTAAATTCAATATAAATTTCAAACTTTACTGTTTCATGTGTTTTAAGCTTGCATTATTTATACTCTAGCCCATTTTTTATTTGATTTTGTCTCAATTGCCCCTCTTTATTAAATAATGTATCTTTATGTATTAGTATATTACCACACAAGAATTAGACCACTTAACCTGTAGGTGGTAATTAAAATCATTATATGTCAAAAATCTGATGTAAGTTAATTACATATATATTCCAAAGTTAGAGACTAAAGGTTACCTTAATGCAAGAAATTATGTCTTTAATAATCTTTGATATGTGTACGTACTAATATCATGCTAATGACCAATCATGCACATATATGATATATCGCCGCAATCACATGATTAAGTGTGTTATGTCCTATCTCATTAAACAATTTGACTTATCATTTCATCCTTTATGCTCAATATATCATGTAGATTTCTACTATTATTGTGCTTATTGACAAATATTGATAAACTTTCACATTACATATCTTAGATACCATGAACTGCACAATCGCCTTGTATTATCCAAGAGAAAGGGAAAAAAAAAACAAAAAAACAAAAAATGAAATAGCTAATACAAATCGGATAAACAAATTAAAAGGCGTAATTCACAAACTACTTTGATAATGTCTTTATTTATTGTTATGGATGTTCATGTACTCTAGCCTTAATTTAACAACACACCACTAAAAATAAGGAAGCATGGTCAGAAATGTGTACATGTAAGTTCAGTTTGAAATGCAATTCCATCAAAAACTTTTACAATGACGATGCGAGCTAGAAACATAAAAAATAACATATTAAATTAGTATTGACCCATGATCAGTATTGACCGAACATGTTCTGACCATCATACTATTTAGTTAGCAATCTAATTGAATGGTTCACTGAATTAACCATAACTAAGGCAGATTTAATAATTACAAAATTATATAATCACTTAATAAATCATATAACAGAATTTAGTTTTGTGATCGTATAAATTTAACGTATAGAACTCATTCATTAATCATTAGTCTTTTTTAGGTTACTTATCCCATAGGGCAATAGATAATAAAAATAGTTTCATAAACATGTAGGACATCATTAATACAATACGAATAGGACAATAGTACCTTTACTAACATGTGTATTGTACCGTAAAAATTGAGGATGAAAATTGGTATTGTACTTTTAAAAAAAAAGGAGACATGACGTGTGACGTGTAAAAGATCTTTTGTTTTTTGGGCCATGAGACTATTTTTATGGCCCGTAACCAGCATTAAAACTTGTTTAAAGGTCATGAACCTATTATTTATGACATGTAAACTGTATTATTTCAAATCGTTTTGATACATATACTTTTGGGATTGTCCAACCAATTGACCCATATTAGAGTTATAAAATTAAGCCTTCCTGAGTTTTATGGCTCGAACACGACCCTATTTGGATACACGTATTTTTTGGGTCATGACCCGCTTTTATGTCCAGTAACCCAATTTCTTAGTTATGAACCCGCTTTATATGACTCGTGATCCGTATCAACCCAAACTCATTTAGATACATCATACATGTATATTGGGGTCTAATCTACCGAATCAGTTGATCTCTAAATTAAACAACTTATATAGGATACATAATTAGTAAACGTGAGGTTGAATTATTTTGTACTTTAATTCCGAATATCCAGCCCTATAATTTACGTAAATTAAAAGATTTGATTTGATTTTATAAGGATATGATTTCAATTAATTTTTTTTTTCTTTTCAATTGGTTGATTTTATCACTAATTTCGTGAATAATATGAAAAATTGCAATATATTGTTTAGATATTATTGCCTTAAAATCCGACAAATTGCAATATATGTTCATATTTTTATAACCTTAAAAGAATATTTTATTGTCGTAGGAAATTGTAACTTTTCCCAAATTTTTGATTTTATAGTATCAGTCCAATATCGAAAAATATTTAACTTCTATGACATGATCGCTCCAATATAGGCTTACTTATTGTTTGAACAATTCGGTAACTCGACCAGTTCAACTCTATTCTTAATGCATCCACTTTTTATGACCCATGACTTGTATCGTCTCAATCCATATTATATCCCCATATTTTATGTTTTTAACTGATTCAACCCGTTCATATTATTATTATTCTGCAATCACGGGTTTAGGCCTCAAAGTACATTAACACACACACACACACACACACTATATATATATAAATGAAGAAGTCAAAAGATTAGACAGTGTGGGGCTCGGACATGGTACAATAACCAACTTATATGATACAATCAAACGATTAGTTGCAAATACATTTACATGATACTATAAAAAATTAGTCGCTTTGACATATTGCATTAACGATAATGAAATATAGTCCGTATGATTAGGGGGACAACAATTGGTGATATACATTACTAAAGCTGCTGCCTTAACCACTCGCCAAGTTTGGCTGAACCAACATGGTGCCGACTTCCATACACATAAACCCATCATAAATGTTATTATGTTAATATTAACTGAATATATTCAAGTGTTTAAATAATCTAATCCTTTTTTAACAACTCATTTGGTTTCATTCGGGTGTGGGTCAAAGGCTTAAACTTTGAGGCACTATGACAATCTTTGACATAATCTCTGAAAATGGCAAATTACCTTCTGAAATGATGTACTTTGGGGATACTCTCAATTAAGATACGTACGTGCAACATGCCAGGTACTGGAAACCTTTGGTTCATGGTCAAAACTTAAGACGTACTAATTATGGAAATAAGTTTTATAGTTATTGTTGTATAACAATGTTCCAATTCATTTCCTTTCCGAATTACATTATGAACATTGGGATCATTTTGCTATCCTCCTCGGCAACTGCATCAATTGATTTGCCAATTCATATAACATAAACCAATTATTAACTGATCATGCACGGCTACGGTTCGGAGTCTGTGATTGTTTTTCATGATAAATCCTTCGAAAAGTTAAGATCAAATTCCATGGATATTAAAAACCTTGATTTAACGAAATCACGATCAGAAGACCTGTCATTATATTGTGTACTCATCGATATTGTAACGGAAGTTAATTATTAATTGATGCATGCAACAACAACAACAACAACAATAATAATAATAATAATAATAATAATAATAATAATAATAATAATGGCTTCACTTAACCATCAACAAGAAAATATAGAATGCTGAAAGACTTTTACCAGAGCTACAACACTCTATCGAGGCGAGTAGTAGGATACTAAATTTTACCTCAATGCAAAAGTCAGACTTTGTGATTCATTATCTTCTTCAATCTTGTAGGTATACGTACCAATCTACAAGACCACACAAATTACACAATTAAAAAAAAACATAGCAACGAACAAATTGAACAAAATGCAAACTTCGAAACACGAATGAAATAGTAAAAGTTGATAATTATCATGGCATTCATAGAGCCGGAGCTATAAATAAATTGGGAAAAAAATCGTGCATACTACAAAAAAAAAACGGTTTTATCCCTCCTCGAAAATGAATTTGATATATTATATATATATATATATAGGGAGTTGTTCCCATAAGAAGTTTTCTTATGGTGAGAAGTAGGAAGTAATCTCACCCATCCATCCTACCTAAATCTAATGGTCCATATCAATTATTAAAACAAAAGAAAAAATCTAACCCAAACCAATATCAGTCTTCCAAAAAAAACCCAAACCAATTTCAATCACATTTTCTCTCTCCTCTCCTTCCCTATTTCTTCTCTCTCCACCGCTTACCCCCTGCCACCACGCAACCGCCACCGTCAAAACTCCGACCACCAACATCGTCGGCGCCGATAGCAGCGGCCGACTCCACTCGAGATGGCGAGTCTTCGTCGGCCACCATCTTACTTCGCTCGCCTTTCCTCCGCCGCAAACGACACCTTCTTTCTCCCTCTCTTCCGCGTATTTTTTCCACATCTGGTCACGTTCTCCTCTCACGTTCCTCCGTCGAGCATCACAAAGCGATGCGCGGTGGTTCTTAGCTCCGACGACGGCAGTCGAGTGCACCGTCGACGACGAGTGTTCGTCGATCATCGTAGCCGAGTGTTCGTCGATCTAGGCCACCAACCAACTCCCCTCGTTTCGCTCTTTTTTTCCAGATCTAGGCGAGTCTTCGTCGAACGATGATCTCCGGCGACTCTTCGTCGATGTCCGTGGTTGAGGTGTAGCAAATCGAACGAATTGATTGGGGTGAGGGGAAATGAGAATGGCGTGAAAGTGAGAAGTGGAAATGGTGTCGCTCGCGTTGGGGGCGTGGGATCTCCGGACGACGTAGGTGAATCTGGTCGGTCCGGTGGTGGTAGGTGACAACTGTGGTGGCGGCTGGTGTATGCTATTTGGTGGTGCTGTGGTGATCAGGTTTGGGTTTGGGGAAGGGGGAGGGGAGGAGGAGAGAGAAAATAACTGATTTTTATTTATTTTTTCCTTTTCTTTGAGTTTTAATTTTGGCCTTTAGATTAGTGTGATCTGATGGTTCAGATTTGTGCATTTTATTATCAAAATCAATAGAAGTAAATTTCATAAAACCAAATAGAAATAATGCATTTTGTAAAAATCTAAGTGCATTTTGTTAATAATAAAACGACTAAGTGCATTTTGTTAAAATTTGAAGTGCATTTTTTTTAAAATTGGAAGTGCATTTTGTTGGATTGAAAGTGCATTTTATAAGACCAAGTGCGTTTTGTTTGATTAGAAGTGCATTTTATTAAACTAAAACGACAAAGTGCATTTTGTAAAATGAGAAGTGTATTTTATAAAAATAAATGCATTTTGTTAAATTAAAAGTGCATTTTATAAAACTAAAACGACAAAGTGCATTTAGTTAAATTAGAAGTGCATTTTATAAAAATAAGTGCATTTTGTTAAATTAGAAGTGCATTTTATAAAACTAAAACGATAAAGTACATTTTCTTAAATTAAAAGTGCATTTTGTTAAATTAGAAGTGCATTGACAAAATTAAAACGACAAAGTGCATTTTGTTAAATTGGAAGTGCATTTTACAAAACTAAAACGACAAAGTGCATTTTTAAAATATACAAACTGGTAGAGCGTGTGCAATGCATAAGGTGTGGGTTCGACTCCCACGTCAGTTACAAGTTCTAATTCTAGAAGTTAACTGTAATCTAGATCTGATTGTAGTTTCTATTGTGCATTTCGTGTTGGACTAGTGTCCTCCGACAATAGTGCGTTGATTAATAAATCTCAATTATGGAATAAACAGGGATCGGTTTATAAGATGAACTTATCAGTTGATCAACGTAAATCAATAACGATTGGCCGTCTAGGGTTTGACGTTATTGTCGTCGTAAGATGGCGGAGATCGACTGATCCCTATCGGTCATACCTATATAGGATAACGTGATGAACTCCTGTTAGCCAGTTAATAGTTAACTGGCAATGTGTTTAGTATCAGGCTGTAGAGTTTATTATATTATTGATTATAAGATAATTGATAATAAATAAACCACTGATAAAATAGAAATTTTATCAGTGTATAAGTTGCTAAATTTGAGATTAGTAATTATACGGGTATTGTTGTGATTTGTCAGTCGTGACAAATTTAGCTAGAATTAATTACAAGAGTTGTAATTATTAGCTAAAATATGATTAGATATAATTATTATATCAATATATAATAGTTAATTGTAACTTAATTAGTTAAGTTATGAAATGACTAAATTAACCTTGTTATACCTTAAAGGTTGGTTAATGTTAGTGGGGGCAAATTAGTAAATTTGATTTACTAATTTAACCCACCACTATATATAGTCTAATCCATGTTTAGACTTAGAGTACTAATCATTTTCAACACAAAAATAAAAAAAACAAAAAAAAAATTGAGGAAAGAATCATCATCTTCTTCCTCTCTAAAAGGAGCCAACTATTTCACCATAGCCACCAAGTTTTTTGAGCTTTGCATGTAGCTCAAAAACACATCTAAACACAAAAATACTTCACCCTAATTGATCCTAATTGTTAGGGATTAGGGCTATTTTGTTTTTGGGGTAAACCGAGTTATTACTAGTACATAATAACTCGGTTTTCTCGTGAATCCTTTGGTACGTGCCGTGGGAGATTAGAAGAGTTCAAGAATCAAAGTTTGGAAGGAGGATCATCCTTGTTAAGCAGCTCAAGACACTCCTTAGTAAAGGAGAGCACAACCTAGAGCCAAAACAAGGTATACGATCTTTAAACTCGGTTTTTTAGTTGTTTTTAACTACATGCAAATCGATCCTCACCTAAGGTTCCACTTAATAGAGTTATTAAGTGTTGTTTAGAGTGTCTAAACCACCTTAGGTTCTAACATTTCGATCTTGAAAATTAACTCTAATTGTTAGCGGTAGAGATTCATCTGTACACATATGCGTATGGCGCAATGTTCGCCTAAATATTAGATGACATACATACATACGTGGTGATTAGAGAACCTGCAGAAAGGAACAACAAATTTTTACTATGATCTTACTTAAGATATCAGATGCAAGATACAGGTGACACTGAGTGAGTAAAATATAGGCCTGGTGCAATTTGGCTCCGAATTTCGTGACTTTAGAAAACCTGAAATCAGTTGAAGACGGTCGAAGCCGCAATATCATTTGAATTGCACAAACTCACAAAATTTAAGACTAACGTACTGAGCACAAATTGTGACATCAGATCTTATTCAAAATAAATCCAAAAACAAAAAGTTCGGCTTTGACCAGTTTGTGGAATCATAGTGCCCAAAAACCTCATAGTTGAACCCACACCTTATGCATTGCACACGCTCTACCAGTTTGAGCTAATCGGCTTTGAGAAAAAATAAGACATTACATAATCTGTAGCCCTGTATTTCTCATCCTCATTTCTTACTGCTCAAAAGATTGTTTCCACTTTGGAATTGCTCAAAAGCATCACACAGTGACAGACACTCCACCATCCAATGACACTAAACTACCATAGAATGACACATACCCAAAATGTATGTATCACTGTGAACCAAGCACTATCAAGATCAACGAAAATCATAGCAAGAAGTGAAACTAATACAATCACTTCAAATCCTAACTAACTGTCATACGCTCATTCAAAGACAATCAACTTTTCAATGTTCTCGGCAATAACAATTCCTACAACATCAGAAATCACATATTCTCACATGTTCTCGACAGTAACAATCAGCTTCCTGCGTTTAACATAGAATGACACACGTTTGTCCTTAGAATGACACACGTTTGTCCTTAGAATGACACACGCTTGTCCTTTGAATGACACACGTTTGTCCCTAGAATGACACAAGATTGTTCATAAAATTACACAAGATTGTTCGCAGATTTACACAGTCATAGAGTAACATAGGTTTGTCCATAGAGTGACACACCTTTGTCCATACAGTGACACTCGCTGTTTTAACGTGTCATTTTATTGTTCAGTAGGTGTCATTGTATTTTTCACGAAATCTAAAAATCTCAATCCTACAAGAAAACGTATAACTTTGTCCCAAAAGAGACATTAGACATCAAGAACTAACAGCCCTAGGTAGACAAACAGATGGAATTCTGCATCTACGTACCTAGAGGACCTAATCATCAATATTTACAACTCTAAAGAAACCCGAACCTCCAAATACTCACATACAGAAGTGGACAGTTAGCAAATTTGATCATAAAGGCATTTTGAAACCAGCATAATTCACGCAAAGCATACTTCACTAGTACCAATGACTCTATTGAAACAAATTAAAGTCACAAATTAATCCTAGAATCACATGAACTAACAACAACTGTAATGATTCTAAACAACAAAAAATTGTTTCTAATAAACAAACAAACATTCTGAGTATAAGCAACACAAATTAATCTCGAAAAGTTTATTAAATTTGCAAATGCTCAGATTTTCAACCTGATTCGAGAATGATTTGAGCATTTCTGAACAGAAAATCAATAGGAAAAGCAGAAAAGAATTTCTAAAAGCAAATCCAGCTACATTTTCTGGACAAAGAACAACAAATTGAAACAAATCAAGCATTCTAGATGTTCTAATCAAATGAAGAGGAGATAGAACAAAATCAAACCTGATTGAAGGCGAGGAGGCGGAGCGGCGACGATGATGAAGTGTGCAGCGACGGATCTGCGACGGTGGCGTAGTTGTGACAATAGATCTGCGACGGTGGCGTAGTGACAACGACAGAGGTGGAGATCGATGACGATGACGAAGAGAGGATTAAGTTTTATGAAGTTTTTTGGAGAGAGAAAAAAGGCAGTAGATAGGAGGAGGAGAGAGAGCGTGTTATTTTTGGAAATGAATGAGTGAGATTAGAAAATTTCGACCCCTCCCACCATAAACCGTAGTGCGTCCTTTTTTTTTTTTTTTTTTTTTTGCGGGTGTCATTCTATGTGACAGTCTGTGTCACTGTATGAGGGTGCACAGTTCTCACGCGAGGGGGAGTTCGCACCTGATCTCGCTTGTACATATATATATATATATTACGATCCGGTAGGAAGTTATATATGGTGAGAAGTAAGAAGTACTTATATTGTATTATCAATATCTGAGATTGACAACTTACAGAATCATTAACACATTTAAACAAACGACATTTATTCTTAAAAAATGTGCTTTTAATTCAACAAAAAAACACTTTTATTCTTAAAAAATTTTATTATTACAAAATGCACTTCTAATTTAACAAAATGCACTTCTAATTTAACAAAATGCACTTTGTCGTTTTAGTTTTGTGAAATGCACTTCTAGTTTAACAAAATGCACTTTGTCGTTTTAGTTTTGTAAAATGCACTTCTAATTTAACAAATTGCACTTCACCGTTTTAGTTTTGTAAAATGCACTTCCAATTTAACAAAATGCACTTTGACGTTTTAATTTTGTAAAATGCACTTCTAATTTAACAAAATGCATTTATTCTTACAAAATGCACTTCTAATTTAAAAAAATGCACTTTGTTGTTTTAGTTTTATAAAATGCACTTCTAATCAAACAAAATGCACTTTGTCTTATAAAATGCACTTATTTTTATAAAATGCACTTTATTTAACAAAATGCACTTTGTCGTTACATTCTTATAAAATGCACTTTTAATTTAACAAAATGCACTTTGTCGTTATATTCTTATAAAATGCACTTTTTTTTTTTTTGTAAGCAGGTGAAAATTTTTATTCATCCAAAAAGGGAATAAAAAGAAATCTTACAAAAAAACTAAAAGCCCCTAAACAAAGCTTAAGAGTTTAGACAATCTAAAACCTCTTCAGTAATTACATTCTTCATCCAACTAAAAACTCTCAAGCAAACTAAGTACTTGATGTTAGTAACAATGCTATCTATTGAGCATTCAGTTTCTACAAAAATTCTTCTATTCCTTTCCGACCAAATGCTGTATACTGTGGCTGAAAGACTACAGTTGTTCCACTTTGATCTCCAGTTTTTTTGATTTCTGTACTTAGCCAGCCAGAAAGCTTCCTCCTGCAGATTCCAATCTCTTAGCCTAACACCAATCCACCTTAAAATTTCTGACCAGATTTGAGCTGTGAAAGGGCATTTGAAAAATAAGTGTCTATGGGATTCTGTAGCCCTTTTACAGAGGACACACCTGTTTGTGATTAGAACTCCTCTACTCCTGATATTGTCAACAGTAGGGAGTTTCTTCAGAATTGCAAGGGCAGTAATGAAACTGTGCTTTGGAATGACAACACTATCCCAAACCACCCTACTCCACTTGACCTTAGGCTGGTTAACTCTGTAGAAATCATAGGCTTTCTTCACACTATATTTCTCCTTCTGCCGCCAACTTAAGATAAGCTCCTTAGTCAGTCCATCATTCTGCTGCTGACTTCTCAACTGATCCCTGATCTTAATGATCCCTCTCCATGATTCTGGATCACTTGACTTGCATTTTACTTCCCAGAAACTCTTGTCTTTGATACAATAAGCTTTGATCCATTAACACCAAATGCTATCCTGGTTTGTGAGCAGTTTCCAAATCTATTTTGTCATCACTGATCTATTCCATGCCAACACTTCTTTAAAGCTGAAACCTGCCTCATCTTTGGGATTACAGCAGCTTTTCCAGCTTTTAAAGCTCATTCTTCTCTGCCCCTCCTCAGTGTTCCACATAAAGTCTTTACAGATCTTATTAATCCTCTTCATAACACCAATTGGCATTAATAGACTAGCAAACCAGAGGTTTTCAAGCCCAAAAATCACAGAATTGATAAGTTGGACTCTACCAGCATAGGAAAGCAGCTGGGAGGACCAATGCTGAACTGCTTTGCTGATTTTCCCCACCATCATTTGATAGATCTCAGTCTTCAATCTCTTTGAATGCAAAGGCATGCCCAAGTATCGAAAAGGAAACTTTCCCTCTGTAAAACCAGTTTCAGCCAATATCATCTCCTTCACATTTGATTTAACTCCTCTAAAGTATATTTCTGTTTTGTTTGGATTTGCTTCAAGTCCTGACATCTTAGCAAATATATCCAGACTCTTGACCACAGCTGATGTTGAAGGAAGATCACCTCTCACAAATATCATAAGGTCATCAGCAAATGTTAAGTGAGTGAGGTTTATCTTCCCACATTTAGGATGATAAGAGAATTGCTTGTAGTTAGGTATTGATCTCATATATCTTGACAAAATCTCCATACTGAGTACAAAAAGGTAAGGAGAAAGAGGATCTCCTTGCCTTATCCCACATTTGCCTGAAAAGAAGCCCTCATACTGCCCATTTATCTTGATGGACTAAAAAGGACTAGAGATGCAGCCCATGATCCACTCTGAGAAGATTTCAGGAAACTTAAGAGCATCCAACATCTCTTTGATAAAACTCCAGCTCAAAGAGTCAAAAGCTTTCCTTATATCTACCTTCACCAAGCTTCTAGGGGATATATTCTTCGTATCATAGCCTTTAACCAATGCCTGAGACATTAAGATATTCTGGAAAATATCCCTGCCTTTGACAAATACAGCCTGTTCTTTGCCAATTATGTCAGGAAGAACATGCTGGAGTCTATTAGCCATGACTTTTGTCACTGTTTTGTAATAAGTGGAACAGCAAGAAATAGGTCTGAAATCTGTCACACTACTAGCATTTACTTTTTTTGGAATAAGGGTAACCATAGTGACATTTGCAGTTTTGCACATGACCTTCTTCTCAAAATAATCCATCACAGCTCTGCTGAACTCTTTCCCTATGATTTCCCAATTTGCTTTGAAAAACCCTGGAGAAAACCCATCTTGCCCTGGGCTTTTATTAGCACTCATGCTAAAAAGAGCTGTTTTAATTTCCTCATTAGAGATAGGTGAGCTCAAGAATTGTTGATGCTCCTGAGAAAGAACTTCCCCTTTTTGGACAAACCTGAAATCAATGTGATCTACTTTCTTCTCAGTGCCTAGCAGGTGCTGATAATAGTCCAGAAAAGCATTAATAATGCCATCCCGGTCTTTATGTAAAAGCCCATGCCTATCAGTAATCTGCCCTATGCTGCTCTGACTCTTTCTCTCAGCAATTTTGGCAAAGAAGTATCTTGAGCTGCAGTCAGACTCTTTAATATGATGCTCTTTTGCCCTCTGATGAAGCATACTTAACTCTGCTTTTTTCATAGTAATAAACCTCTCCTTAATGTCTTTGCATTCCTCAATGATATGTTGATCGAATGGGCTAAGCTGCAACCTATTCTGGCATTGAACTAACTCAGTCCTCAAATCTTCCACTCTCTTGCTCAGATTAGAAAAGTGTGCCCTATTTAGTTGGCTCAACCCATGTTTAACATTCATGAGTCTATGAAATAGCCTGAACATAGCTGTGCCAGTAACAGGTTTATTCCAATGACTCCCAACAATCTCCTTGTAATCCTTATGACTTTTCCAGCAGTTTAGATATCTGAAAACCTTCCTACCATCCTTAGGTTTCAAAACCTAAACCACTATTGGAGAGTGGTCAGAGATGCCAGCAGGTTTGAAATCAGCAAAAGAAGAGAAAAATTTGACTCTCCACTCAGCATTGATCAAAGCTCTGTCGAGTTTACACCAGTTTCTTGTACTACCATCCTGGTTATTAGTCCAGGTCAGATGACAACCCTGGCTATTGATGTCATCCAAACAACAACTGTTAATACAGTTATTGAAATCATTCATGTCAGCAACAGATGGAGGAGCACCTCCTTCCTTTTCAGTATGTGACCTAATCACATTAAAATCCCCAAGAACAATCCAAGGCTCACTAGTCACCTTCAGATCATTCAGTTTCTCCCATAGATCATTCCTTTCATTAGCACAGTTACTTGCATATACCATGGTGAGCCAAATTATGCAGTGTGAAGTTATATGCTGAACTTTACAATGAATAAATTGACTGCCAGAATCCACAATGTCTACCTTAATATCCATATCATTCCAAATAAGCCAGATTCTTCCATTTCTATGATGAGGGTAATTGTTGCAACTTCTATAATTTCTGAAGTTTCTCCTAATAATTTCATTAAATTTTCTTTCCTTAACCCTAGTCTCTAGTAAACCCAAGATATCCATCATATGTTTCAACATGAAGCTTTTAGCCTCATGCTGCTTGAGGGTTTCATTTAACCCTCGAATGTTCCATGCTCCAATTATCATTGAGAAGGAGGAGTGCCCTGAGGCTCTTTATCTCCTAAAAAATCTATGCCCTGTTGCTGAGGCTCTCCCAATCCATCTACTAGTTGAATGCTACTTAACCCCAGGCTTCCAAACCTGTTCCTGGTAGATGGAGTAATTTGGTTCTGGGATGAAGTAGCTTGGTTCTGTGATTGGGTACTTCTCATTTTTCTCCTAGTGACAACTCTGAACCCAAGATCATCAGCAGCTTCTTTCGGAGGTGGAGTACAGACTACTTCCAAAATTTCCTGCAGCTGAGCAGGCTCAGATATTTTTTGGTTTGGTGCAGCCTTGCTTACCTCTTCATTAACTGTAACTTTCTCAGCAACCTTAGGTTGATACACCAGTTTCTGATGAACATGCTTCCTATTTAATCTGCACTTTTCCTCAAGATGTCCTAGTTTCTTGCATTTCTGGCAGAAGAATGGAACTCATTCATATTCTATTCTCTGCTGAACAGCTTTAGAAAAAGGAGTTTTCAGAACCACTGTTTCAGGCAGATGCTGTGAAACATCGACCTCTATAAGAACCCTAGCAAATGCTAGCTTTTCTTTGTGGGTTGTAGTGTAATCAGCACAAATAGGATTCCCAATTTTGCTAGCAATTTTGCTCAGAGCTTGAGCTGACCAAAACCAAGGATCCAGCTCTAGAAAAAGAACCCAGACTGGTACCACAGAGATCTTCTCCAACTCAAGCGAAATTTCAGGTGACCATTTTTTCAAAATCAGAGCATTACCACTAAGTTTCCATGGCCCTCCTCTCAAAACTTCAGTGACTGATTCTGACCTAGTAAATCTCATGATAAACCATCCTCTCTTATAATAAAACACCTTTGGTACCTCAATTCCCTGCCAATTCTTCCCAACAAAATCCTGCATAGCTTTAAGAGATGGTTTTGCCCCAATTACATTCCCAACCAGTGAATTCTCCCAAAATTGGACCTCCCCAGTTATATCCTTTGGTTCAATAATAACTTCCCCCTCTTTCTCACATGAATCACTAAAATGCAAGCTCATACCCACTTTTTGTTTTGGTCCAACAATTTCAGTCCAAGTTTTCTTAGCTTGAGTGGTGGTGTTCTTATTCCCCTGACTTAGCTTATCATGTTCAGGGACTTATCCAATCCCTAAATCCTTTGGATTAACAGAAGTAGAACTACTAATCTGAGGTTGTTTTGGAGAAGAAATCTTACCATATTTTTCCAAAGCTTTCCCGATGAAATCGTTAATATTTACCGGCGAAGGCGATGGCTGGGTTTATGTTGGCTCCATGGGTTGTTCATGATTCTCCCCCAAATTAGTGTCATTTTCATCCTCTTGATTGCCCGATGCCGATTCTGTAGTTTTCTTTGGTGGTCGCCCTCTCCTTTTCGCCATGTTTGCAAGCTTCTTGTTCGTTGTTTCAAGGTGACGGACTTCAAATTTTAACAAAATACACTTACTCGTTTTATTATTAACAAAATATAGTTTGATTTTTACAGATGGCACTTTCAATATACGAAATGCATTTGGTCGATTTTCAATAATAATAAAATGCACTTGTAGATGAAATAAAATGCATTTTAAATAAAATACATCTGAATTAAAATAAAATACATTTATTTAGTAATTAAATTCACTAATTTTCTCTCTCCTCCTCCCCTCCCCCTCCCCAAACCCTACCACCACAGAAACAACCCCAACCGCCACCACGACCGCCACTGACCATCGCACCAACCACCACGTCATCCCGCTCCACCTCCACCACCGTGGTCGCCATCCTCTGGCGAGCAGAAGCCCCATCCTCTGCGACACATTCACCGCCTCTTCATCCCCCATTTTCCCTTGTTTTCTCTCTCCGCAAATCACTCCCCAAACCCTAACCACCACCAAAACAACCCCAGACACCACCATGACCGCCTCTGACCACCACCAAAGCAACCCCCGAGGCCACCAGAATCTCCTCCCTCGTCCGGCAAACCAAGTCGCGACCTCCACCACCAACTCCAGCCATCACCGCCACCACCACCTCCCATATCTTCTTCTCCATTCGCCGATTCGAGTAATCTCGCTCTCATTTTCGCGTTCGCATAATCCTACCATTAATTAACACTAATCACATTTTCATATTCTTAAAAATCATACATTTTCATTCCAAATTTTCCAACAATTAACACAAAATCGCCGATTCGAGTAATCTCGCTCTCATTCTCACGTTCGCTCTCAATCTGTCTCCTCCTCGGCCACCATTTTGCATTTACTTACCTTTCACTCGCTCTCAATCTCTCTCCTCCTCGACTTCAGATTATGTGCGAAAACGAAAAGAGGTTACCGGCGAGCGCGTAGAGCGACGGCGTAGAGATAGGGCGGCGGCGGCCAGATCTGACGAAAACAAGAGCGACGGCATTTAAATGGTGATTTCGCGGTGGTGTACTGGTCAAATTAGGCCGATGATTCCGAAATAAGACTAATTGGAGTCGGCCGCTTCCATCGGCGCCGACGATTGCGGTGGGCGGAGTGCGACGCCGGCGGTGTTCTCGGTTTGAGGGGGCGGCAAGGGAGGTGGGAGAGGAGAGAGAGGAGGGAAGGAGAGGAGAGAGAAAAATGTGAGTGATATTGGTTTGGTTTTTTTTTTTTTTTGTTTGAAGATGATATTGGTTTCAATTAGATTTTTTCTTTTGTTCTAATAATTATTATGAACCATTAGATTTAGGTAGGATGGATGGATGAGATAACTTCTTATTTCCTACCTAAGACTATTTCCTATAGGAACAACACCCTATATATATATGTATATATATATATATAGGAATTGAATCAGGTCAGAAGTAAAGTTATGTCAGAAGGTCCGAAGTAATCTCAGACACACATCTTGATAATCCACTAACTCTCATAACTTTAGTAGCTCCGTAACTCCAGTAACTATAGAACATAACTCCAATAACTTTACAATTATAACTTAACAATATTTGACTAAAATACTTAACTTCAACTTAACTTCAATAACTAAAACACGTCTTTTAATATAACTCCATTAACTACAACACGTAACTATAATAACTCCAATAACTATAAAACACGTAACCCCGACTTAACTCCAATAACTTTGATAACTCCAATAACTTTAATAACTCTTATAACTTTAATAAAAAAAAATAAAAAAAAAACAGAAAAATGACCCACATTTTTTTTTCTCTCTCCTCCCATACCCACCCACCCACCACCATCACCACCACGAATCACCTACCACCGCCGGCCACCAACACTGACCACCACTCCACTCGACGCCGCCACTACCATTAGATGCGCTCCACTCCGGCGACCACACGGCGGCAGTTCTCTCCCCGCGCCATCGCCTCTAACGTCCTCCACGTCCTCTTTTCCTCGTTTTCTCTCTCCTCTTCCACTCCTTTCCACAGCCCCTCTCCTCAACCGCCGCCCCTCCCCTGAATCTCGCCGCACCTCCCCCGACATTCGACGCCCTCCCCCGATGTTCGCCGCCCCTCTTTTCCTTGATTCCGCCTTTCCCCCAAAATTTCGAAGGTGATAAAATGAGAAAATGGGGGAGAACGAAAGAGCGGTGGGGTGTGGGAACGGCAGAGGGGTGGTCGTGGTTGCCGGCCGAGCACGGTGGCTGGGTCGGGGACGGCGATCGTGGTGGTGGGCGACGGCCACCGGTGGGGTTGGGTGGTCGGGTGGGGTAAGGGAGGGGGTTGGAGAGGAGAGAGAAAATGGAAGGGTGGGTCTTTTTTTTTGTATTTTTTTTGTTTATTAGGTTTAATCTCAGCCATTCGTCTAAGTTAGATGTGTGGCTGAGATAACTTCTGACCTTCTGACATAAATTTAATTCTGACCGGATGCAGCCCCTATATATATATAAGATGTTGTTGCCATAAGAAATACTCTTAGGTGAGAAGTAAAAAGTGATCTTATCCATCCATTCAACCTATATCTAATGGTCCATATCAAATATTAAAACAAAAGAAAAAATCAAACCCAAACCAATATCATCTTCCAAAAAAAACCCAAAACAATATCACTCACATTTTTCTCTCTCTTCTCCTAACTCCCCTCCCGCCCCACCACCGCGGCCGCACACCGAGAACCACCACAGCTGGCGCCGGTGCCACCAACCAACTCCCCACACTCAGGCGAGTGTTCGTCGATCATCGCCGACCTCCGTCAAGCATCACGAAGTCGCGCGCGATGACTTCTCTCTCTCAAAACCGTGCACGCCGCGGTGGTCCTTCGTCTCCGACGACACCACAAGACTCCCCAGGCTCCGGCGAGTCTTAGGCAAGAAGCACCGGCCATCATCGATGTTAAAACACCGCAAACAACGCTTCTCCCTCCCTCGTTTCACGCTTCTATTCCAGATCTAGCCGTCGTTACTTCTGGATTGAACGGCGGTGGCTGCTCTGGCTGGGAGGGCAATAGATGCGACTAGGTGAGAGGAGATCGGCGACGGTGCAGCTGGACGGCGAAGCGCAATTAAGCGGTCGGATCCGACGAAAAATAGCGCGAAAAATGGGATAGAGAAGTCGATTTCTACGGCGTGGTGTTGCTAGAAGACGGTCGTAGATGGTCGCCGAAGACTCGCCGGCATCAGTGGAGTGGACTGGTGTCGTCGAAGCTGGGCTTGGTTGTTGTGGCGGCTGGGGTGGGGTGGTTTTGGGTGGTGGTCGGGTTTTGGGAGGGGGATGGGAGGATGAGAAAGAAAATAACTGATTTTTCTTTTTTTTTTTTTCCTTTTTTTTTAGTTTTAATTTGGCCTTTAGATTAGTGTAATTTGATGGTTCAAATTTGTGCATTTTATTATCAAAATTAATAGAAGGAAATTTTATAAAACCAAAAGAAATAGTGCATTTTGTAAAAATTTAAGTGCATTTTGTTAATAATAAACGACTAAGAGCATTTTGTTAAAATTAGAAGTGCATTTTATAAAACTACAACGACAAAGTGCATTTTATAAAACTACAACGACAAAGTGCATTTTGTTAAATGAGAATTGTATTTTATAAAAATAAGTGCATTTTTGTTAAATTAGAAGTGCATTTTATAAGACCAAGTAAATTTTGTTTTATTAGAAGTGCATTTTATGATACTAAAACGACAAAGTGCATTTTGTTAAACTAAAAGTGCATTTTATAAAAATAAGTGGATTTTATTAAATTAGAAGTGCATTTTATAAGACCATGTGCATTTTGTTAAATTAGAAGTGCATTTTATAAAACTAATACGACAAAGTGCATTTTGTTAAATTAGAAGTGCATTTTATAAAAATAAATGCATTTTGTTAAATTAAAGGTGCATTTTATAAGACATAGTGCATTTTGTTTGATTAGAAGGGCATTTTATAATACTAAAACGACAAAGTGCATTTTGTTAAATTAGAAGTGCATTTTATAAAAATAAGTGCATTTAACAAGACAAAGTGCATTTTGTTAAATTATAAGTGCATTTTACAAAATTAAAACGACAAAGTGCATTTTGTTAAATTAAAAGTGCATTTTGTAAGAATAAGTGCATTTTGTTAAATTTGAAGTGCATTTTACAAAACTAAAACGACAAAGGGCATTTTGTTAAATTGGAAGTGCATTTTACAAAACTAAAACGACAAAGTGCAATTTGTTAAATTAGAAGTGCATTTTACAAAACTAAAACGACAAATTGTATTTTGTTAAACTAGAAGAGCATTTTACAAAACTAAAACGACAAAGTGCATTTTGTTAAATTAGAAGTGCATTTTGTAATAATAAAATTTTATAAGAATAAAAGTGTTTTTTTGTTGAATTAAAAGCACATTTTTTAAGAATAAATGCCTTTTGTTTAAAGGTGTTATTGATTTTGTAAGTGTCAGTCTCAAATATTGATAATACAATATAAGTACTTCTTACTTCTCACCATATATAACTTCCTACCGGATCGTATATATATATATATACACACAGGCGAGATCAGGTGCGAACTCCCCCTCGCGTGAGAACTGCGCACCCTCATACAGTGACACAGACTGTCACATAGAATGACACCCGCAAAAAAAAAAAAAAAAAAAAAAGGACGTACTACGGTTTATGGTGGGAGGGGTCGAAATTTTCTAATCTCACTCATTCATTTCCAAAAAAACACGCTCTCTCTCCTCCTCCTATCTACTGCCTTTTTTCTCTCTCCAAAAAACTTCATAAAACTTAATCCTCTCTTCGTCATCGTCATCGATCTCCACCTCTGTCGTCGTCACTACGCCACCGTTGCAGATCTATTGTCACAACTACGCCACCGTCGCAGATCCGTCGCTGTACACTTCATCATCGTCGCCGCTCCGCCTCCTCGCCTTCAATCAGGTTTGATTTTGTTCTATCTCCTCTTCATTTGATTAGAACATCTAAAATGCTTGATTTGTTTCAATTTGTTGTTCTTTGTCCAGAAAATGTAGCTGGATTTGCTTTTAGAAATTCTTTTCTGCTTTTCCTATTGATTTTCCGTTCAAAAATGCTCAAATCATTCTCGAATCAGGTTGAAAATCTGAGCATTTGCAAATTTAATAAAATTTTCGAGATTAATTTGTGTTGCTTATACTCAGAATGTTTGTTTGTTTATTAGAAATAATTTTTTGTTGTTTAGAATCATTACGGTTGTTGTTAGTTCATGTGATTCTAGGATTAATTTGTGACTTTAATTTGTTTCAATAGAGTCATTGGTACTAGTGAAGTATGCTTTGCGTGAATTATGCTGGTTTCAAAATGCCTTTATGATCAAATTTGCTAACTGTCCACTTCTATATGTGAGTATTTGGAGGTTCGGGTTTCTTTAGAGTTGTAAATATTGATGATTAGGTCCTCTAGGTACGTAGATGCAGAATTCCATCTGTTTGTCTACCTAGGGCTGTTAGTTCTTGATGTCTAATGTCTCTTTTGGGACAAAGTTATACGTTTTCTTGTAGGATTGAGATTTTTAGATTTCGTGAAAAATACAATGACACCTACTGAACAATAAAATGACACGTGAAAACAGCGAGTGTCACTATATGGACAAAGGTGTGTCACTGTATGGACAAAGGTGTGTCACTCTATGGACAAACCTATGTTACTCCATGACTGTGTAAATCTGCGAACAATCTTGTGTAATTTTATGAACAATCTTGTGTCATTCTAAGGACAAACGTGTGTCATTCAAAGGACAAACGTGTGTCATTTTAAGGACAAACGTGTGTCATTCTATGTTAAACGCAGGAAGCTGATTGTTATTGTCGAGAACATGTGAGAATATGTGATTTCTGATGTTGAAGGAATTGTTATTGCCGAGAACATTGAAAAGTTGATTGTCTTTGAATGAGCGTATGACGGTTAGTTAGGATTTGAAGTGATTGTATTAGTTTTACTTCTTGCTATGATTTTCATTGATCTTGATAGTGCTTGGTTCACAGTGATACATACATTTTGGGTATGTGTCATTCTATGCTAGTTTAGTGTCATTGGATGGTGGAGTGTCTGTCACTGTGTGATGCTTTTGAGCAATTCCAAAGTGGAAACAATCTTTTGAGCAGTAAGAAATGAGGATGAGAAATACAAGGCTACAGATTATGTAATGTCTTATTTTTTCTCAAAGCCGATTAGCTCAAACTGGTAGAGCGTGTGCAATGCATAAGGTGTGGGTTCAACTCCCATGTCGGCTATAATATGACAATGAGGCTTTTCGGCACTATGATTCCACAAATTGGTCAAAGCCGAACTTTTTGTTTTTGGATTTATTTTGAATAAAATCTGATGTCACAATTTGTGCTCAGTACGTTAATCTTAAATTTTGTGAGTTTGTGCAATTCAAATGATATTGCGGCTTCGGCCATCTTCAACTGATTTCAGGTTTTCTAAAGTCACGAAATTCGGAGCCAAATTGCACCAAGCCTATATTTTACTCACTCAGTGTCACTTGTATCTTGCATCTGATATCTTAAGTAAGATCATATTAAAAATTTGTTGTTGCTTTCTGCAGGTTCTCTAATCACCACGTATGTATGTATGTCATCTAATATTTAGGCGAACATTGCGCCATACGCATATGTGTACAGATGAATCTCTACCGCTAACAATTAGAGTTAATTTTCAAGATCGAAATGCACAATAGAAACTACAATCAGATCTAGATTACAGTTAACTTCTAGAATTAGAATTTGTAACTGACGTGGGAGTCGAACCCACACCTCGTGCATTACACGACGCTCTACCAATTTAGCTAGCCAGCCTCGTGCATATGAACCTTATATTCAAACATCATTAGGTGCCTGATTATAAAAATGTCCCAGAATCAGATGCCATACCTGAAGTGGCATCAAAAGAAGCAGCAGGTACCGATGGAAATTGTGGGCTGTCATCAAAATCGGTGCTACAAACTTGCAGCAGCAGATACGGATGATTAGATGCCACTGACAAACTTAGAGGCCACTAACAATATGGCATCAGATTCTGTGTTAAAGATTGACGCCCGCTATTACAACCATAATATGCAACAGAATGTATGATGAACCCTTCTCACCAGCTCATGGCCTATCCGACCCTCACATTTTAGAACACAATCTCAGGCCTCATTCTCTCTACATAATACATAATCAATCACCCATTTATTCAGTATCACTACCATTTAAACACCAATTCAACCTATTTTAATAATAAAATGTAACTCTACACTAAGAATCAAGTGAGACAACATGACTTCAGTACAAAACACTTAAGCTTACTTCAATACCATCTCAAATCCCATTCTTGGGAAAAGTACAACCAAATATCCACTACTACTCGTTTCAATGAATTACTCTATGTTTCAAAATTCGAAACAAACCTGTGTAAAAATGACGAAACTATAATCTCTGATTGCTGCTTCAAACACTAAAAAGTAACAAACATGACTCTATAGACTACTCGACTAACAAGCTACTCTAACTACAGCACAAAACCTAGACTACGCCACCTTAAAGTCGGTCGTAATCCAATCAACATAGCATCTATATTAACACAACAACAAAACAATAGTTGACAGAGAGCAAGACAACACGACAACAGGGCACACAAAATGCATGACTCCATGCAATGACACTCATGACACCTAAGTCCATACAATGCCACAAGAGTGTCCATACAATAACACCTCCATGCAATGACACAAGAGTGTCCATGTAGTGACACCTCCATCCAGTGACGCCAATTGTCCATCCAATGACACAAGAGTGTCCGAACAGTGACACCTCCATCCGATGGTGTTCATTGTCCATACAATGACACGACAGTGTCCACACAATGACACCAATTGTCCATACAATGACACCTAGTGTCCATCCAATGGCACCGATTATGCATACAATAACAAACACATCCCATAGAATGACAGGTTTGGCCTATAGATTATCCATACAATAACAACCAGTGACCACAACCACCGCAACCATCCACCATTGTCGCCGCCACAAATAACAACAACAACAATCGCAATACAACAAATAACAACCTAAATATCATCAGCGGCGGCGAGTAATAAATCGGCGAAAGCCTGATGATAAAAATAGCAGAAACATCAAATAAATTTTCCACAAAATCACATCATAAAATAATACAAAATTAACAACTAAATCATAAAAATTAAGCTAGATTCGATCAATACTAACAAGAATGTGACCCAATTGAAACGTACGATTAACTCAAACGTCACCGGAGTTCTCAATCGGTCGCCAGAGCGCCGTCGAAGTTCTCAAATTCGTCCAAAAAAATCAACATTTCTCTCAAACAACATAAATTGCAGCGAATTAAAATCAAATTACAAAACAAATGGGAGCAAAATAGGAATAATATACATAGATCGAAATAATCAGGACAAATCAATCAAAACAATAAAAAAAATCTAGACAGAACTTACAGAAAATCGTAGAGAGGGCGACGGCGAGGATGAGAGGTAACGCGACCGAGGCGGTGGCGATCAGCAAAACCAACGACGACGAGGAAAGAGAGTGAAGCTGAGAAGAAAGAGAGATCGCGCCGGCGTAGAGCAAGGAGAGGTAGCGGCTTGTACCAGACGCGACGAAGGTGGCGGCACCGGCGACGGAGGTGGCGGCTTCGACGCAAGGAAGGCGAGATGAGAGCGCGGGAGACGAGACAGAAAATGTCGAGGAGAGGAGAATTGGAGGAGAGAGAAACAAAACAAATTGAAAATGGTGGGAATTGGGAAAAAAATTGGAGACCAGTTTCTTTTCTAGGGAACGACAGGTGGCATAATCAGGGGCGTCGAAAGTGCTTGATCGTACGGCTGATAATTGGTGCGCAGTACTCACCTAAGAAGGAGTACTCTTATGATCCTCACTCTATATATATATATATATATATATATATATATATATAGGCTGATGGGGCTTCAAAATAATCTTCCTTAACTATAGAGGCTATATATCCATGGAATATCCTTATATCCCCATATGATGATTTGGTCGAATATACTAACAAATTTCCTCATATCAAGTTGTTATATATTTAATAATGATTTAACCTAATATATTTCCAAAAGTTTGGTGATAACCGAAAATATTCATACACAATTTCCTTCTTTTACGTACAATCTGCATCCATATAGGGAAGGCGATGTTTTTTTTTTATATAATTGTTGGAGGATATAGAAGATATTTGATATTAGATGCTCAATTATATCTTCCTATTTTACACGTAATTTATTTAAGGATATATTGAGGAATATTTTTTATAGAAGATATTAGAAGCTCAGTTGATTAAATAAAGTAATATTATATGAAAATATACAATATTTTAGGAAGAGATATATTGAGGAATAATTTTCATCCCGAAATTATATATGCGAAAATACTTTTTTTAGTATGTTAGGAAGAGTATATATATGGGATAATTTATTAGTACATTTTATTTTGAAATAATTAGTAAATGTGAATCATATCTTTCTAAAATATTTATATCCTTGCCAATTTTAATGGTAAAATTTGCATAATTATTGTAAATAGGGTAACAAAATTTATTAGAAAGAGTCGATGTTCTAATAATGCTTTAAAAGCACGGCTATTAATATTATATATGATATGATATGATATGTCGTTCTAACCAAATTTGCTCGATTATATTTTCCTAAATCATCAACTCTGTGTATGAAAGTTTACAATTGACCAGGATGTTGTATATTCCTTTCTATATATATGTTGATTAAGCATATTTTTTCCTTTTCGATTATTTCGGCCAGGATTTGTTTTGGAAGTATTTTGATTTTTTCTCCATAATTTTGAAGTAATATATATATTGCGACATTTTTTATTGATTAAGAAATTTTCTTTCCTTTTTTATTATTTCAGCCGAATTCTGATTTGGAAACAATTTGATTTTTCCAATATAGTTTTGGAATATTGTATTGCAACGTATATTTATGACACAAATTATTAGGTACCCCGGGGGTACCTAGAGCTACGTACCCCCCGGTTAATTGTTCACTCATTATATACCATATTATACTAATTATATATACTTTCACTCATTATTTTACAATTTTCACTCATTATTTCTCAGTTTCACTCACTGTATAATTTCACTCATTATTTCACAATTTTTACTCATTATTTCTCAATTTTCATTCATTATCTTCCGATTTTCACCCATTATATATAACACTATAGTCATTATTTATTTTCAGTCATTATATCTGAATTTCCAATCATTATATACAACTTTATTCCAATCATTATTTCCCAACTTTCACTCATTAATTCCCGAATTCCACTCATTAATTTTCAATTTTCACTCTTATATACCACTTGAACCGGGGGTACCTAGAGCTACGTACCTCCGGGGTACCATATACTGATTGTATATATGGTATAATTTAGCTTGTTGACGTCAGCATTTGACGTGGCGCTGATGTTAATTCTGATGTGGACAGTCTTAAAAGCTTCTAAATCTACCGCTATTGTATTTATATACTAGTTTATTGACCCGTGCAAAATTGCACGGGCTGTTGTAGTGGACAGTTATATAGATAATGCTTAAAAATTAGTATAAACAAATATCATTTTATTGCTAATATCATTAGTTACTGATTTGTAAAAGGAAGCCCTAATCCAAAAAGTATGGAAACGCAATCTAAAATTTAAAATTAAAAACAATCATATAGATAATGCCTAATTTTGTTTTTTTTTTTAGATAAGATAATGCTTAAAAATTACTCCCTCCGTCTCAGCTCAAATGTCCCATATTCCGTTTTGGGACGTCTCACCTCAAACACCCCATCTATTCTGAGACCTATTTCTCTCTCCTACGTTTTTTAAATTATTACATCATCTCTCACATATCTCTCTTACTTTCATTAATCCCCACATTATCTCTCCTCCATTATTCTAATATTACCCCACTCAACTTAATATATCCATTTTTCTTATTCCACCACAAAAATTGTTCTATTTTAAGTATTGGATAAATTAAGAAAATTTCTTTGAAGTAACAAAGTTAATGTGAGACTTATAAAAAAAAAATTCCAATATAAAATCAAATCAATAGTCAAACTTTGCAAACATTTTGTGTTGGTCCCAAAGTGTCGAATTTTATATGAATCAATATGCAAACTTTTATAATCTATAAAATCAATTAGTACACACTTCCAACGATTCTATCATAGTATCATTTCAAGGCGTATTTATCACCAATTCATATGTGGGCGAGCAAATTCTACATCAAATATGCGCTTCAGAATATCTTTGCACTGGCATACATCCCGCTCTGTTAGAACAACAAAATTTCGCTAGTCGAGAATGTCATTAAATGGCAGATTGTAGTAATCAAATAGTGAAGACTTCATCTTCCACAATCCCACATTTCCCACCTAATATATTTTCTCTCTCCTCCCCCTTACCCCCACTCCCCCAACTCTGCCCAGCCCACGCACCACCGCCGCTTGTGCCGTCGTCGTCGGTGTTGGAAATAAGGGTCAACAATGGTTGTATAAGGAAGATCAAAGAATGATTTCAAGTTGTGCCGCGGTAGGAGACCACTGACTTGAAAGCAATTACGGCCCGACATTGGTGGTCATCGTCACTGGCCGGAATGCTCCCCAAAGTTAACACAACTACTTTTGCACGCGACCACTCACATACAAAAGATGGAATTTGCACACTCATACAATTACCCAAGAATCAGGAGCTGTGTTTTGTGTATATCATTCGATGTATAAAATGAACACACTAAGCTTTCTTATATAGTGAGAGGAAAAGATGTTATGGATACCAAAGACTCAATGATTGATTATGGGATTAAAAACACCCATAATCACACAATTAACATGATAATAAACATGGTGTTTAATAGGTGCAATAAACATAGTAGTAATGAGAATTACTACCAAGAGGCAAGAGGTATTCAATGCTCAAGTCAACATGGCTTTTGAGCCATTATTCCAACAATCCCCCACTAAGGGCGAGCAAAGCCAACAAAAGAAACAAATCTTGGGTAAAGGTAAGGAAATACTTAAACATCAATATCTTTCGATTTGAATTGACACATAGTGGAATGAGACAACAACTTACTTTCTAGTGAGTGAATTGCTTCTTGAACTCACTAAAGTTCGGTTGAGACCCTCACAACACATATTTACCTTGAAAGAATATGCAAACTCCGCGATCCAAGCGCTTTAAGGCCATACGCCCACCTCGGGTCTCGTGAGTGCTCTAGAAAGATAGCCCAATCTTTCATAGAAGGCGGCCAAACCTTCACACTCACATAGGTGGTCCATCAAGTGTCACTAAACACCACCACAAAGGGATATTGAACCATTAAGAGCAAATCTCAACCTTTCACGAATACACGGTGAATCTTTCGAATCCTTCTCGACAGGACCATCCAACATAAGGATGTAGACTCATTAAGAGATAATTAAATCTCAACCTCCAAGCGCGGTGATCTCATCAAGTCCGTCTCACTAGGACCACCCAATTCGGGCTATAAGATCATTAAGAGCTTATGCTCAACCTTTTCAACTTAAACCCATCAAGTGCATCTCTATAGCACTTACCAATAGGTTATTGATTATGTTAAGCACTACCATGCGCCACAGGGATGAAAACTGTAGTGCAAAGTTAAGAGTCGTGTAACTTCGTTTGACCACAAGCGGGTATCCTCGACACAACCTCAACTCATGGCCTTTACTCCATCCCCCTCGACGGCTAACGGATGACAATTCTCCGTAATCCCTTATAAAGGGATCAAAAAGATTTCTTACACAATTCACATAATTTTAAGAAATCTCTCACTTGTAGGAGTTGTTCAACAACATTGTGCCTTATGCGATATAGCTCTTCTTCCAATTTTATACGCTATTTTTAGCAACACCAAATGTCACTTGAAAAATACAATGAAGAGAGAGGGGGATCTCATACCCCCCACAGAGCACGTTTGTTAACAAATTACTCAACAACTCGGCCTTTTATCCTACTAACTCGAGGACAAAAACTCATACTCTATGGTGGACTAAGTCATACATGTATGCTTTGATGACTACAACAACATAACACCACCTCTTACTATAAACACTCATTCACTAGTGATACTAATCTCATACAATACTTGATACCCATATTGCAAAACAAATTCTCAAATTCCTTACATATGTTGGAATATATCGATAAGCAAACAAAGTTCAACTAATCCTCTAAGGTATCCAAGTAAGAGATGACACGCACTTTAATAATCACTAGTAGGGTTACGAGTACAACCACTTAGTCTATTCACCACATAGACTATGTTAGGCCGAGCATAATACAGGAGCAACATAACGCTACCTATGATCTTAGTTTACTCAATTTGGAAGACTCTATCTCCTAAAATCTGCTCAAATGAGTGCTAGGATCAGATAGTGTACTAACAGGTACAACATCAAAGAAAATAAATTTATTAGTCAACACAAAGAGATAGACTGACTTAGCAATGCAAATAGAGTTTCTCTTTACTTGAACTCCAAGTATCACATCCGTTTCTCCTCCTTCATCTCATGGACGACAAGAATAGTTTAGCTCTAATAAAAACTTCTCAAACTATTCCCAAAAAATAAATGTCATCCACATAACGACATATGATAACTCAATCTCATACCTTATACTTAGGTAAACCAACCATGGCTATTTACCCCCACACACTCAAAGATTTTAGTCAGAAATTAGACTTTACAACTCCAAGCAACAAACTTATAAAGGCATAAAGAGTAACTACTTGAACAACTTCCCCCACATGTTGTCGCACTAAACACAAGCGATAACACTATGTTCAAGATTAAAAAGTCTAACCATTCCTTCCAAAAAAAAAATCTTTACAAAGGGGTATATGAGACATACACACAAAACTTCCAATTTTTCATGTCACTTTCCTTAAAAACAATTGTGACCGACTAATAGCTATTTCATAGGCCAAACATAAAATGAAACTAGCCCTCACAAACTTGTACACCCATCAAGGAATATTTAGGAGATGCAATCCCTAGGAAAATGTTCTAACAAAAGTCTCATATTAATATAAGTCAATGCAAATGTGTAAGAGTCGTCACACCAATGTGAAGATAAGGGCTATAACATTCACATGCTTCTCAAGAATAAATTTTACCAAGAAAGGACCGCACACTTGGCGTAAAATCAATCAAGACAAGAGTGTAGCTCGGAGAGCAAACAACACTCTAACAATTGATAGTTAAAACAGTCTCAAGTCCTAGCATATACAAAACCCATATTAAAATGATGCAACACACATTTGAGTCTAATTGAGTCCTATGTCTCAAAACAACACATAACAAGGTTTAGGATAATCAAACGGTCAGCAAAACCAAATCGTCAACTAGTCAATTAACAAGATTCAACGAAGGGTTGTACTCTATAACATATATTACATATTATTCCATCCAAAACTTGGAATCAAAATTAACCACATATACCAAAGGTCAATATCAAGCATCAACACATGCCAATAAATTCCAACACTAACAAGGTAACCCAAATCTCAAATATATAGCCTCATATTATCATATGAACAAAAATCATAACGTAAAATGAGGAGGGCGTACCTTAATCATATGAGCAATATGGAGTATAAAATATAATAAAGATCAAAATTTTCTGTCCAAGATCTTTTAATTATATAATACCCATCATCGATATAAATGCCATCAAATAATTAGTAAATAATCTTCTTATAAACCATCACACACTTCCGTGATAAAGATGACAAAATAATAATATATAGATGACATATTTTGGAATCGTCGTCTTCTAAAAAGTTGTAGATCTTTGTCTTAGCTTTCCAACAACATATTACACGCCTTCAACGGAGATCTAGGGACCGAGATACAGCCAAAATACGAAAGACTGTCTCAATCTTACGACTTGGAAAACTATGAATGAAAATGAGAATTTTCACCCACAAACAACTTTATGGGTATATACAAAATAACACAACCATTGTATATGTATTAATCGCTTTCAAATTGTTGGAAATAAGGGTCAACAATGGTTGTATAAGGAAGATCAAAGAATGATTTCAAGTTGTGTCGCGGTAGGAGACCACTGACTTGAAAGCGATTACGGCCCGACATTGGTGGTCATCGTCACTGACCGGAATGCTCCCCAAGGTTAACACAACTACTTTTGCACGCGACCACTCACATACAAAAGGTGGAATTTGCACACTCATACAATTACCCAAGAATCAGGAGATGTATTTTGTGTATATCATTCGATGTATAAAATGAACACACTAAACTTTCTTATATAGTGAGAGGAAAAGATGTTATGGATACCAAAGACTCAAGGATTGATTATGGGATTAAAGACACCCATAATCACACAATTAACATGATAATAAACATGGTGTTTAATAGGTGCAATAAACATAGTAGTAATGAGAATTACTACCAAGAGGCAAGAGGTATCCAATCCTCAAGTCAACATGGCTTTTGAGCCATTATTCCAACAGTCGGAAAAGAGTAGTAGTAGTATTCCTCTGAATTATCGGAGAATGTTTCAGGAAGGGTAGGAGAGAGAAAATATCAAGAAAGATGAAATCTTGGTGGTAATTTTTGGAGTGGCCATTGTTGATGCTCTGATAATGGCGTCTTGGGTGGGATAGGTGGTGGTTGGGAATCACTTTAGCCCAAATAATGGTTGAATTTACATTACTAATGGTCAATTTCGTTATGGTAATGACCAATTTCGTAAAGGTCACATTTCCTTTATATTAATGACCAATTTTTATAAAGTAATGACCAAGTTTTATTATCCGATAATGACCAAGTTATATAAGGGTAATGACAATGTTTGTGTATAATAATGACCAAGTTATATAACGTAATGACCACGTTTTCTTATGGTAATGACAGTTTGTTTGTGTATAGTAATGACCAAGTTGTAGAAGGGTTGGGGGAAGTGGGGAGGAGAGAGAGGGAAAAGAAAATAAATAAATTATAAATTATTACAACAAAACTAGTTCATTATACAACAAAGATCGATCATTTTAGAACATAAATCGATCATTTTAGAGCATAAACAAACTGTCAAAAAAAAAGCAAATTTCATGCATTGGAGTTTTCAAAATGAATGGTCTTTGTTCTATAATGAACAACTTTTGTTTCGGTCTGCTTAATTTTTGTTCTAAGATGAATGGGTTTTGTCTAGAAATTGTTGGTTTTTATCCTAAGATGATTAACTTTTGTTTTGGGATGGTTAGTTTTTGTTCTGAAATGGTTAGTTTTTGTCATAGGATGGTTCTGAAATGTTTTGGAATGAATAGTTTTAGAACAAAAACGGACCATTTTAAAACATAAATAAATCATCACAAAACGGATGATTACCTTTTGTTTCAGTATGGTTGGTTTTTGTCCTATGATGATTACCTATTAATCTGCAATGGTTACTCTTTGTTATGGAATGGATGGTTACTTTTTGTTCTGAAATGGATAGTTTTTGTCCTAGGATGGTTACTTTTTGTTCCGGAATAGATAGGTTTTGTCCTAGAATGATAACTTTTTTTTTCTGCAATGGATGGTTTTTGTCCTAGGATGGTTACTTTTTGTTCCGGAATGGATAGTTTTTGTCCTAGAATGATAACTTTTTGTTCTGCTATGGATGGTTTTTGTCCTAGAATGGTTAGTTTTTGTTCTGGGATGAATGGGTTTTGTCTAGGAATGGTTGATTTTTGTCCTAAGATGATTACATTTTGTTCTGGAATGGTAAGTTGTTGTCCTAGGATGGTTACTTTTTGTTCTGCAATGACCAGTATTTGTCAAGGATGGATACTTTTTGTTCTAGAATGGATGGTTTTTGTCGTAGCATGGTTACTTTTTGTTGTGGAATGAATAATTTTTGTCTAGGAAAGTTAGTTTTTGTTGTGGAATGGTTGCTTTTTGTCCTAGGATGATTGACTTTTGTTCTGAAATGAACGACTTTTATTTCGGGATTATTACTTTTTGTTCTGGGATGAATGAGTTTTTGTTCTTAGATGGTTACTTGTTGTTATGGAATGGATGGTTTTTGCCCTAGGATGGTTACTTTTTGTTTTGTAATGGTCAGTTTTTGTCCTAGAATGGTTAATTTTTGTTCTGGAATGGTCAATTTTTGCCATAGGCTCCCTAAATGCATTTTTGTTTGATGATTAATTTATATTCGACAATGAGAGACTAAATTATGTTTGTATGCCCAATTTTTATTCGAGAATGAGAGACTAATTTATGTTCTATAATGATTTGTTTTTGTTTCATAATAATTGATTTTAATTATCGGTTTTTGTTCTATAATGATGTATTTATATTCTAAAATAATCAATTTTTGTTCCAGAATGACATCTTTTTGTTCTATAATGATCAGTTTTTGTTTCAGAATGACATATTTTTGTTCTATAGTGATCAGTTTTTGTTCCAGAGTGACAAATATTTGTTCTATAGTGATCAAATTTTGTTCTAGAATGACATATTTTTGTTTCATGATCAATTTATATTCGACAATGAGAGACTAAATTATGTTTATATGACCAATTTATATTCGAGAATGAGAGACTAATTTATGTTCTATAATGATTTATTTATATTTTATAATGATCTGTTTTTGTTTCATAATGATTGATTTTAATTATCAATTTTTGTTCCAGAATGACATATTTTTGTTCTATAATGATCAATTTTTGTTCCAAAATGACATATTTTTGTTCTATAATGATCAGTTTTTATTTCAGAATGACATATTTTTGTTCTATAATGATCATATTTTGTTCCAGAATGACAAATATTTGTTCTATAATGATCAGATTTTGTTCCAGAATGACAAATATTTATTCTATAGTGATCAATTTTTGTTCCAGAATGACATATTTTTGTTTGATGATCAATTTATAGAATTTTTTTTCGAAATAGGGCTTAAAAAATAAATACTAAACAAACTGGGTCAGATTCAAAAATGTTTAATGTTGTGGGGTGCACGTCACCCATTTCAGGTTCGGGACAAAACCGCCATTACCACTGGCGGTTTTACGTGTGTTAAACAGTAAACTTGAGCTGCAGTGGGGATCTTGGACAAGGGTGAAACCGCCATGGGGGGTGGCGGTTTCACTTGAAGTGAAACCGCCACTCCCCATGGTGATTTCAAACCCGAACTGAGTATTATAAGTGTAAACCCCCAATTTTGTTAAGGGTGAAATCGCCATGGGGGGTGGCAGTTTCATTTTTTTTTGTTTTCAAACACTTATATCGGGTTTCTCTCTCTTCTTCCTCCATTCACCCGGCTTCACAAAAAAAAAAAAAAAACCCGACTCTCCGCTCCGTCCTCTCCCACCGCCCACGTCTCCATCGGCGCCGCTGCTCCGGCCTTCTTCCGCCTCTCTCCCGCCGCTCCGTCCTCTCCCACCGCCGCCGGCCGCTGCTGCTCCGCCCTCTTTTGTACCAATTTCTTTAAGGTAATTTCATCCCATTTTAATTGTACCAATTTGTTTTAGTTAATTTCAATTCATTAGTTTAATTGTTTGTTTTTTTAGTTAGATTACTAATTTGTTGAATAATTTGTTTTGTTAGTATTGATAATAATTTGCAAATTCATGGTATATGATAGAAGTTGAATTTTTAGGGTTTTGTTTAATATTGTAATTAAACCACACTAATTTAGGTTAATTTGAGTTCATTGAGTTGTTTTTTTGTTTATGTTAGATTACTAATATATTTAATCCAATTTAGTTAGTATTATGCTTGAGTTTAGTTATTAAGATTCATAAGTCGATTTTTAGGGTTTTGGTTAATTGAAGATTTATGTTAGTTGAATTTCTTAATTAAATTAGTTTATTTTTCTCATTATAGAATGGAAATTACGGGATATCCTTTGGTATGTTATTGGGATGGAGAAATTGTTGAAGCTAGTGGAAATGTTTGTTATAAGGGTGGAAATGAGAGTTTTGTATTTTCTAGTACTAGTATGACTTATAATGACTTCATTGGGGATATTTGTGAGCAATGAAAATCAATAGAAAGAGTGTTTCATTGACGGTGAAGATGAAGTATCCGAGTGCCGGGTGTTATAAGGTTGTACCCCTTAATAATGATCGTTCTTTACTTGCTATGTGGGCAATTGTTCGACACTCAAAGGTTCGTTCTATGGACATTTCTAGAAATGTATTGCCAACAACGATTTCAACAACGCCCAATACTTCTCTCACATCAATGAGATTTGGGGATGTTGCGCAATATGTTTCCATTGAAACCAATAACATAAATAATGGGACCTTGAACGAGGATTTAGAAGGAGATGAGGCGGAGGAGGAGTTGAATGTTGTTGAACGTATGATTGATGATGAAGATGAGAATGATGATTTGGTTGGGAAAAGTGCTCCACATTTAGAATTCAATACGATTCATGAAATTGATCAACAACATGTGAATGCTTGGAAAACATGGGTCAGTGAAGTTGAAGTTAAGGTTGGTAGGGAGTTTATAGTTGGTCAAAGATTTCCAAATAAGGCTGCTTTGATAGAAAATGTAACTTTGTACTCTGTACAACGTAACCAAACTTTCAAAGTGCTTGAATCCAAACCCCACACTGTCACTTTCAAGTCCGGTAGAACGCCAAACCCATGCAATTGGAGGCTTAGGGCATCACAAAAAAGAAGAACAATTTTCAGAAGCCTTCACCATTGTCACTTATTTTGGGCCTCACGAAGCTACCTGTGTTGGTGACGTTATCCCACGCGACCATATGAATTTGAAATGTGGATTCATTAGTGAAGCTATTAAAAACCTCGTTGCCAAGGATTGGTCCATTACTGTCCCAGTTCTTATTGAATTTATCAAAGATAAATTCAATTATACTATCTCATATATGAAGGGGTGGAATGCTAAACAAAGGGCAATTGCAAATTTATATGGTGATTGGGATGAATCCTACACTTTGCTTCCTCATTTCATGCAAGCAATGAAAGAATCCAACCCGGGAACTGTTGTGCATTTTGTAAATACGCCAACAGGCAAACCTAATGAGGAAACTTTCTTTCGAGTGTTTTGGGCATTTGGACCATCAATTCAAGGTTTCAACCATTGTCGCCCTCTTATAACTATTGATGGCACTCACTTATATGGGAAATATAAGGGTACTTTACTTATTGCAATGGCAGTTGATGCTAACGACCAACTTATTTTTGCCTAATATTTTTGTGTAATATTTTAACTCTTTTCTTTTTTTCTTTTTGTAGCTCTCATGGAGGGGGATCTTCATCCGGGACCGATCGAACCGTCTCTTCTCAAACTGCAAGACAAACACAGGAGTCAAGCAATTTGGGACGGAGAGGAGGTGAGTCCGCTTAGATGTAGAACTCACATAAAATGGCATGGCGAGTATCGTCCTAGTAAGCGGGTAGTTAAATTTATTAGGAAAACCCAGTTTTATGGGGCGCATAGAGTAGCTAGTGTTAAATTAGATCAGGATTTATAAGTGCGTTGGTAGAAAGATAGAGGCAAGAAACCCACACTTTTCACTTAACCGTTGGGGAGGCCACTATCACCTTGCAAGATGTGCAAATTATGTTAGGTTTGAGGATAGATGGTAGAGTTGTGACGGATGAGACCCATCAAGATTGGGAAGGATTAGTGACTAGATTGTTGGGAAGAGCACCGGGGGGAAGTTTGAAGGGAACTTCTTTGAAAATTTCTTGGTTGATGAAACATTTTAGTCATTTGCCCAACGGTATGGACGATGCCGTATTTCATTGCTATATTCGAGTTTATCTTCTCATTTTGTTTGGTACCGTTCTATTTCCCGATAAGAGTGGGGATGTAGTTCAAGTAATCTATTTGCCATTGTTAAGTGATGTCAATAGATTAGATGATTACTCGTGGGGAAGTGCGGTACTAGCAACATTGTATCGTAACTTGTGTCGAGGGTGTTGTAAGGGTGCATTAGAGATATCCGGACCTCTTATTCTTCTTCAGTTGTGGTCTTGGGAACGTATTGCTATAGGACGTCCTATGAACATGGGACCATTAGAATATGAGGATGAGGATGATGATGAGGATGAGGATGAGGATGAGGATGAGAATATAGCTAGTTCATTTGGGTCACAACATATCTATGGGAGAGATGCATTAGGACGTAAGTGGCTTATGATCGATCGACGAAGAGCCGATGGGATTTTCTCTCTTACCGCT
This sequence comes from Spergularia marina, assembly GCA_963680865.1. NCBI lineage: Eukaryota > Viridiplantae > Streptophyta > Magnoliopsida > Caryophyllales > Caryophyllaceae > Spergularia > Spergularia marina. Next base: position 10,642,066 of record OY804557.1, on the reverse strand, counting down.
TATAGAGATGCATTTGATTGCATGACTCATGATCAAGTAAGTTTACTTATCCAATCCAATTTTTTGTGACTTTATAAGTATGAAAATAATTTGGTAGTTTACTTATTTATTTGTTTTGTTTTAGTTTATTTGGCAGCCTTATACAACGGATGCCATCTCAGCTCTCTCTCCGATTTGTTCTAAGGATGAACAAGATTGGTGTGTTTTGGCTCCCATGATCTGCTTTGACATTGTAGAGTGGCATTGTCCGGATCGGGTAGTACGCCAGTTTGGTTTGAAACAAACAATCCCGATGGATTGTGATACTTCGGTGGCCCTTCATAAATTGGATAGGAGAGGAAATCGGAAGGTAAGTTGGACTGAAATCCACAATGTCTATATCGATTTATGGCGTAGGCGTCGAGAGAGGGTGGTGGCTAATACCGATATAGATGATAGCACGATGGATTACAATGATCCGTATATGGTTTGGTATCGAAACCATACTCGTCGTATCATTGGAGCTGTTAAACAATCTCATGGTGGCCCGGTTTCCTACCATCTATCTTCTCCGTCAATTCAATTGCTTGTAAGTATGATTTATCGTTATTTCACTTTTATTGAATAATAAGCATGTTTAGGAATTAATTAGTGCAATTTTTTTATTTTTGTGATTATAGACCCAAGGTTTTGCAACTCTACACATGAGGTGTGAGCATGACCTTCAAGCTGCACTAAATGACGCATCTAGTGTCAATTTTGTCCAAACTTTAAACGACATCCGCAAACATTGTTCTGAATGTCTCGAGAAGGTAGGATTTTCACATCTTATCCAACAATCTCAAGAACAACCAAGTGCAAGTTTGGATGATCATTCTCCTCTTATCCAATATATGCGTCGACGTAGAGTTGGTTCTCCTATGACGCCAATTATGGAAGGCGACACTCCGGGTACTTCCTCAAGCCAACCCGCTTCCTCAAGCCAACGTCGAGCTACACGCCGCCGCCGCCTAGCGGAGGATTAGCTATTAATATAGTAGTTTGTAATGTATGGAAACAATTTTATGTTGTATTCGACTCTTTCAAGTATGTAAAATACGTTTTTAAGTTATGAAATAAGATACCATGCCTTCGAGTTCTCATCTTGGGTTGTTATTGTTGTTATTGAAAGATTGTGGCCGTGGCATATTGGTTTGGGTTTGGGTTTGTTTGAGTTGCAGGTGAAACGGAAAATAGGGAAAGCACTTTCAAAAAAAAAAAAAAAAAAACTATAACCGCCACGGAGCACAGCGGTTTCACACATGATGAAACCGCTACTCTCCGTGGCGATTTCATCACAGCTTCAAGGTATATGGGAAGTGAGAGACCTTTATTTTGTTAAGGGTAAAACCGCCATGGGGGGTGGCGGTTTCACTTGAAGTGAAACCGCCACCCCCCATGGCGGTTTCACCCTTAACAAAATTGGGGGTTTACACTTATAATACTCAGTTCGGGTTTGAAATCGCCATGGGGAGTGGCGGTTTCACTTCAAGGGAAACCGCCACCCCCCATGGCGGTTTCACCCTTGTCCAAGATCCCCACTGCAGCTCAAGTTTACTGTTTAACACACGTAAAACCGCCAGTGGTAATGGCGGTTTTGTCCCGAACCTGAAATGGGTGACGTGCACCCCATAACATTAAACATTTTTGAATCCGACCCAGTTTGTTTAATATTTATTTTTTAAGCCCTATTTCGAAAAAAAATTTCAATTTATATTCGACAATGAGAGACTAAATTATGTTTATATGACCAATTTATATTCGAGAATGAGACACTAATTTATGTTCTATAATGATTTATTTATGTTTTATAATGATCTGTTTTTGTTTCATAATGATTGATTTTTCAGTTTTTGTTCTATAATGATGTATTTATGTTCTATAATGATCAATTTTTGTTCCAGAATGACATATTTTTGTTTTATAATGATCAGTATTTGTTACAGAATGACATATTTTTGTTCTATAATGATCAGTTTTTGTTCCAGAATGACATATTTTTGTTCTATAATGATGTTTTTTGTTTCTTAATGATTGATTTTTAATAATCAGTTTTTGTTTATAATGATTTAGTTTTTGTTCTAGAATTACTAATATATATTCTATAATGATGTGTTCTTGTTTCATAATGATTGAATCTTAATGATCTGTTTTTGTTTTATAATGATGTATTTATACTATAATGGTCAGTTTTTGTTCTAGAATTATTAATATATGTTTAATAATGATGTGTTCTTGTTTCACAATGATTGATTTTTAATGATTAGTTTTTGTTTTATAATGATATATTTATGATCATAATGATTAGTTTTGTTCTAAAATTGTTAATATATGTTCTATAATGATCTGTTTTTGTTTCATAATGATTAATTGTTCTTTACTTGCTATGTGGGCAATTGTTCGACACTCAAAGGTTCCTTCTATGGACATTTATTTTGAAGTGGGAAGGGTAATAAATGTATTGCCATTTCTAGGTGATAAAGTAGCATGCTTTGCAAGTAATAACTATTAGACAACCCCCCTAAACATAAAGTTCACAACTTTAACCCATTAACCTCGCCCCTAGCTATAGAAACTACTCACACATGGCTAAACTAACACTAATCACAATTAATAGAACCCTAAACATGATACTAAACATGAGAGTTGAGTAAAGATTCAAACTTGGAAGACAAATCTAATTAATTGACTAATAAACATGACTTAACAACAATTAAAACAAGATAAATGACAATAAGTAAAAGGGAGAAATAATTGTTACCCAAATAAAGTGATAAAGAGAGGAGGTGAATGAAATAAGACTTGAATTATATTAATAATGAAACTTGAGAATTGTTGTGGAAATGTTGAACAAATTGAAATGAAAGATGAAAAGATGTAAGAATTACAATGGTGGAGAAAAACAAAGCTCAAAACTAGAGGAGAGAGAGGGTTCTAGATCCCCTTTTCAAATTAACCTAAAAAATATCTAAGAAAATGAAAAGTCTCTACACCATTAGGGGTAGGTGAGTATATATAGTTGTGCAAAAGACAAATCGGAAAAACGTGTCAAATGGCGAAATATGGGCTTCCACTTGGCCACTCGCTCGCCGAGTGGATATATCCACTCGTCGAGTGGAGTCATCCGCTCGGCCGAGTGGATGTGCACTCGGCGGCTAGCTCTCGGGTGCTTATCCGCTCGGCCGTTCGCTCGGCGAGCGTACGGCCGAGCGGGCAAAAACTGGCGCGCGCACTTGACTTTGGAAGGCCATATCTCACTCATGTCTTGGTCAAATTGGACTTATAATATATCATTGGAAAGCTAACGAGATAAAATTTCATCTCCAACTTGAATTATCTCAATATATTCTCTAAAACTTGAGATAGGACCGTTTGAAGTTACGCCCTTGCGCGAAGAGTTTTCAACTCATGTGTGTTGCTCTCTCTTTGGTTCCAAACTTATATCATCATCCCTTACTCTCGATTCCCGTTCCTAGGGTCCCTCTCTAAGAACTATCTCCGCTCTTTGACTTTCCAATGCCTCGGGTTCCGCTCCAACACGCTCCGTAGGTGCCCCTACAAAAGCCAAAACCACACCGCAGAACCCGATTCTCGTACAAAATAGAAAATGCACTAGAATTTGCAAAATGGCATTGAATTGAGCCAAGATAAACATATATATGAAAAGAGCGGGAAAACAACTATAAAATTATCAAAAGTAGGAGACGGCAGGGCAAGAATCGCATGAAAATGAGGACATATGAGTCATATATCAGGGGGTGGCGTCGGTGGTTTTCCCGGCCGACTGGTAGTCGGGACGGGTCTGCCGGAGGCGGGGACGGAGCGGGGATGGTGGGGTGGGTCGTGGGTGGAGGAGAGGGGAGCAGAGAGAAAGAGAGAAAGGGATGCGCGCGCGTCGGTGGTTTCCAGCGACTTTAACGGGGTGTGTTTCTCGCCGGAGCAGCAGCTGTGGCGGTGGCGCCAGGGACGGAGCTGGGTCGTGGGTGGAGGAGAGGGGAGGAGAGAGATAGTGAGATTGTCAGTTTTTTAGTTTTTATGTTTCTTTTAGTTTGTTTTTTATTTTTTGATTGGGCTGGTTGGATTGGACTGGCCCAGCTGCGCCTTGGATTGGGCCGGGGGGTACAGATAGAATGGTACCCCCGGGGTACCATAGACGGATTGGTGTATGAAAGGTTAGTATATTCTGATATGTCGCTCATACCAAATTTAATATATTCTATATTCCTAAAACATTTTCTCTCTTTATTTAATTATTAAAGATTTTGTTCCCCTTGTAATTAATTTGGCTGAAAATTTCGCCAAATTTTCGGCTAAATGTTTTCTTAATTAAGAATGTTGACGTCACCGTTTTTAATCTTATTTTGGAAATTAATTGATTTATCCAGTGTAATTTATATTTCGACATTTTGTATACTCGACATTTTATATATAAGACATATTGTTTCCTTTTTAAATGTATTTCGATATTTTTTCTGATTATATTTAGATTCAACATAATTCTAATTCCAGTATATTTTCTTATTTATGGAATCCGTGCATAAAATTGGAGATTTGGCTGCCTAATTTGTTGCATGTTGATGTCAGCGGTTGACGTGACGCTGATGTCAAATCTGATGTGGACGGTTTAAAATGCTTCTAATTCTATCGCTATTGTATTTATATATGATGATGTATGCATCTAATGTGAGCTTATTTATGTTTTCCCCCAGCAGGAGACCACTTGAATAGGAGGAGCTTGGAGGTGAAGATATGAGGATCCGAACCCGGGCAACCTCTCACAGATTCCTAGCCACTAAGCCCATGTGCGATTCAATTTATTAAACAATACTTTCAAATCAGATCAGAGTTGTTCAAATCAAATCAAATCAGTTCAATTTTTTTCAAATCAAATCAAATCAGATCAGAATTATCCAAATAACATTCAATGAATATAGTTCACTTCTAGTTATTAATTCGTCTAAATGCAATTAATTTATAAATATATTCAGTTCAGATCAAACCAAATCAAATTAAGTTCATTCGAATCAAATCAAATCAATTCAGTTTTATTCAAATCAAATTAGAACAGAGAAATGCAGTCCAATCACAAAGGGCCTAGGTCCTGTTTGATAGGACTTATTTGCAGTAGTATTCAGATCAGTTCAGAATCATTCAGAGCAGATCAGAGTCATTCAAATCAGATCAGATCAGATAAGAAATGTTCAAATTTCTATAATGTATTTGGTCCATAACTGATACTAATTCGTTGAAATTCAATCAAAATTTCAACACATTCAGATCAGATCAGATCAGTTCAGAGTCATTCAAATCAGATCAGAAACATTCAGATCAGATTAAATCACTTCAGAAAGATGCAGTCCTATCAAACGGGCCTAAGTTAACCTTGATTCTTAGACGAGCAATATTAAAACACGAGGTAATCATTAAAAAAAAAAACGAGGTAGGTTCGACTCACTTCCTTGACATTCTAGTACATTCTTGCTGCTTCTTTTCTCTCTAGAGTCTCCAAACCCTTGATAACCCCCTAAATCACCAGAATTTAACATCACTCGAATTAAACAGAAGAAGAAAACATTGAGAGAAAAAAAATGGCTGCTGAAGTATCACTTGACTTGGAGGAGCTCCGCAATCTACAGACCATTGCCAAGAGGCCACGTATCATTTCGCTAATTTCCTCTGAAATTAGCAATTTAGAGAAGGTATTTCCTTTCCTTTTGTTTTTTTTTTCTTCTTACTCGTATATTACAAGATTGTTTTTGACAATTTTATAAAATTTTAATGTATCAATGGACATTTGAATTATTAAGGGCTTCTATGTTTATTGTAATTCGAGTTGAGTACTCGCTGCATGGTGGACCTTTTAGTTTTTCGGGTTGCTATGTGTGAGTGAATTGTTATTGTTATATGTTTTACTCCCTGTATTTTTGACGTATGGTTTGAATTTCTCACACATATTTGTGCGAAATGAACAACTGAATTTGTTGCAAAACCCGCGTGTGGATATTTAGTTTCTTGTTTTAATTGTTCAGGAGTAGTGTTTGTGCTGCTAAATTCACTGCGGTGAAATACATTGTCTTGGAAGTTATAGTTTTTTTTTTTGCTATCAAATTGGACTGGAAACGGTTTGTCGATTATACAGGGAAGGGTTCAAATGAGGGTTTCCGATGAGATTGAACAATGACCAAACCCTCTAAGGACTTGTATGGGTCATTTGTGGACATAAGGGCGTTACTTATTGATTCACTTTCAAAATAAATGGTACAATGAACTGTTTAATCGAATAATTAATAAGTTCATACGAGGTATAAATCGGTGGCAAGTATTGAGAAACTTGCCTAAGATTCACACAAGTGGAGTAGAGAGAAACAGAGTTGTAGGAATGGAGTACTTCCCAAAAGAGACGTTGATTCATTCTTTTCATATCTCAGTGTTACATTCTAAGCTCTCTATATCAAGCCATAGAGTTTCGAATTCTCGTAGTACCTTAAAACCCTTCACTTTTCGCCACACAATATCATGATGACTTTTTTTTTTTTTTTTTTTTTTGTTGTTGTTCAACTGTTAAATCAGTAAACCTGGTTTAGATTACAAGATGAACTGGGACGCAAAATGTTTTCTTGATCTATGTATCCTTCTTTATGTCTGGTTGCTAACCTGTTTGGTGAATTTGTATCTAAAAGGCGTGCTCGCCTGCTGTCTTACAAAGAATCTCGAACTTCCTGAGCTAGAGGGGCTCAAATCGATCTGGTCTTAGGCTTAACTTCCGAGTATTGGTGGTTTGTCCTGTTTTTTACTATGAATGGTAGATTACAGTTTGAGATGTTTTTGTTCGCTGACACTGCTTATTAAGTTATTTAGTGAACTGTTTCCCCAATTTAGCTGACAGAAACTGTTGAATGGACCCTAGAAGTAGCAGTATCTTCAATCTCAATCTCATTGCATCTGAGCAATGTAGTGTTCAAAGAGCATGGTTGCTGTGCAATTTCATAATTGTATTTATTTTTAGAGAGATTTATATCAAAGTCATGGAACATTTGTGTTTTCTAAGCCATAACATGGTCATTGGAGAGAGGATGTTGAAATTCCAAACTATTGAACAATCAACATGCGAAATCAGTATGTGGACACGAGAACGATGGTATGGCTGTCATTTGATAAGGACAGAAGTTAGCCTAGACACATGATTGAAAACATAATAAACAAATGGAAGTGCAGATCTAAGTATGGTGAAACATTATAGCAACCTCATGTTAAAGCTGAATGCTTGAATAAAGTATGTGTGTGCTGTTAGTTTTGACATTAAGCAATTAGTTCTGTCTCAACTTCTCTCTGAGTTAATTGATCAAGTCGCATCACATGGTTAAAAGACGCAAAGGATCACTTGGATGTGTGTCTAAAAGTTGTGCAGTTGTGCTAGCGTCAAATATTGATGTCGTGTCTTTCTAATGGCGCTTGTGGTACTAATGAGTCCCAGTTAGCTTTAAGCTTCTGAAAGCAAGCTTTGATCTCTATGTTCTATGGACATAGAAGCAGTAGGATTTCGTTAACAGACTACTATTTCCCATCAGTGACATGCTCTTTTCTTTGGGTTACATATAAATAACTGAGGAAAGGTCATTTCTGTTGTGACTCACTACATGTGTTGTGTGTGTGTTCAAGTATATGTAGAGGCTAAGATATTCTTGGTGGCTCACGAAACTTGTTTAGCTGTGATGAATAGGGATTTTGAGGAAATGGAGGAGGATCTTGTGTGGTAGTAAGCTGTTTGTTCAAGTATATGTAGAGGCTATGATATTGTTGGTGGCTCCTTGTCGCAAACTGTTTAACATTGATGATTAGGGATGATGAGGAAATGGAGGAAAATCTCGTGTGCTAGTAGACAGCCAATATAGGCTTTTCCCATGTCGTGATCTTTGTTTCTTGCTGTGCTATTTTTTGTTTTTCTTGAGAAAGTAATACACTTGAGGACTTCAACGCTGTTTATGGCACATTGGATTTTCTGTTACTGTTCCTTTGGATAGCAAAAGTGGAGGGAAAGGAGGGGGGGGGGGAGGAGGGGATGGAGGCAAGG